>OZ005658.1:242071985-242719485 GCA_963930645.1 Salticus scenicus
TATTATCTTAGTTAATGTGAACCAAGACTAACTTGGATAACCCAAAAACTCGGTTAAAGCAAAAGTTGTAAATAAAATAAATCATATATGTTTAAAAGTATATTTTAGAAATATAAAAGTTATACAGATGATACACCGCATGCAGTTCATATTGTTAGGATAACTAAAGAGTTCTTTCTTTAAAAAGTCTTTTTTTTTTTTTAAGATAACAACAATTTTCAATTTCAAAATAACAGTTTTAAAAGGAATGATATAAAAATTCCAGTGACTCCTCGGTGTCATTTTAAAAGATTTGTTTTTAGATTCCATTAAAATTACCTTTGTTTTGTCTATTAAAGTATATTTACACATTGAAACAGTGCTTTTAATTTTCAAATATACTGTCAAATAATCACACTTTCACTGAGTTTGCATTATAAATTGAAATTATTTATTTCAATAAATTGATTTGTCTTTTGCGTCACGCTATCCAAAACTGCAAACAAAATTTGTGCAAATGTATTCTTTGCATCACACTATCTCTTTGCACAAATTTTCACTTAGTTGTATACTATGATACAAAGTAACATATTTACATAAATTTTATTCACAGTTTTGGATAGCGTGACGCAAAAGACAAATCAATTTATTGAAATAAATAATTTCAATTTATAATGCAAACTCAGTGAAAGTGTGATTATTTGACAGTATATTTGAAAATTAAAAGCACTGTTTCAATGTGTAAATATACTTTAATAGACAAAACAAAGGTAATTTTAATGGAATCTAAAAACAAATCTTTTAAAATGACACCGAGGAGTCACTGGAATTTTTATATCATTCCTTTTAAAACTGTTATTTTGAAATTGAAGTGCAAATGAAAAAGTATCAGTGAGTACATTTAATATATTTGTCTTATCTTGAAGTTAAAAATATTATGTTTGCATTGTAAATATAAATAAAAGAAAAAAGCAAATGATCAAATAAGAAAATCTACGTATATTTTAACTAATAGTAAAGCGTCACTTAAAATTTATATCATTATTTTTAAGACCCATATTTCAAAATTTTATAGCGATAAAGTAGCTGCGTCACAAACTTTTAACCCGATAAGGGTTTTTGTACTGATATCATTACTTTTTAGAGGTTATTGATCAAAAAATTAAAACAAGTCCTTCCGGCTCATAGGAAGGTTAGGTTGATTTATCTTTTCTTAAGAAGTTGCCACCATTTTTTCAAAATGGCAGCTACATTTTATTAATGAATTTGATGGATTTATTAATGAGGGCTATGTATATATGGAGTTTTAAGCAAATCGGTTGAAGGGTTATTGTGATAATTTTCAAGTGGCCACCATTTTGAAACAAAAGGACAGAGTGGCTGAGATGCCCAGTGAACTTATCAAAGGTACTTGAATGATATGTCAACTGTGCAAACGTGATTCGAACTGATTCAGTATTACAAAAGTTATTGTAATAAAAAAAATTTTAAGTGGCCGCCACTTGGAAACAAAATGGTGGAGCAAGTTGCCTAGCAAACTTATCCAAGATATTTGAATTGTAAGTTCACTTCCCAACTTTCATTTGAACCAGTTTAGTATTCTTAAAGTTACTATGGTGGCGCATTTTCAAGTAGCAGCCTGATTTCATGCGGCTGCAACTTGGAAACTAAATATTGGTACAAAATTCATCCAAGATATTGGTGTGATAAGTTCAATGTCCAACTTGAACTGATTCAGTATTTCAAAAGGTATTCTGATGATAAATTTACAAGTGGTATCCTGATTTGAAATGGCCGTACTAAAGATATCGGTCATTTTGTTAAAAATGGCAGATAAAATTCATTAATAAATACTTGGTTGAGACCTTTATGTGGTCAATGTAAACATCAAAATTCAAAATGTGGATTTGAAATTTTCACGTAGCTGCCACTTGAAAACAAACTGCAGAGCAACTTAGTTAACGAACTCATCTAAGATATTTGTACGATAAGTTTGCTGTATAACTTTGGTTCAATTCAATTTTGAGTATTATGTCAAGTTATCATAATCACAAAATTTCCATTACAAAAAAACCCAATTTATACATCTTTTACATTTATACGACCTTTTAGTGAAGTCCTGATTCATTCCTATTCATTTGAATGAAAAATTTCTTTGTTTATAAGTCACACAATATTAGTTATGTCTTTTAAACTTTTCTAAAATTCACAAAATTTCTTGACTGGTCATTATTTTACCATTCTAAATATAAATTTTGATGAGTATGTGAACTTTGATATTATATCATGACTTTGGAGTTATTCACAATCTATTAACTAATTAAAAACAAATTGTCTGATGCTAATTTAAGTGATAATGATGTAGAATGTGAAGAAGTTATTCTTAAGAGAGGACAATACCTAATCTTGGCAACAGCTATGGCCTATCTTATGGGAAGATCTATTTTCATAACTAGGGGGCTCTGCCCCCTGCTCGCTCCGCTCACCAACCCCTGAGGGAGGCTTCCCCTTCCCCCGACTCACTTTACTTGTTAACACATGCAGAGCTCTGCCCGCCTATCCGCTGCTTTCCTTTCACTGAATAGGAATGTTAATAGCGCATAACACAAGACAAAAGCAGAAAATTATTATATAAATCCCCATATTCAATGTCAAATTGAAATATGTAATATTTAATAGCACATTATTTTATTTTTATAAAAATCATGCTTAAAATCAGTTTTTTTTTTTTTTTAATAGAAAGAAATCCGTAATATCCAGACTATTTTCTATTATAGCTTTAGTATATCACCTTTGTTTTTTAACTATAGATCAGGACCGCGGCACCCCAGTCGATAGCACGCCGACCTCGTAATTGGAAGATTGCGGGTTCGGTACTCGAGCTGGCCAAAGACCGTTGTGTACACTAATGGTGGCTGGTGCACGTAAAATCTGTTGTGGCAACAATATCCTCCATATTCCCATCAAAACTATACCTTTTTGGGTCACCGAAGCGGGGGAGCCATCTCTTCCGTGTAGGATAAAAAATGTGATGGCATGTCTCCGAAACATACTTAGGGGTATGCCCCAGATCGTCGCCAATTATCCATAGTGCAGTAATGGCCAATGTCATATCCAACCTATCTAACTACCTACCTACCTACAACCATGGATATTTTAATTTTCCCATGTAAGAAAATTTACTTTCTAAAAGTAGAGAAAAAAAGTTATTAATAGCAACACTGACATTTATTTTTTACAACCATGGTTCCGAGCAGCGGTATAGCCAGTCCATAAAGCACCGAGCTCATAATTGGAAGATTGCTGATTCGATACTTGAGCCGGTCAAAGACCGTCGTGTGCACTAATGGTGTCTGGTGCACATAAAATCTGTCGTGGCCACAAAGTCCTCCATGTTCCCATCAAAAATATACGTCTGGGGAATTTCCTCCATGGAGGATCAAAATTGTGATGTCTCTGGAACATCCCTAGAAGTGCTTCCCAGACAGTCACCAATTACCCATAGCGCAGTACTTGGGCGATGTTAAATCCAACCTACCTACCTACAACCATGGATCGTATTTTATTTTTCCCGTGTAAAATGACTTCATGACAGAAGACCAACGTCACTGGGAGAAACTTTTTTCAAGGTGGCAAATAGAGTACTTTCATAAATTTGTTGTTTATAGCTAATAACTTCTTTAATTAAAATGATAGAAATTTCTAAGCAGCTGAAATGTCTTCCTTGAAGTATTCGGAACACACTGATACCTCTCATGATGCGAAGGACCCTGCCCTCCGCGAGAAGATGCTGTCGCAGACAAAAAAGATTTGACGCCAGCGACAGTAATTTTTTTTTTTATATATATAGAAATTACTCATTACCAAATGTAGTTTTTAAATTCCGTTTTCACTTTCAGAAAATTCACAATTATTAAATTGGTACTCATTTTCGAAGAAATTGATTTTTAAAAATTTTTATATATTTTTTTCGTTCAAAAATGCAAATTTTCACACAAATTGCTTTTTTTAACCACAAAATGAAATACTAAAAATTTAAAAAATAAATTTTTGGAAAATGGGTACTAATTTAACGACTTTGAATTTTCTGAATATATTTCTTATTTTAATTTTGTAAAAAAAAATTATTACTTGGTAATAGAAATTCCAGATGAAAAAAATACAAAATTAAATTTTACTTCCACATAGAAAAGTTATTTATTTATTTTTCACAAAAGTAATGTCTTTAATAATATAAATGTGACATGTGTATAACTGTATATATATATATATATAATCAATTTGATAAATATGCAGAAACTTAAAGAGAAATAATAAAAATGTTGAGTGACTCCAGTCGACTTTCTGAACATGAAAGTAATTCACTGTTGTTTAAATAAAATAACGTAAGAGAAGTCATTAAATAAACAATCGAGAAAATTATTTGATTATTTACTCACAAATAATATATTGTTTAATGGAATGGAATGCATCCAAATTATTTTGTGTATATCTGTAAAAGAACTAATAGTGTTAGATTCACCAAAATGTATATAGTTTGTGTGACATATACTTATAATTTGTATATGAATTCAAAGCTCAATCAAATGAGGCTTCAGACGCCATCACATTTTAAATAAATTCAGACTATAGGCCATAATATTACAGAATTTTTCGTTATTTCCCTGTAAAAAAAAACTATAAATGCTAGATTCAGCAAAATATATCTATACGATTCATTCAACAATGACTGATAACATGTATATAAAAGTTTCAGCTGAACTGAATAAGGAATTCAGATGCTATCACACTTTAAATTATTTGAGCCCATAGACTATAATGATAAAGAATTTATCTTTGTGTCCTGGTTAAAATAAATAAATAAAATTGTGCTAGATTCTCCAAGATGTATACAGTTTGTACTACGATAACCTATAACATATGCACCAACTTTTAGCTCATTTGAACAAAGCATTTAGACAATATTGTGTTCACTCTACTCAGATATGTACATACATTATCGTAAAACAGCAAAAATGAACTCATGGAACTTCAAACATGTAGATACACCAACTTCACGTCAAATTTTTGTTATAATGACAATACTTTCCTTACCTATGTATTTTCAGAAAGTAAAAAATTCCATGAAATATATGTGAATCATTCATTTCATCATGCTTAATAACAAATTTTTTAAAGGTGTTTACGACTATGAGGGAGGAGATGATAATGTAGTTGAAAGCAGTGGGGAGGGGGGGGGGAAGGAGGGGAATTAAAATTGAAACTATAAACTATACTTTTGCACCCAATTCACCCTTAGAAATAGATATATTTATTTATTAAATATTGTTAAATTTGCATGCCTATTTCAATCATTTATGTCTATTTTGAAATATTTAAATTGATTTTATTTACATACACAGGTTTAACCTGGCAAAAAAATTACTTTAGCATTTTAGCGAAAATAGGCAAGCACTATTTTAGCTTTTTCGAAAGTTAATTAATTCTTTGGATACCATTGATTTCTTTTACTTTCAAGGAACATCACCCAAGCGTCCGGCTCAGATTTCAATGAGAGAGAGGCGTTTCTTTCATATTTGATATGCTATCAAATTTTACTCAAAAATATGCGAAAAATTTGTATTTATACAGCAAGTGAATACTCAAATGAATAATTCAGTTGAAATAATTTTCAGTACTACTATAAATTTTCATTTGTAACTTAAACATGAAAGCGCAAAATCATTTAGTATTTTTAAGTCACACCCAAAGGCGGAGCTTACTGTTGATATGTGGCTGATGTGGTTTTTAACATTTTAAAAATTCAATAAATAGAGAAAACATGGATGATAGCAAAAATTTCTGTGATAAAAAATATTTGGTACATGCCCTCTATCAGAAATTAAAGTTTCATTAAAATCACAGCCAGACACGGTGTTCCTTGTTAGCTTTGTTATCCTCAGTTTTGTTTTCTATTCCTTTTGTTCATTGATGATTTTAACCAAGCATCTATATTTGTGACTTTAAAAATATGAATCAGGAAAACTATGTTTTGATTTCAACAATAGAAAAAGAGGTACTCATATCATACATGCAGGGGTGCAGAAAATGTTCAAACCTCGGAAATTTCCCCCAAACACAGTATAAATTTCCCTCAATAATGCAAAAATCTACTTTGCTATACAAAGTCATTTGTGCTATGTAATAAATCTTTAAGAGAATAAGTATACAGTGTAACATAAAAATATCGCTGTTAGTGTATAAGCACTTCAAAGTAGCAAATTGTTATTTTTGATTTACATTTTTATTTTCTCTTAAAAAAAATATTCAAAATTTCCCCAGTCAGTTTAAATTTCCCCCGAACCTTGTTCGGGCGTTCGGACATATTCTGCACCCCTGCATACATGTAAAATGAAAAAGCAATTTAAAAATTAAATAAAGTGTAGTGGTAGATATTACTATACAAATAATGATTCCCAAAAATTTCAGTTCTTTCGTAGTTTTTGCCTGCAAATATTACAAAAAAAAATCTGAGTTATTATATAGAGATATTTTATATAGTTATCCAGTTTTAGCTTTTTAGTGAAATTCTGACCAACATGTTTTAGCAAAATGCTAAAAAAACTTATGGCAGTTTAAACCCTGCACAGGGTTCAGGAATTTATTAAAAAATATGGTCGCCAACAAAAAATTATGGTAGCCCATAAAAAAATATTCTCCAACATTTTCTTTCTTTCTTTTTTTTTTCTTTTTATTTAGTTTCAAAATTTACTTGAATATAGCAGGGGTGCAGAATATGTCCGAATGTGCGAACGATGTTCGGGGGAAATTCTGGCTGTCTGGGGAAATTTTGAATAATTATTATCTTAGAATAAAATAAAAATGAAAACGGAAGTAAGAAAAAATTACTGAAAAAACAAATTTTCGAATATTAAACTACAAATTAACAGCTGTATTCTTCTTTTACAAGTGTATTCCCTTTAAATACCCGTTACCCCCCCCCCTCCCCCCCCCCCCACAAAAAAAAAAAAAAAAAAAAAAAAAGAAACTTTCAGATAATAGGTTGATGCGTTATTTTTGGGGGAAATTTCAGAGGTCTGAACATTTTCTGCACCCCTGGAATATAGAAATTAAGATTCTATATACCAATTATTATACCAACTAAAAATCAATTATTTATTAGGCTGGAATGATTTATTTTTTACATCAGGAAACACATGTTTAAATTTAACATGATGAAACTGGTTTTATTATTTTCTCTAAATTAATACACCATCGGCAATGGTACATCATTACACAGGTACAAAAATTCAGCACCAGATCGATAGCATGCACAGACAGGAGCAGTGTAAACCAATTCCCTAAAACGGTGCAATAATTTAACACAGAGTTGTGAAACATGCACGGAGATGTGTAAATTCCCTAATTCAACACAGTGTCTCAAAAAGTGGTGAGGGCAAAACAGCGAAAGTAGAATTGGAGCCCGATTTCGGGACCAATTCTTTCACCAAAATATATATATTAAAAAAAAAAAAAAAAAATCCTTAAAGTTGAAAACATTATTACTAGTTTTAAAAAATATTGGTCGCCAATGGCGACCGTATTTCACAAGCTCTCACATACACATAATGATAAAGAATTGTTTTATATACATGGAAAGAATAAATGTAATTTTTAATTTAGGACTCGCAAATAATTAATAGTGGACAAAACGGTATTTTGTCCGGGGCGATTTTAACCAGGTTTTTTCCACTATGGAAAAAACCGAACAACCCTGACCCAAAGTACCCCATGTTTTAAAATCATTAATTATATTAAAACTATTAAAATATAAACGAGGAGCAAACATTCAAACCATGTTTTCACCTTTAGATACAATTTTTCAGACAAAAAAAAAAAAAAAAAAAAAAAAAAAAAAACTAATAAATTAAAAAAATAACTTTTTTTTTTTTTTTTTCTTTTTTAAGAAAAAACTTGATTTGAACATTTGCTCCCCAAATGTTTCAATTCGATAAAATGTTAAAGTAAACATATATAATGTGCAGTATATACCTAAATTTGGAAAATATATAGCAGCATGTTAATTAGCTGCACTGTTTGAAAGTACTTGTTTTGATTGAATTGCCATCTTCAAAAACTAAAATATTTTTTGTGTCAATTTCAATGTTGCTAATATATTTTCAGTATATAATTATAGGTAATGATGATGTATATAAATGTGAATTCTTGTAGGCATATGAAATTATTAGTTTTCATTTTATTTCATGAAATATAATTCATACCCAAATCCAAAATTATCCCTATTCTATTAGCAATTCATGAAATGCATAAGATTTGCAGCTACAAGGAAAATAAATTATAAATATACACTTCCATTACTATGATTTAGAGGCAAGTGTTTTATAGTTTTATTTTCTAAAATGTAGTTATTCATATTTCCGAAAAGTAAATAAATGTCTGTTGATCTGTTGGCTAAAACAAAAATATCTTCAAGTATAAACAAATCACTTGTAACCTCTATTTTTCGAATATGCCTGTTTTAAAGTTCCACACTTCAATATTCAAACATTTACTTGAGAAATTAATCTTCTAAAATACAAAATATTAATTTAAACTAAATGTAATTTAATTCACTTTAATTAATAGTAAATTCTGTTTCTAAACAAAAAAGA
Source organism: Salticus scenicus (assembly GCA_963930645.1). Lineage (NCBI taxonomy): Eukaryota > Metazoa > Arthropoda > Arachnida > Araneae > Salticidae > Salticus > Salticus scenicus. Next base: position 242,080,616 of record OZ005658.1, read on the forward strand.
AAATGCAGACAACTTATTCATGCACTATGTTCCAGTGGCGGATCTAAAACTTTTTTTTTTTTTTTTTTTTTTTTTTTGGGGGGGGGGGGGGGGGCTAAGATTTTTCAAGATGTTATTCCATATTAATGAAAAATTTCTAATTGTAATATTCAATTATGAATGTCAGTACTTTTAGCCTAGCCCCCCCCCCCCCCCCCCTAGATCCGGCGCTGCTATGTTCTTGCATGCATGAGCATACCACAGTTAAAAAGAAAAAAGTGGCAGAATGGCTCTTTTTGCAATGTTTACCGCAAGAGAGTTTTCTGTTTTCAGTGGTGTTCAGAATGAAATTCAAGAGGAAAAGAAAAAGTAAAGATATTAACAGACATGTTACTTTTCAGCCTTTTTAAGCTTGAAAATTATTATTCTTGGGATCAATGCAAATCTGCATTAAAACTTTTTGGACATGTGTAGGGGGGAGGGGGGTCAGCCTGAATTTGTGCAATATATTATTAGCAATTTCTATGTGATTGGCTTTCAAGAAATGTCAAATTCAAACTTTGAGAAAATGAAAAAGAAATAGCTCTTCAACTGCATTTTCCTAATAAACTAGAACTACATTATTCTGCTAATCAATTGCCCGAGCAAACAATGCTTCTACAGAATAAACTTATTTTCAAGTATACGTAATAAGTTTGTCTGTTTTTTAAGCACTTAGAACTATTTTAATTATAATTAATATGATATTCAATATGAGATTTATTGTTCTGATTTTGTTTATTGTGTGTGCATGTATGCAATCAATTTTAACATTATTTTTATTATTGAAAAATTTATATTGTGTCAGTTGCCTGATACCACTTTTGAGGGGGGGGGGGGATCGGGAAAAGTTCAGCCTTTTTTTCTGTAAGATTGTACCATGTCTGTATTAATTAAAACTTTAGCTCTACGAAAATAATCAGTTTTAGACGCTTTTCATGGTTAATCTGTTTATTTAATGATTTTGGCCGAATGCCGAATATTTGGCCAGCTAATTACTGACAATCAGCTGTCAACTTCCTAATTTTTTTTGAACTATTTAAATAGTACCATTTACATTTAGTAATATTTTACTTTTTTAATTATGAGAAATTAACATAAAAAATTCCTTTTCAGAAATGGTGATTGATTTAAATGTAGAAAATTACTAGAAAATATTACAATACACAGTGGCATGATGCTGAGCTCACAGCAAAGAAAGTTATTAACTGTTAGATTCCTCAATAAATACTTAAACTTTCTTAGATGACAACATCATGTTGCACCCCAGTAATAAAAAATAATCTTTGAGAAAAATCAACTTAAAGATAACAATAAAGCATTGACTAGCTTACAATAAAACTAACAAAAATGCCTCTCACTCAGGTGGATAAACTGCATGATATAGCTTAGGTGGGACACTTTTCATCCCAGTGACATAAAATTTTGTAGCTGTCTGCGACAGGTTTTTAAAATTTCGTAATCTGTACTCAAAAAGCCTGAAAGCGGCAATCTGGGAGGAGGGGGGGGGGGGTTAACAACCGTGGTGATCTCGTGCAACAATACACAATACAATTTTACTACAAAATAATATAGTATAAACAATTATAAAATAATAAGTTTAACTCATTCAATTAAATATTTCATAGCAATGTTTGACACAACACAATATAAATAATTATAAATAATAAAATTTTAGTTTTGATACAGAAATTTTTATAAGTGAATTTTGAAGTGGAGGAGAATTTTTGGAGCAGTTTTAAATGAAATTAGCACTTTCCTACATTCCCGTAGAATCTCAGTAACAGGTAACAGGAGAAAAAGAATACATGCATAACACTGCCTATCAAGGGAGATCTAGGTTCCTAGGTCGCCCTTGTTAAGCACTGTTTTGTGTGTTCCTTCCAATGCACCTATAGGGAGCTCTAGAGTTCCTACCACAGAGCGTCTAAGACGTCATACATCAGTAGTGCATTGTCGTGGGCAAAAATATCTAAATTGCAGACAATTTTTTATGACTGCAGACAAAAACTGTCTTAAAGTTGTGGGAAATTTTTTTTTTAGTAGTACAGACAAAGAGTGTCTGGAAGTTAGGGTCAATTTTTTTTATTAGTGCAGACAAAAACTGTCTGCAAGCCGTTTTTCTGTGTCCGTGACTATGTCGCCGTGTCGCGGCGTTTCTGCCACTGGGCTTTTCATATGACAAACTCAAATTCACTATTTTTTTACTTGTATCATGTATCACCTTTTTTAACGGGGGTGGACATAATATTTGTTTGATCTCCTAAAATGTCCTAGATGGCAACATTATCTAAAATACGTGCACTCCTTGTTAACTCGATTTTAAAGATATAATCTTTATTTAAGTACTGTTGTTAACAAAAACAACTTTTGTTAGATATTAGTGCTACACCAAATAGCACTTTGACCGAGTAGTTGCTGAGTGCTTGGACGAGCACCGAATACCGAGTAGTTGCAAGAAAGAATAATTGAAGCATATATGAAAATTTGCACATCTTAAAATTACAAAAAAAAAGCTTTTGAACATAAAATTTAGTTAAATGGTAAACAGCACGCTTTCATGCAGAACTTTTGTAGTGTATATACATAATTAGGTTCATTGCTACATTTTGATACTTACAGCATAGTGAATTACTAAAACCAAAACTGATAACTTTATTCTTAACATCTTTTTTAGATGCGAAATTATCATCCTCAGATAATTCTTAGAGAATATAAAAGTTATTATGCTCTAAGATTTAATTTAAGATACATGAAATTTACATATGAAAGGGAAACATTAAAATATTTTATAATTTCAAACATTAATCTTCAGATCGTAGAAATGGCCATAATTGGCAAAATAGCAGATTTAATTATGCAAATACGTTTTAGATAACGTTTTAGTGTATTTACCTATTTTATATATACCGTAAAATACCATAAAATCCTTTACTCAGTTAAATGCCCCTCCTCTTTTCACATTTTTTTTGTCCTTAAAATACTAAATAAGCACACCTTTTGCTCGACGGTTGACTGTATCTGAATAGATGATAGTTTTTTACATTATTTATTTTATAGTATAAAATTCAAAATCAATCTTTAGATTCATCTAGCCAAATAATTTCATATTCAGCATTACGGTCGAATATCGAATATATATACTGAATATTCAGTACATTCTTAATAACTAGCTAATTATTTTGTAAAAGCAAATTTAGTTCTGCCTTTTGGGGTAAAATTCTGTTATGCTTGATTTCATAAATAATGCCTGCCTTGAACTGTTAGCGGCAAAATGCTTGTGCATTTTAATAACAGATTACAAAATTATTGCATATTTTGGTAAACAGAACTGAACAAAAAAAAAAAAAAAAAAAATTATTGATAGGCAACAAAATAATGATGAATTTTGGCAATTATTTATATTATTAAACATAAAATTTTATGATAGATACAGAAAATACAAATGATTCTGTATTTCAATAACAGGCCACAAAATTATCATGGATTTTGAGAAATAGCTTTGGTGGAAAAAAAAAAAAAAGAATTTTATCAATTTGCAACAAAATACTCTATTCTTAGTAATTATTTGTATTGTGAAAAATAAAGTTTCTCAATAAGCAGCAATATGATTCCATATTTTATTAACAAGCTGTGAAATTATCGCTCAATTCAAAATAGTTTTCAAAAAATCGCAGACTTTATAGATAAAAAATAAAAATAATTGTGTATTATGGCGAAATGTAAGCAAAAAATATTTCAGGAATAGCTTGAAAAAGAAAAAAAAAGTGCAAATTTTATTGATAAGCAGCGAAATAACAGCATGTAAGCAATTGTGATTAAACTATTAAACTGGTAATCCAAAAAGCATACTTTACTGCTGTCCATAATAAGTTTATCGGAATAATCTGCAGCGCTTGCTGCTAGAAAGCTCCTTCTTATATTTTATTATTATCATATTACAGAGTGATTTGAAAATCTTTAATTTTGGTATTTACCCAATCACATCTATAGTTATTTTACAATTGTTCTATTTTTATCATATGTAATTGTATTTCAAAATTATTTTGTACAAGTCGGTAATTGTTCAGAGCATTTTTTATTTTCACAAACTGTAAAAATTATAAGTGGGTTACCATTCTCAAAAACCTAGATTGACCTCTGCTGAAAATAAGAAAGAAATTTATTTTTAGGTTACATAACATATATATTTTGCTTTGTTTTTAAATTTTAATGTTTAATTATTTTTAAAGTTATATTTTTATTCTGAAATTTTATTTATTTATTGAAATTATTCTATTATTCAAACAAATTTCTTGGGTAGGAATGTCTGAATATTGAAACAGGTTACCGAGCAATACATAAACATGGAACTAAAAAACAGGCATATTTTGAAAATTACAGGCGATTATGAGTAATAATTTGTTTAGGCTTGGCAGTGCAAACAGATCAAAGATAAGATATATAAACACATTTATTGACTAATCGAAAAAAAATATGTAACCATAATAAAACACGTACCTCTAGATGCAAACATAATATTAAGTTTTGCTTTTCTGAAATCATTTATTTAAACCTTCCCATATTAATTAATTTAGGGTTTTCAACTAGAATATCTTCTAATTAAATAATGCACTTCGAAGTAATCACGGATTAGGATACAATAAAATAGAAAAACATAATGAAAGATGAAACTGAAAGCTTGATTGGCGGAATGGGCGGAATAATACAGTGCAAACCTCGATGGTAAACAATTAGCGCCTGTCTACAGCGAGTCAGCGAGCGCCAAAAATTTTGGATGTACGCATGCGCTCCAAAGATCATGAACCATGGTATAAATTTGTGTGCATGAGTGATAAACTTTTTCGCTTTAAAAAGAAATTAATTCATTATAAATAACGATGAAATAGAATATCAATGATTACAAAATACTTCTTTTACTTTAAATATTATCTAAATAATTTTTTGACGAAATGGGAAATTTTAAAATTAAAAATATTTTCTTCATAACAAAAAGTTATTGACTGCATTCACGTTGGTCAGCCAACCAACAAAGCCTTGGAAGCAAGAAGTAAGAACCGATTTACGGCCATTTTCGCCGAAGAAAAGCATGCAATTGGCGGAGTAATATAGTTCTATTTTTAAAACAACTTTTATAAAAAACAAGAGTTTTCCTGAAAAAAACGAAGACGTTACTAGATTAAGAAAGATCCTATTAACAGCATATATTAATTATATGAAAATCCTTCGAGCCGTTTTAGAGATATTTTTCAGAATTTAGTCCATTACACCAATCGTTTTCCCTTTTTGGCTTTAAATTGAGATTCAGATCTAAAAACATACTGCATGTAGAAATGTAAAATTTTAAGGATAGATTAAGACCGTAGATAAAAGACTATTTTGAAAAGATCAGAACAAAATATGGCATATTTGCTGAGATATTAAGTGTCGGCTTTTACAAATCTCTCTGATGTCAAACTAGCCGTATATATGAGTTCGCAGCGTTCAGTTTGGGCTTCCGCTTGCGTCACTCGAAAAACTGCCGTTTTTCATGATATATACTAGAAATTTAATGAGCAAATTAATCAATTAATTATTACTTTTTTTTTTTTTTTTTTTTTCCAGGATTTTTTTATTCATAAAGTGATTTATCAATTAGTTTAAAAAAAAAATTACATATATTTGGTTGGTTGGTTGGTGGCCTTTTAATGGCGCAAGGTCCACAAAGGGACATACTGCGCCAAACTAATGTATAAAAATAAAGTGTATCTTCTGGATGGGTTTACCCATCCAGATGGTCATTAAAAAACAAACCTAAAGTTAAAACAAGAATAGGTAAAAGGTTAAAAAATAATGCAGTCAAATAATCAAAAAACAAAGAAAACCGTGTATGAGATGAAATGATGTAAAATTAATGAGCAGTGTATATAATAAAATCAGAAGTAAAAAAATGATTAACAGAGTATATAAAATAAAAACACTTGTAAATAATGATGAACAGTGTAAAAAAGTAAAATCAGAAAACGCAATCAAATCTCATGGTAAAAACCTGCTTCGATTAAAAAACTAATTAGTCCAGAATGAGGATTTTCGCCCAAAAGGTTCGTCAGATTTGGTGAAGATGAATGAAAATAAAACCTATATAAATGACGTAGGCAGGGACAATCAGTCAAAATATGGCGAATGGTAAGTGTGCTGAAATGACATTTAGTACATAATGGTTCCTGTTCCCCAAGGAGAAGATGCTTGTGTGTAATCCTAGAGTGTCCAATTCTAAGTCTAGTAAGAGTTACATCAAGTTTGCGTGGAGCAAGTGTTGGCCAAAGTGAAATATATGGTTTAATTTCCCATAATTTATTGCTGGTTTGGAAATCCCACTCTCTCTGCCAATTGCGTCTTAGATAATATTTTAGAGAATGTTTAAGATCCTCATATGGAACAGGACAATTAAGAGGATTTAAAGCTTTCTTGGCTGCTCTATCAGCAGCCTCATTACCCTTGATGCCAACATGCCCTGGAACCCAACAAAATTTGATATCAAATCCCTTTTTTAAAAGGTCGTTATAGGTTTTTAACACTGAAATGAAAGAGGTTGTACATGAACTAGATGAAAGTGATTCAAGTACACTCTTGGAGTCAGTATAGATGATAAATTTTCGGTTAGGAAGTGAAGAAATTAAATTAAGTGCAAGTTCAATGGCTAAAAACTCAGCAGAGAAGATGGAAAAGGAGCCTGGGAGACTATAGCTAAGGGTGGTGTTATCAGTAATAACACCGCAGCCAACTTTATCACTACACTTGGAACCATCTGTAAAAATTTTAATGTAGTCCTTATAAGCACAATTATGAGAAGCAAAGAGGGTCCTAAAAACAGCAGCATCTGTATTGGATTTGTCAAAACCAATGAAGGGATGAAGACATGAAATAACCTTGTAGTTCCAAGGGGTCATATTAAAAAGTGTTCGAGGACGAACTTGAACGTCGAGATCAGACATATCAGCAAGTATATTTTTTATTCTCAAGCTAAAGTGTGGAATGGACCTGGGACGATTTTGAAATAAATTAAAATCTTTATTGTCAAAATGAGGATGAAGTGGGTGACGCGGATGAGATAGAATGCGGAAATACAATTCTAATGAAAGTCGTTGTCTAATTACAGTGAGAGAGGGTTCTACACAGTCAGCGTATAAGCTTAAAACAGGTGAGGTGCGAAAGGCTCCAGAGCAAATTCTGAGGGCAGAGTGGTGCACTGTGTCTAGCTTTTTGATGTAAGAAATACAGGTTGAGCCATAGATCTGACAAGCATAGTCCATTTTGGAACGGATAACTGCACGGTAGATTTTAAGAAGAGAAATGCGATCTGCACCCCAAGAAGTATTTGAAAGGACTTTGAGAATATTTAATTTTTTAAAACAGTTTGTCTTTAAACTAAGAATATGTGGAATGAATGTAAGTTTCTTGTCAAAAATAACACCCAAGAAACGGGCAGTGTCTACAACTGAAATTGGTCTATTATTAATTAAAATATCGGGATCAGGATGAAGCCCACGTTTACGACAAAAGTGCACACATTGTGTCTTATCAGCAGAAAAGGTAAAACCATTTTCATTAGTCCATTTAGTAATATGCTTGATAGCAAGCTGTAACTGACGTTCAATAAAACGCATGTCGTTTCCCTGGCAAGATATATGCAGGTCGTCAACATAAAGACTGCCATGAACATTAGGTGGCAATTGTCCCAGTATACCATTGATTTTAATAGAGAAAAGTGTGACACTTAGAACACTACCCTGAGGAACACCTTCCTCTTGAAAATAAAAATCTGAGTAAACTGTTCCAATACGCACTTGAAAACGTCTAATACTTAAAAAATTCTTAATAAAAATGGGAAGGTTACCACGCAGGTCCAAATTAAAAAGGTCTCTAAGAATGCCATACCGCCATGTCTTATCATAAGCTTTCTCAATGTCAAAGAATATTGAAACCAAGTGGTTACGTCTAATAAAAGCTTTTCGTATATTAGTCTCCAACATAAGAATATTGTCAATTGTAGAACGACCACGCCGAAAACCACTTTGCCACGGAGAAATTAAACCGTTTTTTTCAAGAATAAAAACTAGCCGTGTATTTACCATTTTTTCAAGGAGTTTACAAAGGCAACTTGTAAGAGCAATAGGCCTGTAATTTCTTGGGTTGGTTGCATCTTTTCCAGGTTTAGGGAATGGAATAACAATAGCATCGTGCCAAGCAGTGGGAAAAATTTGTTCTGTCCAGATTCTATTGTAAAGTTTGAGCAGGTTTTTTAGAGAATCTATAGATAAATGTTTGATCATAAGATAAGAAATGCCATCAGGACCAGGAGAAGAGGAATGGGTACTTTTCAAACTCTTACTTAATTCCTTCTCTGTAAAAGGGCTATTGTAATCATGTGAGGACTGTGAGGTAAAGTTTAAGATTGAACGTTCAGACCGTTGTTTGAAAGAAAGAAAAGGATCAGTATAAGAAATGGAACTAGAGATGTCTGAGAAAGCATTGCCGATGGTATTAGCTATATTTTTAGGTGAAGTAATGGTATGACCATTGTCATTTAAAAAAGAAATACTGTGATTAGTATAAATTCCCACTGCTTTCTTGACACGATGCCATAGCTGTTTGCTGCTAGTGTTTGAATTTATGCTGGAGACGTAGTCTACCCAGGAATCTTTTTGTGCTTTCCTACGGATTCTCCGTGCATATGCTTTAGCCTGTTTGAAAAGTATATAATTGTTTGTAGATGGGTATCTTCGAAAAATTCCCCACGCTTTTTGTTGTTTTCCTTTTGCAAGATGGCATTCCTCATTCCACCATGGCTTTAAATGTTTTTTCATACAACCAGATGATTTTGGAATTGAGAGGTTAGCAGCATTTATAATACATTTGCTTACTTGTGTGACTGCGTCATTAATATCACCTTCCACCATGTTAGACGTAATAGTTGAGTGTAATGTAAAGTTCGCCCAGTTGGCTTTGTCATAAATATAATAATTATTACGAGGGTGACTATGACTTAAATTATAAAAGGATAAAAAAAGAGGAAAATGATCGCTGTTATGCAAGTCGTCACTAACGAAGAAATTAAAATATGGATAAAGAGTAGGAGTACAGATGGCAAGGTCAATAGTATGAAATGTTCTAGATGGTTCATGAAAGTAGGTGTTGGCTCCGTTATTTAATAAGCATAGGTTATGGTCATTAATAAGGTCTTCTATTATTTTACCACGGGAGTTCAGATCAGGACTTCCCCAAAGTGGATTATGGCCATTAAAATCACCAAGAACTATGAAAGGAGTAGGAAGTTGTACAATGAGACTGTTAAGATCATGCTGGTTTATAGATATGTTAGGTGGTAAATAGATGGAGCAAACAGTTATTAACATACGGATGTGTAGTGGGATTGCAACTGCTTGTATGTTGGTATTTAAAGGAATATTAGTATGTGGAACGCTATTGGAAATTAAAAGAGCGACACCACCTGTAGCCCTGTCGCTTTGGAGAGAGTCTTTCCTATAACATTGATAGCCACGAATTTTAATATTATCGTTTTGTTTAAGGTGAGTTTCCTGAAAAGCAAAACACACAGGTCTATGATTAAAAATAATTTCTTTTATATCGTCTCGTTTATGGTTAAAACCCCGGCAATTCCAGCAAATGAAATTAGTCATAATTTTTTTTTTTTTTTTAGATCAGAACATCTACGTTATTGTCTTCTGATGCAGTAGACATATTGTCTTCCCCTTCCGAAGGATGGAGATTAATTAAATCATCTTGTGAAACCTTATTTAAGGTATCAGTCTTCTGAGCATTTGTAGTGGATTTTAACGAAGTTTTTTTCTTTTTAATCATACTTTTGTTGGACGGTGAGTTTGAATACTTGTAAGGCACAGAGCTATGGCTTTTGTCAGACACTGCTTTTTTCAAATTCTGTGTGATTTTCTTGGGTACTGTAGGTTTAGTCAAGGGGAACTGTGAAGTGTGAGGAGTTTGATTAGATTTGGACTGTATTGTGTTATTTAGAGTAGTTGTTGGTTGGCTAGTTTGGTTGAGGCATTCAGTCTGTGTTTCTATTGTACGATAAGTCTTTTTGTTTGAAGTGACAGCTGCGTATGACTTACCAATGGTAGGCGTCCTGGATTCTACTATTTTCCGTGCTTGAGGGTATGAGATGTTTTCTTTTATTTTGACAGTTTGGATCTCTTTTTCTAATTTCCATTTTCCACATACTTTCGAATATGCTGGGTGATCTTTTTTGCAGTTAATGCAGCAGATAGGAGCTTCGCAATTTTTACTGTCATGGCCTACTGCACTGCAGCGAGCACATGTTATATTTCCACGGCAAGAAGTCATTGAATGGCCGAAACGTTGACATTTAAAACATCGAAGGGGATTTGGAATGTATGGTCTAATAGAGCATTTCAGATATCCGGCTTTTATTGATTGTGGCAGTTGTGGTGAGTCGATTGTAAGAATTAAATGCTTGGTGGGAATTTGTTTGCCCTCTCGAAAAATAGAGATCCGGCGGACAGCAACAACATTTTGTTCTTTAAGATTTTCCAGGATTTCTGTTTCAGATACATATTGCAGATCGGTTTCAGAGATTACTCCACGGCTAGTATTTAAAGTTCTGTGGGCAGTTACCGTTATAGGTATATTACCAAAGTTAGTGCATTTTCTTAAATTTATAGCTTGTTTGCTGTTTGCCACTTCTATCAACAATTCTCCTGAGCGAAGCTTTTTGATTGTTTTTGGCTCACCTACCATTGATTGCAGGGATTTTTGAACTAAGAATGGGGAAGTTTTAGAGAAGTCTCCCTCATTTCGCTTTATAACAAAGAAACGAGCCTCATCACTATTAAATATATTCTTATTATTCAAAGTAGATGAAAATTCATCCATCCTCTCTCCCCAAGAACTTGACTGTGTTTGGTTCGCTTGGCCCGAGCCAGACGCATTATCCGTATTTCCTTTACTTGTAGCCATAATTAAATTAAATAAAATGGTTCGAGGGTTTCCTTAGTCCCACAAGTCAGCCCATTTCTTGAACGGACGGAAAGCAAAGGGTTTTCAGAATCGCTCCCTGGGACACCCATAACCACTCACCAGCTACCAGACTGTCGACCCAGATTGGGAATCACATGTGGTAGTCGTGTTAGTTACATATATTTGGATATGATTATATTATCTATCATTTTTATGAAAGTAAAGAAAAAAGTTTTTGCTGTTGCAATCACTTTTTAAAATAAAACCAATTTTGAAAGTTAACGACGTATCAACTTGAAAACAATGCGAATTGAATGAATATTTTTGATAAAAAAATATTATATAAAATACAAATACCTAACTAAATAACTCATTTAATATATATATTAAAGAAAGAAAAATATTTTATTTTTGTATTAAGTTTATTTTTTACACTAACTGCTGACAGATGGAGCCAAATTACCTATCTGAGATTGAATATTTCAAATGGAGCGAAGTCTGTATTGTATGCATCCGCGAACATTCCAGACCGGATTACATTATTTTCTTTTGAGTGATGCGAAAGATAAGAGTGTAATCCGCGAGGTAATATAGTTCCATTTTTAAAGTGAAATATATAAAAAACAAGAGTTTTTTGGGAAAAACGGGGCACGTCACGATTCTGAGACAAAAGAAATTAATATCATATAACAATTTCATGAAATTTGTCCGAGCGGTTTTCGAGAAAAAAAAGTTACACAATTACCATTTTTCCTTTGAAGTCTTAAATTGCAATTCCAGATCTCAAAATATATAGAATGTGGAAGTGTGAAACTTTCAGGATAGCATCAGACAGAAGATAAAAGATTATTCTGCAAAGATTAGATTAGAATCTTTCCAATTTGCTGAGATATTAAGTGTCGGCGTTTCCAAATTCCCTTCATGATAAATAAGCTGTATATATGGTGTCGCAGGTAAGCTTCATTTGAGCTTTGCTGCGTCACGGAGACACGGCCGTGTCTCATGATATTAATAGAATGTTTGAAACAATAATAAATTTTATTTTTGTAAAATTGTAAAAACAAGCTCCCAAAACTTTACAACCTGGATTGGCCCCTGATTTAACTGTTTTTATAAGATTTAACCGAAATGATGATTTGAGTTCTGACCCTAAATATAATTATGATTAGACAAAGTTTTCTTAATTGTCTGAATTCTATTTTGCTATTGTAAATATATTTATTATGTATAATAAATATAAATACCTTAAAATTTTACTTCGTTTATGGCAGAAGAGCTCTTTTCGGAAGGGGGCCCCCTCCTTCATCGGTGCCGTCCGCACTCCGTGGCTGGCAGTCTTGTGTTTGATGTTCTTCTCTTTTAAGTAGGTGACGCCATATCTCTCCTATCTCAGCCGACTCGTGGTCATTGATTGCATCATTATTTTGATGCGCGGTTTCGATGCTCTCACGGATATACGCGTAGGCTGGGTTATTGTAATTTGCTATTTTCGCGACGTTTTCAAAGTCAATTTCCATATTGTTTTCAAAATAATTTCTGGCAAGCGCGGTTGTGTTACGGTTAAATTTAATGTCATTTTTATGTTCTTTTATTCTGGTTTTAATCTTCCTTTTAGTAACGCCTATATATTTAAATTCTTTGTTTTCCTGGTTTTTCATGGAAATTTTGTAGATACCTGCAGTTTCGGTGGGGGGGATCGGATCTTTATCACTTCTTATTAGTTGGAATATATTGGGTTTAATAGGAATGTTTACGTTAAATTTACTAGCGGTATTTTTTATTTTGTTTGATGTGCCTTGGTTATAGGGAAGATTAAAACCAGAATAAAAGAACATAAAAATGACATTAAATTTAACCGTAACACAACCGCGCTTGCCAGAAATTATTTTGAAAACAATATGGAAATTGACTTTGAAAACGTCGCGAAAATAGCAAATTACAATAACCCAACCTACGCGTATATCCGTGAGAGCATCGAAATCGCGCATCAAAATAATGACGCAATCAATGACCACGAGTCGGCTGAGATAGGAGAGATATGGCGTCACCTACTTAAAAGAGAAGAACATCAAACACGACTGCCAGCCACGGAGTGCGGACGGCACCGATGAAGGAGGGGGCCCCCCCTTCCGAAAAGAGCTCTTCTGCCATAAACAAAGTAAAATTTTAAGGTATTTATATTTATTATATGTCAATTAACTTCGATAAAATTGTAAAATTATAATATTTATTATCTTTTTACCAGATATGGAAGTGTTTGGCTGAAGAAATGATTAAGCATAATTATGCATATGAGCCACACACTTGCAACGAAAAATGGAGAACTTAAAGAAATCGTATAAAAAAATCATAGATAACACACAGAAGACCGGAACTGCACCCATTAGGTGGGAGTTTTTTTAAGAGGATAGATGACGTACTTGGATGTTGTCCAGATGTACAGCCACTGGCCACCATCGACAGCTGAACAGGACAGCTTGTTTCGATGGGTAAGTTAATTTATTTTAGAAAATTCATTAGAAGTTAAAAACTTCTATTACACTTCATTGAATAGTTGGGCTATTCTATAAATTTGTATGTTTTCTGGAGCTCATGCCATTGATTGTGCAGCTACAAAACAGAAATTTGGCTTGAGCCACACACATTATTTCTTAGATTTTTTAGTTTTTTTTTTTTTTCTGCAACAATTTCTACTATTTGTTCTGCTATTTCATTGATCTATGTTCCTAAGCAGTTGTTATTCAATATGATTTACGTATCATTTAATTTCTTTTCACTTTTTTTACAGTAATCATGAGAATAAAAATTGTTTATGTAAGTAGCATTATTAATGAGTACAGTCTGAAATTTTCCAATCTCAGTATGTTAATGAACAAAATGCTTAATGTAGTTAAACACTTTCTTTAATAATAAAAGATGTCTGTCTGTTTGTGCATATATACGTGTAGAAGTACAAAATTTGACATACAGGTGCTCAGAAGCCTTCCCGATGGAATAATGGAAAAAGCCTTTAAAATTTTTAATTGGTTGCAGAGGTATTAATTAAAATGTCAACCTATGTCTAATCAAAAAGTGATCTCAATGCCTGAGAAATTACCGCTATTGCATAAATATTTTAATGGAGTTAAAAGCAGAAAAAGTGGAAAATAAATTAGAAATGTTTGTCCGATTGTTACAAATTCAATACCAAATGAAAGGGTATATTTTTTAGAACCTAAGATAAATCGATTGTGAATATTTTGAAGTGTAAATTTATTAGGAGGGATGGAAAGGTGGGGGGGGGGAGGAAAGGAACAGGAGTTTCAGAGAAAACAATGGAAAATCCAGAACGCCTTTAATTAACATAATTTCATAAGTACTATATCATTTTAAGTTATTTGAATTGGAATTGAAGAGTATATGTTGCAAATCTCTGTCGCCAGAGGGCGCTTTCATATTTCAATAATTCAATATGAAGCATTCTAATTATGATTAAATTACTTATAATGCATTATTTAAAATATTGCGGGCTTTTAAACTGATATAAGTGGAAAACCATAGAAAAGCCAGAGTACCTTTATTACAATATCTCCAATTCTAATTATAATGCAGACTTTCAAATTCAGATACTCCGCTCACATTTTGAATTAAGGATTTTTACCACTATTTAGCCCACAGTTACGCAAGTTTCAGAGAAAAACACCAAAAAAAATCAGCCACATTTTTTTTTTTTATAACAATGCTTATATTCCTTTTGTATCTCAGATTCTAATTAACATAATTAATTTCATAGGTAAAACATCATTTTAAAAGTTATTGAAATTGAAGAGTACACATTGCAAATCTGTGTCGCCAGAGGGTGCTTTGACAGTTTAATAATTCAACATCTCCAATTGTCATTATGAGTAAATGACTTATATGGAGAAGATTGGGAGACCACTGAGTTGCACCTTTGCCACAATCAGAATTTTCAAAGGTTCTTTACATGATGAGAGAACAGGCTGTTTCAAATCATGAAATGTAAAGTGATGCCTTAATCGCCACAGAGTGGAAATTTGCTACATCTAAAATTTTCAATGTTATTTGCCCTATGAGCAAGAAAGCTGCTGTAAGTTCAAAACGGGGATAAGGCACTGCAGGCACCACCGAGAGAGACTTTGTTAAAGTGAGAATTTTGAAAGATTATAACACAGTGAGCGAACAGGCTGTTTCAGATATTGAAACAGAAAGAGGGCGCCGCAGCCGCTACCGAGCGGGAGTTTCATAAAGTCAGATTTTTCAAGGATCGCAAACTAGCTGGTCGCAAAGGCAGCTAGTATGTATATATATATATGAATGATTTTGTTGTCAATTTGTAAATATTGACATTACAAATGTTCATTGTTCAGCTAATCAGTCATGTTATAGAAAAATCAACTTCTAGTCCTGAGCAGAGTGGATTTTTTATTTTTTACATATATAAATTGATTAATAAAGAATGCCAGCTTTCACACAATTTTTTTTTTAATATTGCTTCATATTTCTTTTTTCCTGTCTTTTCAGTTGAACCTGCAAATACTCCCACCGATATGGATACATCTAAACTAGGAACTTCTGGTAAAAGCTCCTCAGATAATAGAAACAATCCCCAGACGCCTCTTAGTACTCTGAGAAACAATCCCCAGACTCCTCTGAATAAAAGAAAAAGGCCAAACTTTCCCGAGTGGTACGAAGATTATAAAGAATATCTACAAATGAAAGAAGAAAAGAAAGAAAAACGGTTTAAAGAGATGTTAGGATTTTAAAAAGAAAGAAGCTGAGGAGAAAAAAGTGTACAGACAATAATTAATTAATTAATTAAATAAATACTCAAGTGTCAAATACTCAAGAATTGTAAAGGAAATAAACTGCCAAACAGTGTTCAAGATGCCAGAAAAACGTTTGCGGGCCATGCACATTTGAAGAAAGGAAAGTATCCATCTGCTTTGCTTGCGAAAGAAACTGAGGTATGTTACATTTTTCAGAATCTATAAATTTCTGCATTAAAAAAAGAAAAAGATACATAATGTTTATAATTAATAAAAAATATGACATTTTCATTATCTAATTTCAGGATTCTTTGTCATTAAGAAGTAAAGAATGAAGAGTAAAAGAATGTAAAATGCTTTATTTTCTGGAACTTCTTTTTTAAATGTGTGTGAATGCATACAAATACTATTTTAAGTTCGTATTAGTATTAGAAAATTCTTCCTGTTTTTATAAAAACCTATTTTAATATTTTTTTATTTTTAAGTATATATATATATATATATATATATATATATAAATTTTTAAGAATTTAGAAAATAAATTCCTCCATTTATCTTTTTTAACTTAGACTATATTATCCATTTTTAAAATATACTATTGGAATTTGTAAGCATACATTATATTTTTAACTTAGAGTATATAGGATAGGTATTTAAAATATACTTTTACGTGATTGGATGCGTAAAAAACTATATTCCTTTTTATATAGTTCCCTTTGTTTACCGATGTTGAACTAAATGACATTATCGGAGTGAATGACATTGACTGGGATATACCCTTTGATGATTTGGTACTGGTCTTTTAATAATATTTTTTACATCTTAATTTATTTCAATTAAATATTGTTTTAATTAAAAAAATAATAATAATATTTTAGATGGACGTTTCTCCTCCACCTGGATTTAAGCATGTAGATACCTCTAAGGCTACTCAAAATTTAAATCAAGCTTTGAACACGGTAATAATTATTTTCTATAAACTTTTTTTTCTACAATTGTAAAATTATTTATTAACTATTTTTGTTTCTTATTTTTATTAATATATTTATGTATATATATATTTTTTTTCAGGTGTCCAGATACCAGGATCCTGGTGAAGGAACATCAACAGGCCCACCCGTTGTTAATGCTGCTCCCATTAAGATGCCTGTATTGACTTGCGGCATCTGTAACAAAGAGTTTGGTGAAAGTGCTGCACTGGTACGCCACTTAAAAACGCATGTAAGTATCATTTTGTACATACTAATTCAAACTTAAGTGCCTGCCGCTCTCATGCCTGTTAACCCTATGCTTGTATCTGATGTTGCCCCCATGCCTCAGCCAACCGTGTCTGCTAACCCTACGCCTGCTGCTCTTGTGCCTACCGGCAGTCCATCATCTAAAATCAAGGCATGTGATATTTTTTATTGTTAGATTTTCATATCGGGGCTATGTAAAATGTTTTCATATTGGGGTTAAGTAAAATTTTCAGTGGGGAATGAAAAATTTTAACTTTGGTAGAATTAAATTTTTGTTAAATAAAATTTTAACTTTGTTTGGTTTACATTTTTAAAAAATATACTTTTTAATTCAATTTAAAGTTAAGTTTATACATTCAAACAATTAAATAAAATAATGTTAGGTTTATACATTCAAACAATTAAATATTAAGGTTGAAAATACTTTATTTTAAAATATTTAAGTTAGGTTTATATTTTAAAATAATTGAATATTTGAAAAACACTTTATTTTAACATAATTAAAAAAAATAATAATAATAATAAATAAAATAATGTTAGGTTTCTAAAACACTTTTTTTTTTTTTTTTCTTAATTTTCAGACCTGTCCGACTTGTGCTAAAACATTCAAACACACAGGAAGTTTCAACAGGCACTTAAAAATTCATACCAATGAACGCCCCCACGTATGCTAATTGCCAATCATGTGGAAAATTCTTCAAATTAAAACAGGATCTGAATCGTCACAATTTGATACACAACAAAAATTTTAAATGCGAATCGTGTGAAAACACATTTTCTACTAAAGCTTTGCTATAGGCTCATAAAAAAGAAAGCCACACTTTGAAAAGAAAGACCATTACTCAGGCAGCACCCCCTCCATAAAGACCTAGAAATGAAAATAGAGTTGATGCCCTAAACACTTTTTCCTCTATACGTTTTCATTGTGAAGAGGAAAATTAAAAAGACTTTCTTGTTTTTACAGCAAATAAGATCCCCTATGTATGATGAACTTTTGCATCAAATGCAAGAGAAAAAATCTATTAAATGGTACGCGGATGTGAGAGCTGTTCTTAGTCGCAGAATCAGTGATCGGGAAAAAGAGTACATCACACCCCACTTTAGATCTAAAATGGCAACTGAGTTAATGGATGACACAATATCAAATCATATGGAGAAAGCATTTGCTAAAATAAATAAATCTTTTAAAGAATTCACACAGAGAGGATCAGGTTGGGTGTTAGAAAAGATTTTATATTTAGAATTAAATGTAGCTAAATATCATCCCCTTGCTCCCAGCAGCTACATACCTCTTCCCAGTGGCAGATCCAGAACTTGACTTTGGGGGGGGGGGGGGGGGGCTAAGATTGTTCAAAGTGTTATTCTAGACCAATAAAAAATTTACAATTGCAATATTCAATTGTGAATGTCAGTGGTTTTTTTTTGGGGGGGGGGGGGGGTCAGCCCCCTAGCC
Organism: Salticus scenicus; assembly: GCA_963930645.1. Lineage (NCBI taxonomy): Eukaryota > Metazoa > Arthropoda > Arachnida > Araneae > Salticidae > Salticus > Salticus scenicus. Next base: position 242,099,086 of record OZ005658.1, read on the forward strand.
CCCCCCCCCCCCCTTAAATCCGCCACTGCCTCTTCCTAAAAAGCTGTACTCAATATCCAAAACAATGATCAAAAATGCCTTGTTTGGTGTTTAATCGCCTATAAACTGAATTTACATTTTAGTCAACATCCTCATCGTGTATCTCACTATCTGCCTTACGAAGAGAGTATAAAACTAGGAAATATTCAGTGTCCAGTACCAGTGAATAAAATTTCACAGATAGAAAAATTAAATGATCTTCAGATCAATGTGTTTGGCTATGAAGAAGAAGTATTTCCTTTGTATATATCTCCCCGTGATGATCGTGATGTCATTAATTTATTATATATATCAAATGAAGAGAGGGAACATTATTGTTTAATAAGAAACTTTTTGAGATTGTTGGGTGACCTTACCAAGCACAAGGCTGCTTCTTATTATTGCTATTGATGCTTGCATCGTTTTTCTAGTGAAGAGCTTTTACAAAAACACTTGCCCTATTGTAAACAACATTCCATACAGCATACAAGAATGCCCGATGAAAAGAAAAAAAAATTGAAAATTTGAAAACATCCATTATCAGCATCCTGTGCCTTTCGTGATTTATGATGATTTCGAAGCGCTTATCATCAAAAGAAATTCTGTTGGAAATTTAAAAACAGAAAAAATAGCTGATCACGAGGCATGTGGTTATGCCTATTTAATTGTTGGTCCTAATGGCGAAGCTAAAAAACCTATTGTTGTATACAGGAGACCTAATGCTGTCCAACACTTTTTGGAATCGATTTAAAAGAAAAGGAGGAAATTGCACAACAGTTAACATCTATTACTCCCATCTGCATGTCTCCACAGGATGAATTAAATTTTAAAACAGCAACACATTGCTACTCATGTAAAAATGAATTGAAAGGGGATCGTGTAAGAGATCATGATCATTTGACAGGTCAATATCGTGGGGCATTGCATAATATGTGTAATTTAAAATTTAGATTACAAAAGAAAATACCAGTTGTGTTTCACAATTTAAAACACTACGATGGTCACCTCATTATGCAACAACTCGGGAAAATTACAGATCATCAAATTAATGTTATACCGACGAATATGGAAAAATATATCTCCTTTTTTCATTGGTGAAAAAATATGATAAATTTAGTGTATCCCTCACCTTCATCGTCAGCTTTCTTTTTATGAGCACTTCGCTTCAAAAATTAGTTTCTAATTTAGATAAAGACAAATTTAATCATTTAAAGTCACATTTCCCTGAAAATACCGAATTTCTGTTGCGAAAGGGTGTTTACCCATATGAATATATGGACTCTTTGGAAAAATTTAATGAATGCCAGCTACCACCACCTGATGCCTTCGACAGCACCTTAACTGGACAATCAATTTCGAGTGAGGATTACGAACACACCCAAAACGTATGGAAATCCTTCAAACTTAAAAATATGGGGGACTATCACAACTTATACGTAAAAACCGACGTATTATTGCTTGCGGATGTGTTTGAAAATTTGAGAAAAATATGCCAAAATTATTATGATATTGACTGTTTGCATCTTTTAACAGCACCAGGTTTAGCTTGACAAGCATGTCTTAAAATGACTAATCAACCTTTAGAACTTTTCACAGACATCGACATGCACCTCTTCATAGAGCAAGGCATACGTGGGGGAATATCGGTAATCACCGAAAGATATGCACAGGCTAATAATAAATATTTATCAAATTTTGATGAAAATCTCCTATCAAGCTATATTTTATACTTAGACGCAAATAATTTATATGCTTGGGCCATGTCAAGACCTATTGCATACGGACACTTTGAATAGGTGTCACCAGATGGTATCACAACACAGTGGATTCTTTCCATCCCAGACGACGGAGCTGAAGGTTATATTTTAGAAGTGGATTTAGATTATCCATCCAACCTACACGACCTTCACAACGACTATCCACTGGCACCGGAAAAAATGGGCAGAAATTATGAAGATATATCTCCTTTTTCAATTAAGGCATTGCGACACAAAAATTATATTTCGACAACCAAATTAGTCCCCAACTTAAAAAACAAAAAGCATTATGTACCGTATTTTATGGAAGAAATGCTGCGGCGTTTACGAGTAAAAAAGTATAGAAAAAATAAGTGCGACATTTACGATATTTTTTAAATCTGAAATAGACGAAGTCGTTAAGAAATACGCTGTAAATATTCAAGAAAAATGCATTTGTTTTTAATTCCGTGAAATTACGCCAATGTTTACTTTTTGTAATGTGCTTTTCAACATTTCTCGTTCTCAGACTAAGAGAGAAAGCCATCCTACCTCCTCAGAAAAATGGTTCGATCCCGTTTTGGCAAAATCAGTGCAGTGTTGCCAAACTGCGCTACAAGCAGCAAATCACGCTTTTATATGACAACACTCAGTCTATGCCATGGAGGTGCTCCATGGTCTATGCATACGTGCGCTGTTAGGAATAACAGCTATAGGTTTTTCTATAAAAGTTCTTGCCATTTATTATCTTGGTTTAAATAACTTATATTAAACTTTATAACATTTGTTTAAGTCAATAATTCATTAATTAAGTTATATCAATACATAATGTTCTATTATATAAAATAAATTATAAATATTTTTTTGAAAAGACTTTTATTAAAATATTTTTTTGATAACTTACTTAACTTTTAATTTCATTGAATTTATCTTCCTGTCATTTAATCAAAAATCACTTACACCCTCCATTCCAAAAGAAACCGAACTTAAAAAAAAAAAATAGTACCACTAGTGCCATCTGTTGTAATATTTTACCAGTATAAATTTCATGACATTTGGATGCATGCCAACAAAAGTTATTGCGTTTCAAATGTCAGTGTGTTTTGTACATCGGTCGGAAAATGAGTTTCAAACAAAGAGCTGCAATTGATTTTTGTGTTAAACTTGGTAAAACTTTTACTGAAACACACCAAATGCTACAAAATGCATATGGTGATGATTGTCTATCTCGTACGCAAGTTTACGAGTGGTTCGGGCGATTCAAATCGGGTAGAGAGACGCTGGATGATGACGAAAGATCAGGCCGTCCCAGAACCGGATTATCGGAAGAAAACATCGAAAAAGTGCGTGAATTCATCAAAAATAATAAAAAATCGTCGGTGAAAGTTATTGAAATGGAATTAGGCATTCCTCAAACAACCGCATACCGCATTTTGACCGAAGTTTTGGGCCTTAAGAAGGTTAATTCGCAGTTTGTACCACACAAACTCACCGAAGACCAAAAAGTTGATCGAATTGAGCATTGCAAAGACATCGTTAAAAGTGCTCGGAAGGATCGAAACTTCTTGAAATCGATTGCAACTGGTGACGAGACGTGGTGTTTTGAATATGAGCCCGAAACAAAGCGGCAAAGTGCTGAATGGAGAGCGCCGGATGAAGGAACACCCAAAAAAAGTCGCTTGGTGAAGTCAAAAGTTAAGGTTATGCTGATTTGTTTTTACAATTCAAAAGGAATTATCCACAAAGAATTTGTTCAACCCGGCCAGACAGTCACTGGAAAGTTTTACTTGGGCGTCATGAAGCGTTTGCTGGCAAGAATTCGTCGTATTCGGCCAGAATATCGACAAATCGGCAGTTGGACTCTTTTGCACGATAATGCACCATCACATCGTTCGCGACTTGTAACTGAATATTTGGTCAAAAATCACATTATTCCTTTGCATCATTCGCCCTATTCACCAGATCTCGCTCCGTGTGATTTCTATCTGTTCCCTAAACTGCATTTGGCGATGAAAGGAAAGTGGCACGCATCGATTGAAGCCATTGAGAAGGCGATGACCGACGTCCTAAAGACCATTCCAATAAAGGACATGGAGAAGTCGTTTGACAACTTGTTGGAGCGTGCAAATTTGTGTATCGATGCAGAAGGGGAATACATTGATTAATAAAAATGATTTGTTCCAAAATGTACATTGGTTTTTTAAAAAGTTCGGTTTCTTTTGGAATGGAGGGTATATTTTATAGTCTTCAGTAAATTAGCTTCCGTGGCATAAAATGTAAACAAACGTTCACATTCACTTCACTAAGTAAAAATTCATAACTAATTGTTTTCGTTCATATGACGATGACGTCATTCTGTTTTTGACCAGTCATGTTTTTTTTTTATGGCTTCAATTAATTTAACTGTTAGTTTAACGTTATGCTTATGCATATTAATTTGTCTGGCACATATAAAAAGATCGTTTTACTCATTGTGGGTGCTTCATTTCTTTTTCTTTTCTTTAGGAGCTGGTCTCTTAATTATAAACAGTAAATGGCAACTATAATCTAAATTTAATCTTCTATAAAGAGTAAAGTAAAATATATTTTGTTATGTGTTTGACAAGCCTTCAATAGATATGTTTTTCTTTTGTGAAAGAGTTGTTTTGATACATATGGACTCCAGCTGATGTTACAAGTAATATTGTTTTATGTTCAAGTACTGATATTTTATTCATAATGTCATCTGCTTTGAATCATCAAAAAATAAACTTTTTGTTGTAATATGAATCGTCTTTATTTCAAGAATACTTTTATTTATGCTTCAAATTAAATCAGTTATGCTTTTAATCTGCTCAATAGTTTAAACTCTGCAAGTCAAGATTATTTATTTTAAAGAGATTACTTTCTATTAATTAAACATCTAGCATCTCCTTCTTTGACATGCGCATTTACAATAAGACAAAACTAAAGCTCTGATTGGCTGATAGCATGATATGAACGAGTCAGCTTTACACCAGCGTTAACTATATTTTTTGTCTTTGGAATTGCAATAACATCTTTCAATCTGACGTCACTGAGCAAGTGGTTTATTTACATTCGTATTTCTGCTTAGCGTACTATTTGCCTTGTGTGAATTTTCATTTCTGAATTTTTGCTTTAGTAATTTTTTTTAAACACTTTAAAATTTAATTAAGGTTTATTTATTATTATTTTAATGTATGATTACTTATTTATTTAAAATTGCGGCGTTTACAATGTTTGTTTTTGTTGATTAAGCTCATTATCGGCCGTGCAGCGTTTACGCGGGTGCGGCGTTTATGATGATTTTCCGGTTTATTAAGCTCACTTTTGAGAATACGGCGTAAAGATTTTTTCAAGCTAATGAATAATGCGATGTATGGAAAAACCATGGAAAATATTATGAAACGTATGGATATACAACTTGTGAATTCTGAATGCAAAGCAAAAAAATTAATCTCTTCTCCCACATTCAAACGCTTCACCACCTTTGACAATGAGTTAGTAGGTGTGGAGAGAATTAAAAACATACTCACATTAGACAAACCAATTTATGCTGGATTTATAATCCTAGAATTGAGCAAAAATACTAATGTATGATTTTCATTATAATGTAATGAAAAAAAAATATGGAAATAAAGTTCATCTCCTCTTCATGGACACTGACTCTCTAACATATAATATATACACTGAAGACATCTACAGGGACATGCAAGCATTCAGCCACATATTAGACACGTCAGATTATCCTCCTAGTCATCCTCTGCACAGCACAAACAACAAAAAGAAAATTGGATGCTTTAAGGACGAGCTCAACTCAAAACCTATAATTGAGTTTGTAGGACTTAGATCAAAAATGTATTCCATTTTGTCTAAAGAGTTTGAAAAAAAAGACAGCAAAGGGGGTGTCTAGAAACACTGTTCAAGAAAAAATTAAACACCAGCACTATAAGGCATGTTTGGAAACTTTAAATCCAAAATCTGCACAACAATTCAGAATAGCAAGTAAGAAACACCATTTGCATACGATTCATCAAAATAAAGAAGCACTCAGTGCATTTGCTGATAAGCACTTCATATTAGAAGATGGTGTGCATACATTGGCACATGGCCATTATAAAATTAAAATGTAAATAGTTTTTTATAAAATATTGTAATGTGTATATTGTAAATATTTTTTTCAAGAACTTGCCTGGAAGAAAATTATGCTTTTAAAAATTTGTGAAAGAATTTTTTTTCCAAGAACTTGCCTGGAAGAAAATTTAAAATTATGTTTTTCAAAATTTCTGAAAGAAATTTTTCCAATAACTTACCTGGAAGAAAATTATGTTTCTAAAAATTTGTGAAAGAATTTTTTTCCCAAGAACTTATCTGGAAGAAAATTTAAAATTTGTGAAAGAAAATTTTTCAAAGAAATTTATCTTATCCGTTATTTATCAGTTTCTTATCTGGAAGAAAATTCATTTAACTAGAAGAAAGAAAAAGCTGTTATAGCTAGAAAAAAAAAATGTGTGTGAATGATGTGTGAAAGGTGTGTGTTAACCCACCGATGGGAGGGTCTAAAGTCCCCCCATGAAACAAGAGGGATAGGCACACACTTGTTTTCTTTCTTTTCAGATATCCACTGAATGCAGTTTGCTGAAAAAGAAATTGGGGCGTCACATTTTTCTATAAATGTGGTGGGTAGATGGTGGGACCCCTTTAAAATATATATATATATATATGCCTGCACCAGCGGTCAAAGGTTCCTGCTTTGAAGAGAGAAAGTTCCGGGTTCGATTCCAAGGTAAGTACATCTCTTTAATTAATTTTTTAAAGACCTCTGGTTCGAACCGTAGCAAAGGTGAGTACATTTTCTAAAATTCTCTTTTGTGAATTGCAAAGTTTTAGGAATTATTTCATTTTTCTAATCACATTCATTAATAATAATTAAAACTAAATTCATTTTAAAAATTTTAAAATATACTTAATTTATTGTTTTAATTTTTTATCGACTACCATTCATTAAAATTCTCTTAATTCTAACCCTCCTTATCTTTCACAAGGAAGGAAATTTTCGACAGGAAGCTGCACCGGATGCTGATAAGATAACGGCGCAATAGCAGCACGGCTCGCCCATGCAGTGGTGCAGCCAGCGGTTAACCCCCAAAATTCAACTACTATCATCTTCAAAAGCAACAAGTAGTTGGCCCGAATTCAAAGGTAAATATTTTAGTATCTTTCTAAAAATCTGTTCGAATTTTAAAAAATGAAGCATTGTCAGAAATTTTATGTAAATTATCTAGGTATTTACAAAATTTTTACTCACTTGAACTGACTGTGGGAAATTTTTTAATTTGACATTCAACACTACAAAAAGAAAATAAGAAAAATTTTGTCTTTGACAGAATTTAATTTAGTACGACAGGACTAATTTATATATTAAAATCTTGTAATGAAAAAAAAATAAAATGTTATTAGCAACCCTGGCTAATAACAAGCTCGACATTTCTCTCATAGTAACCATTGGCAAGGTCACCATATCTGTAAACGTAGATGTAATGGTTATTATGTGAAAAATGTCGAACTGGTTATCACCCAGGATGGTTCAGTGGAAGAGAGCATCCGTGCGTTAAGCGGAGAGCCTGGGACCAATTCCCGGTCCTGGCATTTTCACATTGTTCGCATAAAAATAATCAATCTTATACTCCAAACTACTTAAAATGACTTTTCACAGTTGATGAGTTTGTCAAAATTTCTGAACATTTTAAGATAGTTTAAAAAATTAAATGGTAAAATTGGATATCGGCAGGCATCCTGGCATTAAGTGTAACAACGCAAAATCGCTGTCTGAAAGAAATAGTCCTGTCGTACTAAAAAAAAAAGAAAAAGAAATTATTAAAATGAATAAAAATTATCAGTATTAATTTCGTCCTCATATAAAATCAATCATAACTTCTAGAAAATAGTTACTCTTTAAACATTCTTGAAATAGCTTCTGATTATGCAAGTTCTGAAATGAGGATAATTTCAGTTATTTTGACCGTTATTTCGGGTTACTTTTAAAATTCCACAACTAATTAAATAGTACACTGATGCACTTTTTTTCTTCATAAAAATTCTTAGCAATGTTTCATTCAAAATTACGTGCTTGTATTATTATTGTTTTTTAATTATAGGACAAGAAAATTTTGATATTTCGGATATCTGATTCCACAAATATAGATGAGGAAAATTCATCTGTGTTAGTATCTGCTGGCATATTGTCTAACCAGCCTCAAGAGAGTAAAGCTTTTACTAAACAAGATCCATCATGCACAAGTACAGGAACTGTTTCATTAGCATGGAGAAAATAAAGCAAAAGAACAATATTTTGAAGATATATGTCATAATATTGATTTTGATGAAATGCCCGCAGTCGATGCTGATGAAGTAAAATGTCAGCAAATAGTTTCAAAATTTGTACCCCATTCTTCAGATTCATCTGTTTTATAAAAAATAAATTTTATTAAACATCATCCAATACAACCATTTGAAACTGCTGGGATTTCTTTACCATTGAAATCCATCAAAACTTATTATAGAGCTTCACCCAATAAATCCCTGGAGAAACGCATGTGGTTGTCTTATTTGTAAAGATAGCAATAAATTTTTTTGTTCAGTTTGCATGGCTTTTTCAAACAAAAGTCACAGTCCATTTAAAGTAGGTCATAAGTTCAACATGAAACATTCGTATAAAGATCTTGAGGATCATGAACATTCTCATATGCACAGAAATGCTTGAACTACTTATTTAATGGCTTTAAAGAATTCTGATATCGAGAATATTATAAATTTGGATCTTATCGAGAAACGAAAAGGGTAAGTTGAGTTGCGAAGAAAAATATTAAAAAGAATCATTGATATTGTAGTATTTATTGGAAGGCAAGGTATAGCTTATCGGGGAAAATGAGAGGAAACAGCTGCATGTTTGAATAATAGAAACGTAAATCATGGAAATTTCTTAGAATTAGTTTTGTTAGTATGCAAATATGATCATATATTAAATAATTATGTTATGGACGCAATAAGGAAAAGCCAAGAAAGAACAACCAAGAAAGAACAACAAAATACCAAAAACAAAAAATAAGCAAGCCCTTTACTTCGAAAAAGCGTGGAAGGGGATCATTAATCACATTTTTGTCCAAATTATTTATAAATAATTAGTCATCTTTCTTTAGAAATAAGAACTTCTATTGCCAACGAATTGCAGTCGGCAGGAATATTTAGTGTTGAAGTTGACTCTAGTCAGGATATTTCTGTAACTGATCAGTTGGCCCTTTGTTTACGATACGTGTTACATGGTGAAGTGAAAGTAAGATTAATAAAATTAGTTAATGCTCAGAAGACCAATGCGGAAGCCCTCTACCAGCAATTAAAATGCAAACTTGACCAATTAACTACCATCCTTTCCAGCTTTCATCCAATTTTTAATGCCCTATTTTCTCTCTTAAATTAATAAAAATCAACTTATAAAGAACCTCAGTTTAAGTATTAAATAGTCCGAATCTACTTCAGGACACCCATGTATTAATGTTTTTGTAACTCTTATTTATCACCTGTTTTCTGAGATCGTAATTTAATTTAAATATTTTTCACCATTTTGGCGATATATTTCCATTCCTGGCTTTGTGTGTTGCACCACTTTACTTCACCGCACTTTTGTCTCTTGCTCGGTTTGCACCTATCAGCGTGCAGTTTCGCCGATGTGAATTTACCATTCATTCGAGATCGCGGCAGTTGACTCTGGGAGCTCAGCAGAGCGGGTCTTTAAAATGTGCGTGCAGGATACGGCCTTTTTTTTACGTTAAGAGCGATCTGGTGCGGCAGCTCACAATTCTTCATTTTTTTTTCCTGTATCCTTCAATACTTCAGTAATCTTTTGTTGTATGAAAACAAAATGCATCTATTTTAATATTTTTATGGAGCATAATTGTCATATGAAAATAAAAGTGAAATCTTTTTTTGTGAAATCTGGATGTTTTCACTGAATACGAAACAAAGTGTCAGTCTTCTAATTCGGCGAAAACGCTTCAATCCTGGTGAGTAATAACCACTTAAATTTACCTACTGTCAATTTATCACAGCCGTTTTACATTTAAAATAAAATTCATGTTTTATATCCTATAGTTGTTCTGGTTTCAAACTTAACAGTGAAACTTATTTACACCACAGTTGGTGTCCGGACCTTCGTCGCCGAATCTGCGTTTGTAATGATCGATAGATGGCGCTTTCTCAACTGTAGTTGTTAGTAAATATAATAGCCACGTGTATTTATTATTGTTCTTTCTCCGCCATTACATCATGGAAAATCAATTGCTTTCGGAAAAAATATTTGAGATTATTCAAAGTTCTATCGGCAGTCAATGTTTAACGGAAGCTGAAAAAATACTAGTTTCAAATCATCTAATTATGTGCGGCATTAAATCAAAAGATGAAAATGTTGTTTTTATAGAAGCAGTTTACCTCAGGTCCATTGCTGTGAAAAAAAATCCCCACACAATTAATTGTTCGTTAATTAAGAATGAAAATGTGTGGGAAGTTAAAAATATTGAATGTTCCTGCAAAGCGGGTAAAAGCCAAACCTGCAAACATAGCGTTGCAATTTTGTTGTACTGTAATAGGTAAGTAGTTTGTTATTTTCTTAATACATCATCGTTATACACTTGCTATTTCTTTTCTTTTTTAATAGATTCATGCTTTTTAATAACTTTGTAATCCTTTAATTTATTTCATGTGTTTCTGGCAAATGAGATATATAAGTTAATATCTGACAATTCGTCATTTGCTCTTAAGCAGATTTATATCCTCTCTAACACATGTTCAGTAGTAAATAATCTGTGACTTTTCAGCTTTATTTATTTTCTTTTGTCATATCAGCTAATCAAATAAAACCCTTGTCTATCGTTGACATTTGTTGAACACTAAAGCAAACTCATTTTCTTTTTTTTTAAGGGGGGCAGGATAGTTTAACTATTAGAAAATGCATTTACTATTACAATGGTTTTGCTTAAAAAATTCTAATATTTATTTCATTTTAGTTTCTTGCATTTGTTTGTAAATTTGTTTGAATTATGTTATTTCAGTAAAATTTTGAAAGTTTATTTTTTACATTTGTTTTATTATTGATGATAGTCCTCGTAAGTTGCCTTATTTAATATTATAATGTACTTAACACGTTCGCTGCCGATCTCACGTGACTAATAATGGAAACGGCATTTTTCCCCTTTAACCTGCCGATTATGTTTGGCGTATTTTGCAAGAGCGCTACATCGCCAGATGTTATGGGCTTTGTGTTTACCTTTGTTTGTTTGCGTCGTGTGTTACGTCAATATGCTGTATGACATCAAACGTATGAAAATTCGTCTGCTCGGTAGAAGCAAACTCTGTAGTTAATGGGTAATAATTTAAATTTCCATAGCATATAGTTTTGTTTGTACTGAGTAAATAAAATATTTAATCACTAACGTCATCACTTCAGTCGCGTATTGAGCATACATGTTAAGTTTTACAGTTGGATGTTAAGATTTAAAGTTGGTTATGTTTTACATTGCACTAATGCTGCACGATGGGCAAATGGCGAAAGTCGGGGACTCACCCCTCAAAGTGGTCTGGAAATGTGCCATCACAATTTTGATCCTTCATGGAAAGAAAGTTGGAATTTAAGAGATACTTTTGAATTTTAGAGGCATATTTTTGAATTTCATGCGAATACTGGTTGCTACACTATAAAACTTTGCATATTTTTTAACCTGATGCCTTTTGAGATAGTGGGTATAGATCAGAGTACCATTTTTATAGCGAACTGTTAAAATTTGCTATAATTATTCAGTTGCAGATGTATTTTTTCATATCTAACAAATGAGGACTATAAAATAAAATATTAATGATAAATTATTCATTTTATATAATTTTTGAAAATGGAGAAAAATGCCTTTAAAATAAAGGTTGCCCCCAAAAACTGTAGTGTTGCTTCGACCACATCGATTAACCGCATTTTGGTGTACAACTACGTGGTAACTTGGTGGTACTTCAATATTTGGTGTAATTGTATGATCTAAGTTTTATTCTTTTATTTGTGATTAGTTATGAATTTGTAATTCTTTCATAATTTTTTTTAATCCACTTTATGAAAATTTTTCTTTTGTTCTACGTATTTTTATTTATTAATTTATTGATGATATTTTTTCCCTCGATGTATCTTTTGTGAGGTTAGATCGCCCGTATTCAATCGTACGCCGCCAGTGGAGGGTTGCTATTCGCAACACGATGCGAAATGGCACCGTCTTGGCGATCGTTGAAATTTCGCCAAGCGACGACTTAAAGTAAACTTTCACCTGTAAAACAGTAAGTCACATCACGCGCTAGTGCGGGATTGGCAGCGAACGTGTTAAACCAATGATCAATCCTGGAAAAGTGACAAATTCATCTGTTTTTCACAAAATTCAAATTACAAAACAGCCTTTGCAAAAAATTAGAATTTATAACACTGAATCTTTTATAATTCTTTTCGTGTTTTTAGAGTTATTTTGACCCTTGAAATCATGATTTCAGATTTTTTGTGTGTTTATGTAGATATGTTCAATTTTGTGAATAGTCTTTATTATTGATGTTAATAATTCTATTATATTTCATTCTTGGTGTGAGTGAGTTTCATTTTTTATTACATCTTAAGTATATTGGTATAAAACATCTTTAATTTTACTGTTAATAGTTATATTGTGATTCCTAATGTTTCTGTTGTATTTTTCAATTTATTACTTTATACATTTACATATAATATATAGTTATATATTTATTTATATAAACTGATTTTACTTATTTTGTGTGTTTTTGTCCATTAAATTTCTTCTTAAAAAAGATACATTATGTTAAAATATATAATAATGTGTGATATTAGATGACATAGCTCAGTATGATAATGATATCTGAGTATGGACACGTTGCAAGTTCAGAGATTCCTGCTTTTAACATGTCTAGACTTTCTTGATTAAAAAAAAAAAGAAAGAAAGTGTCAAAACTGAATAATAATTTCAAAACACTTAATTCTAAAGTATATATTTTTTCTAATTTAAGTGTATGAAGATGTTTATATTTAATAACAAAAAGCTATAGTGTAGTCTAAATATTGCAGTTATGTATGAAATATAATTTTCGGTATTCCAATTACTGCACTTCTTTCGAGCAGTGTTTCTGAATATCAAATTAAAAATAAATTTTGAAGCAGATTGATTCGTAAAAACTTGAGCAATTCCTTCAGCATTTTTGGTCAAATTTTAGAATTTGAATATGAACAAGGTATGAAATTAGTTGTTAGGTATGTTTTGCACCTAGCAATTTAAGTCTGACAACCATAAAAGCATACTTAAATATCATTTTTCATGCCTAACTTTTGACAAGAATTAAAAAAATCCATTTTGTCATAATAAATTTTTTCTTTATGATATACAAAATAGTTGTTTTGTACCATCTTATAAAAATTCTTACAGTGTTAGTTCCAACACATATACATTAGCTTCAAAATAGTAAATAAATAAACACTAACAAGCAGTAGTGGATCTAAGGGGGGGGAGGCTAGGGGGCAGAAGCTCCCCTCCCCACCCCGCAAAAGCACTGCCATTCGCAATTGAATATTACAATTGTAAATTTTTCATTGGTCTGGAATAACGTGTTGAAAAATCTTAGCCCCCCCCCCCCCCTCAAAAAAAAAAAGTTAAGTTATGGATCCGCCACTGCTAACAAGTAACATTGTAAATGTATTCATTCTTTAAACTTTTGTGTTTGTATTAATTTAAGTAAATGAATGAAGACTTTTAAAAGCTTTATCCTAATCCCAATTTAAAAAAAAAAAGCTTGAGTTAAACTTTTTTTTTTTTACTGTGAAACCTGCTTTGCATACACAAAAACTAAAGAAAAATGTTAATGGATATTTCATATCACCGTGCATTTATCTCAAAATGCATAAATTTCAGTGTTGCAGTAATCTTTATCAAATATATATGTATAACTGAATATACATTGGGGGGGGGGGGGGGTTCACTCCAGAACTGCAGCAAATACTTATGTTTTCAGAATGATCTTAATGGTATGTTTATTGTGATCGGAATGGATTTAACTAAAATTATGAATTATTCATTTATTTAAACAGGAATAACATAAATCAATTGGAGACGTTATCTTCAACAGATATAAAATGCACATGGAGTGATTTGTCATCTAAATTTCCTAGTTACTCACTTCCAATTCCAGTAGTCGATTTCTGTCATGTGAAAAGTATTAAAAAACACCATGCCAGTGAAGAAAGAAAACGAAAATTTAAATCAACAGTTTTAAATCGTCTTCCAAATTCTGCTCTTGCAAAGCAAGAGGCAAGATATAGTGCAGGACATTCAAGAAAATTGTAAGTTGTTTATTTAGTATTATATTTATTTGAATATAGATTACAGAAATTCATTTATGGTATCTATTTGTAAATTATGTTCTAAAAATGAAAAATCTTGATTTTGTATCTAGGAAAATAGCTCTTTGAACCTTTATTACACTAAGAGATAATGCATTAATGATTATTGTAATTTTTTATAATCTAAAAATTTGTAGTTCAACAGAACGAAATTTCTGCCTGTACAGTTTAAATTTATCTAATTATGTGTCTATGATTTGTGAAAATATTTTCATTCAGATTTAATCATTTAATCATTTTGTCTTTCACTGAAATAAAATTGTAAAAATTTTTGACTGAGCCATCAGCCAGGATGACTCAGTCAGTAGTAGAGCATCTGCATGGTAAGTGGAGTGCCAGATTTGATTCCTGGCTTGACATTTTTCACACAGTTTGTATTAAAAAAATTAACCTTACACTCCAATTTCTCTAAAGTATTTAAAATAATTTTCAAAATCATGCACATAAGTAATTATTTAAAAGCTATATTTTTTTTATTAGTAGATGAATATCATAATCTCCGTTACATTTCACAAGCTGTTGTGACATTTCAACATCATTACATTTCAACAGCTGTTTTCATTATAAGTAAATACAATAATAGGTCATTGTACGTTATAATGAATTTTGTATTATATAGATCACACATTTCAATGCATCATAATTTCACACATCATTACAACTTACTTTGTAAAGATGTCTAAATATATCTGAAAATATAAAAACAAAGTAGGTTATCGTAAAGTTACATTCCTTGTAACAAAAGTTAGGTGAATAATAACTTTCATTGTTAAATTCCCTTTATAGACATATACTCCATATATGATTGTTCCAAATCATCCATTATTTTATTAATTAAAAAAAAGGGGGTGGGGCAAATTTTTCATTAATAAGTTCAAAACTAAGGAAATTAAGAAAACAAATGTATCACTCAATTCTCTACAGAGTAAGTTTTTTTTTATAAAGTGTAGCTTTATCACAAAATTGTTTATATCTGAGAAATTGTGTGCCGAATAGAAATGTGTTATAACGATTTTCTATCAGTGGCAGATCCACACTTTTTTTTTTTTTTGGAGGGGGGGGGGGTTAGATTTTTCAAGATATTACAAAAGATCAATGAAACATTTACAATTGTAATATTAGTGTGCATTCTGTCGACATATTACATTGCATTAAGAAAGTATAATAATATATTTATAATTATCATATCTACTGGCTATTAGTCAACTCATTATATCAAAAGGTTTGCACCAGTATTTTAAACTTGATTTCTTTACTTTTATAATCACAAAATTTATTATGATTAAATAAGGGAAAGAAAAGTAATCAAAATACTAGTGTTATCCAAGTTCATTTTTCGAATTTAGGGGTTGAGGCATCAATGAGAACTGTCATTGCTGCGACGTAAAGGTGTGTCTACCCGTATGAATATTTTGACACTTGGTGGTGTATCACAAATTTCTCACAGGTTTGCGCATTTCACAAATTTCTCACAGCTCCTAACTCCCGGGCTATAAGGAAAACGAACCCACAAGTCATATAATGTACTGGGATTCCAACAACCTTTACGGTAGGGCTATGTTCCAGTAAATGCTTGACGGTTGCTTCCAGTGGAGAAATCCAGAAGATTTTTTTAAAGAAAAAATTCTTCAGTTGAATGACAATGCCGAGAGGGGGAAAATATTTGAAGTCGATTTGGACTATCCCAAGGAACTTCATGATTCTCATAACGACTACCCGCTTGCTCCGGAAAAGATTACAGTTCAAGAGCATATGTTGTCCAATTATGCCACACATCTTCTTAAAGTAAAATATCGAGGAAGTGCTAAACTCATCCCAAATTTACAATCTAAAAAAATGTACAGTCGGGAGAAAAAAAAGCAACACCCGCTGTAATTTCGTTATTAATTGACACAGGACATCTAATAGACATAATTGAACAGGAAATTAAAAGCACTTTCTGAAGCACTTTCTTTTTTGACTTTATTTTCGAATTTCTGAGAGTCTGGCAGTGTGGAAAAGTATACTGTTTGTATACTTTATCTTTAGTATTTATAGAGTTATAATCAAAAATGTGTTAGGGGTTATCTGTAAATGTAAAAAAAATAAAATTAAGATCCTATAAGAAATAGAGAAAATTTTAATGTTTCACACCGGAAATCTTTCAGGAAAAAAATAATTGTAAAAATTAATAAAATGTTGCCTCTTTTCCAGTTTCTTAATTAGCCTGAATTCAATTATTTAGATTTGTATATACTTCAGTACTTTTTTTACATCATTTTAGGTCTATTTAAATACATTACACTTGCGATCACTCCATACACTACTCTGTGAAAAAAGCGCAATATTTTTCAAGTAAAAGTGTCTATTATGGCTGTACTGATCACCAATAAAGCTTAAAATTTCTTTCTTAGGTGTAACATAATATACGAAATGAAAAAATATAGATACAACGCATAAACTAAATCTTTTTGGCTAAATTATTGTAAGGTTGGTTGGTTGGTTGGTTGATTGCTGTTTAATGGCGCAAGGTCCGCGATGGGACATACTGCGCCAAACAAAAGTATAAAAGACAAACACTAGCTTCTGGATGGGTTTTACCCATCCAGATGGTCAGTAAAAAACATATCGAAAATTAAAACAACATGTTAATTAATAAAATATAAAAAGACAAATATTGAAATAATAGAAAACAGAGTAAAAAGTGTATAAAATAAAATGATGCAAAAAGTGATGAACAGTGTATATAAAAACCGAAGTAAAAGGAGATGAACAGTGTATATAATAAAAAGATGAACAGTGTAAAATATAAAATCAGATGTCATGATAAAAACCAGCATCTTTTAAAAAATTGGTCATGAGATGATGAGGGTTCTCACCTAAAAGGCTCGTCAGATTGGGTGAAGATGAATTAAAATGTTGTCGATACAGATGACGAAGGCAAGGGCAGTCGGTGAGAATATGGCGAATGGTTAGTGCACTATGATGACAATTCGGACAATCAGGTTGTTGCTCTCCAAACAATAGGTATTTATGTGTTAGTCTTGAATGCCCGATTCTTAGTCTAGTAATAATGACATCATATTTTCTAGGGGTGAGTGTTGGCCAGATTGAAATTTGAGGTTTTATTTCTTGCAATTTGTTATTGTTTTGGTTATTCCACTCCCTTTGCCAAATACTTTTAAAATAGCTTTTAAGTGTGTGCTTTATGTCATCATATGGTACCGGACAGTTTAAAAATTCATAAGCCTGCCTTGCGGCGTTGTCTGCTGCTTCATTTCCTTTAATGCCAACATGGCCAGGAACCCAGCAAAACAAAATGTTGAATCCCTTTTTCAAAAGGTCGTTGTAAGTATTTAAAATTGAGATGAAGGACAGGTTACAAGAATTAGAAGAGAGAGAATCAAGAACACTCTTCGAGTCTGTATACATGATGAATTTTCTACTTTGATGAGATGAAATAATGTTAAGAGCAACCTCAACCGCAAAAAACTCTGCAGAGAAAATGGAAAATGAATTAGGGAGTTGATAGCTAAACGTTGTATTACCAATGATAATACCACAACCGACTTTGTTAGTTGTTTTGGAGCCATCGGTAAAAATCTCAACAGTACTTCTTTAGATAATTTTAGGTCTATTTAAATACATTACACTTGCGATTAGTCCATACAGTACTCTGAAAAAAGTGCAATATTTTTCAAGTAAAAGTGCCTATTATGGCTGTATTGATCACAAATAAAGCTTAAATTTTCTTTCGTAGGTGTAACATAATATACGAAAGGAAATAATATAGATATATATACAACAACGCATAAACTAAATCTTGTCGGATAAATTATTGTAAGGGTTCATGAAGTAAATATTAAACAATTTTAATCGCACTTACCAGTTTTGGGTCAGTTGAACTCTTTGGAACTATACGATTCGTTTTATAATTTCTATGAAAATACAATTTCTTAATTAACCCTTTCGCGACTGCTGAAGTAAATTCACACCATTTGAAAATCTGTAACTCTGTCAGTGGGCGTTTCTTTCGTAATTTGTGTGTTACATATTCCTTAAGTGTGTTTCTGTACCAAGTGTTCATATTTTTGCAATAAAATATACTATGGGTAGAAATATATTGATTAGAAAGAATATAATTATAAATACAGAAAATTTACTGAATATACTGACTGAAATTATACTGAAATATTTTATTTTGAGAGTACAACTCCCGTAGGCGGGTCTTACTGTCAAAAAGACAAAATCCTGCGGTCGCAAAAAGTGTTAAAATATATTTATAAAAGTTAAAGTATGTTTTTAAAAATGTATAAAGTTAAAATATATTAATAAAATTTTAAAGACTAAAATGTCCTTAAAATAATAATCCTTCCCCCTACAAAATAAATAAATAAAATAAAATAAAGCAATATATGAAGCAAATGATTAAGCCTTTTTTAACTATGTTGGTAGTTAAGAAACGATTTTACAACTCTGTCTTGCATTCCAATTCCATTCTTTTTTATATTTGACAGTTTCACATTAAACCTATTTTTCTATTTAAAACAGTTAACCCCGCCTATTTAGTTAATTTTTTCTTCTTCTAGTGTTCGTTTAAAAGATTCAAAATTTATCACCAATTAATCAATGAAGTAAATACCACTTGTGCATATTTTTGTCAACATAAAATAAGGGGTTTAAAACGAATACTCAATGTCACATTTACTTTTCTTTTCTGTATGGCTTTGTTTTGAAGAACGATGAAGGCGGGGCTTGTCTTCTTTAGAAAACAGGAATTCTTGATGCTAACATTAATGTCAAAAAATTATCATTTTTGTTGTATTTTTTTTAGTTTGACGTTGTTGTCATATAATTTGACCCGTAAATAAAAAATAAAAATATTTTGTTTAATTTTCTTCGTTATTTTTTAAGATTTGATTCGTTATCTCATGCGAAACTTTATAAGAGAAAGGCCCCCTAAACCACTCCGAAAGAAAGATTTATTTATATCTCAAAAACTAATAACTGGAATGAGCTGCAAATTTGCACACCCATATTTTTCAGCATTAGGATTCATTTTATGTAAAAATTAATATAGGTCATAATTCATAATTTTTATGAATATGAATTTATTAATTTTCAAAATTAAAAATGTTTTTCAGAATCAAAAGTAATGATGGA
This sequence comes from Salticus scenicus, assembly GCA_963930645.1. NCBI lineage: Eukaryota > Metazoa > Arthropoda > Arachnida > Araneae > Salticidae > Salticus > Salticus scenicus. The sequence continues at coordinate 242,118,460 of OZ005658.1, forward strand.
TTATGTTTGGGTTTCTTCACTGTGTCTCGTAAAAAAAAAAAAATTATATCAATCAAGTTATTTTTTGTGAAGATATTAATAAAAGTTTGAAATATGAATTTAACATTAGCACCTTCAAACTTTGAACGCTTATAAACTCTATGAAAAAAATAAGTAAAATATACAACCAATATACTTTTTCGCATTGTCACGATCCCAGGAATCCAAATATAAAATAAAAATGGGGCATTACCATTGAAAAAATCAAAGTTGGTGCCTGTTTTAATATGCAGACGACCCCCAATTCAAAATTTCAGTTCATTTTCTGAAACTATTCATAATTTCCCGTCGAATGATACCTATTACATTTTTCTACATCGATTAGCAACGAAGTTAAGTTGAGTGTTGCGTTTTTTTTTTCCCTGACTGTACATCTGCCATTATAGGAATTTAAAGTTTTATCTTCAGCAAGGTCTCCAACTCATAAAAATTAATAAAGTGCTGGAATTCCACCAATCTCCCTGGCTTAAAAAATATATAGCTCATAACACCGAACAGAGAAAAAATGCCAAAACAAGTTTCAAAAAAATCTTTTTTCAAACTTTTAAACAATTCGGTTTACGGTAAATGCATAGAAAATCTTAGAAAACGAAGTTGGTTGGTTGGCTGCCTTTTATTGGCGCAAGGTCCACAATGGGACAGGCTGCACCAAACTGTGATGAAAGAAAAAACAAAGGTAGCCTCTGGATGGATGGGTTCAACCATCCAGATGGTCATATGAGAAAAAAATAGTACAAAACAGAGTAAAGAGTGCATACAGTAAAAACAATATAAAGAGTTATGAGCAGTGTATATATAGTAAAAACAGAAGTAAAAATAGATAAACAGTAAAAAAATAAAATCAAATATCGTAGTAAAACACAGCCTCTTTTGAAAAGTTAGTCAAATTGTAATGAGGATTAATACCTAAAAGGCTTGTCAGATTTGGTAATGATGAGTTGAAGTAATGCCGGTATAGATGGCATAAGCAGGGACAGTCAGTTAAAATATGGCAAATGGTGAGTGAGCCATAGTGACATTTCGAACATGAAGGCTCCTGTTCCTTTAAGAGAAGATGCCTGTGAGTTATTCTAGAGTGCCCAATTCTTAGTCTAGTAATAATAACATCTAGTTTACGTGGTGCGAGTGTTGGCCATACTGTAAATATGTGGTTTAATTTCCTTTAACTTGTTATTAATTTGGTAATCCCATTCTCCTTAGAAAACGAAGAAACATCGAATTGCGCACTACAACTAGAAGAGCTCTGACTAACTGCCTCCCCTAATTACATAAATTTTAAAGAATTTGATGAGAATCTGATAGCTGTGGAGAGAAAAAAGGCTAGCATTTTAACTTGTTAGTGGTCGCTAGTAGTTGGTCGATTTGCCGCCCATCCTTCAGTGTTCCCAGATTTTTTTATTCAATAGCCACCAAAAATTTTAGAAGTAGCATTTGATATACATAAAACACGAATAAAATCGAAGGAACGTCGATCACATCACTTCTTAAAATTATTCGTGAGAGTTAAATAAAAAGTGCACAATCTGTAATAGGTGGCGCTGTTTATAGCGACTACTAACGGGTTAATGAACCGACCCATTTACATTGGATTTGCAATATTAGAGCTATCCAAAATCCTCATGTATGATTTTCATTATAATTTTATCAAGAAGTTGTATGGAAATCGTGCTCGTGTACTCTTCACAGACACCGATTCGCTAACTTCTCATATTCAAAGTGAACATTTTGAAGAGGAAATGAAGACTTATTCCTATAAGTTTGATTTTTCCGATTATCCAGTCCATCACCCACTGTTTTCCAATGCCAACAAAAAAAGATTAGGAAAATTTAAAGACGAACTTTGCGGTAAAGCTGCACACCAGTTTATCGGACTGAAATCCAAAATGTATTCAATAAAATCTAACCCTGAAGAGAAAAAAAGAGCCAAGGGAGTGTCCACCCGGATTGTAAGAAAAAAATTAAACCATCAAGATTATTATAATTGCTTCATGAACAGAAATCATCCTATGAGATACAGACTCGAACAGCACAGCAATCACATCACTTATACACGGTGGAAGAAAATAAGAAGTGTTTATTGCCTTTTGACGATAAACGTTACCTGTTAGAGAACGGAATTACAAGTCTGGCCTATGGTCATTACAAAATACCACACTAGACTGATCTATAGTGATAAACTTGTATATAAAATATTGTTCCTGCATCTATAAAACATGTATATAATATATTGTTCCTGCATCTATAGAACTTGCATATAGAAATTGATTTAACTAGAAGAAAAAGCTGTTATAGCTAGAAGAAAAAAAAATGTGTGTGAATGGTGTGTGTTAACCCGCCTATGGGGATGTCTACAGCCTTCCTATGCAAGAAGAGGAATAGGCACACACATCTTTTTTCTTTCTTTTCAGATATCCGGCGAAAGAAGTTTGCTGAAAAACAAATTGGGGTGTCACATTTTTCTATAAATGTGGCGGTTGGATGGTGGGACCCCTATAAATAAAAAATACATTTTATATGACTGCACCAGACACCGAAGGTTGGAGGAGGGAAAGTGTCAGGTTCTCCAAGGTAAGTATATCTCTTTATTTAAAAAAAAATTCTTTTTAAAAATATTTATCTCCCTCAAACCTAATTTCTAAATGCTGCGGGTTGAATGGTGAGGCCGTGGTAGCGAGGTCAGACGCCAGAGGTTCGAAGAGAGAAAGTGCCGGGTTCGATTTCAAGGTAAATATATTTCTTTCTCTTTTGAGAATTTTTAAGTATAAAAAAAAAAAAATGTTTACACAGATTTAAAAAAAAAAAGTTCTGATTGAACATAAGAATTTATCTTTTTAAAAATCATAATATTTAAATTTTCCATAATTTTTGTCAAGGCAATATTTTGTCTCAATCCCGTCAAATTTCTCTTTATTTTAAATAAATTCTCTCAAATCGACTAACAGATGACAGCACTACCGATAATTAAAGCCCTCTTTTAAAATCATAATATTTAAATTTTCCATTCTGTAAATTTTTTTCTAATTACTATAATTAATTTTAATCACTCATATAACAACATCGATAACTGCTTATCTTTCATGATAACAATGCCACGCGACGCCGGAAGGATGCTGATAAGATAACACACTGACTAAGTAGTAGATGACTCATGACCTCCTCTGCACCTCGCCCTTTGCTCCTGCTGGAGTAGAATGTACCTTCTTCATCTACTTATGTATTTGAAGGGAAAACAAGCAAAACGCTTAGATAAAACTTTGCATGCCCTTATGAAATTTATAAGGGATAAAACATTTGACAGATTAATCACAATACATAAAGGAAAAGTAACTGGCTAGCTAAAGGATATCAGATCAAGACATAAAGAAAGCCTATCTTTATCTTTGAATGCTGTAAGCAAAAATAAAAATTCATATATAGTTTTCTCTTCTTCATTAAGAGACACTTATTTGATAGAAGACAATGAAGAAAAATGCACATGTAGACTCCTATGTAGTGATTGCAAGGCTTGTATTCACTGTTTCACTTGCACATGTATAGATGCTAGTCTGAAATCGAACATGTGTAAGCATATACACTTAGTTTGCCGCTAGCAACTTTCTGAAACCCAAGTCGATATTCAACCAACTACTTCAGATGATTTAGATTTTGATTTTGAAAGAAATTCTTTATGCATTGATGAAAGGAAAGATAAAAAAGACCTGGAATCCAGTTTTTTGATTTCTAAAGTAAGCAAAGAAAATTAATGCTCCACTAGCCATCTATCTTTAACAGAACAAAAGGAGAATTTTAAAAGCTATTTAGTTGAGATGTGCAATGACATTATTAAGGATAACAATGAATTGAAAATTTTTATGAATGTTGTGGAATCTGTGAGACCTACAATAACAGCTTATAGAAATTCTAAAAATAGGAATACCATCAGCACTGAAAACAAATGTGCAATAGTTCCCCATAATAAAAATATAGAGCCTCAAAGAATATTGTTTACAACACGAAAAAGAAATAATGCAAGTTGTTTAAAGAAACCTAATGAAGAGTCTAAAATTATATCCTTGTCCTTAATTTCTGAGTAAATTTCATAGTTGCACAAAGAAACCCACAAAGAAAGACCCCAAAGAAACCTCAGGAATTTATAAGATTGAATTTAATTTTGAAAATAATAACACAACAGCTTCTTACATCGGAATGATCAAAAGAAAAATTAAAGACCGCGAAATCGAACACATTAATGACCTTAAATATAATAGAAGTTCCACCTCTCTATCACGTACTCACATTAATAACCAGGGTGTCTACTAGGTCATGAAAGTCATGAAAAGGTCATGAAAATCAACAATGGGTCATAAAAGTCATGAAATTCAGCAATAGGTCGTGAAAGTAAGAACAGGTCATGAAATTCGACCATCGTTTTGAGTCACGTATTGGTTCAGGTAACCCAATTTCACTGGTCAGGTCGAAATTTTTTTTCTCTTGCTGTTCTGGTTGACTCGATTGAATTTTTTTCCTACGAGTTGCGTCAACTTGAGAATATCTTTCAAAATGATTTCTTTAATGGGCAAAAACATAATTCCCTAACGCATTCTTTGCTTTGTAGCACTCGTGCCCACTTTGTTCACCTGATGAATGGTCGTGTTTTTTTTCAACTCAAAACAATTGTTGCGAGTTTATTGCATTTTATGGTGTTTATTCAAAGTTTTGTACTTATTACTAAACAAGTAATAAATTGAAATACACAACACACCTAAATGTTTAAAAATTGTTTATCCATTTTTCAGATTTTAAAACTTTTAACTTGGTGCATTAGTAATTACATTTTAAATTATTTTTAAATTATTTACCAGTTTTGTAGCAATGAAAATTTACTTCATAAGTTAAATTTCAAGATTTTTAGATGAATTATTAATTTTTATTTTAGGTTTTGAGTCTGGTGTGGGTCATTAAAATTCTCTATTATGGATTCATGTTGAAATAAATAAAATAAATAAATAAATAAAAATATTTAACATTTAAATTTTCTAAAATATTTGTATGCTCAAAATATTTTGTTAATAAAAACAGTATTAATGTGCATTGTGTAAAAAAAGTAGAAGGACAGTCGATTTTTGTAAATTATGTTCTATATTTTCATCCTGGCTGTTAGATTTTTATACAGGTTTTGTTTAACAAAGTTTTCTGTAATTTTACTTAAAAATAAAATCTCTACTACTATTACTAAATAATGCAGAAAAACTAGAAATCATGATTTCGAGAGTGTAAAAAAAGTAGGACACTTTCCAAAATTTGCCATTGGGTGAACTGTGCACGAATAAAAGAGTAAATACTGAATTTTCAGACAGGTTATTCGTATACTGCACATGAGCCCGAATACAGTTTCTAACATTATCTGAAAGTGAGGTAGAAATAGGAAAAGAAAGAAGACTGATAGGCCTAAAAAATTAACGCCTTACGATGGAAGAAAACTTGCTCATGAGCTAAAAAAGAATAGTGGGAGTATCGCAAATGTCCAAAATCAAATAGGACTTTCTCATGTGTCAAGGCAAACATTTTACAACTATATAACAAGATCCAAATAACTAATTTTTAGAAAGCAGAAGAATAATCCAAAGTGGAAAAAACATAGATTAATTACCGTTTATCATTGGCTAAGGAACACCTGTCATGGACCTCAGATTGAACTTCTATAATATTTTCAAACGAGAAGAAGTTTAACATAGACGATTTAGATGTTTCCCAATAACACTGGCATTGTCTGAGGAATGCAGAGGAATTTTATTCAACTCGACAAATGGGGGGGGGGTGGGGGGTGATGGTCTTTTAAGCAATTGGATATGGACGAAGAACAAGTCTGGTCTTTTTCAGTGGTCAGCAGAAACTTACAGACTATGTTGAAGTGCTGAGTTCTGAGATACTTCCATATGGGTCTGAATTAGGAGAAGAGTAGATGTTTCAACAAGAGGAAGTCTCCATTCACCCCACCAATGGAGTTCAAAATTGGTTTTCTGCAAATAATTTGCAGGTTTTAGCAAAGTCAGCTAAAAGCCCTGATCCTAACACAGTGGGAAACATCTGGCCAATGCTTGTTCGTCAAGTATATGCTGGTGGAAAAAAGTTTGAATTCCTTACTGAGCTTTGGAAAGTTTTGAATAGCTCATAGGCTACTTTTTGCCAAACAGGAATTCAATCTTTGCATGATTTGTTACCAAATAGAGTATTCTACGTCATAAAAGCTAGTGGGAAGAGTATTCTTAATGAATATCGCATATATTTTATATTTTGTATTACTTTCCTTCTACTTTTTTACAGAGTTTAAAAAGGTAGAAACAATTTTTTCTGTCATTAATAATTTATTTTTTGAAAATCATGGTAATGATACCGATATTTTCTTATTAAATGATCTACAAAATGTTACACACAAAAATAATTTCATTAAAAATAAAAGATACCCATTTTATCCAAAAATATCTAGTGTCCTCCTACTTTTTTTACACAGTGTATAACTGAATGAACTAATTTTTTCTAATTCAGGATGTGAAGTATAGGAAAGACATCGAAATGCAAAGTTTGAGATGTATAGTTATATACTTTTTTTAGTTTAATAATTCTATTCTTCTATTTGTAGTCTTTTCGTGGAAAAAAAAATATATTTGTAAATTTGAAAAAAAAAAAAATTAATACATATATTCCTCTCCTTAATGCAAGGAAAATAAATGACAATTTTCAAATCCCCCCAAAAACTAATAGTTACAATATTATAACATTGCACAAATAGTGTAGATATGTATGTAGTTATATATGTCTGTTTTAGATTGATTTCCAGAACTATTTACTTAGATTGTTAATAAAAAAAAGAAGTTTTCAGGTTTTTTTTTTTTCAAGCTAATATTGTTGTTATGCAATAGTTTTAAAATTAAAGCAATGTGATATATCGGCTAAAAAAACAAAAAAATGAATATGTTAATTGAAAGAAAGGTTGGATATGTCGATGAAAAAGGTCATGAAAATTTTTTTGAGGTCATGAATTTTTTTTCTGTCAAGTCAGTAGACACCCTGATAACCCAATAAACCCTAATACTATAAACACTACTAAAATTGCACCTTATAACTCCCATAATTACGCCTTAGAAAGAGAAGCACTAGAAATTCTAACCTCTAACACCGCTATTAACGAAAGGGAGCACAGCATAATACCTAATGAATGGCAACAGATAATCGATAAAAAAACAACGGCAGTATGACGTAAGTTATGCTGCTCAGATAAAGGATTTTTAAGGTATTTTAAAGGTTTTGAAGTTTAATTATTATTATTAAATATTTAATTAATATTACTTAATATTTATTATATAATATTATGTTTATATTTTTATTATTTATAAGTTACAGTGTATTACTTAATGTATTTATTTATTTAATATCTTCTGAGTGTGTATGTGTGTGTACATTCATTCTACACAGATACATACATGTATATTAAGTTCAAAACATTTCTTGAAAACTAGCAGGACTTTTGGCTCTTTTTTAATTTTTCAAAGTTTAAAATATTTATTAAATAAATTTCATAAAAATAATAAAGTAATACACGTTTAAAACAAGTCTCATAAATTATCAATTAAGAACATATTAAATGTAATAAACAAATATTAAAATACATAAATAAAAAGCATTTGAGTCATAATATGTGTAAAATAAATAAAATTTATTTTCTTTTCATGCATTATTTTGGATTAATATTTTATCTTCTCCCCCCCCCCCCCTTCCCTTCCCTTCCTTTTTTTTTTTTTTTTTAGTAAGCTCATATATAAAAAACATTTCTCGAAAATTATAGCATGATTTTTGATTGTTTTTCAGTTTTTGTAAATTTACAAAATTTTATAAAATAAATTTTACAAAAGTAATAATGTAATGCACGTTTAAAAACAAGTCTCATAAATAATCAATGAAGAACATATTTAATGCAGTAAACAAGAATTTAAAATAAATAAATAAAAAGCGTTTGAATCATGGAAAAAGAGGTAATAAAATTTAAATTTTTATGCATTCTTATCGATCATTATTCTATCTTCTTCCCTTCTCTATTTTTTTTTTTTTTTTTTTAAGTTACTTAATAACAGGAAATATAAATTTTCAATCTTTTCATGTTTTATTATCTAATCAAGAGATGGCAACACCAGCTGAGCAGAAATCAAATAGTTTCAAAATCACAATCAAATAGTTCAAATCACCTGATTATGTGCGACATTAAATCAAAAGATGAAAATGTTCTTTTTATAGAAGCAGTTTACCTCAGGTTCACTGCTGTGAAAGAAAAGCCCCACACAAGTAATTGTTCGTTAATTAAAAATGAAAATGTGTGGGACGTTAAAAATATTGAATGTTCTTGCAAGGCGGGTACCTGCAAACATTGCATTGCAGTTTTGTTGTACTGTAATAGGTAAGTAGGGGTGACTGAAGAACAGGGTACGGTCCGGTTTTCGTTGCCAAATGGGTGGAAAAGACGCTAAATGTGGTGTTCCCCATTTTTCGCCAAAACGTGTTTACATTTTGGCAACCCCTTAAATTTGAACGTCGACACACCATTTCGCTTAGTTCGGTTGACGGAGCTCCTCATGTTTTTGAATGCTTCCTGACTTTAGTTGATTATTTTTTCATTTCCCCACATCTTCTCGGATATACTTATTCTGGTGGATTAATACTCGTCCGATATTGTTTTTTAAGAATGGCTGCTAAGATGAATGGTAAGTTAACGATTGATTTTTTGAATGAATTACAAATGAAAGGAAAGAAAGTGTTGATTGAATGGTGTATGAATGAGAATTTGTTAGCACATGGATTTAAGTGTTCTGAATGTGGGAATGATATGGTTTTGAAAGAATTTAAGAAGAACGGGGATGAATGGATGTGGACATGTAGGAAATATGGAGAAAATGCACATTTTTGTAAGAAGTCAGTGAGAAAGGGATCATGGTTTGAGGAAAGTAAGTTAGGTATATATGAGATTTTAAAATTAACTTAATATTCGGTGTATGAGGGTTCGACCGAGTTGTTTATGTCTGAGGTCAGTGTGAGTGAGAGAACTTTGATTGACTGGAAAAATTTTTGTGGTGAAGTTTGTATGGAATTGTGTATGGTTGATGATGTAATGATTGGAGGTGAAAATGTTATTGTTGAGATAGATGAGAGTATGTTTGGCAAAAGGAAGTATAACAGAGGAAAAAGAGTGCATGATGTATGGGTGCTTGGAGGAATTGAAAGGGATTCTGAGAAGAGTTTTTTTGTGCCTGTGGAAAATAGAACTGCAGATGTTTTGGTGACTGCAATTAAAAAACATGTTCGGCCGGGTACGATCATTATTTTGGATTGTTGGCGTTCCTATTGTGGGCTATCGACATTTGACGATCAACCATAGCGTAACGTTTAAGGATCCAGAAACTGGTGCCCACACGAATACAGTCAAGGGGATGTGGGGAAATATTAAACAAAAATTCAGGAAATTCAGTAATAGGCGAAACGCTAAGGAGAAGATCCATTTTTATGCTTATTTTGCCGAATATATTTGGAGGAAGCAAAATAAGAACAAGAAAGCCGACAAATTTAAATTATTTCTCAGTGCCATATCTAAAATTTATGATATTACAAAGTCCTCTGAATAATGTAAGTAATTTTTTGGTATTTTGTTATTAATTTTATTCGTATGTTGTTTTTGTCCCTGACTTTAAAAAAAAAGGGAAAATTTTAACAATAAAAAAATATTGTAATTTTGCTATTTTAATAATTTAGTATTTTTTATTGTATTTTGCCTTGATTACTTCGACGTCATGATTTTTAATGGTTAGTCTTTTTTTTTTTTTTTTTGACAGCGATCTAACAGGAGGGCTGACCCCCCCTGATTAAAAAAAAAAAAAAAAAGGCCTTGATATGTAGGCTGCAATCTTGGATTCTGACAAAACAACCCGTTGGTGTCGTGGCGACGGGACCATACCCTGTTCTTCAGGATTCACGGTAAGTATTTTGTTATTTGTTATTTTCTTAAAACATTGTCGTTATAAACTTGATATTTCTTTTTTTTTTTTTTTTTAATAGATTCATGCTTTTTAATAACTTTGTAATCCTTTAATCTATTTCATGTGTTTCTGGCAAATGGTTGGTTGGTTGGCGTTTAATGGCGCAAGGTCCACAATGGGACATACTGCGCCAAACAAAAGTATAAAAAATAAAGAATAAAGATTAGCTTCTGGATGGGTAAAACCCATCCAGGTAGTCAGTAAAAAACACAATGAAAGTTGTTAGGTTTAGAAGTTTAAAATATTAGTATGTTCTTGACACTCAATGTTTTATTGAGTTTCACTCCCTCTTTAGTTTAACTATCTTTCCTTTTTTATTAAAACCGATGGTTATTAAAATATAAGTAATTTATATTCTATTTACTTTTATAATTTTAAGTTAATAAATATTTAATAAACTCATAGTTTATTTAAAATTTATTTTAGCATAAAATATTAATACGTTAACAGAAGCTATCCGTATGCAAATGACATTAGTCTACATCATCTGCTTGAATTGAATAAGTAGCGTAGCAGAAAAGCAATTGCGTGGCTTTTTCGGTGTTAGGGCCGATGTGAATCCCGGTAATTCAGAAGCTGGTATGAAACGCAGTTTATATCTTTCAGTTTAACTTTCCTTGATAACCTCGACAGTATTAAAGCTTGTGTAGAAAGCTGTTGTTTTTCAGATGAGGTTTAAGTAAATATTTTTTAGATTAATTCGAGGATAATAGTTATTTTAAAACTGCAAACTTTTAAGTTACTTTCATTAATAGTATAGGCTTCAATAACTACTCTGTATTAATATATCTGCCCTGAAGAATATTAAACGAATCGTCTAAATGTATTATAATTTTTATTTTCGTTTGCCATATTTTTATTTCACTAGATAAATCAATCTAGTTTTTAAATAAATGATTTTATCTAAAAGAAAAACTTGTCATATTTCTTTTTACCTGCTCAATACAGTTTCCACTGGGCTCTATTTTTCAACTCTGCTTAACTTTGAAGCTTTAAGATAATCATGTCAGGGTTATAAACCTGACATATTTGGTTATGGGCTATTGCCCAGTATTGAGCAGTTTAAGTGAAAGTTTTAAACTGACAAAGATTAATGAAGTAAAGTTTTCTTCCGGCGTATTGGTCCCAAAGTTTTATAAGAATCTTTAAGAAGGGGGGGCCAATACAGTTAACGAAAATGGCAATGATACAGCATAGTATAGAAAAACTCAATGCTACGAATTATTGTAACTGGGCAGTTGATGTGAAGTTTTTATTGCTTGAAAAGAACGCCTGGGATATAGTAATCGGAACTGAGGAAAAGCCGAAACCATCAGCTGATCCGAAAGAATTAAAAGATTATAATACGAGGTCAAAACTTGCTTTATCGATATTATACCTCAATACTGAGAAGGACTTTCGTCGGATTATTGAGAAATTAACGGATCCGTCTGAAATATGGAAAAAACTTAAACAACATTTTTACCCTGATAACCGTGCACGCCACATGCAGTTGTGCAGCGAACTGTTTTCATGTAAAATAAAAAGTGGCGAGAAAATTGATATGTATGCTGCTAGACTCATGAGAATAGCTGAACTTTTAGAAGCAATTGATCAGCCAATGAAGGAAGTTTATCTATCATTCCAGTTGCTTCGTTACCTCCCAGAGAAATTCGATAGTATAGTTCAGAGCATACTTAGGTGGCCTGATGATAAATTCGTATATAAAGACATTTTAGTTGAATTAATTAGTGAAGAATCAAGGATAGAACTTCGTGATCAAGATAAGTGTGATGAACTTTTCACTGAGAGTTACAGCACACAGTATTCAAGATCAAATGTGACTTGTTTCCGCTGTGGAGTTCCGGGACATATCAGTCGTTTTTGTCAAAATTCAAGGAAAAACTTCGAGCCAAGATCAACTTCGAAAGTGTATCAACGCCGAAAGTCTCCATTTTTCCAGAGGCAAAGTGCTCAATCCCCTTACAGACCATGGCGAGCTAAACCTCCAGAGGCAACTGTATCCACTACCAGTGATTCCAGTCCTGAGAGATCTAACCAGAAAGAACCTGACCATTCCCAGAGAAGAGGCCGTTCCAGACTCCCGAGACGAACCAGAAAGGACTCTAACCAGGTTTTTTTTACTTTTGCTAATTTAAGTAAAAATGTGTGTGACAAAAGCAATTGGCTTTTTGATTCGGCTGCGAGTAATCACTTTTGTGGTGATAAAAATTTGTTTTCTAATTTTAAACCATTGTATAATGAAAGATTAGCTGTTGCAATAGATAATATAGATTTTCCTATTGAAGGAACTGGTGATGTTAAATTACGATTTGGTCAACAAAATATAACATTTACTAATGTAATGTATTGCTCTAAATTGAGAAAAAATTTAATATCTGCTCCAAAGATGGATATTGCAGGAGCTAAATTTAAGGGGGGGAATGGTAAAATTAAAGTAACTAACAAATATGATCAATTTTTATTTACTGCTAAATTGCATGATGGTATTTATTATTTATTTCCAAAAATTCCATCCAAAGAAATGAAAAATGTTAAATTTGAAGTTTCTAAAACTTCAAGTAAAAGAAACTCTCATGATACAAAAACTAAAGTTTTACATACTCAAAAGGACAGTTTTAATATGTGGCACAGACGTTTTGCTCATGCTAGTCCTAAACTAATTGACAGAACTTGTAAATATGATAGTGTGAGGGGGCTTCCTAAATTAAAAGTTAATGAAACTTCTTGTGAAACTTGTAAACTTAATAAACAAAGACGAATTTCTTTTAAACCCCATGGTCAAATAAGGTCTAGACATCCTCTTGAGTTATTACATATGGATGTATGGGGACCATGCAAAATAACTGGCCGAAACGGTCAAAGGTATTTCTTATCAATTATCGATGATTTTTCTCGTAAAGTAACAATATTTCCTATGAAAGCAAAAACTGAGGTGTTTAAAAACTTTAGAAATTATGTAACAAGAGCGGAGAGATTTTTAAACTGTCAGGTAAAAGCTATTAGATCAGATAACGGGAAAGAGTTTCAAAATAATAATTTTAAATCTTTTTGTGAGCTGAAAGGCATAAAACATGAATTTACTAACATTTATTCACCGGAACAAAATTCTGTTGCAGAAAGATTTAACCAAACTATTGTTGACGGTATGAGGACAGTTTTAGACGAAAGTGGATTAAGTAAAAGTTTTTGGCCAGACGCAGCTTTATACTTTGCGTATACCTGGAACAGAATTTGTCATACTGATTTAGAGAAAACACCGTTTGAGTTGTATGGTGGTTATAAACCTTCAGTAAAGCACTTAAAATCTTTTGGCTCAACAGCATACGTAGGGGTACCCAAACAACTTAGAAACAAACTCGACCGTAAAGCGAAAAAAGGAATTATGATAGGTTACGCCCTTAGTACAAAAGGTTACAGGATATGGCTCCCAGATGAAAATAAAATAATAGAAACAATTAATGTTAAAATTGAAGAACCGATAAATATTGGGGAGCGCAGTGGAGCAGTGATGGGCCGCGAAAATGAAAGTTGGTTATGTTCAGATGAGGGGTCAGATTCAGAAGGCGTGAATAATGCTCATTCAGATGCAATTAATATATATCAGACTTACCCTGATCGTTCTGAATCTTCCTCTGACGAGGAAATTAAATCAAGTCGAGATATAATTAAACGAGTCCCCCTCAGAGAGGCTGTATGGTTTAGAACTCTAGTACCCCGTAAAACTAGTGACAGAATCGACGTTTATTATTGTGAATTTGGAAAAACTGAACGTTTAAAATGTCATAAAGATGTTAAAAAATATTGTAAGAAAAATTGTATAATTTATGAACCAAACCTTTTTAATTTCAGTCCTAGAGAAAAATATGTAGGTAAAATTAATGAAAAATCTTGTTCTAGTGCAGAACAAACTTTAAATTCTGATGAAATTAATTCTGATAGTGAACTTGATTCAGATAATGAACTTAATTTTACTGAACCTGATTTAACTAAGAAAAACGATTGACTAGACGTAGATCAAATCCCAACGAGTTTTAAACAGGTCTTAAAATCTCCTTATAAAAATCAGTGGTTGCAGGCTATGAAAGAAGAAATGGATGTTATTCGGGAACGTAATGTATGGCACCTTACAAAAACACCTCCAGATACTAATATTTTAGGATGTAGATGGGTCTTCACTCTTAAACGTAATGAAAGGGGGGAAATAGCTCGTTTTAAAGCTAGACTGGTGGCGCAGGGATATAAACAGATAAAAGGAGAAAGTTATGACGATACTTTTAGCCCTATCGTTAACTTTGGAGTAATACGCTTCTTCTTTTCATTACTAGTTTCATGTAAAGGATGGACTCATTTACAACTGGATATTAAAGGTGCATATCTTTACGCACCACTCGATGAACATATTTATATGTCGCAACCACCAGGTTTCATCGAGATTGGAAAAGAAAAATTCGTTTGTAAATTAAATCGCGCTTTATACGGCCTTCACCAAAGTAGTAGAGCCTGGTTTTTCGAAATGAATAGAATTTTGATCAATATAGGTTTTAACAAATTTTCATGGTGTAACTGTGTTTATATTTTTAACAAGAAAGTAATTTTATTATTGTATGTCGATGACATTGTATTGTTTGCAAAATTTAAAAATCATATAGATGAAGTAGTGGACTTATTGAGTAAAAATTTTGATTTAAAAATCTTAGGAAAAACCCGTAAATTATTGGGTGTAGAATTCGAGGAAAATAATGGAAATTTAACTATTCATCAACATTCATATATTAGTGAAATATGTAACAGATTTAAAAATTTCAATTTTCCTATATCATCTCTCCCCATTAGTAAAGGGATAATTTACTCAAAATCTCAGTGTCCTCAAACTAACGCTGAAACAATAGAAATGTCAAAATATCCTTATAGAAGCATTTTAGGTTGCTTATCGTTTCTCTCTAATAGAACTAGACCTGACATATCGTACGCGGTTAATATTTTTGCCCAATTCCAAAGTAATCCTGGCATAATGCATTGGAATGGCCTGTTAAAACTCTTAGGTTATGTTTGTTATACCAAAAATTTAAAGTTAAAACTTGAGTGCAGGAAACCACATATTACTGTTTATTCAGACGCTGATTTTGCGGCCAACAGAGACGATAGGACTTCAATGGGGGGACAGCTGATTTTACTCGATAATTCACCCGTAGCTTGGAGAACGTTTAAGGAAAAATGTATCAGTTTAAGTACTATGGAATCTGAATTCGTAGCCATGACCGAAGCTACAAAAGAACTATTATGGTTCGATAGAATTTTAGAAGAATGCTTTAATAAAAAACTAATACAGGGTACTAAAGAAAAATCTTTACTTTTAGTCGATAACATGGCTGCTATAGATTTCGTGAAGTCTCCCATTGAAAACTATCATACAAAACACATCGACATAAAATTATTTTTTATAAGGGATTTGATTTATAAAAACATATTTAATATTAAACATGTTAAAAGTGCAAATAATTGGTCAGACATTTTCACTAAACCGTTAACAAAATACGGGTTATCTCTTTTCATAAGTAGCCTATTTTCATCTACTGAGTAACATGTATATTTTAAGGAGTAAATTTTGAAGAGAAAAGAATTAAGGAAATAAGTTTCTATTTTTTTTTTCTAAAGAGAACAGAATGTTTTTATCTTTAATATGAAAATGCAAATGTATTTCTGAAAGTGTTTATTATATTGCGAAATGTATATACTTGTTTTATATCATATATTGGTTAATTTATGTACATGTCAATGCTTAATTATTTATATTATATCTTCATAAGAAGAAGAATTTTCTGTATCTTTCAAATGAAGCATTGCAAAAATTGAACTGTTTACGTTAAAATCTTGAAATATACTAAAGAAGGACGATTAGTAGCAAGTCGTTGTTGAATCTGTCAACTTATGTTTTTTTTACATACAAGTTCTTTTTGTTACTCAAATAATATGATGTGAACTTGTAAATTCAGGGCAGATATATTTATATATTTTTCATGATCTCGGTTGAGTGTCAAGAGGGGGGGCTTATTGTTAGGTTTAGAAGTTTAAAATATTAGTATGTTCTTGACACTCAATGTTTTATTGAGTTTCACTCCCTCTTTAGTTTAACTATCTTTCCTTTTTTATTAAAACCGATGGTTATTAAAATATAAGTAATTTATATTCTATTTACTTTTATAATTTTAAGTTAATAAATATTTAATAAACTCATAGTTTATTTAAAATTTATTTTAGCATAAAATATTAATACGTTAACAGAAGCTATCCGTATGCAAATGACATTAGTCTACGTCATCTGCTTGAATTGAATAAGTAGCGTAGCAGAAAAGCAATTGCGTGGCTTTTTCGGTGTTAGGGCCGATGTGAATCCCGGTAATTCAGAAGCTGGTATGAAACGCAGTTTATATCTTTCAGTTTAACTTTCCTTGATAACCTCGACAGTATTAAAGCTTGTGTAGAAAGCTGTTGTTTTTCAGATGAGGTTTAAGTAAATATTTTTTAGATTAATTCGAGGATAATAGTTATTTTAAAACTGCAAACTTTTAAGTTACTTTCATTAATAGTATAGGCTTCAATAACTACTCTGTATTAATATATCTGCCCTGAAGAATATTAAACGAATCGTCTAAATGTATTATAATTTTTATTTTCGTTTGCCATATTTTTATTTCACTAGATAAATCAATCTAGTTTTTAAATAAATGATTTTATCTAAAAGAAAAACTTGTCATATTTCTTTTTACCTGCTCAATACAGTTTCCACTGGGCTCTATTTTTCAACTCTGCTTAACTTTGAAGCTTTAAGATAATCATGTCAGGGTTATAAACCTGACAAAAGTCAAAACAATTCTGGCAAATGAGATATATAAGTTAATATCTGACGCATCGTCATTTGCTCTTAAGCATATTTATATCCTCTCTAACACATGTTCAGTAATAAATGTATTTATGTGACTCTTCAGATTTTTGTGTGGCATATGAGATCGGCGAAGTCTCTCATCCACATGAAATTGCAGTAACAACTTATGCATAATCTGTGACTTTTCAGTTTTATTTATTTTCTTTTGTCAGATCAGCTAATCAAATAAAACCCTTGTCTATCGTTGACATTTGTTGAACACTAAAGCAAACTCTTTTTTTTTTTTTAAGGGGGGGGGGGGGGGCGGATAGTTTAACTATTAAAAAATGCATTTACTATTACAGTGATTTTTGCTTAAAAAATTCTGATATTTATTTCATTTTAGTTTCTTGCATTTGCATATAGTTTCAGCCTTTTTTCGAATCTAATCTCTAACAAAATGTATTTTCTTGCATTTGTTTGTGAATTTGTTTGAATTATTATGTTATTTCAGTAAAATTTTGAAAGTTTATTTTTTACATTTGTTTTATTATTGATGATAGTCCTTGTAAGTTGCCTTATTTAATATTATAATGTACTTAAACCAAAGATCAATCCTGGAAAAGTGAGCAATTCATCTGTTTTTCACAAAATTCAAATTACAAAACAGCCTTTGAAAAAAATTAGAATTTATAACACTGAATCTTTTATAATTCTTTTTGTGTTTTCAGAGTTATTTTGACCCCTGAAATCATGATTTCAGATTTTCTGTGTGTTTATGTAGATATGTTCGATTTTGTGAATAGTCTTTATTATTGATGTTAATAATTCTATTATATTTCATTCTTGGTGTGAGTGAATTTCATTTTTTATTAGATCTTAAGTATATTGGTATAAATCATCTTTAATTTTAATAGATATATTGTGATTCCTAATGTTTCTATTATATTTTTCAATTTATTACTTTATACATTTCCATTTTATTATGTTAGTTATATATTTATTTATATAAACTGATTTTTCTTATTTTGTGTGTTTTTGTCCATTGAATTTCTTCTTAAAAAAGATTCCTTATGTTAAAATATATAATAATGTGTGGTATTAGATGACATAGCTCAGTATGATAATGATATCTCAGTATGTACACGTTCCAAGAGCAGAGATTCCTGCTTTTAACATGTCTAGAATTTCTTGATTTAAATAAAAAGAAAGTGTCAAAACTGAATAATGATTTCAAAACACTGAATTCTAAAGTTTTTTTTTTTTATTTAAGTGTATGAAGATGTTTATATTTAATAACAAAAAGCTATAGTGTAGTCTAAATATTGCAGTTATGTATGAAATATAATTTTTGGTATTCCAGTTACTGCACTTCTTTCGAGCAGTGTTTCTGAATATCAAATTAAAAATAAATTTTGAAACAGATTGATTGGTAAAAACTTGAGCAATTCCTTCAGCATTTTTGGTCAAATTTTAGAATTTGAATATGGTTGGTTGTCTTTTAGTGGCGCAAGGTCCACTATGGGACATACTGCGCTAAACGAAATAAATAAGATCGAAAATATATCGAAATAAAAAAGAAATTATTGCTTCTGGATGGGTTTACCCATCCAGACTGTCGTTTAAAAAGATCCAGATAAAAAATACAAAAAAGTTAGAATAATATAAAAAGTAAAAACAATGTAAAATCAAAAAATAAACAGTGTATGTCATAAAATCAAATGTTAAATGTTAAAACCAGTGTATATATAATACAAACAGATGTAAAATGTGGTAAACAGTGTAAATAATAAAATCAGATGTCAAAGTAAAAGCCTATCTCTCTTAAAAAGCTGGTCAAATGAATGTGTGGATTAATACTCAAAAGGTTTTCAGATTAGGTAATGATGAATTAAAATAATACCGATACAAGTGACGAAGGCAGGGGCAGTTGGTGAGTAAATAACGAACAGTAAGTGAATCGAAGTGACAATTGGGGCATGAAGGCTCCTGTTCCCCAAAAAGTAAATGTTTATGTGTGAGCCTAGTGTGTCCAATCCTAAGGCGAGTAATAATTACTTCATAATTTCTAGTAGTAAGCGTGGGCCAGACTGCAATGTTTGGTTTCATCGGATGTAGTTTATTATTAATTTGATAACCCCACTCTCTTTGCCATATGTCTTTCAAAAATTTCTTTATTGAGTGCTTAATATCCTCGTAAGGAATTGGACAATTTATAGTAACTAAAGCCTGCCTAGCTGCTTTATCTGCTAATTCGTTGCCTCTTATACCAACATGACCTGGAACCCAACAGAATAAAATGTTAAATCCTTTTCTCAGAAGGTCGTTATAAGCTTTTAGAACAGAGATAAAAGAAGGGTTGCAAGAAGTGGATGAAAGAGAATCGATGACACTCTTTGAGTCTGTATAAATTATTATTTTTTTATAAGGATGAGATGAGATAAAATTAAGTGCAACTTCAACTGCAAAAAACTCTGCAGAGTAAATGGACAATGAATTAGGGAGTCTATAGCTAAGAACTGTATTACCACATATGACACCACAACCAACCTGGTCACTTGTCTTTGAACCATCTGTAAATACATTAGCTTCAAAATAGTAAATAAGCACTAGCAAGCAGTGGTGGATCTAAGGAGGGGGAGGCTAGGGGGCTGAAGCCCCCCCCCCCAAAGCACTGCCATTTACAATTGAATATTACAATTGTAAATTTTTCATTGGTATGGAATAACGTGTTGAAAAATCTTAGCCCCCCCCCTCCAAAAAAAAAATATATATATATATATTTATTAAGTTCTGGATTTGCCACTGCTAACAAGTAACATATTAAATGTATTCATTCTTTAAACTTTTGTGTTTGTTTAATTTAAGTAAATGAATGAAAACTTTTAAGCTTTATCCTAAACCCAATTAAATAAATTAAAAAAAAAAAAAAAAAAAGCTTGAGTCAAACTGTTTTTTTTACTTTGAAACCTGCTTTGCATACACAAAAACTAAAGAAAAACATTAATGGATATTTCTACATCACTGTGCATGCATCTCAAAATGCATAAATTTCAGTGTTGCAGTAATCTTTATCAAATATATATGTATAACTGAATATACATTGGGGGGGGGGGGGGGGGTTCACTCCAGAACTGCAGCAAATACTTATGTTTTCAGAATGATCTTAATGGTATGTTTATTGTGATCGGAATGGATTTAACTAAAATTATGAATTATTCATTTATTTAAACAGGAATAACATAAATCAATTGGAGACGTTATCTTCAACAGATATAAAATGCACATGGAGTGATTTGTCATCTAAATTTCCTAGTTACTCACATCCAATTCCAGTAGTTTATTTCTGTCATGTGAAAAGTATTAAAAAACACCATGCCAGTGAAGAAAGAAAACGAAAATTTAAATCAACAATTTTAAATCATCTTCCAAATTCTGCTCTTGCAAAGCAAGAGGCAAGATATAGTGCAGGACATTCAAGAAAATTATTATTTAGTATTATATTTATTTGAATATAGATTACAGAAATTCATTTATATCTTTTATTTGTAAATTATGTTCTGAAAATGAAAAATCTTGATTTTGTATCTAGGAAAATAGGGGTAGCTGTTTAAACAATCCCTACAGTTTTGCTAAAATTTCTTGAAATAAATATCACACTCGAAAGTATGTACTAGAGTTTACACACCCCTTTAAATTTTTTTAGGCTATGGCCTTGAATAAGAGAACTTTTTGAAAATGTAAAAAGTGGTCAGTTCACATTAAGAGTTAAACAATAATACCTGCTCTCGCAAAACGGGACCCTTAACGCCAATATGTATTTGTGTATGGGGATTGAATAGAAAAATCATCAGGTATGAAAGCCTAAAAGCAAATTTTGAGAGATTGAAAATTTTTTTTTTTTTTTTTTTTTTAGATGGCCTTTAAATAGAGGTGGGCTTTTAAAGAGTTTTTTGATTGCTGATGTTTACTGAACTATAACAGATAATTACTTAAAAAATGATTTTACTGAAAATCTTATTTAATCATTCCAATATGAATTCAAGTTGTTTTCCTTTAATTATAAGTTTTGTTAATGTCAATTTTTGGGGTGTGGGGAGAGAGTAAAGGAAGTTCCTTGGATCTGTCACCGTCTTCTAAAATGAACGCCGACTTTTCAAATTTTAAAAAAGGCACACCTCAAATGGTGGCGTCCTTATATTGGTTGTGTAATAATTGGTCCCACTGCTTTCCCTAGTAGTAAAATTGGTCACATATGTTTTTCAGATTGCCTATGCCCCCGTATATAATGGAGAAGTGCTTATATTAACAATTAATATAATCAACACATTTGTTCCCATGAATTATAGCTTTTCGTGCAGTAAAATCTGTCTACATTTATTTTACGTCTGACATTTAAATTAATGATTATTAATATTTTATTTATTTATTTTCAGGCTATGTTTGGATTCCAGTGTAAACAAAGCACCACTAACAGAGATACAGGTGACCAAAGTATTGGAACATATTTTTGAGAAAAAACTTGTGCCACATGTGAAATATGATTTGGAATCTTCTGTATTAAAAGTTGAAGACAAATCTTTCTATTTAAGCAATGTCATTGTAAGTACTATTTGATTTAAAATACCTAGTATTTGCATCTTTGATTCTGTGTCAAATAAGTCTAGTACATTGTTTTTGTTTATAATGAAATTTATAACAATATCATTTGTGTAGAGAAGTAATATGTCCAACAGCAATGTTTCCAAGAAAGTTTTCACTAAGTGGTCACTGTCTTGTTTTCCGATCCTGCTATTTGTTTTAAGTAGTCAATGACTGTACAGAAATGCTGATTACATACTTGATGTACAAACTAAATTTTGGTTTCAGTTTTATTATTCCAAGTTTAGTTTTAAAAAATACTCTTGTATTCAGAGTTTGTTTTATACCACAGTGATATCTCTCCTTTCTATACTTTCATGATTGTTTGTAAGTTTCATTTATCAAAATTTTCTTTCTTTTATTTTCTTTCTTTCTTTTGTTCACTACTTAATAACTATGACTTATCACTATTGAATTCTCAATCCCCATTCAGTGATTAGTGATTTTTTTAACTCAGGATGACAAGAATCAAGGAAACAGGAAAATTATTAAAAAAAAAAAAACAGGGTACTTATCCAATTTGAAAATATCAAACAAAATTTTCATTCTTGCCTTGCAAACATAAATGAAAGATTTTCAAACAGGTGTAATCTTAGCCATGATTGCACAAGATTGGTTGCTTTCTACAAATCTTTCTAACTTTTTTAGTGCAACAGCTGGAGGAATAATTTTATGTTCTGCTGTTAATAAATTGTACAATTAAAATGATTTATATTTTTAAAAGTTTATTAATTTCTGCCATATTTGGAATTTTTTTACTTTATTTTCACTTTTTGCAATTGAATAAAAAAAAAAGAGTAAAAAATTGAGATATTCTTTCCCATCAGTATATAGTTTTTGAATTGCAGTGGCTTAGCGAGCATATCACACAAGAGTGCAATTTATACAAAATTATAGAATGTATATAAGTAATAGAAATCATGGATATCTGTCAAAATTAGTCAGGGAAAAATATTTTTTTTTTTCCCTGGATTTCTGTAACTATCTTGTTAATTAGTTTTACTTTTCATTAAGTTATACATATAACAGTTTATTTGAATTTAAACAACTATTAAAAGCAAAAAAAAAAAAAAAGGTTAAATCTGGAAACAGATGTTTGGGACAGCTTGGTGAAATTTCGTGGCAGGAAATTACCGATTCTTGTAAACATAATTTACCCTTTTCTAAGATGATTTATTATGAAGACATTTATGGGACATTTGATTGGTTTATTCAGCTTTCTGTTATTGTTTGATTTCTGTTAGAACACGATTGGTTTTAAGGTTGAATTTGGGTGGGTTTTACAAAGAATTAGAGCTATGCAATGAGGAATTAAAGACGGATTTAGATATGTTGAAAAGATTATGAATTGCTCACATTTTGTGATTTATGTTATTATATAAGTTAGGCTTTCACACATAAAAAAAATATGATTTATTTACTACCGTATAATTTTTTTTTTTTTTTTTTTTTTTACAGTCTTATATAGTAATAGTGATTGTGGCGGAATCCAGTTAAATATATTTTCAGATTCATGCATAGTGAGGTAGTGACACTCAGTGATTTTTTCTTGTTTTCTAATTTTCATGTGCGCGAAGCTTACATACATGTGCGATAATGATGCAGTGGAACTGATTTAATGCATACTGAGGTGTTAACTTTCATGTATAGTAATATGTTTGTTTCTTTATTATAGGTCACCAGAGAAGAGTCTATGAACATAGCTCTGTCTACCATTGATCAAAAATCTGAATGCTGGATGTGTGAAAGAAAGAGAAGAATTACGGGAAGTACTTGCTATGAGTATAGCACATATAGCAAAAACAGTAATCCTCAATGGGATAAAAAACTAAACAAGATTTTGAATCCCAATTTTCTTGGCCCTACAGCTATGGCACATGGCAATTTTTAAGAAAATGCCCGGTCAGAATACGGAAGACACTGTAAAACAGATATTTTACAATATGGATTAATAGTTCATCCTGAACTTCCCATGTTTGGATATAGTCCTGATGGACTTCTCTGAAGAAGTTATTTCTGTGTCTGTATGGAAACAACTTAAAATTCCACATATCTTTATATTTAAAAACTCAAAAGTTAGCAAAGATTGTTTTTCCTTTAAATGTTGTTGTGAAATTTGTGGTTGATGCAAAGAATGCTTAAATGAGATTAATATGTTTATAAAGGAAGCGTCCGAAGACTGTTCAAATGTGAAATTAGTTGTAAGAGCTAAAAATACAAAAGGCATCCGTCTACTATAGTAAGGCCTCTTAAAGGGGAAAATCGTGAAAAAGTATGAAAAGAGATTTTGACAGAAACAGCTAAGTCATGGCGAATTAAAGCAGCTAATGAATCTACGGAATTTGGTGACGTTCGTCAACCAGAATTATACTCTTCCAATGTGGTATGAAAAGCCAAACAATAGGCAAAAAAGAAAACATATGGTTTTATAAGTCATGACTCTGAAATATAACATTCCATGGATTGGATCGATTCATGATATTGGTTTAGGCAAATTTTATGTGCATTACTAGACACCAACACAAATGTTTTTGTATGAAAATTTAAATGCTGCAGATTATGCATAGATTCAACCGGGTCATTAGTTAAAAAAATAAGACATTCTCAAAATAAACAATCCAGACACATCTTTTTATATCAAGCTGTGATCAACAATAATAGCCAACAGTTTTCTGTGTCGCAGATACTATTCGAAAAACATGACACATTGTCTATTGCACACTGGCTTGGTCAGTATATAAGGGATGGGGTGGGTGCCTGCCTCTTGAGAAGATGTATGTGATTTCTCTCTTGCGTTTATGTGAGGAAATTGTCAATCTTTTAGTGGCATCAGTTTGAATATTCATGAATGCTTTAAATGCCTTTTGCAAAATAGTCTGGGCAAATCCATGGAAAATAGGACATCATCATCAAAATATAAAATTCACTGTATATAATCATGTAATATACCATTTTATTCATAAAGATGCCTACTTCATGAATCCAGCATTTAAATTTCTCTATTTTGTGTTTTAAACAAAATATTTATCATTAAAACTACTACATCTCAACTTATTTTAATGTTAAATATTTACTAAGTTTTCATTTTTATATCTGGCAACACTTAGAAGCAATATGATAGACATGGATTGTTTTTTATGAAGTTCATCTATACTGTGACTTTTTTCAAGTCAGAATTAATACTTAACTTACAAATCCTTCCAGTTAAAAGTAACTAAATTTTATTAATCCATTTGTCACACCCGTAACCAAAAACAATAATTAATAATAAACTGTTAATATTAATTGCAGCATGTTTATATTGCTGTTCCACAATGAGCTAAGCCTAACCAGTATATAATACAGTTCGTTTGCTTCAGAAGTTAATTTAATTTATTGGTTATGGGTGTGACAAAATATCAAGTCACACCCGTAACTTATGACACTTGAAAAAACTGTAATCTACATATAATTTATTTAATTAATTAAAGATAAAAGAACATGAATAAAATAAATATTTATTAGAATTATTGTATAAAGATTGTAATAGCATTTCTTTAAAAATACAATGCTTAGATTATTTTAATGCTAGTTTTGATACTTTGTGAACTTCAGTAAATTTTAAAATATACCTATAATTCAATAAATAGTATCTTGAATTGAACACATAATGTATCTATAGTTCATAAACTTTATAAAAAGGATACTTCAATGGCTGAAATAAACAAAGATTTTTATGGTATTTGAATATCATAGTTCTTCAAATTATAAATGTATGATTGAATTTTTTATCATAGATTTTTAAACATGTTTTATAAAAATTTACAGGTTACTATGGCCTTAACATCCAAATAGAAAGTGCAAGATTTCATACCAAACTGAAAGCAGATCCTGAGAAGTACAGACAATATTTGGAAAAAGAAAAAGAGCGTGATAAAAAAAGAAGTAGTAAAATAAAGAAAGAACTTTATACTGGTACTGCTGCTACTGCAAAAAAAAAAAAAAAATATATATATATATATAAGAAGAGAAGACCAAAATGCAAGACAAGTTCTTTGTCGCTTGTGCAAAAATGCAGCTAAAAAGCAAGAACATGATGAAAATCCAGAGCTTTGTTTAACTGCTTATAAATCACCACAAACTTTGGGAAAAACATTAGCACGTGTTAAGAAAGCAATGCCGCAAAGCCCAAGAAAATGTAAAACAGTAGTCTCAGGTCTGGCCAAAACTTTAGGGCTTCACCAGGATTCAAAACAATCAGCTTTTGCTCTACATGACAAAGGACTTCCAGAATTTATCAAAACTAAAGTACAGTACACTCTCAAAAATCCGCACAGCTTAAAACGAAGTGTTTTGCGGATTTCTGAATTTTGCAGATTTTAGAGTAATTTCTTTTATTTACATCTTAGAACCTCATTTGAGTAGCAAATCTTTAAGATACAATTTATATGTTATATATACAATGCTGAAATATAGTGTGTCTAATAAAAGTACAAATATTCATGAAATTTTAATTTAAAGAACAATTTTTATATATCACATTATAGTTACAAATTACCTAGATTTTTGAAAAGTCTGATCAATACTAGTTTAAGTAAGAATATTCATACATATTTATTTTCGTGTAACCAGCAAAAAAGTCAGCAATTCTTGGTCAATCACATAAGTTTGTGCTATGAGAAAATTTGAGTATTTATCTGCATGAGAGAAAATCTTTCATGAAAACTGTCTTTCTCCTTTTCCTCTAAATGATTATCATTTATTTTTTAATAATTATGTATAATTACACTTATCATTTCCTCCTCTGCAATATGTTGAGTGATTGGTGAGCATCAGTTAAAAACTGATTTATCTCTTAATACAGCTGAATTTTTGCAATCCACTAATCAACAAATCAATTGTGACAATGTTTGTTTACATTGCAAATGATATGCGGATTTTAGAGAATTGCGGATTTTAGGGTTGCAGATTTTTGAGAATTGACTGTAATTGAATTTTACAAGAATGATGATATTAGTTGCCAAGCACCTGGGCGTAAGGACTTCGTACAAATAATCACATGTGAACAAGAAAAACAAATTGAGTGTTACACTGTCATTTTTTTTTAGTAAAATTTTTTTATTTAAAATATGCCGCCGTATACATTGTTAATAAAATTAAAATAGCCAAAATACATAGTGATGCAAAATTTAAGCTAGGCTGATAACAGCATTAAAATAATTTTACATAGAGAAATCTGCCATGCAAATTGTTTAATATTAATAAACTACAAGTTAGATCAATTTCAGGCATTAGATAAAAAGTTACAATCGCTCAGAAATAAAATAACAAGATTTTACAAACATTAACGTTCATGTACTTTAACCATTTTTACTATCTTTTCCTTTTTTTAGCTATCAAAATAAAATATCATCGGTAAGAATCTCGTTAATGACGTTAATACAGGAAAAATCTACAAGTCACTACCTTTAAAATGACATCTTCCTCGTTAAAATACATCAAGAATTGGGGTATCCGACTTCAAAAATTTAGAACTATGAATTTGCTGAATTTAAATAAGCGTGCTAGTAAGTTTTCTCGATTTTACCAGTCAGCCATTTTTTCATCGCATCTTCTCGTTTTCCCGTGCGGCGAAATGGGGATGCAGCCAGGGGATTTTTGTTAACCATCTTACTGGATATCTAAAGTTAGCAGAGGTTTTAAAAAAACAATTTTCCATCTCAAAAAACTTACAGTGAAAGTGTGATTTGAATTTGACTTGGATGAAAAATAAAGTGTGTGACACGATTGAAGACAAGATAAATTTACGTTATAATCTCAGTTTTTTTGAAAACTTTAAACAAAATATAAATTTAACAACAACAGTTATAAAGTTAATAAATATGAACAATTAAATTTTAACATAACAACCCAGCTAAAGTGTTTTAATCAAACGTTAAATATTTTATTATGGCCCAGAAAAACCAAAGACATAAACGTACCACTGAGGAAGGCATTGTGCTGGAGTGAAAGTTATAAACATTCCAAGAGGTCAGGGGTCGTGTGACCAGACTGAACGGAGCCATGGAGACCGTCTGAACGACAGATGCTTTGTGTGAAAAAATTTTATATTTTTTATGGAAGCGGTAACATCACTAGTTTCCAATTTCACACATGGCTTTTGTTGCTACTGACATTTCTCTGAGTAGACGAAGATTGGAGGAAAATGATGTCACGGGCAGAGTGATATCATGATCAACGAATCAGTGCTTCATGTGGGGTATTTCCCCTCCCCCCTCCTTCAAAGGTGTGCTCGGGGGTGAGAGGCACTCAAAAGAGCAGAGAGACTTGGTGCTTAAAAGGTGTAGCATGTTTTTAGAGGCTGCTCGGAGGCGAGCATTTTGTAATAATTTTTTAATTTCTTTGTATTACAACCTTTTCTTTTTTTGTTAAGTTTGAATAAAAATAGCAAAAATCGTCACTACTGGGCTCATGCCTTGTGTATTCCGTTCTTCGAGGTGTACTCCCAAAAATCACCACAGCATTATCAAACTTTTAACTTAACATCGGCAGAGTAAAAATCTTATGTCATCTTCACTAAATATATTCAAAAAATGATGACAATTTAAAACAATCTACATCATAAAAGCCAATGTAACAATTCAGTAAAAGTGAGCAACACTACATCCATAATCAGCGATATTTATATGAAAACAATGACCGGCAAAGACAACGCCTACATCCGCTAATCAATAATCGTATGCGAGGATGATACAACGAACGACGGAACAAATTCGCTATCTGCTGAAAATTCCAGCAATTAAACATTCCATACTAAAGTATAGCTCCAAGAAGTGTGATCAATCAAGCATTCCAGGCTAAAGTATAGCTCTAAGAAGCGTGATCAACTTTAATAGATAAACAAATGAGGAAATTACTTAAAGATATCGAACTTCTATTAAAGATTTATTTAACTGATTAAATTGATAAAGGTAAGTTTTAAAAGGATATTTATATAAGAAATAACGTTTATATTTAGAGATTTAAGTTAATAAGAAGTATTTAAAATAAAGATATTGCTATATCTAACATAAGCCCCTCCTCTTGTTAACTTGCATAATGCTAAACAAGCACAGATATAAATTTAACCCATTTCGTACTGACGTTGCGAAAACGCAACGTTTTTTTTATTATTTTTTCTGCGGAAAACTTTACATTGTTTTGCTATAAAAATATTTTCGTATTAAAGTGGTGTCCAATACGCATAAAAGAAAAAAAAATGATCGGTCTACAGTTGAATTTAATATTTGTTATACAATAATGAATAATCAATGTTTTCCATTATTTTTAATGATTACTTTCAAGTTTCAGCGGTAGATGGCAGCACATGTCAAAATTACAGGCTAAAGTTTGTTTTGCTTTCTTCGAACTCTTAAACACAAAATGGCATCAACAAGTAAGTAAACATTTTTTTTTCTATACTCTAAATTTCATTTTTTAAATAATGTTGCGAAAACGCAACGTCAGTCTAATGTGTGTTAAAAGATTTAGAGGATGTTTTCGTTTATTTCATGATCGATTTTTTATTTTGTGCAGGCGATTCTCGTAATTTACGAAAGGTACGACGTTGTTTAACGATAAATGAAGCTTTAGAATATCTTCAAGCTCTAAGTGATGATTCCAGTTCCGAATCTGAAGAAGAAAATAATGAATTCGTGGTAATTCCACCTGACCCGGATGTTTTGACTGATAAAGAAAATATAGACGATAATGCTGTGAGTGAAAACATTCCATTTCCTAAAGATATCACAGGTGAGATCGATATTTTTTCTTCTAAAGTTAAGAAAAGTAAAAATAATACAGGTAAAAGAAAGAAAAATTTTACTTGGGAAAAATGTTCCCCAACATATAATCAACAACCACAAGATGTAGAAAAACATTGCTATGATTCATTGAAACCTGCAAAAGATTCAGTATCAAATCATTTGCAAGCTTTAGAACCTATAGATGTATTTTTAAATATTTTTAGTGAAAATCTTTTGGATTACATCGCTGAAGAAAGTACAAAATATGCCCATCAAAATAATAGGTTAAATTTTTCACTATCAGTTCCAATGCTTAAACGTTTTATCGGAATACTTCTTTTTACTGGGTATTCAGCTATCCCGCAGGAAAAAATGTATTGGTCAGTTGCTGATGATGTAAATTTTCCTCTAATTCGCTCAGCTATGTCACGTTCTGTTTATTTAACTGTAAAACAAAACATTCATTTAGCTGATAATACAAATTTAGATAAATCCGATAAACTAGCTAAAGTTAGACCACTCATAAAAATATTGAATGAGAATTTCCTACAGTTTGGAGTATTTGATGTTCATCTTTCCATTGATGAACAGATGATTCCGTATTTCGGCAAACATTCGTGTAAAATGTTCATGAAAGGGAAACCTGTGCGATTTGGTTTTAAAGCATGGTGTTTATGCTCTTCTAAAGGATACATGTACCAATTCGACATATATACAGGAAAATCTACAGAAAAATCTTTCGATCTTGGTCTCGGTGGAGATATCGTTATGAATCTTTTAAACGTTGTAGAAACTCCCTCTCAACACATTGTGTACTTTGATAATTTTTTTACATCACATGCATTACTCTCAGAATTAAACAAACAAGGACATCATGCAACTGGGACAGTTAGAGAAAACAGGATTGGCGAGTGCCCTATCATACCAGTAAAAAAGATGAAGAAGGAAGTTCGTGGCATATATGATGTAGCATTCGATTCAAAGAATAATGTTACTGTCGCTAGGTGGAACGACAATGCTGTTGTCACCGTACTGACAAATTGGGATGATACTGAGCCAGCAGCATATGCAAAACGCTACTCCAGAACAGAAAAAAAAACTGTCCAAGTAAAACAACCCAAAGTCATTGCTGATTATAACAAGCATATGGGTGGGGTGGACTTATTAGATAATTTTATATCAAATTACAGAATAAATATAAAAGGAAAAAAATGGTGGTGGCCTATTTTCGTAAATTGCATTGATATTGCAAAAGTAAATGCTTGGAAACTTTATAGGGAATTTGTGGATTCCAAAACAACATTGCTAGACTTTCAAAGGGCAATTGCAGTGTCTTTATTAAAATCGGAAGTAGATATTTCATCAAATAAATCAAATTCATTTGATATGAAAAATGATATAAACCCTATTCCTGAAACCACATGTACTGGTCGGCCATCCGCAATGCAAAATCACTTTTTACAGCAAAAACAAAAGGATCGTACAGGCCATATAATCACAAAAAATCCCGAAAATAAAAGAAGGAGGTGTAAAATGTGCAGTAGTCAGACAGTAACAATGTGTAAAAAATGTAATGTTGCTGTACATGCTAAATGTTTTGAAGATTTCCATGATTCCCAAAAATGATGCTTTATATACTGCTTTGGACTGACGTTGCGTTTTCGCAACATTCTGTATTTTAAAAAGTATTAAAGCTAATTTTCTGAAATTTTATTTTTGTCTTATTTTATGTCTCATTAGTCAGGAAAACAACTTTTGTGCGTATAGGACAACTGTAACCATGACCGGTACTGAATGGGTTAAACAACTTTGAGCTAGGTTAAAAAAACATAATTTTTTCTTTAAATATAACAATAAATATTCAAAACTTTAAAAGCATCTTTAACATATATACATATATATAAACTTTTAAAAAAAAAACACAAAAAGGTTAACTCACTTTTAACATGAAAACAAAATTTACTTATGAATTTCATTATCCACAGGTCATTACAGACGAAGTATCAATCACAGACGAAACTTTAAATAATTATGACCACCATTAACAATGGCTATTTCAATGCTTTAAACAGTTCAAAAAGGAGGTTTATTATAAAAAAATACCGAATGACAAACACTTTTCTTATACAACAATCCATGAATACATACAAAAATTTAAAACGTTAACTACACACAAGCCAACTATGGCACCTGGAAAAGAATTCTCTACATCTAAGCCATTATAGGCACCTGAAAAAGAAAAACCGCTACATCTAAGCCAGTATATGGCACCTGGAAAAAAACTTTACATCTAAGCCACTAAACGGCACCTAAAAAAAAAAACCAGATACATGTTAATTAAAAAAACTTATACGGAAATGTATTAAACGTTACA
Source organism: Salticus scenicus (assembly GCA_963930645.1). Classification (NCBI taxonomy): domain Eukaryota; kingdom Metazoa; phylum Arthropoda; class Arachnida; order Araneae; family Salticidae; genus Salticus; species Salticus scenicus. The sequence continues at coordinate 242,150,200 of OZ005658.1, forward strand.
ATTATGCAAAATTTCAGGAAATAACCCCAAATAACCAATCTTAAAATTTGCCTGGCCAGGACTTTCAATAATGGTAACCTTAGGAAAAACGGAAAAATATACATAATTGCAAAAACACAAATACAATTCCAAGATATACACTCATGGACAAAAAAATTAGCGCACCAAGAAATAATTGCGGGATCGTAACGAAACTTGGCATGAATGTACATGTCGGGGAGATATGCAAATGATTAGAAATGCAGCGTGATTGCGCATTACGTATAGCCGGTAGAGGGCGTTTATTGTCGTTCTCTGTGGAGTATAAAAAAGGTAACCAAAACTTATTTGAGTGTGCGGACTCGTTCACAAAGGAAGAGCTGAGGTAGACATGCCATTACGTTGTTTTCGAAGACAATATGAGCAGCTGTCGCAGTTTGAGAGGGGGAGAATCATCGGCATGATGGAAGCTGGGTGGTCAGCTAGGCGAGTAGCTCGTCAATTAGGCCGCTCTGATTGTGTTGTGAGGAGGTGTTGGGACCAGTGGACCCGAGAGATGTCATGTACACGAAGACCAGGCTCATGACGCCCTCGACAGACCAGTCGTCGAGAAGACCGCCACATCATAAGAAATGCACGCGTACAGCCAACTGCTTCATCGGCCGCCATCCAGGCAGAAGTAACACCTTCACTAGGGGCCCCTGTGTCCTCTTGAACCATACGAAGGCGCCTGGCTGAAGGACACTTGGTATCACGGCGTCCATTACATGTGCCGCCAATAATACCCACCCCCTCTGCTCCGTTTGGAGTGGTGTCCCACTCGACGGGGTTGGATAGCAACTGAGTGGAACCACGTCGTGCTTAGCGACGAATCCAGATGCAATTTGGGCAGGGATGACTAACATGTACATGTGTAGAGGCAACGGGGGGAATACCTCAATTCTGCCTTTTCTTTACAGTTGCACAATTCATCCACAGCTGGTGTGATGGTATGGGGTGCCATTGCCTACAATACACGGTCACCCCTAGTATTGATCCATGGCACCATGACAGCCCAGCGGTATGTCCATAACATCCTGCAACCACATGTGTTGCCATTCATGCAACGGCTTCCAGGAGCCATTTTTCAACAAGACAATGCTTGGCCTCACACGGCAAGGCTGTCACAAGACTGTCTCCGCACTGTTACTACCTTTCCTTGGCCTGCCCGATCCCCAGATTTGTCTCCAATCGAGCATATCTGGGATCATTTGGGACGGCGAGTTGGGCATCCCACGAGTTTGAAAGAACTAAAGGCAAGGTTACAGCAAATATGGAACGAAATGTCTCCAGACATCATACAGAACTTGTATGCCTCAATGCCCGATCGTATCGCATCATGCATTCGTGCTAGAGGGGGTCCAACAGGGTATTAAATCCTCCGTTCTTTTGCCTTTTTCTCTGAAATAAATTATCCTTTTTCTTTGGTTTTCTAATCATTTACTTATATCAAAGTAGTCATTACGCATGTAAAATTTCGTTTCATTTTGACGACTCCTTCTTGGTGCGCTAATTTTTTTGTCCATGAGTGTATATTACATTAATTATACAATTACAAAATTTAAATTTATGAAATATGTTTAATATAAAATTTTCACGATCTTGGCGAGTGAGGGGTTTGATAAAAACATTGGACAGATTAAGTTTACTTCTAATAAATTTAAGATCAAAAAGATTATCACGAACAAGATCCCTTACAAAAAATAATTTGACATCGATATGTTTAGATCTATAATTTTCAATTGGAGATTTGACAAAATCGATTGCAGATTGACTATCCATATTTAAAACAGCTTTACATTCAACTTTAGGAATTATGTTACTATCAACACACTCATTTAAAATACGATCAAACCACATTATATTTTTCGCAGCCTCCGTCATAGCCACAAATTCTGCCTCCATTGTTGAGAGGCAGACTGATTTTTCTTTGAAAGTTCTTCAATCTATAGGGGCTTCATCCAACAAAACAATATGACCGCCCATAGAAGTACGATCATCTTTATTTGCAGCGAAATCAGAGTCTGAATAAACTATAAGTTGTGGACTTTTACAATTTAATTTTAATTTAAAATAACTGGTATAATGAACATATCCTAATAATCTTAGTAAGCCATCCCAATGTGTTTTTCCCGGATTAGATTGACTATAAATATTCACAGAGTAACAAATATCAGGGCGAGTTCTGTTTGCAATAAAGGCTAAACATCCAAGTAAACTTCTATAAGGAATTGTTGACATTTCTTGAATTTCATAATGATTTTTAGGACAATTTGACTTAGAATAAACTACACCTTTACTTATGGGAAGAGTTGAATTAGGGTATTTAAAACTTTTAAATCGGTCACAAACTTCTTTAATATACTGATGTTGATGAATTTCAAGTTGACCGTTTATTTCTTCAAATTAACCCCTAACAACTTCTTAGTTTTTCCCATAATTTTAAGTAAATTCAAAACTTTATCAATTGTTTTACCATATTTACTAAAAATGACAATATCATCAACGTATAATAAAAGAATAACTTCATAATTATATAAATAAACACAATTACATGAATTAAACTTAACAAAACCTATTATCAAAACTTTATGGATTTCAAAGAACCACTCGCGACCTGATTGATGTAAACCGTACAAAGCTATCCTGCTGGCTGAGACAAAAATATTTTCAGTAAAAAGGGGCATATAGATAAGCACTAGTTATATCACATTGAATATGGGTCCAATTTAAATAGCTTATGAGCAATGAGAAAAAGAATCTAATCACAGCAAAATTGACCACAGGACTAAAAGTCTCGTCGTAGGTTTCCCCCGGGCAACAAGTCTGGCTTTATAACGAATGATATTACCTTTTTCATCACGCTTAATCAGAAAAACCCATCTGTTACCTACAGGATTACAGTTCTGTGGTAAACTAGTAAGCTAACAAACTTTCCTTTCTTTCGTTATTTTTAACTCGTTTTCCGTTGCCTCAAGCCATTTTTCTTTCTGGGGAGATTTCATTGCCTGCTTGTACGTTTTAGGAACAACAATTTCTTCTAGTCAACTATTATTAAAAACTATATTACTACTTGGACCCTGTTCAGATACAATACCAGTACAATTGTCACTACCACTAAAATTAAATGTTCCAGGATCATACACAATTTTGTTCTTTTTACAATACTCCTGAACTTCATTTTGGGATCTAAGACGCTGCATTTTTCCTTCTTCATAATAGTAAATATCTGTCCTATTCCCTGTTTGTCTAGGAACAGCTTTTCTATACCAGTTAACAACCTTTAAAACATCACACCCCTCCTCTAAACTATCTTTGTCCTGAATATCAGAAGGGAAAGAGGTCACACTTCTCATATTTTCTACAGCATTTTCCTCCGAAACAGAATTCGGGAAAAGTGGGACAAAGAACTGAGTTTGGGGCTCCAACACTGCTCCATTGCTACTATGTATTCTGATCTATATACTTGCTTTCTCGTTAACATTAAGTGTTTCAATTATTTTGTCTGATTCAGGTAGCCATATTCTGTATCCTCTAGTCCTAAAAGCATAACCCACCATATAACACCCTTTGTTGCTTTAGGGTCTAATTTATAACGTTTTTGTCGTGGGATACCTACATAGGCTAAAACACCAAATGGCTTTAAATGCCGAACTGAGGGTTTGTTTCCAGTATATAGTTCTAATGGAGTTTTAGTGGAGTTTGTTTACACTTGGAATAGGACCTGTAGCACTAAGTAAGTTGCTGCTTCTGGCCAAAAATTCTGTCCTAAATTACTTTCTTGTAGTAAAGTTCTGATACCATCAGCTACAGTTTGGTTATAACGTTCAACAACGCCATTTTGCTGTGGAGTATACAAATTTGTCAATTCATGTTTAATTCCTTTAGAATCAAAGAAATCTTCAAGGGTATTTGACATGAATTCCTGCCCATTATCATTACGAAAAGATTTCACTCTATTTCCAATCAAATTTTCAGCATGCATAATATGTCTAATGATAATATCAGCGGCATCTGATTTTAACTTAATTGAGTAAAGAGCTACCTTTCTAGAAAAATCGTCAACTATGGACAAGAAATATTTTTCTCCATGTTTCCCCTCAACACGAGAAGGACCCCATAAATCAGCAAAAATTAACTCAAGTGGCTGTGTTGATCTGATATAACCAGTAGATTTATGAGAAATATGTCAAAATTTATTTAATTTACAAACTTCACATTCAAAATTTTTATCATTTAGACCAGAAACACCTTTTACACCGTTTTCTTTACAGGTATGAGTCAAAATATCAGGACTGATATGGCCAAAACGTCTATGCCAAAGTTGCATTTTATTCCCTTTTTCTAAATTCAAATTTTCAAATTTTGCATGTCTGTCATTAACTTTAGGAATTTTAGGATAAAGATAATAAATTTTATTCTTTAAGTGGGCTTTAAACAAAAATTCATTGTCACGATATATTTTAACCTCACCCCCCACCGCCTTCATATATACAACCCTTTTTATCCAAAGCAGGACCAGATATTATATTTCTCCTCAATTTAGGAGAGTACATGACATTTTCTAAAGTACCGTAATTTTCGGGAAATAAGCCGCGGCTTATACGTGTTTAAAAGTTCAAAATCGGCAACTGCGGCCTATCTAATGGTGCGGCCTATCTATTGAGAGAAAAAAATTCTTGGATCTCAAAAATTTTTAATCATTTAATTTCAAAAGCACAGAATGCGTAAAAACTAAATATTTTGAATTTGATTATGTATTTTGTCGGTAGATGGCAGCACAAGACAAAAATCTTGCAGTAAAACTAGAGCTCTGTTTACTAAAAAATGATTGACCTAAAATAAATAACATAATCAAAACTTTTAACGTATGCCATCACCACTGATCGAAATATTACAAAATCAGTATTAATAACTTTTATAATTTGATGATATTCAAATTATTTCTACATAATTAGCAGTTAATAAAATCTTATATTGGTGATATTTAAACTATTTCTGAACTGTTATATTGAATATGTATCCTTACATAATTGCATATGCGTATGTAAATAATAAAAATAAAGAAATGAACAAAAGACTTAAATCCATCAAAGTCTGCATAAAAATCCAAACTTTCCTAAACAAACTTTCTCCCACTCCCACAATAAACCTATCCCACGAAAAAAAAAAAAAAGAAAAAAACTTTCTGATCTCATTATCTATCTATCTTTCTTTTTTTTTGTTTAATCGTGTTGTCCAAAGTTCATTCAGTAAAACAAACAGGGGAAAAAAAAAAAAGAGCCATCACTTGGGCTATGTGCTGATAAAGGTCAAAGGGCAAGTGCAATCAAGTGAATGAGAAAGGAAAATGCAGCTGTAGCAGAAATAAACAAAACTCAAGTGGGTATATTTATTGCTTTGCTAAGAGCTAGAATTATTCATTCTGTTTTTTTTTTTTTTTTTAGAATTAGATAGAGAAAAACAGTGATTTATGGGATTAAAAAACAGAGGAACATGCATTTCTCAGTATATCTCATAAAATAGAAATATTGAAAAAGTGTTTAAATGGAGGAACATCTATGAACATCTATAAAATCAGTCTAATTAATGAAGATAATATTTCCAATTTCTCTTTTTTCCTTTTATTAAATGAGGTGGGTATGATATTTGAAAATGAAACTTGACAACAATTCTTGATATTGTTGAAACTTGATGTACTTGAAATACTTGAATTTGGTAAGTTACTTGATGTTTTTTTGTATGACACTTGATTCATATTTGAATTGAATTTACACCTGAATTACATTGTAATTAAATTTTGATGCACTGGATAATTTATTTGTTCTGAACCTTGTTCAGCCGGGCCCAGTGTGTTATAAATATTTGTCGCAGACGATAATTAATTTTTCAGATTGATTGTCTACATATGTAGCATCTATGTTTTTCTATGTTATGTTTGTAGAATGGCAACAGCTATTCAGTGTTTGAAAAGTTTTGGATTAGAATAATTGAACATCGTGAATAAAAATACTTGAATCCTGATACTGGAATTATTATTTAGAATCATGAAAATGTTTTTGTGTTATATCTACTTATTTTTAATTTTATTTTCAACATCAGTAGTCATCTCCTTGCTTGGAATGTATTTGAATTTGATTATTCCTTGTTCGTTTAACTGTTTAATTAATGGAACTTGACATCAATATGTTTAGTTTGATTTTGTTATTTTTCAGATTCAGCAAGTTTTATGCATGCTTGATTATCCTCGAAAATTGTAATTGGGTAACTTTATTCAATATTGAGATCTTTGAGTACTGTATTTTATGGAAGAAACGCCACAGAGTTTACGAGTAAAAAAAATTAAGTGTGGCGTTTACAATATTTTTTTAATCTTAAATAGACGAACTCGTTAAGAAATATGTTTTAAACATTCAAGAAAAATACATTTGTTTTCACTTTTGTTTTTAATTCGGTGAAATTACGCCAATGTTTACTTCTTGTAACGTGCTTTGGAACATTTCTAGCTCTCACACTAAGAGAGAAAGCCATCCCACCTCCTCAGAAAAATAGATCCATGCAGCTTTGGCAAAATCAGTACAGTGTTGCCAAACTGTACTACAAGCAGCGAATCACGTTTTTTTTTTTTTTCTGAGCACACCAAGCTAAAAATTTTAAAGATTGCGCTACAGTCTAATCTTTGCACTGTTAAAAATAAAAAATGAACTACATATCACTATTTTTAGCTCTTTCCGTTTTTTTCTTTTTAAATTTATGACAACACTCTTATCCGTATTAAGATGCTGCGTTAAGATCGATGTAAGTCTATGCATACGTGCGCATTCACAATAAGAAAAAACTAAAGCTCTGATTGGCTGATAGCATGTTATGAACGACTGGGACTTACGAACGAGTCACCTTTACACCAGTCTTAACTATATTTTTTTAGTCTTTGGAATGACATCTTCTTCTTTCAATCTGATGTCACACGTGACGTTCATCAGTGAGTGAGCAAGTGGATCATTTACATTCGTATTTCTCCTTAGCGTGCTTTGCAATTTGCCTTGCGTGAATTTTCATTTCTGAATTTTTGCTTACTAATTTTGCTTTAGTAATATTTTTTTTTATAATTAGTATTTGTACGATGGCTCAAAAGTGACACATGAGTTACATGGCTGCTTTTCAGCTGCAAGTTGTTGGAAATCGTGTACCAGCACGTGAGTTTGGTGTTGATGAAAGATGCGTTCATCGTTGCCGCTCTGAGAAAGATATGCTGACGTGCATGCCGAAAACAAAACGTGCTAGAAGAAGCGGCACAGCACACTGGCCCCAGCTAAAAGATGATCTTCACAAATGGATTCTCGAGAAACAAGAAAAGGGACTTCCCGTGTCTACCGTGAAATTTAATCTTCAAGCGAAGAATATTGCAGCCAACATGGGGATTTCCAATTTCAATGGAAATCCGAATTGGTGCTTTAGATTTATGGCCAGGAAGAAATTGTCTGTCTGGGCAAAAACAACTGTAGGGCAGAGTCTCCCGAAAGATTGGGAAGAAAAGTGCCTTTCTTCACTATTTAAAGAACATCATAGTGGAAGGAAAATTTAATGAATCTCACCTGATAAATATAGATGAAGTTCCTCTTTCGTTTGATTGCCCTCCCAGCCAAACAGCCAACCCAACTGGAGACAAGACTATTTCTATCGTCACGTCCGGGCATGAGAAGACTAACTTTACCTGTGTCTTCGCTTGTGCGGCTAATGGAGAGAAGTTGAAGCCGTTACTTATTTTCAAAAGAAAAGTCTTGCCCAAGCAAAATTTCCCAGCTGATGTTTTGATCAGATGTAATGAGAAAGGGTGGATGAATGAAGAAATAATGCTGGACTGGATAAAGGAAGTGTGGTGTAAAAGAAAAAGAGCCTTTTTCCAGCCGAGAGGAATTCTTATTATGGATTCCATGCGAGCCCATCTACTGGATTCCATTAAAGTGGCGGCTAAAAAAGCTTCAACCACCCTTTCCATTATTCCAGGAGGAATGACAAAAATTCTTCAGCCACTCGACTTGACCATTAATAAAAGTTTTAAAGGCTACGTACATAAGGAGTGGGAAAATTGGATGGCGAAAGAAAGTCACTCTTATACAAAAAGTGGGGAAAATGAGAAGAGTGTCATACGAAGACGTCGCTAAGTGGGTGCCTCAATCGTGGAAAGAGGTATCTACAAGCACAATCAAATCGGGTTTCTCTCAGGTGGGAATCATCCCTGAAGAAATGACACCAGGCTTGTTCGTTTTTTTCCACGGTGGAAAAAACCTGGTAAAAACCGTCCCGGACAAAATACCATTTTGTCCACTTTAAATTATTCATGAGTTGTAAATTAAAATCTATCTTAATTCTTCCCATATGCATAAAACAATTCTTTATCAGCCTGTATATTATATTTATATATATAACCAATTTAAATAATAGGAAACAGATGCAAAAATAAAATTTAACGATGAATATTTAATGTACTTTTCCTAAAATGGATGCAAAAGTGATATTTCACAACTTTAATTTTAATCTTTTCTCTAATCTGATTGCTTGCAACAATATTGTCATTTGCTCTCTTATGGTTGGAAATACCTTTAAAAGTTTTGTGATTTAGCATAATGAATTATTCATGAATAGTTAGCATTTTTTTTATTCAGTTGTCTATTGTTTCTCTTGAAGTTTTTGCTTCTTTACCAGTTGATTAAAAAGAAATATAAACACTTATATGACTGTGTATATCTCATCTACACAGATTCACATTATTATATATATTACTTTCCTGAAAATAAAATAAATTTTTCACACGTCAATAAAATAGTATATTGTCTACTTCTCATCTGGTATTTATATTACCAATTTATTATTTGTTTGCAAAATTAAAATGAGAATATAAAATTATCAAATGCTTAAACTTATTAAATAGTTATTTTACTTAGATATTAAATATGCATACCTGGTAATATTTATAATTTATTCCTGAGTACTGTTAACCTCGCCTTTTTGTACACCAGTATACTTTAAGAGCATTAATCGTAATTATATATTGAATAAAATTTCCCTAAATCTGACTGCTTTCATAAAAGGGTGGGGTAACAGTACTCCTGAACAAATTATAAATGTTACCACGTATGATTGTAAAATACAACATTTCTATGTTAAATAAAAAATGGTAAATAAACAATAAAAAGCTATAAAAATAATATAGAGAAATAAGTGATTCAAATGGTACTAATTTTACTACTCATGAAGATTGTTAAGTTAATATGTAATCTTCAAAAACTTCAGAACCAAGATCTTAGTCTTTAGAATTTAGCATTTTATAAGCCATTACCAATTTTGTTGCAGTTTGTAACCCAAGTTTATAAGCTTATTATTTCTAAGCTTATTCTGAATCAAACTAAAATTAGAAAATATGCGTTCTATACTTGCTGAAGATGCTACACAATGAAAAAGATGACACGCAAATTATGAAATGCTTTCTAAATCACTGTACCTTTTCAGTGATTCCCACCATTCTGCTGGTGATAAGTTATTTATGATTGAATCTGAAAAATATGTAGAGGGAAATGGTGGTGCTTTGATAGAAAACTTCACAATCAATGGTAAGAAATTCTTACTGATGTCATTAATCCACATTCTTGCTATTTTGTCCTGGTCACTAAAGTAAGTCCTGCACCCATATATTTGGGGTGTAACATATAAGGTAAAATATGAGCAGGTGCAATGCAATCCTCAAATCTTTTTCGTACCAAATTATAATAGACTGAGTTCTTCAGATTTAAGAAGAGTCAAAAATTCACTGGTTACATCAGCAATAGAAGATGTATCTCTTTGTAGCACATCCAGTGAAATACTTATAGGTTTCAATTGACTGATTAATTGTTTCACTTCTTTATACAAACCAATATTATTAATTATATTTTTTTATGTTTAAGTCCACTTCCTCTTCATGTTCATCAACAATTTTTAAATAAACATCTTTGTTTTGAACGTATGTTTTCCAAGCATTTAATGTGACTGTTCCAACGAGTTTCACCTGGAAGTTGTGGAATTACATCACCATAAAAGTTTAAATATTTTTTAGCTACATGATGACTTCTAAAGTACTTAGAAACTTCTACAACTTCTCGCATTACGATATGAATAATTTTAGTTTTGCAAATATTTCCTCCTAATAGGACCTGTGTCCACTGTCGATGTGGGCAAAGCTACTGAAAATGATCCTGTATTGCAAAAAGTCTCTAAGCTAATTTTAGAGGGATGGCCTGGTACTGTAAAGGATGATCAAATTTTGCCCTACTTGAAGCGTTATGAGCTGTAAATAGAAGGAAATATAGTACTTTGGGGTAATAGGGTAATTGTCCCAGAAACCTTGCGGAGTGAAAATTTGCAGGAGCTGCACAGTACCCATCAAGGTATAACTGGCATGAAGTGCATTGCCTGTTCATTGTTTTGGTGGCCTTGCATTGACGCAGATATTGAAAACTTTGTTAAAAGCTGCAACATATGCATAGAAAATGCTAATATGCCAACTAAAAGTTTGCAGCCATGGCTTTCGGCTGTATGGTCCCACATTCATATTGATTATTTAGGACCTGTGGATAGCCACATGATATTAGTTCTTCAGGATGCCCATTCTGATTAGAATAAATTCCCATTGCTTGATACGATGCCAAAGCTATTTGCTGCTTAAGATGTAGTGCTGGAAACATATTTAACCCAGGAATACTTTTGCAATTTCCTGCGGATTCTCCGTGCATTTGCCTTTGCCTGTTTAAATGCAATATAATTGGGTAGTAGTAGGGTACCTTCTAAATATGCCCCACACTTTTTTTTTTTGTTGTTTTTCGTAAGTTTGCATGCATTCTTCATTCCACCGAGGTTTTGAATGTGTAATGAGATGGCCAGATAATTTTGGAATAGACATGTTAACAGAGTTTATAAAGCAGTTAGTGACATCAGCAACTGCCTTGTTAATATCACCCTCTATCATTTCTAGGTGTTAAAATAGCCATAATAGTAAAAGCAGTCCAATCTGCCTTGTCATAAATATAATATTCATTTAAATTATAAAAATAAGGGAAAATGGTCACTATTATGTAGATTGTTACTAACAAAGAAATTAAAATATGGATAAAGAAAAGGAGACCAATGTCTAGGTCTATTGCATGAAATTTTCTTGAAGTAAATAAATACTGCATATAGTGACAAGCATGTGAATATGGACCTGCACTGCAATAGCTTGTGTATCTGTGTTTAAAGAAATATTATTGTGAGGCACATTATTATAAATCAGAAGAGCTAGACCACCTGTAGCTCTGTCAGATTGGATAAAATCTTTTCTGAAACAGTTATAGCCTCGTTTTTTAGTACTATCACATTGTCTTAAGTATGTCTCTTGAAAGAAAAAACAAATAAGTCGATCAGAAATAATGTTTCTGATTTCATCTCATTTGATAAAACCTCGACAATTCCAGGAAATGAAATTTGTCATGATTTATCTATTTATATATTTTTTTAGAAAACATTTACATCATTTTCTTCTGATGCAGTAGACATATTATCCACAGCATCAGAAGGATGGAGACTGATTATGTCATCTTGTTTAACAGGAGATATTTTAGGATTTTTTTTGAGTTTGTGCTGGATAATTTTAAAGTTTTCTTTTTCTTGATAACATTGTGGCGGAAAGGTGAATTAGAGTGTTTTACAAAGCCACATTCTAGCTTGAGGGTATGATATATTCACTTTAGTTTTAACAGTTTGAATTTCTTTTTCTATTTTCCACAAATTTTTGAGTACGATGGGTGATCTCCTTTACAGTTAATACAACCGACTGTTGCTTCACAATTTTCATTGTCATGGCCTACTACACGACAGCAAGCACATGTCAGTTTTCCTTGGCATGATGTTTTGGAGTGTCCAAAGCATTGACAATTGAAACAGCGTAGGGGATTTGGAATATATTGTCTGATAGGGTATTCAAGATAATCGGCTTTTATTGAGCGTGGGAAGTTTAAGTGCGTCTATTGTTAGAATAATGTGTTTGGTAGGTATAAGCTCATTATCTCGGAAAATTGAAATGCGTTTAACTGTAATAACTTTTTGGTCTTTGAGGTTTTCAAGTATTTCGCTCCCTGGTATAAATTGAAGATTGGGTTCGGAGATCACACCACGACAAATATTTAATGCTCTATGTGTACTTACTGCAACAGGATCATTAGCAAATTGGGTACATTTCTTTAATTTAATTGCTTGTTTGTCATTTTCTACTTCAATGAGCAGCTCTCCAGATCTAAGTTTTTTTACGGATTTAGGTTAACCCATTATTGATTCCAATGATTTCTGTATATGTTTTTGTGAAATCTCTTTCATTTCTTTTCACCACAAAAAATCTACACTGTTAAAAATTGCTGTTGTTTTACAATTTTTTACTGCATAATTTACTGTAAATTACCGTATTCTTATAAATATTGCATTTTCCCGCTAAATATCGGCCATCGGCAATCATAATCCGTTATTGACCATAAGTGATCGTTTTTTCAGTATTATCTTCGCTCCAACAGTCATATACGGCCAAGGAGAGAAGGCTTTTACAGTCTTTAACAGCAGATCACGGCCTGTTTTAGTAAATCACCGTTATTTGCGACCGCAAACTGTAAAAGAATGGTGAATCACAGTATTGGATGAAGAAGCAGCTATATACAACACAACAGTTCCATAATCTGTTCTGTAGCTACACCACGTTTTGTTTGCTCGTGTTCGCGTGATTTGCAGAAAATCGGTGAGTTAATAACTTTTTATATTGTGTATTATTTTTCCTGGTTTATCTTTTATTTTTAAATATGTTAATGAATTTTATTAAGTATAAAACTAAATATTTCTGCCCAGTGTAATATATGCAATTTAATTTTTCATTCCGTCAAAGAATATGTCGGACATCTACAAATGCACTCCAATGTATCTAATGTTAAATATAAATGTTTTTATTCGCAATGTCATCAAACTTGGAAATCGTATTGTGGTCTTAAAACACACATAGAGCGCTTTCATAGGCATCAGGTAATCAAAAACTGTAATGATTCTGCACAACATGGCAATATTAAGTGTAATGTACTTTCATGTAATGAAACATTTGCCCTTCGAAACGAACTCATTTCTCATTTGAAAAAGCACATAAAAAATGGTATAACCGTTCAATGCCCAATTGATTCTTGTGTAAGAAAATTCAAAAATGTTTCATCTCTAACATCTCACATCTCCAGATTACACACTAATTTGCAAATAAGTAATCTATATGATACACCTCATACATCTGTTTCTAATGAGGATACATCTGTTTCTAATCAAGATCAATTTGTCGAAACTCCATCAGTAAACGAAAATCACAAAAGCACCCTTCATGATTTAAGTTTATTCTATATAAAATTATTTGTGCAATTTCATGTGCCGAATAGTACAATCCAATTAATTTTTGATGAATTCACGAAATTGCAAGAGCAAAGTTTCACTGAATTTTCAGATAAAGTGCTTTCAAAATTAACTAGTCAAGGTGTCAATAAAGAAATGGCGTTAAACATCTTAAACAGCTCCTGGAACAACGTTAATTTCATTGTTGCTCAAGAATGTTTGAAAACAAAACATTTGAGGTACGAATATTTTAAAAAGCACCTCAACTATTTGGAACCGATGTCAGTAAGATTAGGCTTAAATGCTCAGAACAAACCCAGTTTATATCATTATATACCCATCAAAGAAAGCTTAAGATTGTTACTGGCAGATCAGAGTGTTTATAACCAAGTAAAATATCCCCAGACATATGAATCTGGTTTATATAGTGATTATACTGATGGAAACGTTATTAAAAATAATGCATTTTTTCAAAATTTGGCGTTACAATTGCTGCTATATCAAGACAGCTTTGAAGTAGCAAATCCCTTAGGTTCAGCGAGAACAAAACACAAAATCTTGGCCGTTTATTATACATTAGGCAATCTTCACCGGCATAATAGATCAAAAGTTGATCCAATGCAGCTGATTTTGTTAATTAAAGAGAAAGGTTTTAAGTATTTTGGACAAGAGGTAACTTTTAGAAAACTAATTGATGATTAATTAAAATAAAAAACCTTAAAATGTACCTCATGTTACGTTAATATTTTCATCTGGGCGCCCAGACCTTCTCAAACGTTCATCTGTGCTGGATCTCTTCATGTTGCAGTCTTTTATAGATTCTATTAGTTGATTCCACATCCGGTTTGGTGCCATTGCGTCACTATCGTTACAAACTTCCGGTGTCGTTGCAATTTCTATTGCTTCTCTGAACATGGCGTAACCATAACCATAATTACCATACGGCATAACCATAATTACGCCATGTTCAGAGAAGCAATAGAAATTGCAACGACACCGGAAGTTTGTAACGATAGTGACGCAATGGCACCAAACCGGATGTGGAATCAACTAATAGAATCTATAAAAGACTGCAACATGAAGAGATCCAGCACAGATGAACGTTTGAGAAGGTCTGGGCGCCCAGATGAAAATATTAACGTAACATGAGGTACATTTTAAGGTTTTTTATTTTAATTAATTATGTGTAAAGTATTTCGTTTTAGTTTAATTTAATGACTAATTGATGATTTGAAAGACATAGAAAGAGATGGTATCACTATCAATGACAATGAAAATATGAAGGGTTCTGTTGCCTTTATTATAGGTGATAATTTAGGAAGTCACACTATTGGTGGCTTCACAGAGAATTTTAGTTCTTCCACTGGCTATATATGTAGGTTTTGTGAAACAACAAAATCTGACTTTCAACAGAAACCACATTGCTTAGATGCTGCACCTAGACATGTTCAATCTTATCATTTAGCTGTGCAACAGTTGGAAGCTGGTACTGAAGCTCCTGTTAAAGGAATAAAATTTAATTCACAGTTTAATTCGCTTCAATATTTTCATGTGTGTAATCCTGGATTACCACCCTGTTTGGCGCATGATTTGTTTGAAGATATAGTTGCGCATGATCTTGCTGTTTACATAAAATATTTTGTTGAAGTTGAAAAAGCCTTCTCATATGAATTACTAAATAACAAAATACAGAATTTTTCTTATCAAGATGAAGATGCTAAAAATAAACCCTGCATCATTAAAAAATTTTCCAGTAACAGATGCAAATTAATTGGTAACGCATCACAGAATTGGTGTTTGCTAAGATTTTTTTTATTTATCATTAGAGATAATAGTGAGTTAATTGGCAACACTGTGTGGCATTTAATATCACTGTTGCAAGAAATAGTTGCATTAATTTGTGCCTATGAAATTTCTGCCAATCAGATTGCTTATTTATGGATATTAATCCAAGATTATCTGTATCACAGAAAAGATTTTTTTCCAACTTATCCACTTAGACCTAAACACCATTATTTATTGCATTATCCCAGTCTTATAATGGATTGTGGTCCATTAATTTGATTGTGGACATTACGTTTTGAGAGTAAGCATTCATTCTTTAAAAAATCCATAAGCACTTTTAAAAATTTCAAGAATGTCACTGGTTCATTAGCTGAAAACAATCAGCTGTTACAGGCTTACCTCAAATCTGGTAACTATTTTGATATGTCTATCCAAATGCCACAAAGTGTTATGTTTTATGTTGACAGTTATGTTGCAATTAAAGATGCAGCACTTAAATGTCAGAACTCCCACAATGAAAGTTCTACTCAAGCTGGGCATAGTATAACCATTAAGGATAGAGAATATAAGTGTGGGCAAGTTATTAATTTGGAATTTGAACAATGCAAATTATATGTTGGACAAATTAAATTAATATTATTTAATGGTGTAAATGTTCACTTTATTGTTAAAAAGTTGACGGCTATTAAAGTCCCATATGCACAATATTTTGAAGTATTAATCTCAGAAAAATCTGAATTTATATGTGTGTCACATAATGACACTTATGGGGCACCTTTACCATTGTATAAAGCCCATGAGAAAGAATACATAGTGCCAAAGCAGTCGCCGCCATTTATATAATGGATTGAATGGGTGGAATGTGCTTTAGCTCACTGAGTGGTGTTTTGTTTTTCCTTATATATATATATATATATTTTTTTTTTTTGTTATTCAGTAAAACTGTTACATCAAAGCATATTAAATTTTATTATAACTAAAATCTTTTATATTCAAAATTTCAGCAAATATTCCATAATTGTATTATTGAATTTTTATTAAAATAATGCAAATTATTATAGTCTTTTTTTTTTTTTTAATGAATGTAAATCTAACACACACACACACACACCTTTTCCTACAGTATAATCACAATAAAATTCTTAACTTAATGAAATAGAAAAAAAAATTATAATACTGTTAGAAAAGAATTAAGGAAGAGATATAAGAAAAAATTGTACTTTTATATTATTCAATAGAATATTGTGATTTATTTACATTTAATATTTTTAATAAAATTATAAATTTTATAGGTTTTTTCAATTTAGATTTTCTATTTTTATTGCACAACCACAAAAGGAAAAAACTACATTGGATGTAGAATCTTTTGTGATTAGAATTATTTCAACACTTTTCAATAATTAGGTATTAAAACTTTTGATGTCTTTGCCTTAATTTTATCAGCTATCTAATGCTATTACATTTTAATAAAAATAATTAATAATTCTCAAAATGCCCTTAATTACTTTTAAAATCCAAAGTAATAAATTTATTTAAAAAAAAAAGTACTGCCTAGGCATATTCTACTGCAGCTTAAAAAAAATCTATATAAAATTGTACTGTTAAAATAGGTATTTTTCTTTGCTTAATTGGTAATTTCTGGAAAGTCGGCTAGTGGTAAGCTAAAGCACATTTTTACCATCAGCTTTTTTTTGAATTAATGATGCAAAGCATATCAGATTATTCAGGTGGTCTTTCTGATCCATGGAAGAATAGTTTCCAAACTGGAATTTATCAAAAGTTTGTTTATAAGACGAAAAATTTTGTAAAGGTTTGTTTTATGGCAACAAACTGTGAAAGGTTCATTTTTAGAATAAAAAATTTTGTGAAGAGTTCTGTAACAAACTCAGTTTTATGCCTGGATAAACCCCTGGTTTATATAATAAAGAATCTACTCTATCATGTAGTATATTACAGTGAGATTAAATTGGATTAAATTTTAATGAAATATTTTATTTTTCAAAGATTATGGATTCTATTAGAGAACTTGTTATAAAGGCTTTGCCAGAAGAATCAATGGAGCTTGTATCAGCAGTATTGACTGAAATGGAAGAAGTACATGGAGTCACTAATTTCAAACATTTACAGCACTATAATCCAGAAACAGATTGCACTGTGTTAAAAACTGTGCAAAAAAGACTTCTTAAGAAAGAAATAGAAGAAGCTTTTGCTGAAAACAGTAAGTTAATTTTATATAATTCTACTTTAAAAATTTGTTCTTAATCCCAGGGTATTTTTGATAGAACATAATTGCCCTCTGGCAATTTCGGATCATGCCGGTCCATTACTTAAAAAAATGTTTCCGGACTCTGCCACTGCTAAAGATTATGCTTGTGCCCGTATGAAAACTACATCTATTATAAAATCCTTTTCATCTGTGACTCAAGAAAATTTAGTTGCAAAGCTAAGAGAAAAAAAATTCAGTTTGGCGACTGATGGCAGTAATACAACAACAGAGAAGTTATTTCCGTTTGTTGTGACTTACTAAGATGATGAAATAAAGAAGATAGTTATGTCTTTATTGTTACTGCCCCGTTTAGAAGGTGACTGTACAGGAGAAAATATTACTAAATAAATTAGTATTTTACTCAGAATGCATTTATTTTTTGTTCCAAATTTTTAATAAAGGAATAATGGTCATAAGTTTTAAAATGACATATTTATTAATTTTTTATAAATTTAGATACACGTTAAATTATATGCGATAGTGTATTATAAGTAAAATTGAATAGGACATAAGATGCAAGACAGAAATAAAACTACGGGTAAGTAAAAAAAATTGTTTTTTTTTTTAAATAAATATTTCTAAAAAGTAAAAATTAGTTCAGTATATGTATTTTTAAATTATACCAATTGTGTGTGTTAAGTTTTTTGTTTAATTAAAAAAAAAAAAAAAAAAAATGCTCCGCTAAATGGGCAAAATGCTCCTCTTAATTTTTTTGAATACTCCTCTTTTTGTTCTTGACATGTTGGCAACCCTGCAATATTATATAAATCGCGCAATAAACATACGTTCTAACAAAACCTTACTAAAACAAGAAGTCTTGTCATGAGATCCATTGCAATAGGTAGATCTATAAGAAATCTACGTAACTGATAAAGAGATTTTCTCAAGTTTGTTACAGAAAGATTGTTGTGAAATTAAAATATCCCCTAATATTTCTTTGCACCACGTTCAAGTTACAGGAAGAGATAGGCAAAATGTGAGAACTGCAGCCCAGCTTCTATCAAATCGCACTGCAAAAGCAATAGAACATGTATTGCAAGATCACACAGCTGCAGAAATCATTGGTTTAATCAATGATACGTTTGATGTTTTAAATTCAAGAATTCCAGTGGATTTGGTATGTTTCAAGAGGCTCAGTTCAATGTTTTAAACAAATTTGCCAGTGAGTGCAACAATATGCGTGTCGGTAAATCAAAAAGTTTGGTTCTTTTTCAAAAAGGATTTCTGCTAACCATTCGATCATTAAAAAGTTTGTACAATTATATGAAAAAGAAAAATGTCAAATATATCCTAACATCAAAATTGAATCAAGACTGCCTGGAGAACCTATTTCCTCAGTTGAGAGGCTTGGGTCATTTTTATGATAATCCCTCCCCCAACTGAAGTAAAGCACCGTTTGAAATTACTGTCATTAGGCACCAATGTGGCTCATATCATTCAAAATTCTTCAGTGCCTGCTCAGAATGAAAATTGCTAACTTACATCTCACACATATTTGACAAATGAGATGTTTTTAGGCATCCTAGATATTGAAGAGCTCTTAAAAGTGCTTGATGAAGATGCAGAGGATAGAAATTTTTCATTGGCCGATGATATTACTGAATCTGAATCTTCAGATGGCACTACAGGCACTGAATTGAACGAGCCAGCCATTGATTGCACAGAGGAAGGCCTTCATTATATTGCTGGTTACGTAGCACATAAATGCCTGAAATATGGTAAAAACCTCGGCATTCCAACACACAAAATTCAGCAGTTAATTACAACTTCAAACTGTGGATGGATCGAAAAATTATCTTGTGGTGGTTTAATTAAACCGGCAGTGATAAAGCAAATGGAAATAATCTTTGGAATGTTTCATGGGCAAAATATATTGGACATTTATGCCAGCAGATACAAAAAAAGTTTCCACACCTGAATAAGTATGTTATAAGAATGTATGTTCGTACACGAACTTTTATATGTTTACAGCACTTAAATTCAAATTTTAAAATAGAACAGAAACAGAAAAATGCAGCCAGAAAAGCACGTAAGTGGGCTGAATCCTCTTTTTCGATGCAGAAATAAAAAAAATCCCTTTTCGGAAAGCTTAAAGGCAAAGGTAGATTCCTTTACGTTAATGTTACAAATGTAAAGAAATTTTACATATGCATTAATACTTAGCCAATGGCTTTGTTCTCATACATTGCATTATTTATGTCACTATTCTGTTTTCAGGTAATTTAATTTTCAAGTACAAAAGGGTTTTATTCATTCTACTTAAAATTTTAGGCTAGATTTATTGATCTGTAAATGTTTCAATTTTTTAAAATTCATGCTCATAATCATTCAACAAATAGAAGTCTTAAGATATACAATACCAGCAATGGTGAATCCGGGAGGGGGTATTGGGCTACCCCCCCCCCCCCTCCCCACCCAAGCTTAATCAAAATTATAAATTTTATTTAAAATCCGTAACTGTTGTTAATTATCTTTCTTTTAAAGAAAAAATAATAGAAACGTGAAAATTCACTTCTGACCTTACTATTAACATAACATTAAAGATGCCATTGTAAAATTATTAAGTGCAAACTGCAGTTTCGGTAGAGTAAAACATACCTTCATCAGTACAGAATGATGGATCACTGCTCATATATATAGTATATGTAGGGGAGTGGATTTTAGAGTTGGTGGTACACTTTATGCTACAGAAACTGCAGTCTGCACTTAATCATTTGACATTGGCAATGTAGGTTTATTCATTTGTGCAATACGAGGAACAAACAACTTTAGATAGTGTATATGTTTATTAATATTTATAATAACAATATTTTTACTGAGAATACATTAAATTTATTCATTTAAACATTTTGTTAAAAATGCATTTATAATTGTGAAAGCCATAATCATTGTAACAAGAAAACACAAAATGATATCCATAATATGTATTTATATTATTGTAATTTGTTTTCTTATTGTATCTATTTAAAAAGAAAATACATCAAAATTTATTCACTTAATGAATTGTTTTACATTTTATCTTTCTCACTCTAATTTTTTTAAAAAGGTTGATATGGTATTTGCATCATTGCAGTCTGGCATCAGTATCCCTTTAAACTTGATGCAAGATTCAGCACATTTTTGACCCTCAAAGAACAGCCCAAAAGTTCTTTTGCATTGTGCACAATTGTTAATACATATCTTAGTTGATGATCGAGCAGCAGAACTATCCTGGCTCAGTTCGAAAATCAATAATGCAAAAAACAAAATTAATGCAAAATGCATTTGCTGGCTTTGGCTTGATTTCCTAAAAATAAATTAGGTTGTAATAAAGTAGATATATTTCCTTAAATCCTATAATAAATAAATATATATATGCAATAATTAGCTCTACTCAAAACACTTTAAATATACTTACGAAAACTCAAGGAGTGATCACAGGAAGAGTAGTTTTTTTTTTTTTTTTTTTTTGGGGGGGGGGGCACTTGCACCCCCTAAATAAAGATGCTTTTTTTTTTTTTTGGAGTAAACAAGGGATTTTTTTTTAAGAAAATATTTTATTTTGATCAAGAAGTTAGTTCCTTTTCATCATCTTAAAAACATCATTTTTATATCATAACTTTTACATCATCTTAAAAACATTGTTATATATTATTTAAAACAAAAAACACTGAATGTAAATACAATAAAATGCTACAAAACATAAAAACAAAAATCAGTATCGAAAATGTCGCTTGTACACTTATAATACTGTAATTTTCGGGAGATAAGCTGCTGCTTATCTGATGGACAAAAATATATTGAATTTTTTTCCTTGCAAAAATATTTTTATTAGCGATCTTTATCAAAAAAAAATTTATATTTCTAAATCAGAAAGAAAAACTTATTTTATTTGTTTGTTTCTGTGCTTTTAGTTATCAACCAGAAGTTTGCTTGATTTTGTACAATAATATCAAGAGTTCAAGTTCAGTGATTTATTTTCATGGCCATTTTGATAGCGTCCGTAACATTAATTCATCAGCTGATATTTTATTTTGTTAAATAGTAATTTTTTTAATACACATCTAGATCGCAAAAATTTTTAATCATTTAATTTCAAAAGTACAGAATGATTAAAAACCAAACAATTTTCTATTAAAACTATATTAATTGGTTTCTATTAAAACTTTTCTTATGTAATTAATCTTTAAACTTATTTTAACATTTGTTTTGTGAAATTTTCTAGTTTATAATTTTATCTTTTTACATATAAATTTTTTAGAAGATATAAAAACAACATGCATCTCAAAATCTTAGAAAGCATGTCAGTAATTCTGATAATCATTAATAATGATGAATTAAAACAAAAATAGAGGGGTGGGGGGGAATCAGCTGAAAATGTAATTTAAATGTTAGATAAAGCTTATTTTCGACAAGTTTTATCGAATATTTTTAATTAATTCACCTAATTAAAAATAGTTGAAAATAATAATAATTATAAAAAAAAGTTTTGGGGGAAAATTAATACGATCGAAAATGTCCGTTTTTTTTTGTTTTTTTTTTTTACTATGTACTGCATAAGATTTTAACATTTTATTAACATTAATGTAATGAAAGAAAAGAAAAATGAAATGCTCAAGGAAAATGCATCGATATTTACGATATCGATGCATGTACAAAGAATTCTTTAAGAAGTAGATTATTCATGGTATAGGCCACGGCGATGTGGCTTACCTGATCAAGGTTAATTTAATTTTGCCGATTTTCCGTTGGTGCGGCTTATCTCCCGAAATCTACGGTATATTGCGTACAACAGATACACTGTCTAAAATAATAATAGCTTTATATATTAAAAAAGAAAAACTTTTAGTACTTTTTGATATATTGAAAAATCATTTTTATCTGTAAATAATCACAATTTAAAAACACTTATGTAGATATTTAAAACTTTTTTTTTTCTTTTTTACTTGTTTAATTTTTGTATCAAATAATGCATCATATAGAAAATGTGCTATAATTAGTAATTATCGGCTATAATCAAGACAAAATGCAGATATATACTGTATTAAAAATACCGCTTTCTTTATTTTAAGAGACAGTTTTTATTATTTTGGAAAGTAGTTAAAAAGAAAGTAAATAAAATGTAATAGTGGGCAATAGGGCCAATTTCGTACAATTTAAATTATAAGGAATAAAATAAATGAAAGTGTAGAACATCGTTCTAATCCCCCTGCTGAAAACGCAGACAAGTTCTGGAAAAAATTGTTGGTTATTCCATATTAAGCCTCATTCATTACGTCACTTGAAGAAAGTTTATCCGATGACAATTCACTGGCATATACACTGCTGTTTTTACACCCTTCAAAGATTAACGATTTATATGTTGATGAATACATGAAAAAAATACAATGTGCTGTCGAATTTTACGATCTTAAATATCTACAAAATGAAGTAAAACTGTGGCAACAATTGGGCCGAAAAAAAGTCTATGGATAATTTCAAAGATATAAGCATGGAAGATTTGGTAAAAGAGGCAAAAACTTTTTCCCCGAAATAAAAAAGCTCTTTTTATTTTATTAGCTCAACTGTGTACAACATGTACTATTAAACGGTCTTTTAGCACTTTATGCAGTGTTAAATCTTGGTTACATTCAACACTGACAGAAAATCGTTTGAATGGTTTATGCATGTTAAGTGTGCATCGAAAATTAGTCAATGAAAAAAAAGCTGAGATTGAAGATAAAGTTCTTAATAGATTTATAGTTCTGAAAACAGAAGAATGCTTTTATCATAACTTAAACAATGAATTTATTTTTCTTTTCAATATTACTGTTCTATGTTTGTATATATTTGCTGAGATATTATACGAATCATCTAGCCTTTGCTTCTCTAAAACATTTTCGCGAAAGCAAAGATCAAATCCTTCACCTACCCAACACAGGCAGAGTTATTTTGCGAAGTACGGACTTCGAACATGTTATTACAATGTCAAAAGATTGTATGATTAGGATTCCATTTGAGTTCCTAGCATATAAAACAACCATACAAGTCATATATTTACACCCCAGTGGATGAACAGTGTCGGGCGATATTCACGTTTCAGGAAAAACAGTGTGCTCATTATGTCAATGTTTATTATGTTTAGAAGTTTTTCAGCATCTTAGATGTCTTCCTCAGCTCATACAGTATATCTTATATGGACTGCTAGCTGTCTTCATGTTAGTGTTTTTAGTGTGTCTAAACCTTATGAAAAGCCTGATATATTTTACAAAGACAATCTTCTTTGTCTTTTATGGACTATATAAACTGGGAAAATTTATTGCACGCTGCTCTTTATTACTTGGAGCTTTCACTGGATCAATTATACGAGAATTTCTGCAAAACTGTTACTTACTCTTAGAAGTGCATGCTGCTCGAAGGCAAACTTAGCATCACTTCCCCTAGTTTTACTGGCGTGCTCACTCCTAGTTTAATCATCATATGCTGAGTGTAATTCACACTCAATAATACAGTCAGACATAAAAACATGTGACACATTACAGGACAATGCAAAAATCAGCCAAATGCATATGACAGCGGAAATCTCTCTAAAAAAAATTATCGTCAGAAACCTATCTATGAGGACGTATTATGTTCTTTCCATACTGAAAGACTCTACTTCACTTTTCCAGTCACAGCTAAGCACATTTCTCAAGTTTCATGTATTTTTAACAGATATTGTGGTAGAGGTGTGCACTGCATCAAACAGCGTATTGGTAAAGAAGGCCTGAAGTTTGAAGCCGAAACCAGTGAGAGTAGACAATATCCGGGAATCTCAGGTTGCATTCCTGGAGGATTGGGAGTCGGATGCAATATTTTAACAAGATCTGCTTGTAACTTTTACAGAACTTGGTATGAGCCAGACCTTCTCCACAGCAATGAATTCTCTAAAATAGCAGGGCATGCTTGTAAATACAAAATCTCCATGCATCATAGTGAAAACAACACAGTTTCAAAACTTATTTAATATGACTCAGCGTATACGTCATCAGGTATACGTATTAAGTATCTTGGGGGCATACGACCAGCCCCAACTACATATCAATGATATGTTTAGTCAACATGTGAGTCAACCTACAGAGGCTTATCTAGCCCCCGCATCTGAGAGAAATCACCTAAAGGTGGGGGAAGTGGGTGCTATTCAAGCAAACACCTCTTTCACAAAACACTTCAGTTTTGACCCCCGCTCTTTCTACGTGCAATTTCTACGAAGACACTCTTTGATGTATAACTTCACCGGACCCATTACTAAGGTTAAGAACCTCGCAGGAACATGCCCTCCCTTTACAAAGGGATATTTACCTGTTTCAAATCCACGAGGATAAACTACAATCTTCACTCTTTCTTTCATCCGCTGTGAGAGTACAGCTCTATTTCTCCAATTTTAAAATAACTCTCAGTACACAAACTGTATGTCCACAATTTGACGACTACAAATTCAAAAGCGCGGGCTGCTATAACTGTCCCATTTTAGCTAGACTCTCCTTCAAGGCATATAGTACATGCCAATCTGGTGTCGTAACTGTCCAATTTCAAGAAATCATGGTGTATACAAAAGCACTCAAGATCGAGACGGAACCAAAAATTCATACAGTTAAATTTTTCACAGAGACTCATTGATACAAC
Organism: Salticus scenicus; assembly: GCA_963930645.1. NCBI lineage: Eukaryota > Metazoa > Arthropoda > Arachnida > Araneae > Salticidae > Salticus > Salticus scenicus. Next base: position 242,175,311 of record OZ005658.1, read on the forward strand.
GAGAAGATATGTCTCAAGTCAGCGACATTAGTTCAGTGCCAGGCAATAAAATTTTGTCTAGACAAACCAACTGTGAAACTCATGCAATTGAATTTAAACCATACACGCATACATAGCGCACATACTTCTGCAAACACTCTGAACTGGCTGAATTTACTAGTATAAACTCTTATTTCCATTAAAGTTTATTGGGTCCAGCTTATTTATTATTTGTATTTTGTTACAACCTTTTCAACAATTTTAACATGCTGTTGCAGATCACGTTAAATCTGTACTTAGTAATTCACGAACTGGGTAATTTATATATAACACTTAATCTAATTCAAAACTTCTGTTTATTTATTTGTTTAACTATCTTTTGTCGCATTGCATATTGTTATTAAGGAATCTAGACATTAACCTTTTTTTTTTCTCTTTCTGGGTGCATTTACTCGTGAATGAAATATTTCCTAGTTCGTCGATTACATATTCCAACATTTTATTCTCATATTATGTCTTGTCTACACATTTAATACTTATATTAATATGTTACTACTCATTGTTGAAGTGTTCGAAATGCAGTTTTTTCTTTAACCCTAGAGTTACAGCATTTTTCTTTTTCTAGTTTTTTTTCTTTTCTGTAAAATTTTGCCATATTGCTGAGATGATATTATACGAATCCTCTAGCCTTTGCTTACGCGAAAATGTTTTAAAGAAGCAAAAAAGAAAAGCAGCTGGCATATATTCTTACGAGGGAATATTAGGATATAGAATAGGCAATAAAATCTATGCTGTAAATGGAAAAAAATGCGCCATAAAAATGGACATATAGAAACGTATAGAAAAGAGTAGAATATAGGGAATGAATTGTGAAAGGTTACACAATGTTGTGAAAAATTTGAGGAAAAAGGCTTTAGAAATTACTTTATAAAGGATTCATTTAACTGCAAAGCAGCTGCTCGCTTTAGTGGACAACGAGATTCAGAAAACTTGTATTGAATATGAAATAAGAAAGGGTCAGAATATAAAAAAAGCTGTACATGGTCACTGACACACAAACTAGGTATAAAGTTATATAAAATTATTTAATCGTCCATAAAAATCTAGAGATGGGTTACTATAGTGACCAGATGTTAGAAGATATGGACGCTGACCAGCTGCTCACCAGGTGTCCTCAAAAAGTGCAAAAAAGGACGCTAGGAAAAAATTTAAAGAAAATAATCATAAGAAAATAAATGGGGAAACATAATCCAATAATATCAATCATAAAATCACGAGAACCTCTAAAATTTTATAGGGGCGTGCACATAACCCAACGATTAGAAGAGGGAACTAAAAAGGGATGAAAAAAAGAAAGAGTTGAAAAATAATATAAGGAGAGAGACGAGAAAACTTAGGTAACTCTTAATTCAAATTCTTGGTATATGCAGTGCAAGTTAACTTGGATTAAAAAAAGCTGTCCTTGACATTTCCTACCGCACCTTTGGTTTTCCACCATCCTGCCGGAGCATTCATCATGGAACATTTAATGGGTAAGCAAATTTTGATAATAGTTCCTTGGATACGAATATGTTAATATTCTAAAAAAAAAAAAAAAAAAAAAGGTACATCGTAATAACATTGGGAAAGGCATCTGTAATTAGAATTATTGGATTCAGGATTATAACTCAACTCCCTCGGAGTAGTTCCCTTAATCTAGAATGAATAACTTCAACTATGAGTAAAATTATTTTTAATTTGAATATTTATGCTAACTCTATACTGTAAAATTTATAATTTAAATGTTTTAATAAATAATTTTCTTAGTAAATTTATCTTTGTTTATTTTTTTTTCAATTCATCTCCATTTTAATTGACTCTTATTAATTTTTTACCTTTCTTGCAAATTAGGCCTTTAAGAAAAAACCTGAGTAAAGTGAGAAATTAGGAAAATTTTAAATGTCAATTATGATCTTAACTAAAGCTAAAGAAATAAAGAGGCCCAATTCAACATATTACTGTTACATATGTTTGTTTTTTTTTAATATAAAATTGTTTAAAAAATGTCAGCATATTCAAGTGCTCAAATTCATTTATAGTTCCTCTCCACATTTTAAAATTTGCCATCTCCTGTCATCAATTCCCTTATGTATCCTATGACTAAATTTGTGACAAAAATTACTCATTACATTAACATTTTTAAAATTCCGTTTTCCCACTTAGAGTAATTTCAAATGTTAAGTTTCTTTTTCTTTTTAAAAAATTTAATTTTTTCAATTTTGATACTTCAATTTGAAGCTTAAAAATGCATTTAGTTTTTTTTTTTTTTTTTTTTTTTTGGAGGGGGGGGGGATTTTTTATTTAAAAAAAAAAAATGTAGAAAACAAGAATAAAGTTAAAGGTTGAGAAATTTCTGAATGTGGAAACAGAATATATATATAATTATTCTATTAATAAATTTCTCCATACAATAACATGGGCTTTGGCTTTCGGTGATGATAGATAAAGATCTTATTTGCTTATTCAATATATGTAACTGTACTATATTATAAATTTTTTTTATTATTATTAAGGAATTTCCTCAATGCTGAGGTTTCCTTTCAGCCAAAAACAGCCTTCAGTTTTTCTCTCCATCTTTCTCTGTCATGTCCCTCATAAGCTTGTCTTTCCACCTTTTCCGCGGTCTTCCCCTTATGTTTTTCCCTTCAGGTTTCCAGTTCAGTACAAGCTAAGATATTCCATTGGCATTCATCCGTTGTACATGACTTTTCTTATTATGAGAATCGCTTGATCTGAACCAGTGAATAGTTTTTAACTTGTTATTGCAATATTATTTATCTCAAACTGTTATTTAAAAAAAAAAAGTTAACACAAATATAAATTTATTAGCAATAAGACATATCTTCGCTTTTGGAATGTTTTCATTTTAATTCATCTGTTGCATCTATTTCATATTAAATAACTGTAACCGAAATTGGTTTTTTATGTATATATAGTGTTGCTGTACTTTTTTTGTTAAAAAATGGCTATGTCCTGATGATGCCCTGATGCTCAGGGCGAAAGGCCTTGACATGATGTGTATCTTTTAATGATTTTAATTAAATATTTTATACGTGTTTTACAGCGGATTCTTTTATAAAAAGACATATCATTAAGTTAATTATCTTCCATGTATTATACTTAAAAGAAAAATAATAATTCTAGTAAATGTCAATAGTAAGTTTTTGGCAAATCTTACTCAAGGAATGACCAATGGCACTATCTAATATTCAGTACAGAAAGACATTTAAGAAAATAACTTTCTTCCACAGTCACAGGCAGACACAAGAATTTTTAGTACAAAGTTTTTTGCCATATTTCTAAATTTTTAAAAATATCAAAGCAATTCTTAACTAAGTACAACTACTTCAATTTTAATGCTTTAAAAAAAAGTAAATAAAATGTAATATATCTGATAATCTTGACTGATGGTTAATATATTTTAATGCTTGTCAATTTAATTATAATACTGACTTCTGCTATTTTGAAAAGCCAGGTTTTGCAAGTGGCATTAGATTTTTTTTTTTTTTTTTTTTTTTTTTTTTTTTTAACTTTTTAAAAATTCAGTATCTAATGTACATCATGATGTGTGAAAATTCCATGTGAATTTTTATAACACTTCACACAGCTGTATAACTCTGAGTATGCAATCTAGGATAACAAAAGTTAGTACTTGGTTTCTAAGTCAAAGCCTTTTAAATTTTTTTTTGAAGGAGCAATCTCGCCTCTGCTGACATATGCAACACCAGTCTGGATTGAGTTACGTAAAAAATTCATGATATAATCATTTCTAATATTTGTTATAGTAATGATCGATTTAAAAAAATTTCCCCTCTTTTGTTATTTTTAATCATTTGTAAGTTGAAAAGTGATACTGTACTGTTAACTAGATAATGTAATATATTTTTTGATTAATATTTACTTTATATATATATATATTTATATTTTAAATACTCTTTATGATTAAAAAGAAAAATCACAAAAAGTGTGTTTATCTACCAAAAACTTTTACCCGTTATGGTTTCATTGAAAAAGAAAAATTAATTTTAAACTATTCTACATAATTATTACAGTTATTTATTATTTTAAAACTGCTTAGTTTTCTTTTTTTAACAATATAACTATTTTTAAATATATACTTGACTCTATAAACTTGAAAGATGGTGAAGAATTTATTATTTTTTAATTTTATTTTAGAATTGTAAGTAATATTTCTATATTTATATTAAAATGTAACTATCCATAAAAATATATTTGTTTACAACATAGTGAACTAAATCCACCTACCTTCCAAGCATTCTAAGAACACAAACCTCTTTAAATAAAGTCTACTACTTTTAATATCCTACCACTCCTAGCTCGTGTTAAACTCTTTCTCTCTTGAAGAAAATATTTTGCGTCAGTAGGGTTTCAAAAAACATTAACACAGCAGGAAACTAATTGAAATCAAGAATTGCTGTTACACTGCTGTGCGATCACAACAAATAGAATTTCCTTAGTATCAAAAGAACAAGTTCACTCGATTTTAAAAACATTAAATATAACAATAGTCAATAATGTGGTGCCCTCAGTAAAAATTTTATGTGCTCTCACAAAACTACATTAATATATAAAATTTGTTATTGAAAGAATTGTTAACTTTTTTTTTAAGGAACATGACAATATTAATTACTAATGTAATTAGAATTGTATTGTATTGTATTGTCTTACTAATTAGCAGTGTAATGCAATTAATATTGTATAATGTAATTAGTATTGCATTGTACAATTACTAACGTAATTAGTAAATGTAATTACTAATACATTTCAATGTTCAACCAAAAGTACTTTTTGGAAAAAAAAAAAATTCTTTATTTTTCCCAACTCCTACCTTTCTATTTTTACAAAGATAATACATTATTTTAAGGTTAAATTTTCGAAATTCGAGTTTTTTCTATATTTATAACATTTTGCGTTTCTCAAATATAAAAACTAAGTTTTCAGTGGTTTGCATTTGCAAGTGTCATCAGCATAATTGAAAATCATATAGCAGCTGAGAGTCTAAACTGGACATTCTAAATCTGCATGATATGGGGGTATTATTTAAAACTTTCGCTGTCGCGCTGCGAGAAGTAAAATTCAGATATCACCGGAATTTAGTTTTTTTACATAAACAAAATCAACCATTTAGACCCAAAACATTGTTGTTGAACATTATCTTTTCATTATTTTGTTTTACAAGAAGTAAATATAAATATATATATATATTTCGAGCTGCAGTACCCCAGTTTCTGACTTTCAAAAAAAATTTATTCTCAGAAGTCAAGATCATTAGAGAAAAGTACAAAATAATTTGCAGGAAATTATTCAGGAAGATAAAACGCATAATTCAAGGTTCTTCTACTCTTGTGCAATCTAGAGAAACTTTATCATTACAATTTGAAGTTGTTTTACCACCGAAAGTTCAAGAACTTGATAATGTTGAATCTTCATGTAGTTCAACTAATTCAAGTGTCCAGCATAAAAATCTAGATATGAATAATGATCATATTGAATATCGTACTCCTCTAGTATATAGTGATCCTGATTTCAACTAAAGTGATAGTTTTTTTTTTAAACAATGATTTTGAGGATTATTTTTTTAGTAGTGACGAACAATTTGCAGTAATGTAACTCCTGATGATTTTGGTCTTAAAGAGAAATTAATTCATTTGGCTCTATATATTAGGCATAATGCATTATTGCAGTTACTCAAAATTCTAAAAGAGGAGAGTCATCCCAATTTGCCGTCTGATAGCAGAACCTTACTGAAAACTACTAGAAAGTCAGAATTGGTACATAATAATGATGGGTCAGAATGTCTTACTTCGGAGTGGTCAAAAGTTTTATAATGCATGACTTAAAAAAATTATTGTGCAGGGGATACAATTATCAGATTAAAAATTAATGTTGATGGTTTACCCATAACTAAAAGCACGGGTGATAAATTTTGACCCATATTATGCCAAATTGTCTCAACTCTAAAAGATACCTTATTTTTAGTTGCATGTTATTGGGGTAAAACAGCCAAAATAAGTGCACAGTTTCCTTGAGCCTTTCATCAATGAAATTTGTGCACTCCAGTTAAAAGGATTCAATTATTTTGGCACCTAATATCATGTAATTGTCTATAATGTTACATGTGATGGCCCTGCGAGAGCCTTTTTAAAATGTATTAAAGGCCATGGTGGTAATGTAATCAAAAAGGTTTATCTGTTAACCAAAGAGTAGTTTTTTTGGAAACTGAAGTTGAAAAATGAACTGATAAGAGCTTTTGATTGCAGACACAAGAAAATCACCATATTGGAACAAGTCCAGTGTTAAAAATAAATTTGGGATTAGTTAGTCAAATTCCTCGACTATATGAATTTAGTTGTTTTAGGGGTAATGCGAAAACTGTTATTATATTGGATTAGAAATGGGGATCAAAGCATACACATAGGAATAACAAACCAGATTTCAATTATTTCAGAAAAACTTGGTTGTCTTGCTAAATATTCTCCTAGTGAGTTTAGTAGACGAGCAAGATCATTAAAAGATATTGACAGATTTAAAGCTACAGAACTAAGACAAATATTGCTATATACTGGCCTGATTGTGTTCCACGGTGTTCTGCCAGAGAACATATATCAGCACTTCTTACTATGTAGCGATGTCTACTTTAGCGAATGAAATTAAAGAAAAAGATGAAAGATTTATTTCTTATGCAGATCGGTTTTTGAAATTATTCGTACAAGACATGAAAAAAATTTACAAACAGGAATCAATTGTATACAATGTTTACAATTTAATTCATTTAACAGATGATGTTAAAAAATTTGGTTGCTTAGATGAGTTTAGTTGTTTGCCTTTTGAAAATTCTCTTTTTGAATTAAAAAATACTTTACACACACAAAATCTGCCACTATTCCAGTTGTGTCGAAGGATATCAGAAAAAGGATTGAGAAAAAAACATTAAAATTACACCATTAATTAAATTTTCGCAGCCACACAGTAAAGGACCCTGTTTGACATTAAGTGGTGAATAATACCAGACACTTACTTTTAATAAATGTAAAATAAGTACGGTCAATACAAATGTTAGTTTTGAGCAGCAGCATAATGAAAAAATAGTGAAGATGTTAAATGTAATTAGAGGTCAAGAAGTTGATGATCTAAAATCAATATTTATAATATATGTCCCTTATTCCAATCACGGTGATTTTTACTCGTATCCAGTATCCATGCAGCTCGCAACAGGCAATTTATAAAAGTTGAACATAAATGCTTAGTCTGAAAAAGTTGTGATTGCGTTGATCCACAAACTTTTGTAAATAGTTCTAGTTTTATGATAGGCATAAAAGTTAAACAACTCTTTTTAATGCACAGAAGTTTTGCAGATTACTGCTCACTGTTGATGTAAAGTGAATTATTATTTATGCACAAATAAACGTTAAAATAAAAATTATTTCTATTTCTAGTAAGTTAATAAAGTATTTCTTTAATATAAGTATTAATATAAGAATAAAATATTTATTTAATAAATGCAGAAATAAATATTGATTATTTTTTATTTTATTAAACATCGAAACAATCGGGAGTGTTAATCTTTGCAATCTCTGAATTTAACATTAAATAATTTTATTTTTAAAATTTTTTTTTAATTGGCTGTATAATGTATTAAAAACTCTGTAAATATAACATACATGCGTAAAAAAAAAAAAAATTGACATTAGTCATTTAATTTCATAAGCCTTCTGTGCTATTCATTCTACATGCCAAGTACTAGTTTCAAGGTTTTTGCATGTTAGGGATAGTTCAATTCTGAACGGTATTTGCTGTAAATTTTGACATATTTTTCTAATGTCCTTTGGCCTGACCTAGCCCTAATCCACACAATTTGCAGGATAATAAATAACTGTTGCTGTCCCCCCCCTCCCCCACACCTTCTTTTTAACCATGCGTATTATGCATCAGAATTGTTGAGCACATCGTAATTAGAGTTCGTCCTACAGAAACAAAAGTGTTCATATCTGTTGCATCATTTCATAAATTAAAATTTGCCGTTTAAATGTTAAAAAAGATTAAGATAACTTAAATGGAAGAAAAAAAAAATAATGTGAGAAAAGTTGATTTTTCCAATAATTCAGTTGTAACTTTCTTTGTTTACTTTAAAATTCAAGTATTCCTTGTTTATTTAGAAGAGTTTCAACCTGATTTTGCTGTTAGTTGTATAATAAAATAAATGTACAAATAATTTAACAGATAATTATCAAATGTTAGTTACATTTGATATTTATTTTCCCAATTCCTACCTTTCTATTTTTACAAAGTTAATACATTATTTTAAGGTTAAATTTTCAAAATTAGAGTTTTTTTTCTATATTTATAACATTGTGCGTTTGCAAGTGTCGTCAGCATAATTGAAAATCATATAGCAGCTGAGAGTCTAAACGGGACATTCTAAATCTGCATGATATGGGGGTATTATTTAAAACTTTTTATTAAGATCAATCAAACAATTCACCCACATGGACATTATAAAATATATTGTAATGGCCAAAATTTCTTGTTGGTAGACTAAAATTTTTAGAATTCAGAAAAATATTTTGAAATCTTGTTTAAAGTAATTTGGAAATATTCAAATACATTATCTCTTTGTTTTTCATTTTAAACTATGTCTCTAGAAATGTAGGGCAAGAGCAGTGTGAGTGCTACAACCGATCAATTTTTAACAGGTACCCAGGACCTAAGCTTATTGTGGATTCTAAACCACTTTAAACAGCAATACCTGAACTGGAATTCGAAAGTAGCATCTGACACTTTTACTTAAAAATTAATTATAGCTGCTGTACAATCAATATCTAGAACTAAAAACCACTTTACATGTAATAAAATTACTGAAAGCACTACCACTTTTAAAAGGATACATTCTTTCAAAATCAATATTGCTTTCATTATTTTACTTGGAAAATATGATTGTCTTTAAAACATCGATTTTATTCAATTTCTTCAACATAAAATTTTGATCCAGATGATGAGATTTTTTTTATATATATATAATCTGTTTTAAATGGTTATTACAAATATATTTATAAATATTTTAAATGCATATATACGGTAGAACCTCAATCCATCGTTTTCCATGGGGTGTGTGAAACAAAAATTATGAAAATGGGAAAACTATGAATGTAGGTTAAATGCAAAACATAAAGAAAACAGTATTTACGATTTAGAGTAAATACTCCAGTGATTGACACTTTTACAGCAATCTCTGATATTTTTAATGTTCTAGTCATCAAATAATATTTTTAGAAATATTAAGTTAATACATATGGCATGAAAGACATTCAGAACCACATATATGTTAAAATACATACATTTGATGATGATAATTATTTTTTTTAAATGAATTTTTATTTTACATCACTCAATGTTCCAGTAATTGATACTGACAGTTTTTCATTTTACCAGTAATTGTCACCCTACGTTCCTGTGTTTGACACTGCTAGTAATTCATTTTACCAGTTATTAGCACCCTATGCTCCAGTGTTTGACATAAAATGTTAAATATACGCTTTTATTATTTTTCTCATTTATTAATTGTTTCGGGATAAATGTCAATTACTGGAGCACCTACCCTAATACATGCAAGTATACAGTTTATTACTAATAAAAACTAGTTTTTTACTTTCCAAACTATCAAAGAATTAAATTAAAATTGTAGAACATTAAGTGATATTTTTAAAAATCATTAATTTTAATGTTGGGTTTTTTTGTTCATTTTTTAGATTTACAACATTTTTCTGTTCCTTCTTCTGTAAGTTCATGTGCGTTTAAAAAAAGTTCGTGCATTTTCAAGCACCATAATCATGTTAAACACATTTGGCACTGGTGACGATAAGCCAAATTGGCATGAAAACTATCCTCATTTTCTTCGCCACTATTTTAATTTTTTGAAATAACACATTTTTTTTCTATACTTTAGGATACTGCTACACTTCAACTGCATCATCATCAGTTTCTTGCCCTTCTGTTTGATATTCTTCATTTTTTCACACGTAACTACATTTCACGAAATAATTTTTGGGGTTATTGAAGAGGTTACTTCCTGCCATGTTGAAATTAAAAAGTGAATACCTTGCAGATGGTCCGAAGATATTGCATCACAATTTGTATCACGTATGGGACAGGGAGAAAACATTTATTCCAGGATGAAATAACTAATTCCAGTTTATATGTTCACAATTAATTACACAATCACAAATTATTTTTTTCCTATATATAATTTTGTTCTGCTAGATTTGCAATCCGTCACACTGTGCGATGGTCCGAATAGTAATGGCCTCATACACTGCAGTAACTTATAAAGTGCTTTTTTTCTTCTCATTGACATTTAACTCAAATTTTTTCTCACTTGTTAACTTTTCAATGAAATGAGATATTTTGCCCAACAAACATTAAAGTACCTAGTTTAAATATTAACTGCAATATTAACTATATTGGCATTGTTTTTCATTTTAATTTAAATCAAAGACAAGACACTGCATTGCCCAGTTGGCATGTAAGGAGAAAGCATATGCCCAGTTTGAATTTTTACAAAGTTAGAGCCTTTGTAGTTAAGATTAAAATAAAATGAAACAAATTCACAGAAAGACCTCATGCTCATGTGTAGTCAATAGGCATTAGCCTTAACACAAAAACAAAGAACTTGGTCTCTTTTTTTTTTTTTTTTTTTTTCTCTCTCTCTTAATTTAGCATTTTAGTTAAATTTTTCTCATTGGTGAAACAAGATAAACTGATTTTGTCCAATTTCTGACTTTCAAAACAATGTATTCTCAGAAGTCAAGATCATTAAAGAGAAAAGTACAAAATAATTTGCAGGAAATTATTCAGAAAGATAAAATAAAACACATAATTCAAGGTTCTTCTACTCTTGTGCAATCTAGAGAAACTTTATCGTCACAATTTGAAGTTGTTTTACCACCGATTCAAGAACTTGATAATGTTGAATCTTCATGTAGTTCAACTAATTCAAGTGTCCAGCATAAAAATTTAGATATGAATAATGATCATATTGAATATTGTATTTCTCTAGTATATAGTGATCCTGATTTCAACAAAGTGATAGTTTTTTTTTTAAACAATGATGTTGAGGATTATTTTTTTTAGTAGTGACGAACAATTAGCAGTAATGTAACTCCTGATGATTTTGGTCTTAACGAGAAATTAATTCATTGCACTCTACAGTAAAATATTAAGCATAATGTGTTATTGCAGTTACTCAAAATTCTAAAAGAGGAGAGTCATCCCAATTTGCCGTCTGACAGCAGAACCTAACTGAAAACTACTAGAAAGTCACAATTGGTACATAATAGTGATGGGTCAGAATGTCTTACTTCAGAGTGGTCAAAGGTTTAATAATGCATGACTTTAAAAAATTATTGTTGATGGTTTTCCCATAACTAAAAGCACGGGTGATCAATTTTGGCCTATATTATGCCAAATTGTCTCAAATCTAAAAGTAACCCCATTTTTAGTTGCATGTTATTGGAGTAAAACAGCCAAAATCAGTGCACAGTTTCCTTAAGCCCTTCATCAATGAAATTTGTGCACTCCAGTTAGAAGGATTCAATTAATTTGGCACCTAATATCATGTAATTGTCTATAATGTTACATGTGATGCCCCTGCGAGAGCCTTTTTAAAATGTATTAAAGGCCATGGTGGTTTTTATAGGTGCGAAAAATGTAATCAAAAAGGTTTATCTGTTAACCAAAGAGTAGTTTTTTTGGAAACTGAAGTTGAAAAATGAACTGATAAGAGCTTTCGATTGCAGACACAAGAAAATCACTATATTGGAACAAGTCCAGTATTAAAAATAAATTTGGGATTAGTTAGTCAAATTCCTCTTGACTATATGCATTTAGTTGTTTTAGGGGTAATGCGAAAACTGTTATTATATTGGATTAGGAAAGGGGATCAAAGCGTACACATAGGAATAACAAACCAGATTTCAATTATTTCAGAAAAACTGGTTTGTCTTGCTAAATATACTCATAGTGAGTTTAGTACACGCGCAAGATCATTAAAAGATGTTGACAGATTCAAAGCTACAGAACTAAGACAAATGTTGCTATATACTGGCCTGGTTGTGTTCCACAGTGTTCTGCCAGAGAACATATATCAGCACTTCTTACTATGTAGGGATGTCTACTTTAGCGAATGAAATTAACCCGTTAGTAGTCACTAGTTGGTCGATTTGCCGCCCATCCTTCAGTATTGCCACATTTTTTTATTCAATAGCCACCAAAAATTTTAAGAAGTGGCATTTGATATATATAAAACGCGAATAAAATCGAAGAAACGTCGATCACATCACTTCTTAAAATTATTGGTGACAGTTAAATAAAAAGTATGCAATCTGTAATAGGTGGCACTGACTATAGTGACTAATTACGGGTTAAAGAAAAAGATGAAAGATTTATTTCTTATGCAGATCGGTTTTTGAAATTATTCGTACAAGACATGGAAAAAATTTACAAACAGGAATCAATTGTATACAATGTTCACAATTTAATTCATTTAGCAGATGATGTTAAAAAATTTGGTTGCTTAGATGAGTTCAGTTGTTTGCCTTTTAAAAAAAAAAATTTTTGAATTAAAAAATACTTTATTCACACAAAATCTGCCACTATTCCAGTTGTGTCGAAGGATATCAGAAAAAGGATTGAGAAAAAACATCAAAATTACACCATTAATTAAATTTTCGCAGCCACACAGTAAATGACCCTGTTTGACATTAAGTGATGAACAGTACCAGACACTTGTTTTTAATAAATGTAAAATAAGTACGGTCAATACAAATGATAGTTTTGAGCAGCTGCATAATGAAAAAATAGTGAAGATGTTAAATGTAATTAGAGGTCAAGAAGTTGATGATCTAAAATCAATATTTATAATATATGTCCCTTATTCCAATCACGGTGATTTTTACTCAGCATAATTGAAAATCATATAGCAGCTGAGAGTCTAAACTGGACATTCTAAATCTGCATGATATGGGGGTATTATTTAAAACTTTCGCTGTCGCGCTGCGAGAAGTAAAATTCAGATATCACCGGAATTTAGTTTTTTTACATAAACAAAATCAACCATTTAGACCCAAAACATTGTTGTTGAACATTATCTTTTCATTATTTTGTTTTACAAGAAGTAAATATAAATATATATATATATTTCGAGCTGCAGTACCCCAGTTTCTGACTTTCAAAAAAAATTTATTCTCAGAAGTCAAGATCATTAGAGAAAAGTACAAAATAATTTGCAGGAAATTATTCAGGAAGATAAAACGCATAATTCAAGGTTCTTCTACTCTTGTGCAATCTAGAGAAACTTTATCATTACAATTTGAAGTTGTTTTACCACCGAAAGTTCAAGAACTTGATAATGTTGAATCTTCATGTAGTTCAACTAATTCAAGTGTCCAGCATAAAAATCTAGATATGAATAATGATCATATTGAATATCGTACTCCTCTAGTATATAGTGATCCTGATTTCAACTAAAGTGATAGTTTTTTTTTTAAACAATGATTTTGAGGATTATTTTTTTAGTAGTGACGAACAATTTGCAGTAATGTAACTCCTGATGATTTTGGTCTTAAAGAGAAATTAATTCATTTGGCTCTATATATTAGGCATAATGCATTATTGCAGTTACTCAAAATTCTAAAAGAGGAGAGTCATCCCAATTTGCCGTCTGATAGCAGAACCTTACTGAAAACTACTAGAAAGTCAGAATTGGTACATAATAATGATGGGTCAGAATGTCTTACTTCGGAGTGGTCAAAAGTTTTATAATGCATGACTTAAAAAAATTATTGTGCAGGGGATACAATTATCAGATTAAAAATTAATGTTGATGGTTTACCCATAACTAAAAGCACGGGTGATAAATTTTGACCCATATTATGCCAAATTGTCTCAACTCTAAAAGATACCTTATTTTTAGTTGCATGTTATTGGGGTAAAACAGCCAAAATAAGTGCACAGTTTCCTTGAGCCTTTCATCAATGAAATTTGTGCACTCCAGTTAAAAGGATTCAATTATTTTGGCACCTAATATCATGTAATTGTCTATAATGTTACATGTGATGGCCCTGCGAGAGCCTTTTTAAAATGTATTAAAGGCCATGGTGGTTTTTATAGGTGCGAAAAATGTAATCAAAAAGGTTTATCTGTTAACCAAAGAGTAGTTTTTTTGGAAACTGAAGTTGAAAAATGAACTGATAAGAGCTTTCGATTGCAGACACAAGAAAATCACTATATTGGAACAAGTCCAGTATTAAAAATAAATTTGGGATTAGTTAGTCAAATTCCTCTTGACTATATGCATTTAGTTGTTTTAGGGGTAATGCGAAAACTGTTATTATATTGGATTAGGAAAGGGGATCAAAGCGTACACATAGGAATAACAAACCAGATTTCAATTATTTCAGAAAAACTGGTTTGTCTTGCTAAATATACTCATAGTGAGTTTAGTACACGCGCAAGATCATTAAAAGATGTTGACAGATTCAAAGCTACAGAACTAAGACAAATGTTGCTATATACTGGCCTGGTTGTGTTCCACAGTGTTCTGCCAGAGAACATATATCAGCACTTCTTACTATGTAGGGATGTCTACTTTAGCGAATGAAATTAACCCGTTAGTAGTCACTAGTTGGTCGATTTGCCGCCCATCCTTCAGTATTGCCACATTTTTTTATTCAATAGCCACCAAAAATTTTAAGAAGTGGCATTTGATATATATAAAACGCGAATAAAATCGAAGAAACGTCGATCACATCACTTCTTAAAATTATTGGTGACAGTTAAATAAAAAGTATGCAATCTGTAATAGGTGGCACTGACTATAGTGACTAATTACGGGTTAAAGAAAAAGATGAAAGATTTATTTCTTATGCAGATCGGTTTTTGAAATTATTCGTACAAGACATGGAAAAAATTTACAAACAGGAATCAATTGTATACAATGTTCACAATTTAATTCATTTAGCAGATGATGTTAAAAAATTTGGTTGCTTAGATGAGTTCAGTTGTTTGCCTTTTAAAAAAAAAAATTTTTGAATTAAAAAATACTTTATTCACACAAAATCTGCCACTATTCCAGTTGTGTCGAAGGATATCAGAAAAAGGATTGAGAAAAAACATCAAAATTACACCATTAATTAAATTTTCGCAGCCACACAGTAAATGACCCTGTTTGACATTAAGTGATGAACAGTACCAGACACTTGTTTTTAATAAATGTAAAATAAGTACGGTCAATACAAATGATAGTTTTGAGCAGCTGCATAATGAAAAAATAGTGAAGATGTTAAATGTAATTAGAGGTCAAGAAGTTGATGATCTAAAATCAATATTTATAATATATGTCCCTTATTCCAATCACGGTGATTTTTACTCGTATCCAGTATCCATGCAGCTCGCAACAGGCAATTTATAAAATTGGAAAGCCTTTAAATAACTTAATGTATTGTGAACTTCAATTGGTTGAACATAAATGCTTAGCCAGTCTTGAACAAAAAGTTGTGATTGCGTTGATCCACAAAATTTTTTAAATAGTTCTACTTTCATGATAGGGAATAAAAGTTAAACAACTCTTTTTAATGCACAAAAATTTTGTCCAAAAGTTTTGCAGGTTACTGCTCACTGTTGTAAAGTGAATTATTATTTATGCACAAATAAACGTTAAAATAAAAATTATTTCTATTTCTAATAAGTTTTTAGAATAAAGTATTTCTTGAATAAAATATTTATTTAATAAGTGCAGAAATAAATATTGATTATTTTATTAAACATCGAAACAATCGGGAGTGTTAATTTTTGCAATCTCTGAATTTAACATTAAATAATTTTATTTTTAAAGAAATTTCTTACTTTGAATTTTTAATCGGCTGTATAATGTATTAAAAACTCTGCAAATATAACATACATGTGTAAAAAAAAAAAAAAAAAACTTTTGACATTAGTCATTTAATTTTATTAAGCCTTCTCTGCTAATCTCAGGCATAAGAGTGCAGAAAATTAAAAAAAGAGGAAACATGCGTGTTCATAAAATTAATTTCAAATGAAAAATAACGTGTGTGGGAAAACTATACAAATATGTTCATAAAATTTATTTCAAACGAAAAATAATGCTCAAAAGAAGAAACTATACAAAATATTTTAAAGTGACAAATTAGAATAAAAGATTAACACATCAACACAATAAAACATGTGTTTAAAAAAGAACATTAGCTAGCAATCAACATTTGATAACAAGGGGGGGGGGGGGGTAAAAAGTAGTTCATGAGTGACATATTTGACAATTTTTACGTATTTTTCTAACGTTCTTTGGCCTGACCTAGCCCTAATCCACACAATTTGCAGGATAATAAATAACTGTTGCTGTCCCCCCCCCACACACACACACCTTCTTTTTAACCATGCATTGCTTTTTTTGTGTGTGTGATAATTATTTGAATATTGCATCAGAATTGTTGAGCACATTGTAATTAGAGTTCATCCTACAGAAACAAAAGTGTTCATATCTGTTGCATCATTTCATAAATTAAAATTTGCTGTTTAAATGTTAAAAAAGATTAAAATAAAAACTTAAATGGAGGGAAAAAAAATGAATGTGAGAAAAGTTAATTTTTCCAATAATTCAGTTGTAACTTTCTTTGTTTACTTTAAAATTCAATTATTCCTTGTTTATTTAGAAGAGTTTCAACCTGATTTTGCCGTTAGTTGTATAATATTAGAGTCAGATCAGTTTTAAAATATTACTTTCGACACTGGCAAGAACCCTATTTATTTGCAATATTCGAATTAAAAAACTTCGTAAGTTATTATAAATTTACGATTTTCTTAATATGGGAGAATAAGGCAAAAATTCACTTAAATGTCTATTAAATAGAAAATTTTTAAGGTAACGATGTCAGGACAGTTTTAAATTCCGAATGAACATCATTAACTATAAATATGCTATTTTAAAAGTTTCGCTAGTTATTTGGAATTTACGAATTTATTAACATAGGGCAAAATTTCACATAAACATGAATTTTTAGGGATACTTTCATCATAAATTATGTCAGACCACTTTTTAAATATTATTTAGGATACTGGCATGAATATTAATGACTATGAATTTTCCAATATAAAAATTTCATATGTTATTGGAAATTTACGAATTTTTTAACATGGCAGAATAGGGCAAAATTTCACATAAATGTCAATCTTGAGGGATATTTTCATTGTAAAGATGTCAAAACATTTTTTAAATATTATTTAGGATACTGGCATGAATATCATACACTATTAATTTTCCAATTTAAAAAATGCGTAAGTTATTTGTAATTTACGATTTACTTAACATGGCAGAATAGGGCAAAATTGAGCATAAACGTCCATTTTGAGGATCATAAATATATCAGACAACTTCAAAATAACATTTATGATACTTGTTTGAACATGATTGACTACAAATATTCTAATAGGAAAATCGTAATTTAAGATTTTATCAACATAGCGAAATTGAAAATTTTCCATATAAATATGCATTTTGAGGATTGTTGCATTGGAAATAGTAGCTTGAAAACTAAACTATGAAATTGAACTTAATAAAATAAATTAATAGATTAGAATAAGATAAATATATCAAAGTAAATGGTGGATAGCCTATTAGGCAGAGATTTCATTCTGTGACTGTGTTAAACTTTTGGTCAAATTCATTTCTCTTAACTTGGTTATAATATGTCCTGTACTAGAAATTTATGAGTACATATACACTACCGCTCAAAAGTATTTGCCCACCTTGTTTTTTTTTAATATTTTTACCATATTATTTTTTAGACATATAATTTTTATTAATTAATAAAATACACATCTAATCATTACTAAATATTATAAATTAATTAAGATATAATTATTTTTCAAGAAGTAAATTGATTTTATTAAAAACACCAATGAAAATGAAAATTTCATAGACGTTGTTTTTGGCTTATATTTTTAATTTGGAGATCTTAATTAACTATTTTATTATTTAATAATGATAATAATATACTATGTGTCTGACATATATATTTTGTTTTATAGGTTATCGCCATATTTGTGCTTTAATCCATTAATAATTGAGTAAATTGACAGTGTTCAATTAATACAAGTAGAAATTGAAATTATGCCAAAAAGAAAGGAACTTTCTACTCAGAAACGAGCTATGATTATTGGTCTACATCAGAGTGGTAAATCTAATCGCCAAATTGCGAAAGATTTACGAATTCCACGCCGAACTGTAGATTATAATGTAAAAAAATTTCAAGTATCAAATAGTTTTGCTAATAAAAAACGCAGTGGAAGGCCCCGCAATACAACTTCTACTGATGATAGATATTTAGTTACAACATCTAAACGTAACCGTAGACTCACGGCACCTGAAATCACTGCCCACGTAAATTTAAATAGAGATGTACCCATTAGCGTTTCTACAGTTAAACGAAGACTTCAAGCTGCTGGTCTTCATGGTCGTATTGCTGTAAGGAAACCTTTGTTACGAGCTGTAAATAAGAAAAAGAGACTCCAATGGGCCAAAATACATAAAGACTGGACAACCAAAGAATGGGAAAAAGTATTATGGAGTGATGAATCTAAATTCGAGATTTTCGGATCTAAGAGAAGAATATTTGTTCGCAGATCAGCTGGAGAAAAAATATTAGATCAATGCGTAGTACCTTCAGTAAAGTTCGGCGGTGGTTCCGTAATGGTATGGGGATGTTTTGGAGGTGGTTCTGTTGGAGATCTGGTTAAAATAGATGGAATATTGAAGAAAGAGGGGTACAAGAGAATTCTTCAAAAGAATGCTATTCCATCAGGGAAAAAATTAATTGGAAAGGAATTCATTTTTATGCATGACAATGACCCAAAACATTCTTCAAAGCTATGCAAAGCGTATTTGGAAACACAAGAACGAAAGAATGTCTTAAAAGTAATGCAGTGGCCTCCACAGTCTCCCGATCTAAATCCGATCGAATTGATGTGGGATGAATTAGACAGAAAAGTCAGAAAATCATGCCCGACATCAATTACCCATTTGTGGAGCCTTTTGCAAACAGAATGGAAGAAAATCGGCAAGGAATGCTTGGAAAAACTAATCAAGAGAATGCCAAGAATATGTGCTGCATTAATAAGAAATAAAGGAAACCATATTGATGAATCAAAAATATGATTTAAATATTTATTTTGTTTATCTTTCAGTTTACTTACATCTGTATTTTTGAATAAAATATAAATTATTATGAATTGTCACAATAAATTATTATTAAATCGTCTTACAGCATTATTTGGATGGTGGGCAAATACTTTTGAGCGGTAGTGTATAAGATGGGGAACTGAGCAGAGTCCACCTATGCCGACTAGTTTAAAAATGTAAACGTGTCAAAGTAGTAGAATCAGTAAGAACAGTTTTCAAGAATTGATATGAGTGGAATTACAATTGGCTCTTGATCTTACTTTCTGGTATAAATTTCAGGAAATATTTTCTTTTAATGCTTCCCACTGGTTCATAATTCTAGTAATGACTGGTATTAGTGTCAGTCACCTATTATTTACAAATCTTATAATTTCTTCTTCCTCAGTTCCAATTTCGATTTGGACACCTCGGAAATCTTTGTTGAAAGCCGAATATTTAAGAATAATTTAAACACAGTATCCATAAAATCTTCAATATTCCAGTGACTTGCTGTTTGTGTAATTGTATTCTTGAAGAAATTGTGCACAATATGCAAGTTACAAGAACCTACTCTGATAAGAGGCAGACAATCTCTATAACTTAGTTCTCTGTCAATTTCTTCAAGGCATTTGTTAACAGGTGGTCCATCAGAGCATACAGATAACAATTTATTAACTGGTAACTTATCAAGTGCAAGTGTCAAAAATATCTGCTGTAGCATGGCCCAGTTCAAAAGCAACACAGGAAGTTACTAACAATTTGGTTACGCTGTTCATTCCAAAATCTTATATGTAGTTGCTTTTCTCCATAATCAGTTGTTGTTTCATTGAAAAATAGATAACAGAAATTATCACTTCTAATTACAGAAGAAATTAGTACATAAATCTTCAGAGAATGTTTAATAGAGTAAATTTTTGCAATTTGGATATCATCTAACAGTAGATGTAAAAAAAATATAGGAGTCGGTGTAAAAATACAAGAGAATATCTGCCAAATTGAGAAAATATAGGAGGACTATTAGGCCTGCATTATAATAAAAGTAAAACTAAACTAAAGCAATAAAGGAGTAATTAATAAAAACTCCTTTCCCATACAAATTTAACGTAAGGGAGTGTGGGGCTAGATGTGAAACGGGTAAGAAGTAACACGCAATTTATGAAATTTAACATTTTTGATTAAATATTTAAATAAACATGATTCTTATGACGAGCTTTATGACATAAGCACCGTCAGTGCTCTGCAGAAGCAGTTAATAAATGGTTGTGTACATGTACTACGTCTTAGCTACTTTCTGGAAGAAAATGAAGTTGGTAAATTTTGATTAAAGGTATGTTAAATTACATTTTTCAGAAATGTTTATAGTTATTTGATTTGTTTATGCATTAAGTTATTAAATGCATGCTTAATTTTACGTTAACGTGAGTGCTTTGGAGTACCTGCATTTCGTTGCAACCAATGCTTACCTCCAATGAAAAATGAGAAAAACATAAAAATAATTTTCCATAAAATAAATAAATGCAAAAAGATGAATTTAGAATTTTGATCTCTGAATAAATCTCCGCGTGAGCAGAGACCAATCAGAGTGAAGCACCAGGAGTTAAAAAATGATAATAATAAAATAAATAAAAAAAAAATAACTCCTTGAAAAAACCTAAGTGTAACAGTGAAACTGTTACGTGCATTGATGAAGACAGTCTGGACAGCGAAAAGGAATTAAGAGGTGAGCAGGGTGCCCCAAGAGGCACAGGAAATCGCTCGGAGTCCCGCAACTAAATAAAAAAAAAAGTGGGGCCATACAATTCTTTCTTTTTTTTTTCCTAACAAGATCAATAAATAATAAAAGCATGGTATGGCCTTATAATTTCAGGCTGTATGTGCTGTCTGATAATCCAGCATAGTGGCCAGATAAACTGGATGTGGTTTTGGCTGGATAGCTGTTGCATCTCTATATTAACTTATAATCAAATTATATTGTTTAAGAAGTTTGTGGTATTGGATTTATAAGTGAAAAAGGTCAACCCGTAGACATTATACCTTTGAAATGGTTTGTTGATGAGAAAAATTGTCGCTGGCCAAATGGCAAAGATATAAAGAATGGAAATTTAAAGGCGATGATGATGGGATGTAGTGAACCAAACAGTACTTGGTTGCAGATACCCATTAAAATTTATGGGAAATCAAGTCAAATTTTCTTAATTTAAATTCTCTTTGAATTTATTGTGATAATTTATATTCACACACACACACATTTTATTTGTTCATAATTCATATTTCTAATATTGTCTCTGATAAAATTGTTTTGTTTGAATTATTTCATTTGTAGAGTAAGGGAAATTTTTGTTAAAAAGAAAGGTCAGATCTAAATATCTCAAAGTATGATAGAGAAAATAAACTGAACATGGAGCAAATTTAAATGGCAGATTCATTGAAGCATCGTTACTTTACCTATAATGTTTAACAGGGTTTATAGGCTTTAAGGGAAATCTAGAATATTCAGTGAATTAAAATTCCAGTTTTTAAATCTTTTACAGAAAATAAATTTTTATTAACCCTTTGCACCAGAGTCATCATACATTTTTTTTTTTTTTTTCTAATTTAATATATTGCATAATAATCGTTTATGTATAAATTATGTATATTAAATGGAAGTGGTAGAAATACTTAAAAAACACCTTACTCCTACAGTAGTAAAATTCCATCACCTGTAGATATTTATAACTTATTTTTCAAAAATATTTTTAATATTAATTAAATAATAGTTGAGATCTGATATACTATTATGTTCTGAGTTTAATTCTTTTATATAGATAGTTAATATATTTTAATCTGGAACATCTGTTTTGTGTTCTGTTAGTTTCTTCCAGTTTTTTCCACTTTCTTCCACTGTCCTGGAAGAAACCCAACCCTGGCTTAGGTGTATATTAAACTTAAATTACCCTAATTACTTTGAAAATCTGTCAATACTTGTGTCAGAAATTCTATAATCCTTATATTTTGTGCATCTGTTTTAAAAAAAAAAAGTTAAGGATTTTTGCAATTGATTCAATTCACTTTTTTTTTTTTTTTTTTTTTTTTTTTTTAAGGCTTTGTATTTTACTTTATTCTGTGAACTTATTTTACCCAATAAAACAAAGTTTGTGCTGTGAAAACAGAGCATTTTCTTAATATTAACATAGCAAAAAAAAAGTTATTCTGTCACTCTGTTCTTCTTAATTGAATCTTATATATACAGGAACATAGTGCATAAATTGTCTGCTTTTGTTATATTTACTTTTTGCTTAAAAAATCAATATAAGTAGATTACATTTAGTTTAATAAATTAATACTTTGTGTTTTACAAGATTACTCTCAGCTTTATAAATTTGAAAATTTAACGTTAACGTGAGTGCTTCGGAGTACCTGCATTTGGTCGCAACCATTGCTTACCTCCAACGAAAAATGAGAAAAACATAAAAATAATTTTCCATAAAATAAATAAAAGCCAAAAAGATGAATTTAGAATTTTGATCTCTGAATAAATCTCCGCGTGAGCAGAGACCAATCAGAGTGAAGCACCAGGAGTTAAAAAATAATAAAATAAATAAAAAATAAATAGTTCCTTGAAAAAACCTAAGTGTAACAGTGAAACTGTTACGTGCGTTGACGAAGACAGTCTGGACGGCGAAAAGGAATTAAGAGGTGAGCAGGGCGCCCCAAGAGGCACAGGAAATTGCTCGGAGTCCCGCAACTAAATAAAAAAAAAAGTGGGGCCATACAATTCTTTCTTTTTTTTTCCTAACAAGATCAATAAATAATAAAAGCATGGTATGGCCTTATAATTTCAGGCTGTATGTGCTGTCTGATAATCGCAACATCCGTCTACTGCCAATTATCCAGCATAGTGACCAGATAAACTGGATGTGGTTTTGGCTGGATAGCTGTTGCATCTCTATATTAACTTATAATCAAATTATATTGTTTAAGAAGTTTGTGGTATAGGATTTATAAGTGAAAAAGATCAACCCGTAGACGTTATACCTTTGAAATGGTTTGTTGATGAGAAAAATTGTCGCTGGCCAAATGGCAAAGATATAAAGAATGGAAATTTAAAGGCAATGATGATGGGATGTAGTGAACCAAACAGTACTTGGTTGCAGATACCCATTAAAATTTATGGGAAATCAAGTCAAATTTTCTTAATTTAAATTCTCTTTGAATTTATTATGATAATTTATATTCACACACACACACATTTTATTTGTTCATAATTCATATTTCTAATATCGTCTCTGATAAAATTGTTTTGAGTGAATTATTTCATTTGTAGAGTAAGGGAAATTTTGTTTAAAAGAAAGGTCAGATCTAAATATCTCAAAGTATGATAGAGAAAATAAACTGAACATGGAGCAAATTTAAATGGCAGATTCATTGAAGCATAGTTACTTTACCTATAATGTTTAACAGGGTTTATAGGCTTTAAGGGAAATCTAGAATATTCAGTGAATTAAAATTCCAGTTTTTAAATCTTTTACCGAAAATAAATTTTTATTAACCCTTTGCACCAGAGTCATCGTTTTATAGTTGAAAACAAACTTTCTTCATGTACTCTTCATACAATTGCAAATGGCTGACGACTTGTTGTTGAAGATAGCAGCTTTCGTGTTGCCATTCATGTGTAACATAATGCTTTCTTAACCCTACAAGGCACCCACTTCCATATGTGGAAGACTGACTTTAATCGTTCCTATAGCTAAAAACTATTAGTAGCGACATCTCGACATCTTGATAGAAGCTACTGACATTTAGCAATGTAGTAATACGAATCTTTACCTAAAGATGTCGTTCATGTTTTTGTTATAGTGCACTCAATGTGAAATTTGAATGAAAGAGATACGTTAGTCGTTTGTCTGAATTCAAAAATAAAAAAAGAATAGTTACTGAATAGTTATGACTCGAAAAACAAATACTGTGTGTTATAACAAAGTGTATATTTTGCAGAGGTAAGGTTTTTTTTTTTTTTTTTTTTTTTATTACAATAGTAAATGTATTAGTAAATCATATTTTTATGTATGTTCCACATACGGTACATTGAGCTAAAAAGTTAATTTTTCCGTAAAATATGGTTTTATTTTTATAAGTTTTCCCTATCTTCTGATCACTAATTACAACCTATATATTTTTGTCGCGCATTAAAAAAAAAAAAAATGAGCCTTGTAGGGTTAAAAATAATATTTTCAATAAATTTGGCCATTGTCCCATTAGCCCCCACTCTCCTCTACAAGATCAGGAGAAAAATTTTACAACAATGAATGCAGGGAAAACAATTTAAAGGATGATAAATGCAGGTTTTGTTAACATTATTTAAATACAATTTGTGCAGGGACCATAGAAATAAAACTGTGTTTGCCGGAATGATAGATCAAGGTTTCACTGTATATATATATTGTAAAATTTTGCTTTAGTGACAGAATAGTTCTTGTAATTAAAAGTCTTGATAAAATAGAAATTGTTTAATTTATTTTACTGTCAATAATTGTGGTGAAAGTTTATTAGCGAAATATTCAGTTTGATTCTTTTTTAATGGCTATGATATCAAAACTTTTGTTTCTCTTCACTGAACTTTGGTGAAATTATGTTTATTATCTACATATCATCAATTTCAGGCTTTATCAAACTATAACAAGATGATGTATACATATTTGCATTTACAGCTGTTTAAATTTATTACTTGTTGCTGTTAAACAAATCTAATAATTCCCAGATTTTAGCTTTAAGTAAATTTGAAACAACACAAAAATCGATCATTTCTTTCAGATTATCATCAAAGCTTGAAATTTGATAAGTAAAATGAATAATCTTAGAAAATAAACTAAATGTTAATCATACTTGATAAAATATTGTGAAGCTAATATATTCCCTTTCATTAAAAAATAAATAAAAATTATAATTACATCTGCAGAAAGATTTTTTTTCAGCTCTAAGACAACTGAAAATGTATTTAAGCGACAGTACATCTCAAGAGATTAACCAGATTGGCTGTATTGCACATCCATACCATTATCTGATTTTTTTTTTCACATTTTTAAATGAATGTTGTGTAAAATGTATACTGTATATTTTCGTGTATAAGCCGAGAATTTTTGGAAAATTTTCAGAAGCTGAATTATGGGGGTCAGCTTATATACGGATCCACATTTCTAGCAAAAAACGTACATTAGAAACAATGATCGAATACATATATTTTAAGCTTAAAATCTATATATAAAGTAAAATAGTGATATTAAACCTTAGTTTTAAATAATTATCACATATAAAACTCTTAAATTAGCAATTTAAAATTTATTTTACGAAATACTCGATGTAGTCACGTGTGTTTACATTTTTTTTTGACCTGCCGATAACTGAAGTCATCGGCAGAGTGCACGAACAAAGTAAATTCTCTGTCTGATTCAGAAATAGTATAAGAGAAACTTGAAAAAACAGAACTCCCAATCATATTTTTTATTTATACAATTAAATTTAAATCATCTCTGTTTAAAATGTTTCTAGGCTTACACTAGCAAAAGTGGCAAATCTTTGTTTTTTTTTTTTTTTTTTTTTTTTAAAGATTGCCTTGAAGCACTGATAAAAATACTGAAAAGTAGAAATATACAAAATAATTTAGATATGTCATTAAAAAAAAAATCGATGCAATCGGTCTTTAAACGGCTTATTTATGTAAACATCCAGCAGCTAAATTGCATCATCGACGTTAGGGTTAAGCCTCCCGGTATTACGGTAACTATCGTTTTCAGCTGCCAGGACTTGCGTTCGCATCTGTATTTGCCTCCCTTCTGATATGGTTGCCAGAGTTAAAACTATCGCCGTTGCCAAACACACAGCAATCGTTTTACATTATAGCTAAGCAAGGTAAGGAATTCTATTGGATAAGCATGCATATCGTGCAATTTCATTGGACAGATTATCCTGAAAGTTGTATAGATTGGCAATATTTTCTCCATTTTGGAGATGTGCTCGAACTTTAAAAAGAGTATTTTTTCAATTCGGCTTATACTGATATAGCTAATCATGCAAATTGGGGAAATAACTTAAGAACAGTGGTCCTTAGGTCAAAATGCACGGGGAAAGCACTTGATTTTCTAAATAATGACCCGGAAACTTCAAAGGAAAATTCTTTCAACGCTTTGATTCAACTACGGAAAAAAAAAATTTTGACAACCCCATTTCACCCCACGAATTGCAGACAAAATTTTCATCAATTAAACAAAAGCCAGGTCAGACAGTTTCAGAACTTGCATTTGAGATTAAATTAATTGTAAATAAAATAGTCCCAAATCCGGATAATGCTCCACAAATTATAGACATACAACACGGGATGATTTTTTCAAAATATTTAGAGGCTCTTAGACCCGATATCAAATTCGAACTTACAAAACAAGGCCCATCTGATTTGAAGGCAGCAGTAAGAATGGCCAATAACATCGAAAGAGCTCTGAACAGCTCAGAAGTATCATTAGCAAACATCATGGCTCAGGAAAATGACATGCAACTACTTCTGAAATTGAAAATTGAAAATTCACAAAAAATTAAGGAACTAAGAGACACTATTGAACAATTGAAGAAAGTTTCTTGCCATATTTGCGGCCGCAAGTATTTAACAACCGACTGTTACAGATTTCCAAATACTTCACGAAATTTTGCAGGAAATCATAATACAAATTCAAACACAAACAATAGGGCCAGGGGAAATTACTGCAATTTCAGAAGAAACAGACCTAGACCTTATCAATACAATGCCAACCGTGATAAACAATGACGTCAAAGTTTAGAGCAAGATCATACGAATTTTAATAGAAGTGATTTTTCGTCAACAATTTTGAGGCAAGTTTACCTATCATTACAATAAATATAGGAGGTTTTTCGTTTAATGGTTTAATCGACTCAAAGTCTCATGCGAATAATGTGCATGTGCAAATATATTATTCTTTACCACTATGTTTTTTAATTCGTTAAGGATCTCTGTCCAGAATCTCCATATGTGTATCCTGTGTTTAAGTTTTCCAATTATTAAATAAATAATTTGTGTTTGAAATGAATACAGTGTCCTGCTTTCCTTCGGCAGTTTGGTGAGTGATTTTATTTTAATTATTCTTTACAGCTCAAGTTTTATGTCCTAGATCCGGCGGATCATACAGCTAACCACTATAATCATATATCCGGCCATTACTGAACTTAAATATTTTAAATTATGATTTAATTTATTATTTTATTTATTACAACCCAACTTAAAAAATTAAACCATTAATTTTTTGGTGTTACAGTATGTGAAAAATACGCGCGACCTTTCATGTTCGTAGAAATTAAATTAATCTAACATTGTATTGTTAACTTATTTACATAATATTTTTAACTTATAAATGAAACTTTGTTTTTACATAGCACTAAATGCTATTCATTTAAAATGAATTTCCCTCATTAATTAATGGGCAATAAAAATATTTTAATCTTCGTAAAATTATATGAAAAGAGGGTTTTATGACAACACATCACTGCAAAAGGCAGCCACTTTCAAACATATTATATTTAAATAAATTTAATAAGTTACCTTATTTTTGCTTCATTATTTGTAAGCTGCTTTCGGTCTGGGGCCCCAAACCTTTTTCAAAAAGCTACCGCGAAAACAGAATAAATATCCAGTTTGATGACGTCAAAAAATTAGCTAATTATGATAACTCCACCTATGCTTACTACCACGAAACCGTCGAGATCATCAATGAGCCTTATTCGATTAATGACCATGAATCGAGAATCGGAATAGACACCCAGTGGCGCCGCCTGATTACAGGTGACGAAGAAAATCAAGAAAAGAAACCACTTACCACTCGAGCAACGTCTGAGGTCCCAAAGTCTACTCTTATTATTTGTTATATTTTGTTAATTTATTTATTTTTTAATAAAGTTATATTAAAAATTGTCGTCTTTTTTTTTTTTTTTTTTTTGTCACACCCTGTATTTATAGGATCTGGTTGGTGGATAACAATTTGTAAATGCATTTGTTCGTTTTTATGATAATGCTTGCCATATTAAAGCATAATGGAAATAAAAGATAAACATGAAGTTCATGTCATTGATGCGATTGAAAAAAAAATTAGGTATGAGTGAGTGGATAGACAGATCTGTAGTAATGCTAATAACGTGAAAGTAGGAGATTGCATTAAAAAAAACTATGTAAGCAGAATGGTGAATTGCCAGCTTTGTTCAAATTCCATTTATTATGGAAAAGAGGATTAGTGCAATTTCTGATCATTTAAAAACAAAGAAGCATACATCAAGAATTCAAGTTTAAAGATCAAATTCTGTTTTGCCTGCTAACTATTTTAATTTTTCAAAATTAGCTACACCATATTCTTTTGCTACTTTTTCTGAGCCCAGTACAAGTAATTCAACAACAGCTTCAATTCAAATGCCAGTGAATGTCCCATCATTAGACAGAATGAGATTCGCTGAGATTCGCTTGGAGTGCTGTTCCAACATCCGTTGAGAACAGTCGCATCTTTCCTGAGCTCCGCGCTGCGCCATCTATCGGCATAAGCTTAAACAGTTATTACTAGAGTGATTGCTACTGTGACCTAAAGAGCCTTTTTCAAGGCTAATATCCGAGGGGATCAGTGGCCTTCGCTCGTGAAGACCAAGTTTATTCTTTTTTTCTGTGCTTTCATACTTATTATATCATCATGAATGAGCAAATTGCAAATAATATGGAGACGGGGATTGGCGGTGGCGAGTCTGACCTCCAAACCTCTAGTAACCTCGATAAGCCCGTCATAACGGCTATGTATCCACAAGTTGATCTGAGACTTCTCTCTCCAAATGAGGCAGAGGAGCTCATGCTTAAGCTCAGAGCGAACATCGCTTGCAATGATGCTGCTCTGGTAAATCTAAGAAAAAGAAAGTCTGATGACCCCACCTCAGCTGCTAAGTGCTCATCACTGCAAAAGGAGAGACTGTTGGCAGGCCGCCACCATCCTCTCCCAGGTTAGTGGCGTTTCCATCTATTTTACGTCTACTCCACCCATTGCCAATTCTCCTGTTGAGGGAATTTCTAGTCCTAATGAGGGTACAACTCAGAATAGATCCGAGAGCACTGAAGCTGTACTGGAGGCGCCATCTACCGACGCGGAGATGAGCGAAAGCTCCATTCAGCTTAAGCGCTCTCGTGGGGAGGAAAATGGCAGTTCTTCCGAGGAAGATGAGATAAATGATAACAACTGGCAGGAAGTTAAGCGAAAGAAAGGTTTGAAGGCTACTCCTTCGACCAGTTCTCAAAACACTGATAACCAAATTAAAGGCAAGAAGGTTCCTGCCTTCCATATTGTGCCACCACCCCATTGGCAAATTCTGCTCTCAGGGATGCGGAACTTAGTTCCAAATCTTAAGAGTAAGGCCCAGGGGCGCTTTTTAAAGTTAAATGTTGAGGATGAAAATGAGTATAGACTTATTCAACGCTTACTTATCACTGAAAAAATCCAATACAAGTCTTATCTTCTTGAGGCGGATAAGTGCCTCAAAGCAGTGATTAGGGGACTCCCCATCAACACTGCACCTCAGGAAATTTCTAAATTATTATCCATTTCTGGGTTCATGGGTGTCACTGTGACCCAAATGTACAGGGGACCTGTCTCCAAGAAAGTACTCCTCCCACTTTTCCATCTGGCTATCCCTAAGAATCAGCTTGAAGTTGAAGCTGATTCTATCTTTCAACTCACCGAGTTTATGGGAACTGAAGTCACCATCGAGATGTATAAGGGCAAAAAAAGGGCCCTCCCAATGTTATAATTGCCAGGGCTATTTCCACTCAGCTCTGTCATGCAACCTTGCTCCCCGGTGTGTAAAATGCGCCGGTGAGCACACTTCTAAAAACTGCAGGAAGCACTTTGATGCGCCCTGCAAGTGTGTTAATTGTGGAGGTGCCCATCCGGCTAATTTCCGGGACTGCCCTAAGTTCCCCAATCAAAATCATAAAAACGCTAAATCAAAGCATAAGCCCCGGGAAGTCACAGAGACACCCAAACCTAAGGTTTTTCAAAGTAGGAAGGTGGAGCAGACCTGCAGCTTTGCAGGGGCTGCCACAGGGCGCAACGAGAGCTTAGCCCCGCCCCCTGTCAAATTGACCAATCCAAATTCTTCGGTCCCATCTGACGCAAGTTCGGAAACCGAATTTCTAAATTACGTCATGGCTAGGGATTCTCCCCCCTGTTTCTCATTCCGGCATTTTTTCCACTTTCACCCCCCACGGGAATCTGAATTCTTGTTTTACGCTTGGTTTCTGGAACGCCAATGGCCTCCGGAGGCAAGCGTCTG
This sequence comes from Salticus scenicus, assembly GCA_963930645.1. Taxonomy (NCBI): domain Eukaryota; kingdom Metazoa; phylum Arthropoda; class Arachnida; order Araneae; family Salticidae; genus Salticus; species Salticus scenicus. Next base: position 242,205,915 of record OZ005658.1, read on the forward strand.
AGTTTAAAAATTTTGTGTATAATAATAATTTAGATGTTATCTTGGTTAGTGAAACCCACTTTTCCCAGGGTAATTTCACCAAAGTTGCAAATTATAAATTATACAATGTTGACAGGCTTTATAATGGCAACCATTGTGGCGGCACTGCTATTTATCTTAAGAATGGCTTCAATGCTACTTTCATTAAAGTCCCAAATCTAAATTCCATTGAAGCTACGCCTATTATTTTAGACTTCCCAAATATTCCAAAATTACTCATTGCAGCGGTATATATTCCTCCTAATTCTGCAAGGAATGACCTGCTCGAGCGAGAACTCTCCCATCTCACTAATCTCTATTCAAATTTTATTATTGCGGGTGACTTTAATGCCAAGCATTTGACTTGGAATTGCCCCTCTAATGATCGTAGAGGAAATATCATCAGAAGGTGGGTAGATCAAAATCATGCTGAAATTATAGCCTCCCCTGAACCCACCTCAACCAGAAGTAATAATGTTATAGATTTTGCTATCACCCGCAATTTCCCTTATAATTATAGTATTCAAACGCTACACGAGCTCAATTCTGATCATTTGCCTGTAATTGTCAGTTTCCGGACTGATAATTATTTTTTGGATTTACCTGCGTCTCTCACCACTAGGTGGAGCCACTACACGGAGATCCTGGCTGACACTCAGCCACCCTCAATTATTCCATCTACTAAATCTGAAGCTGAGAGTGCTATCAGTATGCTTGAGGAAAAACTTCAAGATGCATATAGCAATAGCTCAGTTCCTAGAAAGAGGGCTGGTAATTATTTCCGGTTACCTGACGATATCAGACAGATGGTCAGAGAACGAAATCGTGCTCGTAAACTCTGGCAGGTCAATAGGTCCCCGTATTTTAGAAGCAGGTTTAATATGCTTGCTAGGAGGGCCAAAGCTGCAATTCTGGAGTACAGTAAAACTCACTACAACAACTTTGTCGAAAGTCTCTCGACTAAAGACAATACAATTTGGAAGTATTCTTCCCGTATTCGTAGGCCAGAAACACGCATTCCGGCTATTGACAGCCCCAACGGAATGGCAGTTACTAACACTGAAAAGGCTGAGGCAATTGCTCTCAGTCTTAGAAGTCAGTTTTTACCTCACCACGATGTTTTAAATCCTAGGATAGCTACCATAGTTGATAATAGTGTCAATAACTTGCTCAACAAAAATACCACAAATACTTTAAAACCTACTACTCCTTCTGAAATCATCAACTATGTCTCTGGTCTCAAAAAGAACAAGGCCCCGGGCAAGGATAATATAACCACTAATATGCTTATTAACCCCCCCCCCTTAATTTTGTTTTTTATATAGCGTTTTTAATTAACCGCATGCTTATTTTAAATATCTTCCCTGATAGCTGGAAAGCCAGCGTGATCGTTCCAATTCCGAAGGGAGCTGGAACGAATGCGCATGCGCCGGAAAACTACAGGCCAATTTCTCTTCTCAGTTGCATGTCGAAGATCTATGAATAAACACTCCACTCAACATCAATTATGGAGAATGAGTGAAATCATTCATGACGGGCTTCAAAAAGGAGTCACTGGAATTATATTCTTAGATGTTCAAAAAGCTTTCGATAAGGTATGGCATGACGGCCTTATCCACAAACTAATATCTATCGGTCTCCCAGACCAATTAACTAAAATATTGCATGACTATCTCAACAATAGAACCTTTTCTGTTAAAGTTGGTAATTCTTATTCTAATCCTTCACCCATTTTTAGTTCTGTCCCCCCAAGGTTCCTTGCTCGGACCGTTTCTTTTTAATATTTACGTCAATGACATGCCGAAAGATCCGGATGTCAAATTAGCGACTTTCGCTGACGATGCTGCCATCTGTTGTCACAAACGCACAACAAAAGCCGTTTTTGAAGTACTCCAGACTTATTTAAATAAATTTTCGATCTGGTTAAGAAAATGGAGAATCAAAGTTAATAACTCCAAAAGTGCCGCCCTTTTCTTCACAAATAAAAAATATGACACCTCCACTAACTTCCTACTTAATAATCAGCCGATACCCTGGGAACTTTGCTATAAATACCTAGGAATTTACCTAGATTCTAAATTTACGTGGTCTCGTCACATTTCAGAATCTCTGATAAAAGCTGACAAGGCCGCAAAAGCCCTTCATTCTCTTTTAGCTTATAATAGCCGCCTGTCTCTTAAGAATAAATTATTATTATACAAATCTGTGATTCGTCCGATCATTACCTATGGGTGCATGATCTATGGTTCTGCTGCTCAAACTCAGTTAAGAAAAATTCAGACATTCCAAAATAATCTTTTACGTAGGTTTGTCAAAGCTACTCGTTATGTCCGCAATGATGCTATTCACCGAGATCTTCGAATTAGGCCAATCTTTGCCGAAATTCGAAAACTTACGATGAAGTTTCACAGATGTCCCCAATGTTGGAAATCCTCTGTTGAACTCAATTCATCGCTACGACCCTGGAGTCGGTCGTGGAAAGAAACGACCCTTAGCTATTTTAACTAGGGGAATCGACTTTCTGCCCGTCTCTAAGAAGAGTAGAATTTTTACATCTGGAGTTACATAACAGTGTATTTCCTCACAAAATTATTTTTCTCCCTAGAGCAAACGAAATGTTTCTCTAGAGTTGGCTAACCCTAGCATCAGGCCTAAGTACTGTTTTATTTTTTACAGACGCGATTTCCACCTCTCTACTCATGAATTCCTCTAAATTTTTGTTGTCTCCTTTCAAAATTATGAACTGCCGTTTTTTATTTTTTGGCTATTTTTATTAAGTTTTATCGTTTTTATTAAGTTTGTTACTTCTGTTGCTGACTTCTGACGGGATGCCCAAAAGCGATCCCGGATTGGTCAGAGCCTCGCGCTCTGATTGGCCGTGTCGCCTAGGACATAATTCCGTCGTTTTTAGCTCAAAATTTTTCAGAGAGGATTGAGAATAACTTGCTGTTTGCTGATTGGTCCACGGATCCACCTCAGAACTTAGTTTCTGGATGGAAACCGGGATTCGATCTGAAACTGCATTTTATTTCTCTTTAATCCTCCTCTGTCCTTTTTATTTCTTGATTGAATTCTTAGGGAAAAAAAAAAAATGTATGCCCCCCCCTTTTTTTTATTATTTGCGGGACTCCGAGCGATTTCCTGTGCCCCTTGGGGCGCCCTGCTCAGCTCTTTATTCCTTTTCGCCGTCCAGACTGTCTTCGTCAACGCACGCAGCTGTTTTCTGCTGCATTTATGTTTTCAAGGAGATTTTTTATTTTTTATTTTTTTTTATTTATTTATTTTTTTTTTTTTTTAATCTCCTGCTGCTTTACTCAGGTTAATTCCCCTGCTAACGTGGGAGAGTCTCTGAGACTAAATTCTAAATTTATTTTTTAATTAAAAAGCCTTCGGCTTTTTAATATTTTCTTTTCTGTAAAATTATTTTTATGTTTTTTGGCACTTTCGATGGAGGTAAGCAACGGTTGCGACCGATTGCAGGTACTCCGAATCAACTACGTTGACGTTGATTAGACAGAATTACAAATGCTCAATCTTTAGTGTTTGGTATATTTGCCCAAAACAATTTACCCTTTACAATGTCTCCAGTACTGACCGAGTTAAATAAAGTTCTTGCTACTGATAAAAAAACTTTAAATCTCCTCAACATGTCACGGGCAGCTGCCTCTGACAAAATGAGTCTGGGTTACACCGAGACATTCACTGATGAGACAATAGAGAATTTAAGAAATTCCAAATTCTCATTGAATATTGATGAAGCCATTCATAACGATTTTAAGAGTTTTGTCAATACTGGTTAGTTATTTTTTTCATCTGTCTAGTATAAATATAATTAAAGTTTCTTCTGAAATACTCTTTAAAGAAATAGCAAAAGTATTTAACAACCATAACATTCCATGGGATAATTTGATGTCTGTTTTAATGGATTCTTGTAATGTCTAAATTTGGTCTAGAAAGTAGAATTTGAGAACTGGAATTTAATTAAAATTTCTATTTTTTTTATCAATTAAAAGAAAAAAAAATCAATTTTTAGAAGTTTTATATGGAAATTCTAAATGAAGGGAAAAATTTACCACAAAATTTTTTCATTTAAAAGAATTTTATTCAAAAATTTTGAATAGTGCATAATATGCAATAGTAAATTTTTCACACCTTATGATTTGTATAAAGGGTGTGGCATAAGGATTAAGGTCAATTGTCTAAACTAGGTACCTAGGCCTGTGGGTGGAGTGCCTTCCATGGGGATCATTCTAATGGGTCCAGCCTGTATTCATGCACATTTTGAAAAAAAAACATGGGAAAATTCCAAATGGGTGGATCAACGAGTGTGACCTACAATCAAATCAGGCACTTCTCATCTACAAGCTTAGAGAGCGGAATTGTATAAAATACATATGTATGAAAATGTTGACAGGTATGGCAAAAATACTCATAAAAACTGTTAAGACTAAGCAATTTTTTAATTTATATCAAACTACAAATAATTATGTATTTACTTCATTACAGGAAATGCTGAATCAACATCTAGCCAAAGCTATTTTTGTCAGTGGCAGCCCATTTTCATTGGTTGAACATCCTTTATGAATATATATATATATATATATATTTTTTTTTTTTTTTAAGAAATCAGACCTTCATATTCTTTATCTTCCCACTTTTGCTTTACCTCTACATATTTAGATGCTCAATATTTAAAAGTACAGTGTCAGGTTAAAAGACAACTAAATGAATTAAAGCATCTTCATTTGCAATGCGATGGTTGGAGCAATATAAGAAATGAGTCAATTATAAATTTTAAGATTTCAAAACCTCTACCTTCATTTGCCGACTTTATCATGTCCACAGAAAAAAAGCCAAAGATTTATTTGGCACAAGAAATTGAAAAGGTTATGGAAAGACCATGATCTTGAAGAGTTTTTTGTTATTATAGATGAGAGCTGTTGTGAAATATGAGAGCTGTTTTTACATTGATCAAAAAAATGCATCAAAATATTATTCCACATTTTTTACATTTGTTAAATAGTGATATTTTACAATGTAAATCAATTCAAACTTTTTTATCACATTCAACAGAAATAGTGAAAACTATTAAACGAAGCCACCTTCTGCAAGCAATGTTTATTAATATTCAGATCCAAGAGCTTTAGAAAAATGCTGCTATTTCATTGAAACTTCTGTAAAAACTAGATGGGGAAGCTATTTGTACCACTTTCAAAGCTTTTTAAGCTTTTAGCTAACCAGTTTGTATTGCAAACTGTAGCCGTTAGTGCAGCCCAACAGCTCATAGAATTGAAAAGGCGGCTTCTAGGTGAAAAAGGTTTTTTGGGTTTGTGTTGAAAAAATTGTTTGTATTTTGAAGTCAATTGTAAAGATATACCTTCAGTCAAATGATCCACAAATTCATCTGGTTGACTAGTCTAGGCAACAAAGGCCAAAATTTGATGAAAAGAAAAAAAATCATGTACTTTTGAAATTTTGCATATTCATGGCTGAGAGGGTACTGAATTCCCCATCTGTGGTGGGTGAGTGGGGCATTTAAATAGGGAACTTTTATCACACTTAGAGAAAAAAAAAAAATGTCAATTACAAAGTTAATCTACATAAAATTTCTTACAAAAATGTTCATTACATTTTGTTTGTATGATCAATAGTTTAGAAGATATAGGGAGATGAAATAACACATTTTCTTGAAAAATGTTTTTTTGCAATAGTAAAATCAACTAAAGTGTGTAATTCAGAAGGGTACTGGTCAAACATTTTCTAATGTACAAAACAAATATATACATTGGGAATATGTAAGGATAATACAGCATGTTTTGTAAGTTTAAAATAATTTCAAGGCTAGTAGGCACAAGTGGTGGTTTGAGTAAAAATCCAGATAATGAAGACCCAAAACTAACAAAAAAAATAGTGTAATTTTGAAATTGAGCACAGTTATAAGGTTATGTCCAGAACAACATACTTTAAAGTCCCCAATCGTAGAAGGTGGGCATGGGGAGGGGGGGGAGGAGAGAAGGGCATTTAATAGGAGCTTTTTCCCATTTTTATTAAATCCAAAAATGAAGATTGTCAGAAGAAATCTGGGACATTCGGTCATCCTACCCAAAATATGTTTTTTACACTTTCAAATCATACACAATAATTTTTCATTCATTAAATAAACATCCATCCTAGGAAGGATCAAATGTGATAGCATATCTCCAGACCACCAATAAACACAAGTCTCAGATCATCGCCAATCGCCCATGGCATAATATTAACATCACGTTGAAACCTACTCAATAAATTAATCAACCGTACAATAAACTTCACACCAGTCTGCAAACTTAGGCAAATTAGTACGCATTCACTACGCCAATGGATGAGGTGGCCCTAAACTAAATTTCAGGGAACGAAAACGGTGAAAAAGATGTTTTTGGTGCTTCTAGTGTTAATATATAAAAAATTGGCATATAAAATCAGCCTTTGAAACCTTAACTAGGTACTCGTTTTATAGGCATGTCTATTCTGTGTTTTTTATATTATTTACAACAGTAATATAAACTATAGTTCATAATTAAAAGGGTTCAGGTAAAATATATTCTATTCATGCAAATAAGTATCGGGTTGGCAAGAAAGTAATTTCGGTTTTCACGCATAGATGGCGTTGACCATACTTTTGAATGACTTCTGTCAACGCCATGTTTTTGATCTTTTGACATTTGTTAGCCGTCACTCTTAGCTTGCTTTAGAAAAACATCCCACGCAATTTCATCAACAATTGTTAGTTTAGCATCAGTTTTAACATGGAGTGTAAAAACGAACATTTTCGTCATATTTTGTTGTATTATTTCCGTAAAGGGAAAAAGGCAGCGCAAGTTCATAAAAAGATATGCGAAGTTTATGGTGACAATTGCATAACAGAACGCACATGTCAGAAGTGGTTTACCAAATTCCGTTCTGGAGATTTTTCGCTGAAAGATGAGCAACGTTCGGGTCGTCCAAATGAAGTTGAAGATGACGAAATCAAAGCCATAATTGAATCAGATCGTCATGCAACTGTGAGAGAGCTTGGAGAGAAGTTAAAAGTATCACACACAACAATTGAAAATCATTTGAAGCGTCTTGGACTAGTCAAAAAGCTTGATACTTGGGTTCCTCATGAATTGAAAGAAATTCATTTAACACAGCGCATTAGTGCTTGCGATTTACACCTGAAACGCAATGAAATCGATCCTTTTCTGAAACGAATCATCACTGGTGATGAAAAATGGATTGTTTATGATAACGTCAGTCGAAAACGATCATGGTCTAAGCATGATGAACCACCACAAACCACTTCAAAGGCTGATATTCACCAAAAGAAGATGTTGCTTTCAATTTGGTGGGATTGGAAAGGTGTGGTATATTTTGAGTTGCTCCCAAGGAACCAAACGATCAATTCGGACGTCTACTGTCACCAACTGGACAAATTAAATGCAGCAATTGCAGAAAAACGGCCAGAATTGGTCAATCGCAAAGGTGTAATTTTTCATCAGGACAACGCTAGACCACACACATCTTTAGTCACTCGCCAAAAACTGATGGAACTTGGTTGGGAATTGATGTTACATCCACCATATAGTCCGGACCTTGTACCATCAGATTACCATTTATTTCGATCTCTGCAGAACTACATGAATGGTAAAACTTTCAATGATGATGACGCTGTAAAATCGCACTTGGTTCAGTTTTTCGCCGATAGAGACCAGAAGTTCTATGAACGTGGAATCATGATGTTGCCAGAAAGATGGCGAAAGGTCATCGACCAAAATGGAAAATATATCATTGATTAAAGTTTATTCTTTGTATTCTAAAATTCGTGTTTTATTTCATGAAAAAAACCGAAATTACTTTCTTGCCAACCCAATATGTGTGTGTGCATGTGCAGCTAATTTGGCAAGTTTAAAGAGTGAAAGTCAAAATATACAAATTGAAAAATTCCACTTTTTAGTAAGATATCCATAAAATACAAAGCAACGGCTATCACAAAGGATTGTATGGAGAAGGGAAATAAAGGGTTTTCACTAGTACTGCAATAGAACTGAGAAAATTCTTCGAATTTTTTTTATCATTAAAGTCTGAAAAAATATGTGTAAGATGTAACTCATATGTAAGATGCAATACTTATATTTCAAATGTAAAGGTTTAAAGAAAGGTAATGAACAGGTTTTGATAAGGATACCCCTTCATTTTGTAATAAGTGTGCTCTATGAATTGTGAGAATGTTTGTTACACATTCTTTTATTTCTCTTATGTTTAGTGTGTGTTTAATGTTTCTTTTGAATTTTTTGCGATTACTTAATGTATTGATATGGCAGAAAAATATTTAATATGTGAAGACGATATAGTGAATGATGCATGCAACATAAATGAAACAGGAATAGAAGGATTAGTAAAAGCGAGCATTTCAAGAAAAGATGGAAAAAATGAAATCTTTGGAGATAAAAAAAAGATTGTCCTGCATTCTTCTTGTAGAAAACTTTACATAAAGACCTCAGATAATCACAAGAGACTGGAAATTATCTGATTCACGACAACCCAATCATCCACAATATCATTTTCTACTCCTTGCTTGTGCTCGCCTCAAACTTTGTTTGATTTTAGAACTAAATGTTTATTATGTGCTGCAACCATAGGTAAGGTATTTTATGCTAAAAAAAATAAAAGACCTCTTTACAAGCGTCATCAAATTTACCCAGTATGAACGACTAAATTCGACCAGTCTCTTAATTTGTGCAAAAGAACAGAAAGATGAATGGGGAGAAACCGTTACAAGACGTTTAAGTATTGTTGAAGACTTACACACAGCTGATGCAATCTATCATGATGATTGTTACAAAAAATTCTTCATTCCCACTGCACCCAGAGCCTAATTACCAAAAAAGCACAGGAAGTACAAGCTTCATCTTAAAATTTAAGAGGGTGTATCAAAATGACTGAAAACTGGTCTCGAATTTTCAGTTTCAGATTTTCACATAAAGAATTATTTTTATATTTATTTATTTATCTTTATCCATTTATTTGAAAACTTGCTTAAAGCAAGAGAAAGTATTCATTGTTTTGGCAAAGTTCTATTATTTAACCTAAAAAAAAAAGATAATAGATACTCTGTTAACCAATCATATATGGTCTTGATGTGAGACATATTGAATACAAAATAGCTATAAACAAAGTCACTGTTTTTTTGGTCTGTAATATATTTATATAGCACTATATATATACGAGGAAAGGAATTTTAATTATTTTAAGTTAAATTTTTAACATTAACAAGTTTGTTTCTATGTGTGTAAAGATTTGAAAACTTTCTGAAAATGAAAAAGGGCTCTAAAATCATACCGAGCTTTCCCTAACTACAGAGATTAATCAGGTCCTGACTGCACCCAGTGGGAATAAAAAAAGGCATCCTGAAGATGAAGTAGTTTTAAAAGCAATGAAAAAAATTTCCCCTTATCTAGATGGAAATGATGATTGTCATTATTATCTGGATGATTTGATTGATCAAATTTCAGGAGAAAAATCGATAACAGCAACAATCAGACAAAAGATGAAGAAAAAATATGGAGACCGTTTAATTTTCAGTACCGTTCACAAACGAAAAACTGTTGTACATTTTCATGATAATATTTAGATTACTCTATTTAAAAGTAGTATAAAAAATGTGTTCATCTGTAATATACATATAGTAATTCACATTAAAATGTTATATACTTTTTAAATTGCAGTTATTAGGACTAATCTTCTGTAATTTTGTACTCTGTTTCAAGTGCATTATTATCATCTAAAGGTACTCCATTACACTGTTAAAAAAATGCAGAAAAAATACAGAAATTCTCTGTAATTTCAGAAAAAAAGTCGTAAAATACGTTTTGTCTACATAATTTTTCCGTAATTTACGACATTTTTTCTGAAATTACAGAGAATTTCTGTATTTTTTCTGCATTTTTTTAACAGTGTAGTGCAGGTGCTGCAAACTGAAGAACATTGAATGCCAGCTTTCCAACATCCACATCTTACATTGCAGCTAGTTGTACAGCAACAAAATATGCTATTCAAAATTGTTTCTGGAGCTATTGGTTCTTTAGTTTTTATTGGAATTGGACATCCATCCTCTCCTCTGTTCCAACCCCACTGATCAGAAAGTAGCTGCCCCATACCTTTCACAAAAATTCCTGAAATTGAAAAATTAAATAATATTAGAATTAATGTTTTTATTTTTGATCAAGATAATGAAATCTGTCCTCTGTATATATCGACACGAGAAGATGAAGATATGATTAATTTGCTTCTTTTAGAAGTTGTGGAAGGCAATCAGCATTATATTTATATTAAACACTTTTCTAGATTATTGGGCCATAAAACAAACCATCAACATCAAACATACTACTGCTATAGATGCATGCATCGATTTTCCAGACAAGAATTATTATAAGACCACCAAGAATATTGTAAAAATCATCCGATTCAAAATATAAAAATGCCTAGTCAAATAATAAATTATCATTTACTTCCATTCATATGCAGCACTCAAAATCCTATGTTATATACGCCGACTTGGAAAGTCTACTAAGTCCCATCTCCACTGCTAATCCTAACAAAGAAAAATCTTTTACTTTAAAAACAGCTCAACACATACCTTGTGGATATGTTTACCTAATCGTGGGTCCAGATAATAAATCATACAAGCCCATCCAAGTATTCAGAGGTGAAAATGCTGCTGAACACTTCATCCAAGCTATTCAAGAAAAAGAAGAAATTGCAGGAAAACTCAAGTACATTACTCCCATGCAGTTAACACCGAATGAAGAAATTTAATTCCAGCAAGACACCACCTGTTGTATTTGTGGAAACACTTTCCACACTTTATTGAAAAAACGAGTAAGAGACCACAAACATCTCAGTGGTAAATATAAAGGTGCTGCTCATGTGGGGTGTAATTTAAATTTAAAGCAACCGAAAAGTATCCCCGTCATTTTCCATAATCTCAAGAACTACGACGCTCGCATTATAATTTCAGAATTAGGCAGCTTACAAAATTATTCTATAGAAATCATCCCTAACACAATGGAGAAATACACCGCCTTTAAATTAATCAAAAACAATTGCCCTGTACATCTAATTTTTATAGACTCTTAACAGTTTTTACCTTCTTCTTTGGAGAAACTTGTGGAGAATTTGCAACAAGATGAATTTCACCTTCTCAAACAAAACTTTCCTCCAACAACAGATTTCTCTCTTCTTCTAAGAAAGGGTGTATACCCATATTCCTACATAAAAAGTTTTTTTAATTTTGAAGAAAGTCAGCTGCCTCCCCCAAGTGCCTTCCACAACGACCTAACAGATGAAGATATTTCTTCTCAAGATTACAACCATGCTAAAACAATTTGGGATACCTTCAACATCCAAGATCTCCATGAATATCAGGACCTGTACATGAAGACCGACGTGCTGTTGTTGGCAGATGTTTTTCAAAGTTTTAGGAAACTCTGTCAACAATATTATGAGTTGGATCCCACTCATTGCTTCACAGTACCTGGCCTTTCATGGCAGGCATGTCTAAAAATGACATCAGTAGAGTTGGAATTGTTTTCCGACATCGACATGCTTTTCTTCATCGAGCAGGGTGTGAGAGGGGGTATCTCACAAATTTCTCAAAGGTACGCTAAATCAAATATTCCCGGGACTGCAGAGACTTTCCCATCTTCTCCATCTCAATACATCATGTACTGGGACAGTAATAATTTGTAGGGATGGTCCTGCTGTCAACATCTTCCAGTTGGTAGCTTCAAGTGGGTAGACCCACTGAACTTTACTTCACAATCCATTCTAAATTTACAAGCTGATGCACCCATTGGATTTATTTTCAAGGTGGATTTAGACTATCCTCAACATCTACATGACACTCATTGAGAATATCCTCTTGCACCTGAACATCTAACAATTCAAGAGCATATCCTATCATCTTACGCAAAACATATCCTCAACAATAGACAATTCACTTCCACCAAGAAACTCATAACAAATCTCCAACACAAGAAACACTATGTCACCCATTACAGAATTCTACAGTTTTATCTTCAACAAGGTTTAATTCTCTCCAAAATCCATAAAGTCCTACAGTTCAGACAAGCACCTTGGCTTAAACCTTACATCTCTTTCAACACCGAAAAACGCAAACAGTCTAAGTCCACCTTCAAAAAAAAATTTTTTAAGTTACTCAACAATGCAGTCTTCGGGAAAACTATAGAAAATCTCCAAAAACGAAGAAATATTGAACTATGTAATACTCGAATAAGAGCCAAGAAAATTGTTGCCTCCCCTTACTTCAAGAATTTTAAAATTTTTAATGAAAACTTAGCAGCAGTGGAGAGGGTGAAGAGTTCAATATTAATGAATCGTCCTGTATATGTCGGGTTCACTATCCTTGAACTTTCCAAACTCCTAATGTATGACTGCCACTACAATTTCATCAAGAAAACATATCAATATAAAGCCAAGTTACTTTTCATAGACACACTCATATATCATATTACAACTCCAGACATCTATGAAGACATTAAACATCACCTGCGTCTTTTTGACACCTCAGACTATCCCATAGACCATCCACAAGAAAACAAAAAAGTTGTCGGGAAGTTCAAGGATGAGCTGAATGGAAAATACATCTATGAGTTTCTAGGATTAAAATCCAAGTATAAAGTCGGAAGACAGGGACAAAAAGACGGCAAAGCGTGTGTCAAAGGCATATATAAGAAAAAAATTAAATCACCAGCATTATAAAAATTGTCTCCAGCAACGGAAAATTAGTATGGCCCATCAGATAAAAATTGGTCAGGAGAACCATAAATTTTATACAATGCACATAAATAAAGTATCACTTTCTCCATTTGATGACAAGCGATATTTGTTGGATGATGGGATACATTCCTTGGCCTATGGTCACTACCAAATAAATTAAAAAATTAAAAACAAAATTTAAAAAAATGAAAATTCAGAAAAATTGAGAAAAAAATGAAGAGAGAATATTTTGTAAGAATATTAGAAGATCTAAAACTTGGAAGATTTAGAAGAATAAAAGTAAGAAGATCTGAAGCTTGGAAGAATGAATTTAGAAAATTGGAAATAAGACTGAAAAAATTGGGGCTTCGCACAAATGCGGCGGGTGGATGGTGGGACCTCTAAACAAAGAAAAAAAAAATGAAATTGAAGATTTGAAATTAACAGAATCAAAACTTAGAGCACTAGAAAATAAGAAGATCTGAAAGTTCAGAAAAAAATTTGGGGCGTCGCACAAATGCGGCAGGTGAATGGTGGGTCCCCTTAAAAAAATAAAATAAGAAATTTCATAGAAAAAGGAACTCTTCAAATGAGTTTCGAAAAATATATATTTGCACAGTTTAAAAAAGAACTGTGCAGACATATAACTGAAAAATCACTCACACACATTTATAACTAAAATAGAACCATTAGGTCATATTTCTATAGGTCAGTGGTTAAATACTTGAAAACTAGTATCTTATGGAAATATTTTTTACTGCAAGGTGCCGGGTTTGAATCCCAGTCGATCCTCTCTATTTCTTTCATAATATATTTGCAACAAAATCATTAATTATTCTTCTTAAATTCATATTGTTTTATTTATTTCTTATTATTTCTCAATTTTTTAAATTTTCATAATTCATTACTCATAAACAATAACTTTCAAACAAGTTCACAAAAATTCTCTTTTTAAAACCATCATCTTTTACGCCATTCATTAAAATTTCCTCATTAACAACATTAATAAACACCCTCGTCACATGTCATGATTAGGTTAGAAGATGTCTCAAGGTCGACGCCAACTCGTCTAGACCCTCAGGGGGTGGTGTGACACCCGCACGGCTTGCCTGCGCAACAACGCACCTGCCGCATGTGTTAAAACCAGCCTTCTTTCCCTACTCCTGATATATCAAATGTTGACCAATTAACATTTATTTTAAGATATGTATACGATTGTGGATCGGAATTTAAAATATTTGAAAGATTTTTGAGCTTCGTAAAAAGCACTGGCAAAACTGGCCAAGACATTGCTGATATCATTTTAGCAGAATTACAGAGATTCAATATTCCCATTAACGACTGCTGAGGACGAGGATATGATAATGGTTCAAATATGTCTGGAATTTATAAGGTGTCCAGGCAATAATTAGAGATATCAATCCCTTTGCATTGTATTCCAACTGTGGCGCTCATAATTTGAATCTTTGCAGTGTTCTTGCTCCAGAATGCTGTCCAGAGGTCATAACATTTTTTGGAATGGTCCAAAAAGTTTATAATTTTTTCTCAAAAAGTACCCAACGATGGAAAATACAACTGAACACAGTTGGGTGCTCTCTACATAAACTTTCAGACACTAGGTGGTCTGCTCATGTTGATAGTGTGGAGCCATTTGCTAAACATTTACCGCTTTTGAAAATGGCTGTAAATGAATGCTAAAAATTAAATATGACCGCGGAATGCAAAACTGAACTCAGCAGCATAAAACAATATCTATCTACTTTTACTTGCATTCTTATGTCAATTATATGGCTTAAGGTACTGAAAGCCATTGACATAAGAAGCAAAGTAATACAGGCAAGAGATGCGACAATTGATATCGAAACAGATAATATTGAAAGTTTATTAAATGAAATGAAACATTTGATAGCTCAGTGGGATAGCCTTTTATTAGAAGCAAAAAAAGTGGCTGAAGCAATTTTAGCTGATCTTCCTACTGAGCTTGAATTGCCAATAAAAAGACTAAAAAAGCAAAAATTTTATTTGACGAGTTAAAACAGGATTCTTCCACAATTACGCTTTCATTATCAACAGAATCCACCGAAGAATATGCTTTTAAGATTAACTCATTAACGCCGCTTGGCAAGAAAACTTGCCATTAGCTATTTTATTTTTTTCCTCTACTCATAGAGGACGTTAATGGTTCCATTTGGCGTTTTTATCATCTCAAGATCACAAGAATTCAAAATATGTATTATTTTGGTTTCTGCCATATTACTTACCTGGTGTAAGCTTTGTGTGAAATTATTTTTTTTTTTTGAGATTCTGAAAATGTCTACTAGGACATCGTCCCGTAAAAGGTAAAAAACATTCTTTAATTTGTTCTTTTAAATTATATTTTGTGTTGTATCATTATTATAAGAGTCTGTTTTCGATGTATTGCTATCAGTAAAGTATATAAATTAATTTTCTATATGAGCATTACGCTGATTATTTTCATCGGCAAGTAATCTTACCAACTGTCAGATAAATGATGTTTTTTGATATCAGCAGTTGATAATGCCTGAGTATCAGTGATAATATGCTTATTATTATAATCTTATTTTTGGAGCCTAGTAAAACTAGTTTCGATTCATTACTTTTTAAAATCAAAAGTATTGGTTTAGGAAATTTAGGAGGTAGGGGACATGGTCAATACTTATATATTTTTGTTACAAAGGATAATGCAGGGAGAGATTAGACAAAATATATTCATAAGATGAGAATATAATAAAAATAGTAAATTTAAAATCTATAAAAGGTCTAAAAAAAACTTTTTTTTTTGGAGGGGGGGGGGGGTGAAATATTAGGGGATTTTTTTTTTTTTTTCATTTATTTTTTTTTTAATCTCAAAAAGCAGAGGGAACATTCACTTTTCAAAATATGAGGCTATATTTTTCAATTTAAATTAGTAAAACTAATTGGAAAATTTCTTTATTTTTTGCTTTTCAGTGTCGCGGTAAATGAAGCATTAGACCTCTTTTATAATCTAAACAGTGACAGTGAGTCAGATAGTGACCATGAAAATGCAAAACCGAAGCAAATGTGTATTCAGCCTCACCTTGAATCTGCCGCTGCTGAAACAGATAAAGACTCCGATAAAAGTGATGACGAGGTGCAAGGCAGCGTGGATCATTTGCCAAAAAGAATTCTTTCTTCTTCTTGAGAAATTAACCGTCACATAGATTGATAGCGATGCTAGTGATGATAACGATAATGATTTAGGATGCAGTTCTACTTCTCAAAAAAGAATTAAACGATTAAAATCCAGTAACATATCAAAGAAAGTAAAAAGAAAATGGAACAAAGATGAAAAACTAATTGGTAAAGATGAAAAACTAACTGATGATCTAATTGATCATATACTGACACAATCATTACTTTATGCTTCACAAAAGAATCTGCGCTCTGATTATCCAACTAAAGAAAATATTTTAGTTTTTATTGGCATACTACTTATCTCAGGCTATAATAAGTTACCAGATCGAAGGCTTTATTGGTCAACTTGTCCGGATGTTCATAACAATTTAATTTCAAAGTCAATGAGAAGAGATGTTTTTGATGGTATAATGAAATCACTGCATCTGGCAAATAACATGGAAATGGACAATGAGGATCGTTTCTATAAAGTCCGTCCTTTATTTGATTGCTTAAACGATGCTTTTAAAATTTATGATCTAACTGAATACTTAAGTGTTGATGAAACTATTGTACCATATTATGGACACCATGGCTTAAAACAGTTTATAAGAGGAAAACCAATCAGATTTGGTTTTAAGCTGTGGACTCTTGCGTCTTCAGATGGGTATTTATTTCACACCGAGCCCTATAGTGGTTCTACAACAAAATTGTCTCATACCGGCTTACGACAAGGTCCCGATGTTGTACTAGGTCTTATGGATAAAGTGCATGCTCGTGAAGGCAATCATATAGTAATGGACAATCTCTTCACTTCCATTCAACTGCTGAACAAACTATCCAAAAAAGGGGTTGTCGGAACAGGTATAATCAGAGAAAATCGACTAGAAAATGCTCCACTTCCACCAAAGAAAAACATAAAAAAAAACACTAGAGGAACATACGAATATGCTTGTAATGAAGATATAGTAATTGTAACACTGCTGTATCAGTAGCAACAAACAAAGTCAAAGCCTCTTCTTGTATAATGAATGAGAGGTGGAGCAGTGCTCAGAAAAAGAAAATACAAGTCCCGATGCCCC
The DNA here is from genome assembly GCA_963930645.1 of Salticus scenicus. NCBI lineage: Eukaryota > Metazoa > Arthropoda > Arachnida > Araneae > Salticidae > Salticus > Salticus scenicus. The sequence goes on from OZ005658.1 coordinate 242,222,966, forward strand.
AACCACTGGAAACGTATAAAACGCACATGGGAGGAGTAGATTTATTTGACCAATTTGTTTCGCAGGATAGAATTAGGATTCACTCAAAAAAATGGTGGTGGCCCCTATTTTCATGGAGAATTGAAGCAGCTATTGTAAATGGATGGAAACTGTATAAAGTTTTAGGAAATCAGATTTCACTGCTTCAGTTTATTTGTGAGTGCTCTCAGGAGTTATTAGGAAAATTTGGCACACCTTCTGTTGGTCCTGGACAATCTTTAATCCTGCAAAAAAATGCAAAAGAAAGCAGCAGAGATATGATCAACAGGATCACTGGTTGTACAAGTCTGATCAACAGTTTGGAAGATGCAAAAATTGCGGTAGACGATCAATCTACCGATGTGAGAAATGTCAAGTGCCACTCCATCCAGAGTGTCACAAAGCGTATCATGTCGCATTGTAAATTGAATATTTACTTTTATTAAACAATTATGTCTGTTCTTTGTCATTTTTTTTTATATTTTATGCATTTTTATTGTTTATTATTGTGCCATTAAAGTTGAAATAACATCATGTTCCATTTTAATTTTTTTGTCTTTTTTTGTGCTCTCTATTGCCAATTGGCAAGAAAACTTGCCAAAAAAAAAATCATCGAAATAACGTTTTGAAAAATTCTAAAATCTTATAACATATTTAGACTGACATATATAGGCAAGTTACGGAAGAAAAAAAATATTTTTTTAAGTATTTCAAAGTCGGAGTTAATGGGTTAATACTTTTTTCCCATTAATCGACTTGGTTATTCTGGGACTTACAGAACATTATGATAAAGTAAAAACTCTAACAAACATTTTTAAATGCTTACGGCAGTATTTGGAGAAACATGAAGAAGACTTATCTAAAGAGTGTATTCTTTTAATTGAAGCATATCCTGAAGATATAACTAGCGATATTATTGAGGAACTTAAATTGCTAAAATTAATACATCAATCGAACATAGGGCAAGGATCTTTAAAACCGATTCAATTATTGAACACATTAAAAAAATTGAAATTGGATAATCTTTTTCCAAATGTTTGTATAGCATTACGTTTGTTTTGCACATTACCAGTAACTGTTGCAGAAGCAGAAAGATCATTTAGCAAATTTAACATCATAAAAAAATTCTTCAAGATCAACTACCGGACAATCTAGACTTAGTGGTCTAACAACGTTATCAATTGAAAGTGAACTCGCCAGAAAATCTAATTTTAATGACATTATAAATGATTTTGCAATTAAAAAAGCAAGAAAGATCAATTTCTAAAAAAATAAACTAAAAGTACTACTTACTGCTTAAAAATTACAAAAATAATTTATTATTTTTTTTAACTGCTTTTATTTTTTCTTTCTAATTTTAAATATGTATATTTAGTAATAATAATAATAAAAGCCTTTAAATTAATAAAAAACTGATTATGCCTTTACTTTTGCTAGTTTAAAAAAAAAAAAGAGAGAGACTGAAAAGAAGTTCAATTTTTATTAAAATCACACAATCAACTGTGGAAGAAAATCATATTTATTGAAATTCCATTTTTCCGACTGAGTGAAAATAATGCCCGGACCGGGACTCGAACCCCGGATCCCCGACCCACAAGGTCAAGGCTCCCCCAACTGAGCCATCCAGGCCGACACCCCGGTCAGCATTATTCACTCAGACAACCTTTAGGCAGAAACATCTCAGGTCTATCATGTAGATAGCTCAACAAAAAATAAGCCGCAGGAAATGGAAAACACCATTAGATAATGGGAGAAAGAAATACAATTTTTATTAAAATCACACAATCAACTGTGGAAGAAAATCATATTTATTGAAATTCCATTTTTCCGACTGTGTTTCTGCCTAAAGGTTGTCTGAGTAATGCTGACCGGGGTGTCGGCCTGGATGTCTCAATAGGTGGAGCCTTGACCTTGTGGGTCGGGGATCCGGGGTTCGAGTCCCGTGTCCGGGGCATTATTTTCACTCATTACTCACTCAAATTTTCACTCACGATCTATCGTTTTAAATGTAAACAAACTTTATTTCTGTCTGAGCTTATTACTAAATCATGTACATGCCCTTTCCTTTGATTTGCTAATGCTTAATGACGTCATAACAGGCAAACGTCAGTGAACCATGGAGCATAGACCTGACCATGGAGTTTGTTTCATTTTTGAGCGGTTGCCGAAGATGTCAGCAGGTGGCGTCAGATGAGTACTGTGCTGTCGCTCTCTGATTCGCTGAAAAGGAGGGTGTGTAGTTTAGAACGTTTTTGAATATGAAATTAACTTCTGCTATTTAAGATGTGAAGCTAGCATTACTTGTTGCTTGCATTTATATTATTTTTCGAAATTGATGCTTGGCATTTGCTTCATCAACGCTTTTACTTTTAGTAATGAAGTTTTTTTTCGCCATGAAAACGATGTAGTTTTTCTAGTTTAATATCATTAATGCATCATGCTGGCAGTTTAATTCTCTAAACCAATAGTTTGCTTTAGATAAGTAATTTAATGAAGTTTGTTTTTTATCTCTATGAAGCAGCTTCCCTCTAAGTTTGAATATTAATGTTTGTTTATTAACTTTTTGAATATTCTTCTGTTAAGTTTAATTATGTTTTTTATATACACTTATGTTAAGTTTTATTGTTAATAAACTTCGTTATGTTTTTAAAACTTTCTCTCGCCACTTTAAACCAGGGTTGGCAAGTTTATTCCAAGGCGGCAAAAACCGCAGAAAAAACCAGCCGGAAGAAATAGGTTTCTTCCAAGCGAAAAAATTGTTTTTCTTTTTTTTTTTTTTTTAAATAGAAATAAATAAATGCATTTTTTTTTCTTTTCTTAGACTGCTTAAAACTTAAAGTAAACTTAGACCTATAAGAATTAAATTATATATACTAAATTAATAATTACATCAAATTTTTTGCCAAAATCAGATTGCACACCAAAATACACAAGTCATTAAAAAATATCAATTTAACCACATAATTTTTTTTATTTAACTTTTATAATTTGTATTAAATAGTATGATCACAAATTTACTATAGGATGAAATTTATTTTGTAGTTAAAAGACTAACAAGACAATTTTTTTAATTAAGACTTAAGAGAATTAATATACAGTAATAAAATCATCACAAAATATCGTAAAATTCCTCATTTTCCTTTTCCTCACTACAATGTAACATGATATAGCAGAAGAAAAGTTTTTTAGCAGTAGAATGCTGCAGTCTGTTTCTCAGTTTGGAATGAATAAATGAAAAAGACGAAAAAATTCTTTCGAGACTTGCAGAACTTGCAGAAGTATTAAAAAGCATTTCGATACACTTACAGGGTTCTTTGGGTATGTCACTGCTTTTGGAAACACCCCTCCACCATGTAATTGGATCCAATTTCTTCCTGATCAAATCATTAAAATAGGTCTTTGGATACGGACTATTTTCCGTTTCATAAAGAATTAAAAACGGCAACAAATTGCTGTTTTTTTCTTCGATCCATTTCCTTGCTCTTTCTTTTTGTTCATGATCCATTCTTTCTCCTTTATATTTAGGATGCATGACATAGGCAAACAAATGGTGTGGCTGAATCGCCTTAGTAAACCTACTTATTACAGCTTTAACATGAGGTTTAAGATCAGAATTTTGTAGAAGTGCAAGCCATTCATGAGTTGCATCAGCAATATTTGCTGTATCTTTTTGTAAACAATCAAGTGCAGCAGAAATTGGCTGTAACTGTTTTACAATATCTTTAACTTGTTTATGTAAATTGAAATTCCTTATAACATCTGTGATTGTCTTATCAATATCATCAAAATGTTCATTAACAATGCTTAAATAAGCTGCATGATTTGTTAAATATGACTGGAGGCATATCAACTGGCTGCTGCACCTTGTTTCACAAGGCAGTTGTGGTTTAACAGAGCCAGAACACTTCTTTAACCATGCCGCGGGAGCATGGTGATTCCTAAAAAATGTTTGTACCTTTATGACATGAGAAATTATATTTCCTGGTGTAATATCCTGTGCAAGCAGATTCAAATAATGGGCCGAACATCCTTGGAAAATTAAATTCATTTCTTCTGATTTTTCAAGCTCTATGCGCATTTTAACCATACAGTTAGCGTTATCAGTAATAACACTTCTGACTTTGCAATCGTATTTGTCATTAGCTGTGCTTATGATTTGTTTACTTAAATCAATCAAGTTCTTTGCTGTTTTAGGATCACTATGTTTCAATAGCATCTACGAGGTATGATTTCCCTTCAGAATACAAAGCTGCCACAGTCAGTGGTTCGTTACGTATATTGCTCCATCCATCAACAATTAATGTTGTCGTTTTTCCTTTCAAGTTCTTAGTCATTTCATTCTGCAGTTCATTATGTATATCATCTAAATTGTTTCCAGCAAGTGCTTTTCTGGTTGGTGGCTTGTATCCTGGTCTGAGTTTGGTTAATAGTTTTTTAAAATGTTCACTCTCTACATGAGAAAATGGTACATTACAAGCATAAAAAAACATACCTATCAATTTATCAAGTTTTTGTTTTTCACTCTCATTGGTAGTGACACAAAAATCACTAATTGAACTTTGTACCTTTCTTCTTTTTGCTAAATTCTCAATTTCAGGAACTGATGGGGTTATTAGCTCTTCCAGTCTATCTTCCCCTTCCTGACAAATAGCTTTATCAGCAATGTTACTGATGTTTTTTTCACATGATAGAATATGAGCACGCATCCTACATGCTTTAATGCTTCGCATATGTCCACATGTTTTACATTTAGCTTTCACCACACCAGATTTTTCCACCTCTTGAAATTTTGCCCAAATAGGGTCTCTTTTTCTACCTTCTTTATTCATTTTTGAGCAGAGAAAATGTTAAATAAATATTGTTTTTATCTAGCAAGGAAAGTTGGATAAATTATACAAAAAAATTACCAAACAATTACTGCTTTCACTTTAGAAACTCTAATATAAGACTGACTGAATAACCAGAACAACCTAAAGCACAACTAAAAACTACAACTACTGAAATTCGTTCTCAAAATTATGTTACCCTGTATATCAATATTGTAACTTAACAAACAATTTATTCCTTTTATTTTTGGAGGATGTTATATAATATAAAGATAAAATGATTCAATCTTCTTAGTCTGTTTAATATAAAAATGCATGAAGCTGCTTTTACTTTTGTTTTGGTTTGTGAAATATTGAAAATGCAGGTAAGGGTAATCAATTTCTTTTATCAAAATGATAATTATGGTAATTTTTGTCACAGTATGAAGGTGTTATTATATATGTTTAATAATAATAATCATATATTTACTATATAAATATTAAATATCATTATAACACTTTTGGTTTTGATTTAATTCTATTTTAGCTAATTGTATTTGTATTTTTGAAAATGGCATTAGTATAACAGTAATTAAAATATCTTAATTATCAAAGTAAATACAGTTGGTTCTCCGTTTAACGTCTTTCAAGGGACCGTAAAAAATCGTCGTTAAGTAGAGAATGTCCTTAAACAGAATATGTGAAAAAATTATATGCATAGCATTTTCCTTCACACTTTACAGGCTTATATATTAACAATTACTGTACTTCATTTCCAAAAATTACATTTTAAATTACATTAAAAATGGGTACAAAAAATACAATAAATTAACTTTTAAAAAAATCAAAAAGTGTTGATTGCTTTAACTCGGGCCTGGTTTTCATTATTCTTTTTTCAAGATTGTCTAAAATGTTAAATGTGTCGTCTTCCACATTCGATGAGACAATATAACGTCGAAGAACATCTAGAGCTGAAGTTGCCTCTTTGTAACATGGTGGCAGTATCTCATTTTCCGTTTCTTCAACTTCACTTTCTTCATCTGACACTAGTTTCGTTCACAAAATCCTCATAAATTTGTTCTACATTTCTATAGTCTGTTGTTAAAACTAAATCATCACATTGGAAGAAATCTTCAATTGAAATGTCCTCACCTTGAACAACACTTCTCCATTCTTCATGGGGAATGTCATCGTCATTGATTTCTACATCTATACATGGCAGCTCTACGTCAAGTTCTTTGTGAATGCCGGCATTGCGAAAGCAGTTTTTTATTGTGGATGAAGAAACTTCTTTCCAAGTTGATGTTATCATGTGCATTGCTTCCAAGATTGTAAATTTTCTGATTTTCATACTGTCAGTTGAATTGTTTATCAACTTCCTAATTAAAGACTTTCTATAGAGTGCTTTCACGCTGCGAATGATACCCAAGTCTAATGGCTGCAACCTGCTAGTGCAATTAGCTGGTAAGAAATGCTTGAGGGATAGTTAATAGGGAAGAGAAACTGCCAGTATTGAATGCTGAAAAAGATGTTACTGTTGATATGGTGAGGGACTTCCAAGCACGATCAAGAATGGCATTAACCACCATTTATCTGTGTGTCAGCCCAGAGTATCGAAGCATTGTAGATAACTGTGATGATGATCCCGTTAAGGTGTGGAAGACGTTGTGTGGACACTTTCAACCTGATTCCAGAGCAAGGCATATGGCCCTCTTCAGTGAGCTTTTCTCCACTTATATTAGAGATGGGGAGTCTATAAAGCTTGTTCGCTACTCGATTGTCTTCTATTGTGGAGCAACTTAAAGCTATTGATAAGACTGTTGATGACATCTACGTTTGTTTCCAGATTTTAAGATTTTTGCCAGACCGCTTCGACCAAATTGTACAGACTATACTACACTTCAGAAAATTTTTCATTTAAAAATGTGGTTGTAGAGTTGGTCGTTGAAGAGACTAGGCTTCAGTTGCGTGACTCCCATCGATTAAAGAACTGTGACATAGAGGTTCAACATGTTGTTAAATCAAAATGGACTAAAAGTCATAATGCTAAATCTAAGGATACTTCAAGTTCTAATGTATCGAAGTTTAAATGTTGGCGTTGTGGTCTAATGGGTCATCTACAGAAAAATTGCTGCGTAAAATTAAATTCTCGTTCTGCTCTTCATAATTCAAGTAAAAATGTTAAGAGTGGCTCCATCTAACGATGTACGAAACCTTCTGATAAAAGTAACATACAAGGCTTTATTGCACAAGCAAATTTTAGTAACGGTGTAGGACGCGACAGCAGCTTCACACCACTTTTCAAAGGATAAAAGTCATTTCTCAAATTTTAAACCTGTTGAAGGTGAGAAGATGAACGTCGCTGTGGATGGAGTTACAATTCCTATTGCCGGTAGAGGTGATATTGATGTAATATTTAATGGTTCTAAATGCATTTTATTGGATGTTTTATTTTCTCCAGAATTGAGAAGAAATCTAATTAGTGGCCCTTGCATAGATCGCGGTGGAGTTAAATTTTTTGGAAAGAATGGTAAGGTGAAGGTGTCGGACAAGTTCGGTAAGTTTATGTTTAATGCTAATTTAATTGATGGAATTTATCATGTTTTTCCTAAATTTTTAAAAGGAAATATAGAGCAAAATTTTAAATCTAAAAAAAGCTCAGGGTTTAAATAAGAATGGGGGGCCTAGTGAAGAGATAGAAGCTATGCCTATAGTAAAACCAGTTGATGTCAAAAGTTTAGACACCTGGCATACTAGATTTGCCCATGTTAGCCCAGAGCTTATTGTTCATACCAGTCAAAATAATAAAGGTTTACCACATTTAAAATCAGTTTCTAAGTTTTTTTGTGAACCGTGCCAAATAAGTAAACAGTGCAGACAGTCTTTTAAACAATTGGGTGACACCAAAGCTAAACATCCTTTAGAGAGATTATTTGTAGATACCTGGGGACCGAGTCAGGTCAAAGGTAAAAATGGTGAAAGATTTTTCCTTTCTATATTAAATGATTACTCAAGGAAAGCTGCAGTGTATCCCCTCCGTGAAAAATCATGTATTTTTGATGTGTTTAAAAGGCATGTAGCTAGATCTGAGCGTTTTTTGGGGGAAAAATTAAAACACCTTCGCTCAGATAACGGATCAGAGTTCAAAAATGACCTTTTTAAAAATTATTGTAATGAAAATGGTGTCTCACATGAGTTCACCAATGTTTATACGCCAGAGGAAAATGGCGTGTACAAAAGGTTTAATCAAACAATTTTGAACTGTGTCCGTGCTGTTTTAAATTTTAGTAAAATGTCTGTTGATTTTTGGCCTGAGGCCTGTATGTACTTCTCCTATACATGGAATCGGATGTGTCATTTAAAGACCAGTCCAAAACCCCTTTATATTCAGGAAATAAACCCTCTGTCAGACATCTTAAACCTTTTGGTATTACCGCCTATGTTGGGATACCCAAACAAAAACGCAAGCATAAGCTTCATGTTAAGTCTAAAAAGGGTTTTCTTGTGGGCTACGCTTTAAGGACCAAGGGTTACAGAATTTGGCTTGAAGATGAGAAAAAAGTAGTTGAGACTATTAATGTATCTTTTATTGAAGACAGCGTCAGTTTGCGCAGTGGAGCAGTGATGGGCAACTCTTTTGATCTAGAGCAGACCCCAGATCATATACCTGTGTTCGTAGATCTTGGAGTCAGTCCAGATCCGATGCCGGGTTCTTCTGGTGGTTTGACTGGAGAGGGGGCTCCAAAGCTGATCCACTCGCTGACGACATATATCCTACAACTTCTAAATCTGCTGATCTTAAGTTTAGTGACCCAAAATGGTACCGAAAAGTAGTCCATAGAGCTAAAGGGAATAAATCTGATGTCTATTATTATCCTGATGGGGAGGGAAAGAAAATGACACAACGATCCTAAAGGGATGTTGAAAATTTTTGTAATGATAGGGGAATTACATATAGGGCCTCGGATTTTGATTTTTCTAGTAAAAATTCATATACTGGTATAGTTGATCAAAATTTGACTCCGTCTGCATCTGTTACTAAATCTAAAAATATTTGACTAGAGATTAATATTCCCCGTACATATAAGCAAGCTTTAAAATCACCTCAATTTAAAGAATGGGAAAAAGCAATGATAGAGAAGCTCGAAAGTATGAAGTCTTGTAATGTATGGCATTTAGTCGAGTTACCAGCAGGTAAAACTGCACTTGGTAACCAATGGGTTTTTAACCTTCAGCGCAATGAAAACGGCCAAATCATAAGATATAAGGCTAGGCTCATAGCGCAGGGTTATTGCCAGGTCTAAGGAGACACATACGATGAGACCTTTTCTCCCGTAGTTAACTTTTCAGTGGTGCGTTTTTTCTTTGCTTTATCAGTAGTTAATTTTGATTGGGTAAATGTGAAGTGTGATGTGAAGTGTGCTTACTTGTATGCTCCACTTCATGATGAAATTTACATGTATCAACCTACAGGTTTTTCAATTGAGGGGAAAGAATCTTTAGTCTGTAGACTCGATCGTGCACTTTATGGTTTACATCAATCTGGGAGACTTTGGTATTTCGAGCTTAATAGGGTTTTATTGGATCTAGGTTTTAATAAATTTGAGTGGTGCAATTGCACTTACCATTTTGGCCAGTCAGTTGTCATTTTGGTGTACGTGGACGATATTGTCATTTTCGGTAGAGATCAAGAGTGTGTAAATCAAGCCCTTGAGTTACTTCAATCAAAATTTGATCTTAAGGTCTTAGGAGTGACTAAAAAATTACTCAGGGTAGAGTTTGAGTATAATGGGAATAGTGTACAAATCCATCAGAGTTTATATATCGATGAGATATGCGAGAGATTTAAAAATTTCCGCTTGCCCATTACCTCACTCCCCATTGTAAAGGGTATAAAGTTTTCTAAAAGTGACTGTCCAGTTAACCAATTTGATATTGATGAAGCATCTAAGTTACCTTACAGGAATGTTTTAGGATGCATTTCTTTTTTGGCTAATAGAACCAGACCTGATATTGCCTATGCTACGAATATCTTTTCACAGTTTCAAAATAATCCGGGGTTGATTCATTGAGAGGGGCTTTTACGTCTTTTGGGTTATATTAAATATACAAAACCTTTAAAATTAAATCTTTTTTGTAACAGTTCACATTTAAAGGCATACTCTGATTCTGACTATGCATCAAATAGAGACGATTATGTTTCGTTGGGAGGACAAATTGTTTTCTTTGATAAAAGCCCAAAGACTCGTATTACTTGCAGATAACCAAATGAATTTTGTAAATCTCCAATAGAGAATAGTAGGTCTAAACATATTGATGTAAAGTTGTATTTTATTAGAGAATGGTTATTAAAAGGTATATTTGAACTTAAATTTGTTTCTAGTAAGCTGAACTTGGCCGACCCCTTCACAAAGCCGCTTGTTAAGAATGACCTTATGAAATTTATAAACACTATTTTTATAGGGGATTGATTCTGTATCTCATTGCATACTGAGTTTTCTTTGCATAAAATTACATATTGTATGAGTGCGGGGCCCGCATGAGTGTTCATATCATAATCATTTATAATTTAATACTTTCCTTAGTATATTTATTTTTCATAAATTTATTTAAATTTTTTTTTTTTTTTTTTTTTTTTTTTTTAGATTATGCAATATTTTTTGTGTGCTAATGGGATGCTGAATTTGTGCTCATATAAAAAGTGAATTTTTTTTTTTTCACTGTAGTGATTTTTTTTTTTTTACCACTTTTGAATTGTAATTTTTGAATTTTGAAGTATATTACAAATGAACTTTGGAATATACACTGCTCAAAACAATTAAAGGATATTGTAAGTTTTATATAAAATAAAGATATAAGCGAAATTTGTTTTGCCGAAAATGGAAGAAGAGAATCACAAATGCAAATTTTTCTGATTTTCAAACTGTAGAGTATGCTAATTTTGAGTTAGACGTCAAAAACATCGCTTCAGCGGCAGCGAATGAAATTTGACTTTCAATTGAATAAAAGACAATGAAGACAAGGATGATCGGCATTCAGTGACTGCTTTGTTTCGATGAGTATGATGTCTCAGCAAAGTCATTTAACCGATTCAGAAGCTTGGAGAGTTGTTGGTAGGTTAGAAGGGGGCCAAACTCAAGCCGAAGTAGCGCAAGCCATTGGAGTGTCACAAAGTGTGATTTCCAGGATCTGGAACAGTTTTTTGGAGACTGGAAGTGCAGGCCAAAGACCAGGGCAAGGTCGTAGACGGGCAACAACGCCCAATGAAGATCAATATTTAGTGTTAACGGCTCGGAGACATCGAAATCTGAACGCTACTCTTCTCCAACAACACCTTCGCTCGGCTACTGGCACCACGGTTTCAACACAGACTGTCCGAAACCGACTCGATGGTGTAGGTCTGTATGCTCGCCGATCGATGGTATGCGTTAGACTAACATCAAGACATCGTCGCAACCGCAGGGAGTGGGCAACAGAGCATGTGAACTGGAGGAGAAATGAATGGAGCAATGTTCTTTTTTCTGACGAGTCCTGTTTTTCGGTTCAGCCTGATAATAGGCATATTTTCATCTGGAGGGACCGTGGCAGTAGGAATAATCCTGCGTTCGTGCACGAAAGTGTCAGATTTGGCGGTGGGGGAGTGTTGGTGTATGGTGGCATCTCCATTGACGGGCGCACAGACCTCTACATCATTCGAGATGGACCTCTGACTGGTCACGGATATAGGGATGAGATCCTCAGACCTATTGTAGTCCCTTACGCTGCAGCAATCGGAGATGACTTCATTTTAATTGACGATAACTGCAGGCCACATCGTGCTAACCTGGTGGAGGATTTCCTTTTCGAGGAAGGAATCGTACGAATGGAATGGCCAGCATGTTCTCCAGACATGAATCCAATAGAGCACGTTTGGGACGCTCTAGGAAGACGAGTTGCTGGCCGCCAACCACCCCCACAAACTCTCCAAGAACTGGAACGAGCTCTTCTGGAAGAGTGGGACAGAATACCTCAACTCGTGATTAATAGCCTCATTGACTCCATGCCTCAAAGGTGTTCAACGTTGCTGGCCGTCCGTGGAAACCATACCCCCCCCCTACTGAAAATGATTTCCTTTGAAGAAAACACCTTTTCTTATTCTTTTTTTTCTCATATGCACAAATTGTGTTTTTTTCATTTTATACACAAATGCGCAATAAAATGCATTTTTTTCTGCCAAACATGTGTAATTTATTCTCATATAACCTACGTCTGTCGACCATGTATCAATCAGCTAAAAAGTTTCCCAGCCACAAAATCCACCTAAAACCGCAATATCCTTTAATTGTTTTGAGCAGTGTATTAGGTGGTGTGTGGTGCACATTCTGTGCTTTGCTGGAGCAACATGGTGATAATGTACGAGCATCATATTTCATGTTAATGTATTTTTTGTATTTTTTTTAGAGGAAGCTGTTTCGTTTAAATTTGTTGAGGTGGGGGGCAGTGATAGAAAAATAAGCCTTATATTACTGCTCCTCAATCAAATTTTCACTCACGATCTATCGTTTTAAATGTAAACAAACTTAGTTTCTGTCTGAGCTTATTACTAAATCATGTACATGCCCTTTCCTTTGATTTGCTAATGCTTAATGACGTCATAACAGGCGAACGCCAGTGAACCATGGAGCATAGACCTGACCATGGAGTTTGTTTCATTTTTGAGCGGTTGCCGCAGATGTCAGCAGGTGGCGTGAGATACGTCCTATGACTGTGCTCAATTTCAAAAGTATACTAATATTTTTTCTGTCTGTCAGTTTTGTATATTCGTTATCTGAACTGTTACTCAAAACACCACTTGCCCCTACTAGCCTTAAAATTATTTAAAACTTAGAAAACATGCTGTATTATCCTAACATACTCCCTAAATATATCTTTATTTTGTACATTAAAAAATATTGGATGTACGCTCTTAATTACATGCTTTAGTTGATTTTACCATTCCAGGTAGGAAAATTTCAAGAAAATGCAACATTTCCTCCTTTATATTTGTTTTGGCACACATGTAACTTTGTATTCAGTAGATCTAGCGTACAAAAAGATAAGGGAGTGTATGTTTATGTTCTCGTCTGCGATCGCTAGAGAGAATAAATAAAAAGAAAGGTAACTGAAGTAAGGCTATGTGTGCTTGTGTATTTAATCCGACTTCAAACATAAAAAATAGAGTTCATTTATCCAGTGATTATAGCGAGATGTGTTACGAATAAATTATTTAAGTGTATTCTTCTAATAAGAAAAGAAAAACCAGCAATACAGTCCAAATAGTCCAACGAATACCGGAAGATTATCCTTGAGAACAGGTAAGAGCTCTCTCCCTTACTCTCCTATTTTATTTGAATTAATTGTTTTAACATAATTGTATCAGAGATGGAACAATTAAAAATAAAAAAAAAAGTCTTAAAAGCCGCATTAACATGGCACAATGATAAAATAACAAATGAAATCTACGATTTCGATTAGCTAGGCTTACTAGAAATCAAAACTAATGAGATGTCAACTGACATCAAACTTGTATTTAATTCAATCTTTGAAACATGCAAACCAGCAGAGCTGGACGATTATATAAAGGAAAAAGATATGATTGAAGATGTAATAGATGAATTGAGAATAATTATAAATCGCAAGTTGATTGAAATGAAAACCAAAACTAAAAATCCTATAGCTTTTGTTATAGATACAGTCAAGCGCCCGAAATCCGGACGTCCGAAAACCGGAATGACCTAAAAACCGGACACTTTTGTCATCCCGACTTTTTTTTTTTTTTTTTTTTTTTTAGAGCCAGAGTCCTATTTCAGTCTGTTCGAGCGTTGTCATTTCTTTTATAGCCCACTCTTAATAAAGAGTATCTACTATGTACGTGAATGAATGTACGTGGTACGCACATTGTAAATGAATGAGAATGAATGTATGCGATTGAATGAGAATGAATGAATGCGAATGAATGAATGAGAATGAATGAATGAATGCGAATGATTGAATGAATGCGATTGAATGAAAATGAATGAATGAGAATGAATGGATGCGATTGAATCAGTAAATGTGAATGAATGAATGCAAATGAGTAGAATGTATGAATGCGAATGAATGAAAGAATGAAGCCACACGTACAGACACATTTGCCTCTGGCACTAAATTAAAATCGGTTAAAATTAGATTTTCTTTAAAATACGCTGTGCCGATGCTCTTTCTTTTATTTTTATTTATTTATTTTGCCAAAACGCTGATGATGCTACTTAAATTTTCCCTTTGAAAGCTTACATAAACACGTCGCGTAACGAATAGTGCAAGAGAAAAACCGGTTCTTTGTGTGGAAAAGAGTGGAGATGCGCCTCCCCGCTGTTGGAACAAGGGGAACAAGATGACAACCTGATTCAAGGTCGGTTCGGAATGACGTGACAATACTTCTCGCCTATTGATCGAAACAGCCGCTGTTAACATAGGGGGAGAATCCTGAAACCATTTTTTATTCTCTCTCTTAAGGTTGCAGATATCGCACGTTTTACGAAGTTCTCCGAAGTTTTGCGCTAAGTTTTAAATTTTATTTAAGCTATGTCGGAAATCAGGAAGTCGGTTAAGAGAAAGCATGTTTCCCTTTCCATAAAAACCAAAGTCGAAATTCTTCGGAAGATTAAACGTGGTTCTTCAGTCTTGAAGATGTGCGAAGAATATGGAATTGGGAAATCGACCATTTACGACTTAATGAAGAAAAAGAAGGAATTGCTGGAATTCTTTGTGGATAGCGACAGTCCTATGGAAATGGCGGAGAGAAAAACCATGCATTCCGTGAAAAACCAAGACATTGATAAAGTGATGATCGAATGGTTTCGGCAACGACGAAATGAAAATATCCCTCTCACTGGACCAATGCTGATGCAGCAAGCAAAGATTTTTCACAAGGAGATGAATTTGACAAATTCTTGTGAATATTCGACTGGCTGGTTGAAGCGGTTCAAGCAGCGGCATGGAATCAGACAACTGCGTGTTTGTGGTGAATGTGGCTCAGCTGATCATGAGGCGGCGGAACAGTTCATAGAAGATTTCAATCTTTTGATATCTGAGGAAAACTTGACCGCTGATCAAATTTACAACGCGGATGAGACGTCATTGTTTTGGAGATATGTTCCAAGAAAGACTTTGGTGACGGCAGATGAGGAAACCCCAAAAGGACTCAAGGACTCAAAAGAACGGCTCACAGTGTTGGCTTGTGCGAATGCAGCTGGAACGCACAAATGCAAGTTGTTGGTGATTGGGTTGGTTGGTTGGTTGGTTGGTTGAATGGTTTTTTCTGGCGCAAGGTCCAAAGTAGGACATGCTGCGCCAAACAAGCAGGTAAAAGAAAAACTAGTTTCTGGATGGGTTTACCCATCCAGAACGTCATTAAAAAACACAGTAGAAAAAACAAGCAAAACTACATACAACGTAAAATCAAAGGTACTAAAAACAGTGTATACAATAAAAAACAAGAGGTAAAATGGGATGAACATTGTAAAAAATAAAATCAGATGTCGAAATAAAAACCAGCCTCTTTCAAAAAATTTGTCAAGTGATGATGAGGATTTGCACCTAAAAGGCTTGTCAGATTGGGTGAAGATGAATTAAAATAATGTCTATACAGATGACGAAGACAAGGACAGTCAGTGAGCAAATGACGAATGGTAAGCACACAGAAATGACATTTCGGACAGTCAGGTTCCTGTTGTCCAAGTAGTAAATATTTATGCGTGATCCTTGAATGCCCAATTCTTAAACGAGTAGTTATGACATCATGTTTTCTAGGACTCAGTGTAGGCCAGACTGCAATTTGAGGTTTTATTTCAAATAATTTATTATTTTGTTGATTATTCCACTCCATTTGCCAATTACTTCTGAAAGTGCTTTTTAGTGTGTGCTTAATGTCATCATAAGGTATAGGATAGTTTAAAATAATAGAAGCCTGCCTTGCGGCTTTGTCTGCTGCTTCATTGCCTTTGATGGCAACATGACCAGGAACCCAGCAAAACAAGATATCAAATCCCTTTTTCAGAAGGTCGTGGTAAGTTTTTAAAATAGAGGTGAAAGATGGGTTACAAGAGGTAGATGAAAGAGAATCAAGAACACTCTTTGAGTCTGTATATATAATAAATTTACGATTTGGATGAGATGAAATAAAATTAAGGGCAACTTCAATAGCTAAAAACTCTGCAGAGAAAATAGAAAAAGGGTTAGGAAGTTCATAGCTTAGAGTAGTATTGTCAGAGATAATCGCACAACCAACCTTATTGCTTGTTTTAGAACCGTCAGTAAAAATTTCGGTATATTCTTTATAATTGCTTCGGTGAGCTTTGTAGAGGGTCTGAAAGATAGAGGCATCAGTATTACCTTTGTCAAAACCTTTCAAAGGATGAAGACATGAAATACCCTGGAAGTTCCACGGAGTCATTTAAAAAACCCCTAGGACGAATTTTGGTATGAAGATGAGGAATGCCGGCAAGAATATTCTTGATTCTGAGACCATGTTGGTGATTGGGAAAAGTGCAAAGTCTCGTGCTTTCAAAGGCATTAAAACGTTCCCCATTCTTTATAAAGCCAACAAAAGAGCTTGGATAACTCAAGCACTTACGACCGAATGGTTTCAAGAGCATTTTGTTCCAGAAGCAAGAGCGCACTGCAGATCCATCGGTCTTCCGGAAGATGCAAAGATTATTTTAATCATGGACAATTGCTCCGCTCATCCGCCAGGAGATGTGCTTGTGAAGGACAATGTGCGTGTTTTGTTCTTGCCTCCTAACTGTACATCCTTACTGCAGCCTATGGATCAAGGTGTGCTCTTATCAATGAAGTGCCGTTACAAGAACGATTTCTTAACAAAAATGTTAAGTTTCGTCAATGACGGCAATACTACAACCGATTTCGTGAAGCATTTTAACATTAGAGATGCTGTATGGAGTTTAACCAAAGCATGGAATAGTGTCACTGAAGAAACTTTGAAACATGCATGGCATAATTTGTGGCCAGCTACCCTGTACACCGAGTACAACAACGAACTTGAGTTTCAAGGATTCCAATCATCGAAGAAAAACATGCTTCGGATTGAGATTGCAGACCTTTTAGCATACGCCAAAAATGCCTGTGGAAACGGTCTGGATCTGGACTATTCGGATATCGAAGAAGTTATGGGGATTGATGACAATGCACCAGTGGTAGGAACGCTCACAGATGATGAAATATGCGAATTAGTGATGAACCAGAATAAAGACAAAAGCAGCAACGAAGAGAGTGAAGATGAGGAAAAGAAAGAAAAAGTTCCGATCGACCAACTTCTGAGTTCATTGGACGTTGTAATTAAAGGACTGCAAGAAAGGGATTTAGCAACTGCACATGAAATAATGACTGTTACGTTAATTAAAGAGAAAGTGTTAACGGAAAAATCTAAATGTATGCGCCAAAGAAAAATAACTGATATGTTTCACCCAAAGTAGCTTTTTTGTTTATAAATAAAAATTTTGAAATGTATATTTGTTTCAAGAGTTGTTATTCTTGGTTCGTGGCACCTCCGGAATTTGTGGCTGAAAGGTAAGTGATAAAATTTTCTAAATGCTCCAATTTCTTAAAAAATCGCACCCTTGGGCGGCTTAAGCTAGTTATTAACTAAAAGGGCCTTCGGAATGGAGATGTCTGTTTTTTTTATTGCCGTAAATCGGAGAAGTGACCTAAAATCCGGAAAAGTCCGAAATCCGGAAAGGCCACGGTCCGGACGATTCCGGATTTGAGACTTTGTACTGTACCAATGAAAAAATTGTTATTCCTGATGTTAAATTACCGACTTTATCGGTACAGTCGTTTAACGGAAAAATTGAAAATTGGATTATGTTTAAAGATATGTTCAGAGCTACCATAATCGCAAATAAAACTATTTCAGAAGGAATGAAACTTCAATATCGCAAGGCAAGTTGCAAAGGTGAGGCCTTGAGGATAATAAATCCTCAGGATAATAAATCCATCTCAGATGCAAATTTGGAAATTGCATGGAAACTTTTATTAGACCATTTTGAAAACAAACGATATCTAGTTAATACTATAATTAAAAAATTATTTAATCAACCTAATGTGAGTCTGCTAGTTTAATTTTAGGGTTGATTGATATTACTAATGAATGCATTAGATCACTATCTAATTTAAATTACAAAGTAGAGAATTTATCCAAAACTATGTTGGTATATATAATTGTTGAAAAATTAGACAAATCTACACGTTATTGGTGTGAAAAGGAATTAAAAAATTCTGAGGAATTTGGTTCTCTTGAACAATTACTTTCTTTACTGCAAAGTCAAGCGAGGATGCTCCAGAATAGTAAAGTGAAAGAAATAAAAATTAATCTTAATTTTCCACATAAAGTGGCGAGTATGATGTCAACATCCAATTAAAAAGTACAAACTTTAAATGTTTAAAATGTTGCAGAGAAGTATATAAATGTCCAGAATTTATAAATCTTTCCTTAAATGATAGGTGTGAATTTGTGAAAAGAAATAAATTCTGTTTTAATTGCTTAAAAAATCACTTTGTCAAAAACTGTACTTCCACTTACCGCTGTCAAAAATGTTTAAAGTAACACTCTACATTAACTTTAATTCCAAAAAGGATTGTTTACACATTACTTAATATATATACCTAAAAAATTATCCTTTTAATTATTGCACTTATATAAAAGCATATATATTTCGAGCGCACCCGCGCTCATCATCAGTGCGTTGTAGTGATTTCATCTCTTCTGTCTTGGTCGGTTCTTACTTCTCGATTTTCGGCTCTCTTCACTTTAGATGTGTTGTCTCTCTTAATTACTTGTTGACATATTGGTGGAATTATGCTAGCGATCATTAATGGATAAATTGTTAGTGATTATTTCAATTGCTTCTCTTTTAAGGGCATATTGGTGGTTATTATAGGGTGCAATTTTACAGGTATTAGCGGTATTAAAGTTAATAGGGTTAGTTTTATGGGTGATGGAGAAGGCACTATTGGATCTATTATAGTTTATATCGGCAAAGTGCTCTTTTTCACGTTCGTTTATGTAGCGTTTCGTCATTCCAATATAACATCCCTTATCTTTATTTTCAAACTCAAAATCAATTTTGTATATGCCTGAAGAATTTTTAGAGTTAATTAAATCTTTCTCATTTCAAATACATTGAAAAATGTTTTTATTTGGTTTTATAGGTATGTTAGGTTTGGTTTTATAGGTTGAGTTTTTTGGCTTCGTTCTTTATATTTAGTGTGGCACCGTTACAGAATGGTGTAGAGGTAGTATAATTTGACTTTGAGTTTTGAGCATTATTGATAGAATTTAGAGTTTTTAGACTTTTTTGTAAATTTTGTCGATGAGGTTTCCACTATAACCGGCGTTTTTCGCAATGACTTTAATGAATTTAATTTCTTCTTTTAATAGGGTTTTGTTAGAGCAAATGAGTATGGCACGGTTTATATATGATCGGAGCGCGGCCTGTTTATAAGAAAGGGGGGTTTTACATTTTATATTAATAATTTCATTGCTAGCAGTAGGTTTTCTATAGACGGTAGTATCAAAAGAATTGTTTAGATTTTTAATAACGCGAACATCGAGAAAATTAAGGGTGTTATTGGTTTCGGTTTCCATCGTGAATTTTATTGTCGAGTTTAAGATTTTCAAGAAGTTTCGTGGGGTTAGTGTTAGCGGGGATAACGGTAAATACGTCGTCTACGTAATGGTTCCAGAAGTTGCATTTGTTAATAATTTCTGTAGCTTTGAGTTCAAAAAGTCACATTTTTAATTCAGCTATTACACCTGATATGGGAGATCCCATTGGCACGCCCTGAGTCTGTAAATATTTTTATTAAATGAGAAATATGATTCGTTAAGAAGAAAATTGTTAGTACGAATAAGTGTTTCGCTGATTTTATTATTTCCATAAATGTCTAATTTTCTGGTGAATAAGATTGGTGATTTCCGGAATGTCGATGGAGGGGTAGAGATCTTTAACATCAAAGCTAACTAAAGAGTCTTGGTTATAGATATTAATATTGCGGAGGTTTTTGATGAAGATTTCATTGGAGTTTATAGAGGTTTCAGAGGGGGGGAGGAGGGAAAGGTAAATATTTTTCATGTATTTTTCTAAACAGTAGGTTGGGCCTTCAGATTTGTTAACAATTGGTCTAAGTGTAGGTGGGTTTTTGTGATCTTTATACTTACCAAATAATCAGGAATAATAGAAGCGTGGTTATTAAAATTGGGGGGAGTATTGTTTGGCCAAGTTCCTGTTTTTCTAATATCTTGAGTTTTGCTTATTAATTTTTTGAGGGGGATTGAGTAATTTTGACGACATTTAATTTTTTAAGTTTCTAGCATCATCTCATTATATTGCGTTCTATTCATAAGGGTGATTTTATTTGTTTTATCAGACATTAAGTATGGGATATCGCGATTGTTTAGAGTTCTTAAGCATCTAATATCTTCAGAGTCATGTTGATTTTTTCGGTTGGAAAGGGATTTAAATGCAGCATTACGAATGGTATGTTGTTTTTCAGATGGGATATGATCGAGTGCAGTTTCAATGTGAGCTATAGCGTCCTTAATGTCTGTCTTTTCATTTAAAATAAATTTTGGGCCTAATTTTAGAATTGAATCCTGGTGAGTGTTTGGTTTGAAGTTTGATAGATTGATATAAGGGTATGAGATAGGTTGTTGTAAGGGTTTTAAGTTAATTTTTTCTCTGAATCCAATAGCGTAATTTTTTATTGTGTTGTTTTTGTAAACGATGTTGATCAATTTCTATGAAGTGATTGATTTTATTGATGGAGTTATTGAAATCGTTGGTTTGAGTAATAGAAGCGAGTTGTGATTTTAAGGAATTTAGTTTTGTTTAAGTTTATAAATCCAAATGGATTTTTGCTTAATAATCTTTTTAAGAACGGAAGTTTCCAAGTTTTTAGCTAAGTGTTTATAGCATAGCATAATTCCACCAATATGGCAACAAGTAATTAAGAGAAACAACACATCTGAAGTGAAGAGAGCCGAAAATCGAGAAGTAAGAACCGACCAAGACAGAAGAGATGAAATCACTACAACACACTGATGATGAGCGTGGGTGCGCTCGAAATATATATGCTTTTATATAAGTGCAATTATTAAAAGGATAATTTTTTAGGTATATATATTAAGTAATGTGTAACACTCTACGTTGCTTCACTTTGAAAATGAAAAAATGAACAGGTGTGAGAGTAAACAAAATGATGATTCCTTATTTCCAGAAGTTGCACCAACAGTAAGCCTCAATCCCCATGCCGAGAGTTTTGAAATGTCTAGTAATATGAAAACATTTACTGGTACATCTATCAGTGGAATAAATAATGATAAAACTGTCATTTTTTCAACTGCAAATATTTTTATCAGAGATCTGTGGCTACAGTACACACTAGCAAGAATACAATAGTGAAAAATCTACAATGTATGTTTCTGCAAAAACCTCTGCATGTGTTGTGCCTCCCAAGAAAGAATCCGTGCTAACAAGTGTTCAAGTTAAAGAAACGTTTTTGTTAAAAAATTCTGAACCAAAAGATCCTTTAAAAGATAATGAATTATTGTCTGATACGACGAATTCTAAACCAGAAAATTCTGTACCAAAAAATGAAATTAAAAAGAAAAAATTCATGTTCAGTATCTTCAAATAAAAGGTGTAAGACCATTTCTAATAAAATTAAAAATAAAGAGTCATTAAAAAAAAAAAAAGACCAACGAATATGTGTATGACAAAAAATTTCTGAAAGTTCCCTAACAAAACCAGAAAAAATATTTTTTGTGCTTAGTTCCACTTTAAACCATGCATATGCATTATTTTTTCGATATGCCAGCAGGACATTTAAAAAATATATTATGTTTCAGCAGGAAGAGCCTCGTATCCACACTTTTAAAACTGACATTGAAAATTTCTTTACTAATCAAATTTCTTAAACCAGTAGTAATTAAAAAAGCAGATTGTTTTTTTCTGTTGAATACAAGAGAATTGATAATCAAAAAAATGATGAAGGCTTATCCATAGGATGTGAAGCAAAGGAGTTAATTAAAACTATTCGTAAAGAAGATCAGAAAAAATTTTATTCCAGCATTAGAAAATATTTCATGAAAGCATGACTATATAGTATCATTTCCATGGAATATGGAAATATTAAAACATGCTCGAATTGCAGACATTTCTCAAAGAGAACTAGTAAAATTTTCCTCAGAGGAAAATAAATCTGTTTCAGAATCTATGGATCATCTAGAAACTGAATTCCTGAATGAGTTGCCATCTTCTGTTACTGAGTTAAACAATATTGTTGAAAATGGAAAGCTTTATCATCAGAAAAAAATTCGGCAAACCAATTCCTCTTTTAAAAACTTTCCAAAGTTATGCTAGGTATTTTAACATTGCCACATAGCAATGCTGCTTGCGAACGTCTTTTTAATATTGTGGAAAAAAAAAAAAAAATGATACTAGAAGCTCTTTATCAACAAATGTATTAGAGTCAATGTTAATTGAAAAATCTGGTCTTGGACAATGCTTTAATCAGAAATTTTCAACAGATTTCCTAACAAAAGCAAAATCTGCCACTTACATTAGTCTAAATAAAAGTTAGATTAGTCTTTCTTTATGTTAATTCTATTATTTTCTTTGTTTTAATGCATTGTTTATAATTTCAGTGTTATATTTCCCTTTCAAAATGCAGAACTTGATATAATGAAATTTTTAATACTTTAAGACGCGTATTAAAGAACATAGCCACGATATAACCACTGGAAAAATAACTGCTTTAACTCAGGTAAACAAAAATGAAGAAACTAATATAAAATTTGAACAAGTAAAAAAGTTGGCCAACTATCACAACCACGGTTACGCAGCAATCAGGGAGTCAGTCAAAATTTTAACAAGTTTAAATAATTGCAATGGCAACGATGGGGCTTTGCTCAATCGTCAATGGCACAGAGTCTTTAAATGTGGAAGGAAGCGTGAAACTTCAGTTTCGTATAACTTCGAACACCGAGATGTCAGAGACCAAGCTGGGGCGCCCCAAGCGAAACTAGTCCAAAATGAAGACATAAAGAAATAAAACATGGCTGCAAGTTGTAAGATGTAGCCAAGACTGAATTTTTTTTTCAATTTACCTTTCTTGAGGTTTGCACTAAAACTCGAGGATCTCGCATGTTTTAGGTAGGTTGCATGCAAAGGTAGTATGGAAAGTCGTCCGATTTTTTCCGTCTTGCCTCCGTCCTGGGGTATTTTTGAAAGACTGAATTCTGTCCTGTAGACGGAAGACTTTCACCCATGAAATAAAAAGGTTGTATTTTTTAAAAATTTTTAAATTAATGAAATTTTCTTTAGAATTTATACTGAATAGTTTTCAAGCTTTTGCTTCCAAAAAAAAAAAAGTAATTTTAAAATAATTTTATAACCTATAAAAAAGTAAGTACAATTTTATATATCATGCTGCTGATAGCATGTTTTATCACGTTTTTTTACGCTGTTTTGTTAGTATGCTTTTTTCTGTTGAGAGTAGGATTTTTTGCTTTGGAAGGTTGGCAGGTCTGCAGCAATTTTCAAGCACTTTTAAGCACTTGAAAATGAAACTTTTTTTCAAGCACTTTTCAAGGATTTTTAAAAGTGTACGAACCGTGATAAAGATACAGATAGATTAGATTAAAAACCCTGAAATCAGGGGTAGCCCCTGTACACAAACACCCATGTATATTTATTTTTCAATGGCACAGTACTTGCAAATGAGCATTGAATGTGCAGTATCTGAACCGATAACCATCTGTGAAGGAGTACCTAATGGGCAGCCATTGCCACTACTCACACTCCATATTTTGAACCCGGCCCTATTGTAAGGAAGTCAGGGACACTACCACAACAATATACAGGCAACTTTTACTAATAATATATACAATGGTTTTTAGAATGAGAATCTTTTACAAAACTGATTATAATGATAGAAACTATACGAAGTGCATTGTTAAAGAATCTGTAATTTAAAAAATTTAAGAATAACTCGTGCTACGGGAAGCATTTACAGATAAGATGGATATTTTCATTGTCAGCTCAGCAAGACCTTTCAGATGACATATATGTGTGATTACCTTTTGAACAGTTTGTGACCCTCCCTTGTGAGTTAAAATGAATTTCAGGCATCCTGAATAGATATTCAGTGTGTAAAAAGAAACTGGATAAACAAAATGCAGAAGTGATTGTTAATTCATTTTTAAAAAATGTTTGAAATTTTAGCGAGAAGTTCTTATAAAGAGAAAGAACATAATTTACTGCAGGGAGGGCCAATCCTCTCATTATGAAAAAGATTCATTTTAAATTAGTTTAACAGTCATATAAATCTGAAATTTTAGTTTATTAACTATCCGAAAAACTGGAATTCTGGCTTGAAAATGAAATAAATACCTGAAATCAGGTAGATTACCAGAACATAATCACCTCTGAGACTGGGTTATTTAAAGAATATAATTTCTTCAATAGCAGATCAAAAAAAGAAGAAAACAAAGTTGTTGCAAAATTGGTAGGAGGGCAAGTTCATAGCCAGGAGGGATAGTCATGGGGGTTTGTTCCCCTTCTGAAATTTTAGTTCCAGTGTATCAAGGGTGATATTAAACATGTGCTAGAAAATTCTTAAAGCAGATATTTCTATTGAAATTAAGCACATTTTTTACTAAAAATTAGTTCATAAAATGGTTTATGGGGAAAAATTGGTATTCATGTCTTATTTTTGAATATTGTTATAAAAGTATACATTATGAAAGTATCTATTTTTGTGTAAATTCTTTCAAAGAGGCTTAGTTAGTTGATAAAATGCTAATTTTGTGCATTTTTAGTTTGTTTTAGCATTAAAATAGCTTATTTTCCCTTAAAAACACATTAAAAAGCTCCAATAAGGCAGGTAATAGATTTGGTGCGAAATTTGGCAACTTTTCTGGTGACCTTGGCAAGAAAATCCTTATTAACGATATACCAAATATGGAAGTCGTAACTTGATTGGCTGGCGAATTTTTCGAATTTTCCACAATTTGCTACGCAGGTATATAAGGAGCGTTTTTACGCCAAGGCAGTTCAGTCTCAGACTTGTCTCAGTAAGTTCTGCCAAATGTTTACATTGCTTTGAGCCTCTTTGAGTGAGACTTGCTTTATGTGTTATTGCTATACACCGGCATGAGAGTGCAGAAAATTTAAAAAAGAGGAAACACGCATGTTCATAAAATTAATTTCAAATGAAAAATAACGCGTGCGGAGAAAACTATACAAATGTGTTAATAAAATTTATTTCAAATGAAAAAATAATGCTCACAAGAAAAAACCATACAAAATATTTTAAAAGTGACAAATTAAACTAAAAGAATAACACATCAGCACAATAAAACATGTGTTAAAAAAAAAAAAAAATTAGCTAGCAATCAACATTTAATAACATTGACTGGTGGTGGAAAATGGGAAGGGGGGGTGGGGGTTGGAGTTTGATTTTAACAAAATAAAAATTCGCAAAATTAACGAAAATCACAAAAAAGCGGAAAATTGTGGATCCGCGGAAAATTCTCATGCCTGTATACAGTTTGTACTGTGGATTTGCTGTTAACGGCTGTTATTTAAGCTGTGTTTGCTGGTGAATTGAAGCCGATACTTGGTTTATAGACCAATATTTCTCTGGAACTTTCTGTGAATAAATTACTGAAATTTGAATTTTGCTTTTCAACTGACAAATCCCCAAGTACGCAACATTTCTGGTGTCAGGAGTGGGGTTGTCTGTGAATGGTGATAACTAGAGTTATGGACAGGGGTGATTGTGGCCACTTCCAAAAAATCCTGAAAATCTACACAACAAAAATATGGTTGGTTGGTTGGTTTTGCCAGCTTTTATTTTACAAATATATATGTATGCAATGGTATTTTAAAATATTGCTTATCCAAATTGTATATACACTGAAGTAACAGAGCTCATACAGATTTAAGAAAAAATTGAAACAATCTCAGAAAAAAATTAAGCACTAAGAAATTTTAATGACTCATACTAAAACAAGAAACATAGTATGTTTGCACTATAAAGTTTTGCTCTAATGACTCAATTTTATATAAGTCAAGAAACTATAAACTGATTAGTTAAAAATAGATGCAATTAATAAAGGCAATATTTGAATAAAGCAATTTACTTAAATTCACTAGTTTAAAATAAGTTCATACATACATTATCCCGTCCTAGCACTTGAGCTAACTCAATTTCGGGCAAAGGCTGAAACATTGAGTTTTCAGCAATGAAGATAAAATTGCTTCTTGTCTAGTTTTTCTAGTATTTAAATCCAAATATCTATCACCATCATTAATATTTTCATTTAATAGCATAAAATGACCAAGTGAAATAGTCTTTTTCACAGATTTTGCATGCTTCACATGAGTAGCCATTTGAGTGAGTCAATGCTTTGGCTCCTTCAGTACCATATTTCAAGTTAGAAGAGCACCATGTACAAAAGACTTGGCCGGGAATGTTAACTTTCTTGCACCACAAACGCATGCAATCATTAACATCGATCCTCTCGATCCATTCTTATTTCCATGATTTTTTTATTGATGCATCTATTTCACTAACATTACTTTTTTCATCGAGAAATTTCATTTTAAAATAGCAATAGTGAAAAATAATTTGAAATATTTACATATTTGCACAATATGAAATTGCTGATACGAAAAAATGCGAACACAAAACATCGAGTTTCGTCAGAGCAGCTAACGAAACAGTGGCGACCGATGCCACACACTGAAAAGATAAATAATACCATACGCCACCGAAAAAGAAATTCCAGGCTAAACCATACACTAGATTCGACACTCACACGGCAATGCGGTGAGCACTGTCATTGCGATCGCGATCATAGTAGCATCACTCAAGGCCAAAGGGAGGGGGAAACAAGAACAGATATCGAATGCAAAAGCGACGATTGCACTTCTCTGGAGAGAAGAAAGAGCAGATATGAGGGTCAATGACCTAAGTTCTTGAACGATGATGAAACGCAAAGTTTCATTGCCTATTTTTAATCTGTATTGGATGTTATTTTATCTTTTTCTTTCGGCAAAGAAGTACTCTATAAGTGTGTAATTTACGGATTTATTAATTTGAATAATATTTAAAATTTAAGTAGAATTATTGTCCCATCTCTGCATGAAAAATATTTTATATTTATTAAATTCCGGAAATCCAGAATCACGTATGCGAAAAAATCTGGAAATCCTGATAAATTCCGATGTACAAACACCCCTGTATGGAGCAGGAAATGAAGAAACTTCTAGAAAGCTTAGCGGCCCAGATAAATAAAATGAAAAAAGGGCAAAGAGAAATGAAAGAAGGACAAAGAGAGATTAAAGGGAGTATAGAAATGGAACAAAAAGAAATGAAAGCAGTTCAGGAAAAGATGGAAGCCAGTTTGACGGAAGAAATTAAATCTAATCAAGACGAGATGAAGAAAGAACTATCATCAGTAAGAGATGACTTAGTAAACGTGAAAGAAGTGACAGAAAGTAAATTATCAATAAATATAATTATAATGAAGCACTTTACACATAATTAATCAAATATAAAAACCTTAATAGATACTTCATATTTCATCGTTAATATTTTCGGCTGGGCGCCCAGCTTTTTTCAAACGATCGTCATCTGTATTCTCTTAGAGTTGTGGTCTTTTATAGACTTCATAAGTTGATTCCACATCCGGTCAGGAGCCACTACATCACTGTCATTGCACACATCCGGTGTTGTTGCTATTTCTATGGCTTCTGTAAACATCGCGTAATTATAATTATTGTAATTCGCTCTCTTTTTAGTTTTTTCAAAATTTATTTTAATTTCTTCATTATCAAAAGTTTTAGCTAAAGCTGTATTTATTTTTCCTGTTTTGATATAGTTTTTATGTTCTTTGAGTCTAGCTTTAATCTTTCTTTTTGTTACACCGATGTATGAACCTGGTTTATCGTCTTGATTATTTGCGAACGGTATTTGGTAAATTCTGGCGGTTTCCAAGGCGGGATGGGGTCTTTATCATTACGTATTAATTGAAAAATATTTGGGTTAGGTTTTATAGGATATTTACGCCAATTTTATTTGCAATGTTTTTAATTTTATTCGATGCTCCGTGATCGTAAGGTATGGAAGAGGTGAATTTTAAAGGGGGGTTTTGAAAATTAGGTATAGTTACTGGCTTTTAATCTAGTTTTAATTAGTTTTTTAATGATTTTGTCAGGGTAACCCGCTTTTTTAGTGAAATCTTTAATTAAATTCATTATTTAGATTGATAGGGTCATTACATATTAATATTGCACGATTTATATATGAACTAACGGCGTTAATTTTGTAACGGAAAGGAGTTTTAGATTTATAATGTATAATTTCATTGCTATTTGTTTGTTTACGGTACACAGTTTTAATTTGGTTTCCGGTTCTATTAATTTTAACATTTAAGAAGTTTACCAGTCGGTCATTTTCTTCTTCATATGTGAATTTTGTCTTATTATCTAAGCTATTTATTTCATTTAGTATCTGTTTACCATCGTAATTTTTATTGATGACAGCAAAAACATCATCGACGTATCTTAACAAAAAAAATATTTTATCTTTAGATAGCGAATTACGATAATTATAATTACATGATGTTTAGAGAAACCATAGAAATAGCAACAACACCGGACAGCGACGCAATGGCCCCTGACCGGATGTGGAATCAACTTATGAAATCTATAAAAGATCACGTCTCTAAGAGATCCAACACAGATGAAGATTGTTTGAAAAGAGCTGGGTGCCCAGCCAAAAGTATTAAAGATGAAATATGAAGTATCCATTAAGGTTTTTATATTTAATTAATTATGAGTAAATTATCAGTTGTGGAAAATAGAATGGATGAAATTGAAGGGAAATTCATGAAGCTAGAAGGGAATTTTGAAGAAAGATTTATGAAGATAGAAGAGAATTTTGAGGAGAAAGTTATCAAGAGCTAAAAGGAAGGTTTTCAGAGATAGAAAGCAAGTTTAAGAGAATAGAGGAAGATCTTGAGAGAAAAGTAGAAGAAAAATTAATCTCAACGCCTCAAGAAGATACAAGGAAAGTTCAAAGATGCCAGAATCAAGAATCAATTAAGGTATCCACCTACAACGGCAGTTCCTCCTGGCAGGGATATGACTCAGTTTTCCATCATAGCTGAAGCTAACGGCTGAGACTCTACTGCAAAGACAGCTCATCTGGTAGCATCGTTGCAGGGTATCATATCCACAGGGTATTAGACACCACAGATATCCTAGAGACTCTTTCGAAGGAACAGCAAAATGACTTTGAGGCTTTGACCGGAGCACTAGAGCTGCATTTTGGAGCAAAATGGACCAAAGAATATAGTCGACTCCAGTCAAGGACCCATCATCAGAGACCAGGGGAAAGCTTACAAGAATTGGCATCAAATATCCAGAGGCTATCACATTTGGCTTTTTCGGACTGTCATCCTGAAGCATGCGATGATTTAGCCCTGGAATATTTCATCAATGCTGTTGGAGATCCAGAAATTCAAAAAGCACTCAGACTCTCCAACGTCAAGGATGTGGAATCAGCTTTAGTGTATGTCTTGAAGATCGAGGCAGCCCAACAAGCCTCCCTTAGAGACTGACAAAACAGCACAGCAAAGTGAATGACTTTCAAGATGACCTTAAAGAGATTAAAAAAATTATGGTGGATCTTAGTAGGAGACTGCGCATTCTTGAGAGTAAGAAAGAGTTGAAGAATCCAACAACTAAATTCTGGGACTGTTGAAGAGACGGGCACGTCAAACGAAGTTGCCCACTGAGAAACATCTAGAGAAATAACCGAAAAGACCTCTGAAGTATACCATCAAGAAAAAGCTCTATAGGAAATTCTAGATGCCTTGTTGCGGAAGCCTCCCTCTGAAGATTGCAAGTACAGCTCTAGAGCCGAAGATAAACACCAGCAAATAAAGCCAGTTGCTCGCCAAGTTACTGTCTCAACGTCATCAAAACAAGATCCCGATCCATGAAGTGACGAAGAAATTAGAAAAGCTCAGTTCGAAGATCCTTACGTAAAGCCAATATTACAACTGAAGGAGATGACCGACAACAGACCTACCTGGCAGGACATCTCCACATTTAGTCCCATTACAAAGAGTCATTGGGCACTCTGGAGCTCCGTTCACATGAAGCAACTTCAACCCGTGTCAAAACGACCCGGGAATTTGAAAAGCGGGGTTATAACAGAGTCAAAATTTAGGCTGTTCACACTATCAACCCTGGTTAAAAATCACTGTAGCAGCGTCATACGTTTCTTGAATTCTGATTGGCTGTTTGCAAGATTAACGCATGAGTTCGGAGAAAAAAAGCGAAACCGTATTGTCCGCGAAAACGTGAATTTAATTTCATGTTTGACTTTGACAGCAGCTGAGAATAAAAGGATTACATACATTATTTAATTTTAGGATTATATATTTTATATTATTCTTCATTATTCATATTTAATTTTACATTAAGTTTTTAATGCAAATTTAATATTACAAACAAATCATTCGGAATTTAATTTTTTAAACATGAAAATTTCAGTATCTTTTTTATATGTAGTAAATATATATATATATATATATATATTATGTATTAGAAATTTAATTATTAATATTATTTTGAATATTAAGATTGTAAACGGGATCGGAAAATAAAATAAGTTTTGATATTAGTTTTATTTATATTGTTTATACAATTAAACTTAGTCAATTGAAATACTAATATAATTAACTTTACAATACTTTGATTTTAAATTAGTTAGAATAAATTATGCATTATAATTATATTAAATCTAAATGCATTAAATAATAAAATAAATGATTAAACTTTTAATTCAGATTTTATTACCTTAAAGATTTAAAGTAATATTACTACATTAATAAATACTAGGTCAGATACTTATTTCATTTCTTGCTATCATAACTAATAGATATTCTTAAAAATATTTCAACATAAATCTTTCATAAATCTTTATCTTTTATTATGCATCGAAATAAGAATTCATAAAAAAAAAAAAAAAAAAAAAAAAAGTAATCTTGTGCATCTGTAATAAAAACTATAAATTAGAGTTTTGTGCATATATATTTTATTATTAAAACTCCTTTTGTAATTTAAAATATTCTGTAACCAAAAGTATTAAAACCAAAATTCAATAGAAAATCACGAAACCTCTTAAATAATCCGAAACTAAAATCCAAACCTCTTAAAATAATTTTGTGGAGGGACCACTTAATTTTTTTTTTGATTAAATATGTCGATAATTATATATATATATATGTGTGTGTGTGTGTGTGTGTGTCTGTGTGTGCGTGTAAGAACAGTAGCAATGGGATACAATTAACTACAAAAGAAAATTTTCAATGAAATCTCTAATATAGTAAAATATAAAACAGATTATGAAATATATATTATTCAAATCTGTTCCCAAATAGTTTATCTATTTATAACCCACTTCTAAAGTTAAATTTTATACGTGAACTCAAGATATAGGTATTATAAATTTGTTCTGTTTATATAATTAAAATTGCTTCTCTTCCTCCTACCAGGAAAAAAATATATATAGTTCTTATAACTGTTATTAACCCAACAAAATTCGATATATTGGCCAAACTATTAGGCGAATAAATATGGGTATCGGGTTCGAACCATCGTCGGTCTGATCTTAATAGTTTTCCGTCGTTTCCCTAAAACTTCCATGAGTATGAGCTAGTTTCCCTTAGAAAGTCCCCCTAAAAGACATTCCACCCAGTCCAGGCTCTAGTGTGTACAATGGATTTTAAATATTTTACAGCAACTCAGAAATATTTTATAAATACATTTGGTTATTACTTTGTAAATTCATTGGTAAGTTAAATCTTTATATATATATTAAAGATTGGCTGATAAATTAATTTCTTAAAATGATTATATATGTATGCATATATATATATATATATATATATTGTTTGAATGCTGGAAATTAAATGAAAAAAATTAATATGCAAACATAAAAACATTTTTCAAAAATTATTTTATCAATTAATAGAGAAAGCAATATTCAAACATGTTTAGAATATATTGTTAAATAAATTATAATAATGTAAAATAAAGAGAAATGTTAAAAATTGTTTAGCAGGATTAATTTTTAAAAAATATATAATATTTAAATTTTATTTTATTGAATTTAAATAGTTTTTGAGAAATTTTAATACTTAATATTGTTATATTCCAATGCATATGCATACAAAATGTTTATAATTCTAAGAAGTTATTTACAAAAGAAAAAAAAAAATGTGTCTACCATTTCCTTAAATAACCTTTATAATACAAAAAAATTATTCATATTGTAAAACAATATTAATTTACTATATGTTAGTTTACTGAGAATTTTAGAAATTTCAAGAAAAAAGGAAAAAAGAAAAGTGCAAAACACTGTGCCCGTTTTATATTTTTCATTTATATAATATCCACGCATTATTTTAAATTCCTTCCTCTAGTATTATTATTCGTCAATTAACTTCACAGAACAATACGCACACACAAAATAATAATAAAATAAAATAATAAAAAAGAACGCAGTTTATCTCTTGAAAATAGTGCGCAATTCGCTGTCCCAGTATTGAAGCAGAAAGAAACAAGCGAAAAGCATTCTGGGTAATTCGCGGGTTATTCCCTCTTATCCCCTAGTATATTGCGGGGTTGATTTCGGAGGAAAAATGACCCTGGTCTAACCCTGCTTTTACGCGGGATGGAAGTATGTGAACAGCTTCGCGAAGATTGACGCGGGTTTGACCCGGGTAGAAACTGCTCATGTGAACGGGGCTTGGGAGTCTCTGCATGTGAAAAATGGTGTACTATACAGAAAATGGGAATCTGACAATGGCAGGAGTTTCAGATGGCAGATTGTATTACCAAGATCGAAGATTCCAGACGCTCTAGAGCAGCTGCACAGTAGCTCTACAGGAGGCCACTTTGGAGTGACGAAGACTTTACAGAAAGTTCGGAAACGCTTCTACTGGAACAAGGCAAGGAGGACATGAAAAAGTTGTGTAAATCCTGTGATGCTTGCATGGCACGCAAAGGCTCAAAGAAACGAAATCGGGGGAAACTACAACAATATAACATAGGAGCACCATTTGAACGGATTGCACTCGACATTTTGGGTCCTTTGCCACGGACCTCCAGTGGAAATAAGTACATACTCATCGTGATGGACTATTTCACCAAGTGGCCTGAGGCATATCCCATTTCTGATCAAGAGGCATGCACAGTTGCAGAGGTTCTCGTGCAGCAATGGGAGTCAAGGTACGGCACACCCTTACAACTCATACCAACCAAGGTATGAACTTTACCTCTGCCGTTTTCAAGGGACTGTGTCAATTACTCGACATAGACAAAACCCAGACAACACCCTTACATCCCCAATCGGATGGCATGGTCGAGAGGTTTAACCGTACCATCCTGAATAACCTCTCTTCTACTATCAAGGAGCCAGCAAGATTAAGACAAGTTGCCACTGTTCCTGCTGGCTTATCAAAGTGTTGTACATGAGACCACAGACTATACTCCAGCTCAGATGCCGTTTGGACACGAACTTAGTCTCCCATGTGATCTCCTGTTTGGTTGTCCACCAGATGCACCTTCCTCACCCGAGGAGTACATCCAAGATCTCCAGGCACGATTTGAAGATGTACACAACTTTGCTCGGGAGCGGATTCACATGGCAACTGAGAAAATGAACACAAGGTACGATCTAAAGGCTACACAACGTGAGTTCAAGTAAGGAGACAGTTCGGTTGTGGAATCCTGTTCGACAGAAAGGACTCTCTCCCAAGCTACAGTTTAACTGGGATGGACCTTACACAGTCTTAAAAAGACTGAATGATGTAGTTGTGAGAATTACTAAAACACCTTCATCAAAACCGAAGGTGGTCCACTATTATAGGCTAGCCAAGTACCACACGTAACGGTAATATCCAAATTTAAAATGTAAATATTTGTAAAATTTGTGCATGTGTAATGTAAATATTTGTATATAAATATTTGTACATATTTGTAAATTTTGTAAATATTTCTCATGATTTTGCAATCTATATTTTTATTTTTACTGTTATATGCAACTTAGTTTTTGTATTTTAGATTGTTTGTTTAGTTTTGTCTCTTGACCAAGGGTTGCACTGCCCGGGACATGCAGTCCCTGGGAGGGGGGCAGTGTTACGAAATTGTACGTAATTGTATTTATTTTTGTGTAAATTCTTTCAAAAAGACTTAGTTGATAAAATGCTAATTTTGTGCATTTCTAGTTTGTTTTAGCATTAAAATAGTCTAATTTCCCCTTAAAAACGCATCAAAAAGCTCTAATAAGGCAGGTAATGGATTTGGCATCAAATTTGGTGACCCACTTTAGAAAGAAAATCCTTACTAATGATATACCAAATATGAAAGTCATAACTTGATTGGCTGACAAGTTTCTCAAATTCTCCGCACTTTTCTAAAATTTCCTATGCAGGTATATAAAAGAACATTTTTTTGCCACGACAGTTCAGTCTCAGTGAGTTCTGTCAATTCTTGCATTGCTTTGAGCCTCTTTGAATGCGACTTGCTTTATGTGTTATTGCTATACAGTTTGTATTGTGGTTTTGCTGTTATTTAAGCTGTGTTTGCTGGTGAATTGAAGCTGATACTTGGTTTATAGACATGTACTTTTCTGGAACTTTCTGCGAATAAATTACTGAATTTTTGCAAGTTTCGCCTCTCATTCTCAGACAACTTACAAACCCCGAAGTACACAACAATATCTTATTTCTTAATTTAATTCCTTTAATTAGAAAGTTATATAAGTTGCATCTTTGCTATTTTATGCTTTATTGTGCAAAAAATCCAATTTTTGTTTGAGTGTTTGAATTTATTGCTTATTACATACTTGCCAACCAATTTTAATAAAAAAAGGGAAGATTTCTGTTGAAAAACCAGAAGATTTCATAAAAAAAGGGAAGATTTTTTTTTCTTTGACGTATTAAACAATACAGTTTTACAATTTTAATATTTTGAAGCAATCTATAAAAATGTTTTACTATAGATTGATAAAACTCAGGGGTGGCGCCAGCTCCCCCACTCCCCCCGTCGGGGAGTCTGTGACCCCCCATCGGGGCATACTCCTAAAATCTCTCGGGGGAACAAATACAAAATTTTCAGTTTTAGCAGCATTTTTCTTCCCTTTTACGAATTTGGAGCATTCCAGTTTTTCCATTCTATATACAACTTCCACTGTATGATGTCATGTTACTGCCGATCATGATAGAAATTCAGGAAGAAATCATTGTTTACATGCATATTTTCACGATCCTTAATCATTTGAATTTTGATATGAAGCTAAACAAAAAAAAAAAAAGTCATTTGAGAGAAAGGAAATATTTGTTTTTACAGGTTTTATAATTGATTTTCCCTGACTTTTTTTAAAAAAACAAAATCCTACTTTCCCGAGTATTCCAGGTTATCCCTGATGAGTATGAACCCTGTTCAACCTCCTCCCCCCCCCCCCCCCAAAAAAAAAAAAAAAAAAGAAGAAAAAGAAATTATACATATGGTTTTTAAAATTGGAAATTAGCTGAAAATTTTTCGCTAATATTGTTGGTTGGTTGATTAGTTAAATATTGATAATGTCACTTTCAATAAATTGGCGACATAAACATTTATATGTATAATTTTTAACTACATTAAGCAATTTCAGAATTTTTTCCTTCACATTAAAAAAAATATAGCTAATTATCAGTTTCAAATGTGCATAAAACCAACTGAGTATTAATTTTCTTAAATTGATTTGGGAAAAATTTTCCTACCTGAAAAAATTATTCTTCATTTTTTTCCCCCCCATGTTTACACATTTGGTATAAAATATGACAAAAAAAATTTTAATTTAATTGAGAAAAAATAAACAGATTCATTAAATTCAGCAATAAAGGTCTAAAAATAATTACATACATCAGAAATATTGAGCACTTCCATTGCTTTATTGTTTCTAGAATTGATCATTGCTCACAATCCGGGGGAAGGGAGGGGGGAATACAAAAATAATTACAGAGTAAGAAATATTAAACTCTTTCAACTCTACTTCTAGAATCTAATGAAATAAGTTTAAAATTATTATTTATTATCATTTATGTTGCAGATAGATAAAGATTAGGAAACAAAAAACTTCTGCAGAACATTTGATTGCTGATCACTAGTTGGAGATAAATAAAGGGGGGGGGATAATTACATCAGCAAGAAATATTTAACAATTCTATTTCTTTACATGTTCTAGAATCTCATAAAAAAAGTTTGAAATGAATATTGACATTTATGTTATGGATGGAGAAAGATTGGGAATCGGGAATTTTCGTAGAAGATTTGGGGTTTCTCTTTAAAATGAACGATATCCGCGATTTTTTTAAAAACGGAAGATTTCCTCATCTGTCCGGAAGACCGGAAGATACGCTAAAAAACCGGAAGTCTTCCAGGAAAACCGGAAAAGTTGGCAAGTATGTTATTATTATTAATTTTAAACAGTGATTTTTTTTTTTTTTTTTTACCAGTTTACCTTGATTAAGGGAACTATTTTTGTGAGCATTGCAACTCTGCAAGATACTACAGTTTCACTAACATGATTGTCATAAAGGATTTCTGTTAGATGATCTTAATTTATTCAGTAATTTGGAATAAAATTTAAAGACTATACTATATACTACAACACTTTACAATAAGACATTACTATTTTATTTTACTAATTAATTAATTTATTTTTTTTTTAGTTGCAGATCCTTCTCCCCCCCTCCCTTTTTTTTTTTCCTGGGTATGGCCTTGGATTTGGGAGGGGGTGGAAAAATGAATATAAAAAAAAAAGCGAAACTTAAAAATGTGATTCTGTAACAAAAAACGAAATGCAAAATCAGAGTAAATTATTTTTTAAAAAGTAACAGTGAGTTACTTCCATAGTAATACAAAAGAAGAAAGATTCTTAAGCATAATTTAATACTGCTGTATAAATAAACAAATATGCTACATTAAATAAAATATATAATCTTTGTCTCATCACGTTGCCGGATTTAAACTTAAAACACCAAGCATGCCTTGGACAGATTTCATCTGGGAGTCATCACATAACTGGTCCTAAAAAAGAAAAGTTAAAATGATTTATGTATGTAGAAAATATTATTCAATCTAAGCTTTTATAATCTGATTTACCAGGCACTGGGATGAGATAAATAAAAAGACAAAAAAGCTGAAACTAAATGCAAAGGTGAGACATTAAAATTAAATACTAGAATTTTGATGACAAAATCTATGATAACTTTCTTAAACTTAAGAGAAGCACTAACTTTACTAAAAACATTTAAAATAAACCTTACTTTTACTTCTCCATTAATTAGCCTTAGTAAACTTGCGGGAGGGACATTAAACATTTAACATTTAAAATCCAGACTTATTTTAAAATTTTGATTTTAAGTATAAATAGAAGAAAAAATTTTAATATTCTTTACATCTTAATTTTGCTTGTTACTGATGTATGAACAAATGCTGACTGTTATGCACAATACATTTATTTATAACATACCTTCAGTTTGAAGGTTATTTTCAATAAAAGGCAGTAAATGTGTAACTTTTTTAGATTAAGGGCAAGAAGGTTGCAATTTTTGCAGTCATAGGGCATGCCAGGCGCAGTGCCCTCCTGAAACTGTCTGGGGGAAACTTTGCTATGTAACAAGTGAGAAATATTAATTTACCGTAATTGTATTGTTTTAAGACTATACTGGACAGTATTAAATTCAATTTGAACCCCAGATTGCCTAATCAGTCAAAATGACAGCTTTAGGACTGTATAGATATCGTGGACAAGGTGATAAATACAACTGCAGCTAAACCTCGTTCACATGAATCTCAAAGGGAATAAAAAATCTGTTTATGCTATCAGTAACTCCGAAACTAATCTCCAGTTTGGTGGGGATGGTCAAAACAGTTTATGTTAAAAGTAACTGATGTTAAGCATGCTCATACTAATGAAGTTCGACTGTATTAATAAATATATTAATAATTATTATATTAATATATTAATTATAATTTTGCACATTAATTATCAGACTTTAATGTTAATGCAATTTGCTTATTTCATGTAACCTTAGTTTTAACGTTTGAATTTATGGAAATTTGATCAAGCTTTGATCTTTTCAAGAAGAAAACCGAACAATAAAATCAGAAATCAAAGTGACTTTGTATTATTTTAATTTAAGATGTCTTGATACCACCGAAGGTTTTATATAAAAGCTTATATTTCCATTTAATATTTTTAAATTGAACTACATCAAATTTGTTCAATGAAATATATTTATTTTTTAAGATTTGAAATCTTTGAATTGTGTTTTCTTAAACTGAATTTTTTTCATAACTTCATGTTTTTCAAAATGCTAATGTTTAATAGAATCTACTTAAAAGAATTATGAGTGGATTTAACATAAGAAACATTAAACATAAAAGAAAAGAAAAATCATGGGGATTTGCATATTTTTTACCTAGACATGCACTCCCCCTCCCACTAAAAACTAATTAATAAATTTCAAAATCCATCTTTAGTTATTTTAAGTAGGTTTGTTTAAACATCCAAAAAAAGAAAAAAGTATTAAGTCTTTCTTAAACATTTGAAGAAGTTTTAGTATTTTTTTGCATTTTTAATCTGTTGTTAATTCTCTAAGTTATACAGGGTTCCCACGGTCCTTGAAAGTCCTTAAGAAGTACTTCAATTTCATGCAAAGTCCTTGAAAATCCTTGAATTTTCCACTTCAACAGACAGGCTTAGCATTTTTTTCATGAGATCGCAAATTTATAAAAAAAAAAAATGCGAACTGAGAAAATAAAATTTAAAAATTTGAAATATGTTAAAAATATTTCAAAAACCCTAAATATTGTTGCCTGAATATATATTTTATTGAAGAAACCTACAAACCTAATAGAATTCAATTAAACTTTTATATGAAACCTTCAGTGGTGTCAAGTGACAAGTGCCAAAGTCCCTTTAAAGCATACAATTAATTAATATATATATATATATACATATATACAGAGAAAAACGTTTAACACGAAACTGAGGGGACCGAATTATTTTTTCATGTTAAAAGAATTTCGTGTAAAAAAGATTCATAAAAAAAAGTACAAAATTGGCCAATGCTTTCCCTGTCGTCAGTTATTATTTCCATTTCCTGTATTTTACCTTTTACTGTCTTTTTCAACACCATATTGTTTAAAAAATTGTCGAGATTATACATTGGTTTATTCTTCTCTGACTTCGAATGTACATCTAATTAACTGCGGATACTCATTATTTTCTTCATTTCTGAAGCAGGGGGGACAAAAACTGCATCGTTAATTCAGTTGTCAGATTCGTAATCAAAATTTACCTAAGTGGAATCATTTTAATGATGAACGATGTCAAAAATCTCATTGTCGGTGCTGCAAACACATAATCATCGAAAGCAACATATTGTAGTATACTATAGTTACCAACATTTTAATTTATTCCGGGGCATTTTTAGCACCGCCTTTAATCCGCACCACTTTATTTATAGACTATTTTCCTTCAATATGTAACTACGATAAAATAAGAAAAAATTACTTTTAAGAAAAAAGTGGTATGGAAATAAAGGCAGGTCTAAAAATGCTTTGGAATAAATTAAAATGTCGGCATCTCTATTGAAGCAAACAAGCCACTGAAGATCAAAAGTGAATTTTTTTCATGTTAAATGACTTTTGTTTCATGTTAAAAGAAAAAAATTGTATTAAATAACATAGTATACTGTCCAGACTGCTATATCATTTCATATTAACCAATTTTTCATATTAAGCATTTTCGTGTTAAACGTATTTCACTGTATATGGTTATCAAAATAATTTTTATAATAATAAATGTTATATGTAATATCCGAATTTCAAGTAAAAAAAATTCTTTGAAAAAGTATATAAGGTAAGTGTATTGTAATATTTTATGCAACAATTGCAATCTATTATGTTTCCTAATAAAGATTATTTTACTTTATTATCGTGTCAGTTATAAAAGACGATTTGGCTAGCTTTTAAAACTATGTTATTAAGTCCCTAAGCTACTGTGGCTTTACATTATACCTGGTATCTAATATGAATCTTTTGTGCAGCCCAAGAAGCAAACTTTATATTTTCTTTTTTCTTTAGAGCAGAACACTTGGGTGAAGCAGCAATATTGCTAGCAGACTGAAAAAAAAAAAAAAAAAGCATTTGAGAACCATAATAAAATATATTTCGTGTTATATTTAAGAAAGAATTAAAATGACCTTATTATATATTAAACAAAGTTCACATAAACAAAGGCTCCATAACACACGACAACATTTCAGACAATTTTTTAGCTGTTAATTTGAGGCAATTTTTGTAACTCAAATTGCCTCAAGAAACAAGAACTCATTGCATTTGTTTCAGTTTGAAAGATGACAGAATCCTTTATCAGGCGAATAAAACAGGCATGATTGCTGCAAACAAAATAGCAATGCACGTTTGAAGCAATTGTACCAGCTTTGTATGCCTGTGCCAAGAGTCGTGTCTTCTTTCAAGTCGAAACCACTGTAGCCAAGTTCCCCAGGACAGGGCTGGTGACAGGAATTACGGGCCCCTGGGCAAACAAAAGTCAGCCCCCCCCCCCCACACACACACATAATCACTTATTAAATTTTAATCGAAAAATAGTTTAAATTTTTGGGTACTGCGGTATTTCAAATAGCTCCAATAAAATAAAGTGATACAGTAAGTAGTGCATTATCGTACTATACATTTATACGATGAAATTTGATTAAATAAGAAGGCTGATTCATTCATTCATGACAAAAACATACAATTAATTTGCATTCCATTCTCAATATATTAATTTACAAAAGAAGACTTGTGATCAATCACTGATTGATATATGCATTACCTATTGTACTTTAAAGTTAAATATAAAATTTTAAAATAAAGATATCATGATTGAAATATAAATGTAATATATTTGAAAAATGATATTTTAGCTAAAAATTTCTTTTAGAAATTCTGGATTTCTTTTTGACAACCTTGAGCCTTATTTATTTAATAAGCTATCCCCTGAAAATTTGTTTGGTCTATAATTAAATATTTTAAAAATTAACTTTTGAATGAAGTGAACATTAATAATTACCGAGTGGGCTGAGTAGATTCATAAAAGTATATACTATTGGCAGCAAAATTATTCGAGCGCTAGCAATAATTCTTATATGAAAAAAGTACATTTAATACTGTTTTATTAAATAAATCGTTGTGGAATTATTTTCTTAGACTGACTAAAAACATGACTTGACAAGGATTTCTTTAACAAAGCAGTATTAAGTGTACTTTTTTACACAGAAATTATTGCTAGCGCTCAAATAATTTTGCTGCCGACAGTAAGGTTGAAAGTTTTCTGATAATTTCTTTTCAGTCTCTTTTTTTTTTCTGTGTTTAATAAGATTTAAAATATTATAGTGTGATGAATATGATATAGTGAATGAATGATATAGTGTGATGAAATTTAGTTAAAATATTAAAAGACTATAACAAAAATTAAAATAATCTTAAATGAACTTACTTTAAAATCACAGAGGAAATTCTCTTAAGCCAGATCTTGACAAGGCATTAGAAAAAGGCCACAACAGGAATATATATGTGATTTTTTTTCTACTGTATACTGTAATTGATAAATTTTCTTCTTTTCACTAAAATCTACAAACTGAATCTGAATGTAAAAACTTAAAAGCAATGTTTAGCGTTTGCGTTCGTAAATGAGATTTTTAGTAATTACATAGTTTTTACCACCATTCCCACTGATAACAGCCAATGGACATTGCACAGATGAGATTGCACTGCTTGGGAAATAAGCAAAGCAAAGCACCAAATGAGATGCAGACCCCCCCCCCCCCCCCTCATCTGTTCTTTTTTTAGATGAATACTGACTAGGTGGTTACGATGAGCAGTGATTACTTTTTCAAGTTTCGATGTGTGAAAATGTTTCCCATGTCACTTAAACAAGACAGATTCATCCTTTCACTTGACCAAACATTTTTAGCAGGAACACAAATCACGACACCTTTGATCTGCGTAAAAGATAAGAGTTTAATGATTGTAAACCCCGTTTTTGCTCCGGTGTTTTACAGTAATGAATAACTGACATGAACCTTCAGTCATTGTATTTGATTTATCTGATTTTAGGAATGAACTGATTGAAATTTTAAATAGATACAACACAGTATATAAAAACTTTCTTTAATTAAAACATTTCAAAAAAAAAAAAGGAAAACGTTAAAGAATAATTTAAAATGTACTACATCAATAATATTTTAATTAGACCATTTTCTGAAATTTAAACGCTTAAAGAAATGGTATTCATACGAATTTTGAAAAAAAAAAAAAAAAAAAAAAACAGGAAAACCTGAACGTCTAGTCCGATGAACCAAATCTAGGTTTGAACCCGACATATCCTCTCTACCAGCTTCTAGAGGAGAACATCTCGGCTACTGACAGGAGCCATATATATATATTTTTTTATTAATTTATTGTGCAAGTTTTACATATGATTTACTTTTAATCTCAAAGTATAGATACATGAAAATTTATTAAAAAAAAGAAAGAAAAGAAAAGAGAGATTTTTTATTATTTTCTACACAACTCAGAGAATCGTGATTGTTAAACTAAACTAAACATATATTTAATTTCTTGTGCTTGCAAAAAATTAATACTAGAACTAGATAATGATACACTATTTAGAAGTATGAATAATTATAAACATGTACCTTATCACTTTTTACTTTCTTCTATATGTAATATAGAGAAAGTATTGGATTCGTAAAAATTTTCGACCTCGGGTTTTTGATGGATTTACACGTTTTGAGAGCTGTAGAACACGATTTGACCCTTTTTAGAAAATGTCTGTCTTTCTGTCTGTCAGTCTGTCTGTGTGTGTGTGACAAAATTTTGTGGCAACTGTATCTCAGGAACTACTGCACAGAATTTCATACGAATTAGTATGTAGTTGCACCTTGACATAAATTAGTGCCTATCAACTTTTGGTAAAAATTGTCTTACAGGTTGCGTTGCCATTCCGCTTTTTCTAAATTTTTAACATGGTGATATAGGACAAAATTTTGTATAAATGTGCATAAAGAGAATTATTTTTTAGTAATCATTATGAAATTTACAAGAATTATTTATAATAGAGGTAGTCAACTGGAGAAAAAATTTTGTATGCGTAGGAGCCTCGTGAACCCCCCTGGGGGGGAAGTCCCCCCTCGAGGGGAGTAAATTTTCAAGATGGGTATCTTTCGAAAGGTCTCGTCAATATCTTTAAAACGAATGGTTGAACTATAAATCTGTGATAATTTAAAACAAAGTTATCGATTTTTTTTACTTTTAACAAAAAGAAACTTAGAAAAAAAATCGTTTTTTTTTTTCTTTTTTTTTTAACGAAATTTAACCAGACTTGGTATTTAGTTGGCCCCTGACATAAACTGGGGCTGAGTAGATTTGGGGATCAATCACTCAACAGGTGGTGCTGTGATCGTATTTTTTCTAAATTTTTAACATGGCAGTATAGGATAAAATTTCGTATAAATGTACATAATGGGAGTTATTCTTAACCTGTGATTGTGAAATTAATATGAATTATTGATAATAGTAGTAGTTAATTAGGAAAAAAATCTCGGTCATCGCTTCCCACCCCCGGGGAAAGTACCCCCGGGGGGGGGGGGGGGTAAATTTTCAAGATGGGTATCTTTCGAAAGGTCTCGTCAATATCTTTAAAACGAATGGTTGAACTATAAATATGTGATAATTTAAAACAAAGTTATCGATTTTTTTTTTTTAACGAAAAAAAACTTTGAAATAAAATCGTTTTTTTTTTTTTTTTTTTTTTTTAGTATTGTTACTGCGTGAATTTGTATAGGAAAATATAGAAGAAAGTCTTGTGGTGGCCACAGGGCACAGCATACTAGTTTTTTTTTTTTTTAATCTGATTGAAAGAATTAAATGAAGGTGTATATACATTTTTCAAACACGGCAATACCATATTGTTACGGGTGTATCTTTTATGCAACTCTACAAATTGGAATATTTGTTAACTAATATATAGTGAAAAAAAAAAAAGGAGTTGCTGAACTATATAGAAATTCTAGTTTTTTCTGTGATTTTTAAGATATGTTAATATTTGTGCTATTTTTATTGCGATTGATGAATATTTAAAAAATAAAAATATAAATAAATAAATAAATAAATCCTTCGTTTTGTTTTTATAAGGTTCTTAATTTGTTAGAAAAATATATTTTATACAATCATATATCTATATCAACATTCGAATATAACGGGAAAAAAATAAATAAAAAGCTGAGAGGAGGGATATTTAAGATATATTTTATAACAAACTTTTTTTTTTTCTTTTCTTTTTCAAATAAATATTATATATATATATATATATATATATATAAATGATAGGTGTCGTAATAATCTCT
Organism: Salticus scenicus; assembly: GCA_963930645.1. Taxonomy (NCBI): domain Eukaryota; kingdom Metazoa; phylum Arthropoda; class Arachnida; order Araneae; family Salticidae; genus Salticus; species Salticus scenicus. Next base: position 242,267,417 of record OZ005658.1, read on the forward strand.
AAAAAAAAAAAAGATATATATACTTTTCAGAAAACTTATGAAAAATCCCCCCATCCTGTGCAATATTCCCTCCTATTGCTCCAGATTATATATATTTATAAGTTTATTTTATTTCTCAATTAAATTAAAAATTTCAAGTTAAGTTTTGTCTGAAAATAAAATCCTATTTGTATACATTCTAGGCATATTTTTAATTAAACTTGTGAATTTCTATCATTATTATTATTATTATAATTATTATTAATGTCTTGTCATCTTGTATATGTGTAAAAAGAAAAAGTGGTCACTGTACAATTCCGCTCCTTTACATTTTCCTCTAAAATTTTGTAAAAGAAATTCGGTGTTTTATTTTTATTTTTTATTTGTGATTTTTACTTCATAATTTCTCAACAATTTTGCATTTTTAGTATATCTTTATCTTGCATTGCTTCTATTTAACTTTTTATCAATATCCGGCTAGTTATCGTTTTTTTGCACTGATTTGGTCGCTCTCATCCCAATTAGAAGCCCACCGGCGGCCGAGCGGTTCTGCACTCACAGGTGGTAAGCATGAGGTGCTGTAGAGGTTTGCACGGGCCGGGCCGGGCCGGCTCGGGTTCAATTATTTTGTGTATACTCAAGCCGGGCCGGGCCTGGATGAAATTTTTTCCGGGCCGTGTTGGCCCGAATCTTCTTTTAATTTCCTCGTTAATCAATGAAAAAGGAAAGTGATAAAATATTCCTTTAGTCATTTATTTTACGTAATCTTACAGGCTGGTACATCACATAAAGTTTTATTTTGTTAAAAAATATCTAACTTCAATTTAATTGTCTATTAGTCTGTCTGTTCGCAATTTGATTTTACGCAAATATTTTTAGCAAGTCTCGAAATTAATATATTTTATTTAAAGTAATATTAGATGGTTTTCTAATCAAAATAGTATGCATGTCACTACTAATTTTCGCACATGTACAAACAAAAGAAATTAGGTACGTTACTGTGCATAAGGTTTGCGTCCTATATGTCTGTAGAGTTTAGGTGGTATGAAGACAATAAAATCCTTCCACTGTAACTTTCTCGCGAAAGTTCCTTTTTCTTTACTCCAGTGCACTGGATGAAAGTAGCATTATTTTTAGCATGTGCAAAAGCAACTTTTCTATTGTATATGGTTGGATTAGAATGCTAATATTTTCGATTTGACTTTCTGTCTGTCTTTGTGCCTTATTTACGTCTGTAATAAAGAATTTCTGTTTATATATAATTACCTTGTAAAAGTTCAGCAGTTTTGTTAAAGAACATTCCATTACTTGGCTATATAAAACCGCTGCAAAACACATATTAAAAATCTTTTTCATCGAAAAACATGCTTTTTTTTTTTTTTTTTTTTTTTTTTTTGTTATTTTACATATTTTTGAATCGGGCCAGGCCGGGTCGGGCCTGATATTATCGTTTTTTGTCCGGGCCATGCACTGGTAAAAAACAAACGGGCCGGGCCGGGCCCGGGCCGAACTTTTCGATTTCATACCAGGCCAGGTAAGCAAAGTTTTCGAACGGGCCTGGACCTCAAAATTTCGGCCCATGCAGACCTCTAGTGCTGGGTTCGATCCTAGGTCGCACTCGTCGACCTATCCGTTCGGAGTTTTCGTAGTTTTCTACGAAACTTGCATAAATACAGGCTAAGACTTCTTAGAAAAAACTCCACAGAAGGCATTTCCCTTCAGGCCTTGAACTCTAGTGCAGTCAATCGGCCTTATTCCCAAACATCAAAAATACCATCCCAATTACACATTTCTTTGAATATATCAGGTTGGACATGTGAAGTGTAACATGTTTTGAAACTTTCGAAAGAAGTCGGGCTAATGCGAAATATTTTTCTTATTCCACTCGGAATGTTTTGGCTTTGTTCCTTCCCATAATGATTTCTTTAAAAGTATTTTTTTTTTTTTTTTATTGATTGTGAAATTTTACTAGCAACAGTTTACCCCCTCAATTCTGAGTAGTTGATACTAATGGTTTTTCCAAATGCGAAATGCGTTAAAGAAACGATTAAAGAAAAGGAAATGAGGCTTCCTTATTATTCGACATCTACTAGTCTATTTGTCCCTTCCTGCATCTACTTCCAGTGGCAGCACATAGCCACCCCAACTCCCCCCCCCCCGTAAAGTGTTTGAAAGGACTTTTCTAAAAAAAAAAGAAATTTTAATGCATCAGATAAAAATATCGCTTCCCTGTTGAGCTCCCCTTAGCCCTTAGGTCCTAAATCCCGCCGCATCGCGTCGCGGGCCCATTATCACCGCTAGTATTTAGGACTGCTAAGCGGTTTTTATCTAAATTTGTTATTCCTTTTCTCATGTTTTTAGAATTGTGGAAAATATCAAGAAAAAAAAATGTGAAACTTCATATTTTAAAATTTATATTTTTGTCACTTATGTTCCGGTTGTTCCGGGCCCCCCCAACACCCGGGCCCCTGGGCAGTTGTCCCCTGTGCCCCCCCCTGTCACCGGCCCTGCCCCAGGAGCAGAAAGTGTTTAAAACTGCAATGCACATCGCAGAACAACTGAGGCTTTTCCAGAACATTTCATCTATCCCCTAACTGGATGATATTGATACAGCTAACATTCTAAAATTAATAAAACCTAGATATGTTCAACTGACCTGTAAATCTGTTAGCATACTAGAAAATTGCTGGAAACAGTCATTGTTTCAATGTATAGACAAAATTTATAAACATTTTGTAAGTAGTATATCTACATTAATGTGACAATATTAATGCCAAAAGCCATTGAAAAAATTGCAAATTCTGGGTGTATTCCTTAGTTTAGATTATAAAAAAATTTAAATCATGTTTTATTATAAATGTGTAGTAAGTATTATTTGTATGCTTATTTTGCACTTTACTGTGCTTTGACAAATTTGGACAAAATACCTGCAGAACATCTGCAAATTTTAATGTCTCGTTGCAGAACATCGGATATAATTCTGCTCCTGGGGCAAGTTCTTGCCTTTCATGATGTTGATTTAAAATTTTGTACTTATTACAATTTAAAACAGATTGAGTGACAAGAATAAGCAATTTCATTTGCATTCCTAATGAAAATTTAGATTCTTAATAATTTCATTCAAGTAAAAGCAACAAAGGTCTTTAATAGGGGGGAAAAAGGGGGAGGGGAGTTAAGAACCACTTTAACAGTTCATTACTTTTTAGAAATTTTTGATTTGCATCATCTTCTGGAGGGAGGAGAAAAAGAATCTGTTTTTTTTTTTTTTTTTTTTAAATAATGATTATTGAAATAAGGTAGCTTTCATGTCATGTGTTTGATAAATTAAATGTCGAAATAATGAATTATAATAAAAATTAATAGATTACAGCTGTTTAAAAACATACAGAAAACAAAAATATTTTACCAGAAAGAAACCATAAATTGACCGCATGTTACGAGGATTTAATTTGATTGATTGGGCAAAATGTGCTCTAGCAAGCTCCATATTTTCAAAACCACCAATTGTATACTGGATCTAAAATAAAATGGAGAAAAAAAAATAATAACTTTGTAACCAAAAAGCTTATAAAAAAATACAAGCTATTAAAATTATCAAAATCTAACAAAGACATTTGAAAAATAATGCAGATAATGTTGTAAAACTATTTTCAGTCCCTTAATAAATACAGTAGAGCCGCCGCTTATTAAAATCACATTCGTTCTGAGTCAAGTAATTTTATTAAGCGGTTGATTTTTGTATCCAGCGAACATTCTTCCATTCAAGAAAAAAATATTACTTTCCTGAATTTGGGAATAAATTTGAAAAAGTAACGAATAATAGAATTAATGAACAATAAATTAATTTTTGAAAGGATATAATTGATTAATTTGTTCTTCAAAATAAGTAAATTAAATATATCCCAAGTTTCAATGCACTTTTTCTTTTAGGAAAATCATCATTATTTTGTTGAATGCTCATGCCTTTTCTTTCAAATTTAAAATCTTTCCATTTAAACCTCTTGCTTCTTAGTTATTTTAAAATAAAAATTAGAAGATTTTTTTTAATAATTAAAAATTTAAAAACGTATATCACTTGTGAATCAAATCAAATTTGTAGCTTATTACTGCGCTTTGAAGAATACGTTCCTTGAAATTGTTACTGAAACAAGTGCTGAGGCATGTTTAATTTGTAACTATGCTGCAAGCGTAAAATTTTCGACAAAGAGAGATTTACGGAGGATTACTGTGTTTTATTTTCTTTTTCATTAAAAAATAAAGAAAAAAAATTGTTTAGTGTGCATAAATGACATTTTTGCTGCTGAAATGATTTTTTTTTAGTTTATTAACTGGCGATGCTGATTTTATTAAGCGGCGGTTTTAAGAGGAGTTTGCACTGATTTGATTCCGGTCCTCACAATTTGATCAGAATAAGCAGCTGATTTTATTGACCATAACCCCTTTTAAATCTGTTACTATCTGAGGATTATCGCTGTCATAGGAAGTAGGTGAAAAGTCAAAAACTAGAGTTGGGGATAGAGGGCTCCATCTAAGTCTGCCACTGCCAAAGCATATATCATCAGAGTTATATATCAAAATTTCAACTCAATTAAATAATGGAATGCAAGTGAAAATTCTCTTTCAAGATTTGACCCTAACAGATTAAAAATTAAATAAAAACATGAAAAAGAAGTAAATTAGCAATAATTATACACTGAAGAAGGAATTTCAATTGAAAGAGGGAATAATATTTCTTAGCTAAAAAAAAAAAAAAAAAAAAAAACCTTTTATACTAATTACATAGCACTGTAAGTGATTATTTTTTTCCTAATGGAGTAAGTAAAAAGGGATTAATTAGTTTATAGTTTTTTCCCTCCTCTCAAAGAGTGAATCCTCATACAAGGGAAGAATGGGTCAGCATTTCTTTTTTTCCCTCTTCTCAATTTTACTTATTCCATAATCAAAGCTATATTTATAACAAATTTGGTGTTGCTTTGAAGCACTTTCATAAAGTCAATTTTCAGCAAAGAGGCACCTTCAGAAAATCAACTCAAAGTGAAGAGGCACCACAAGTCAACACTCAGCAATACAGACACCCAATGAAAATGTTGACCTTCTCAGCATTTAACATATGACAAATACACTCAACTTGCATATTTACTGAAGGTGAGTACCAACTTTTACTTACTTTACACAGTGGAATTTACCTGCCCCACATTTACAGTTATTTTAGAACTATTATACTTTAATTATGTTTTAAATATACACTACCTTCCAATAAGTATTTGGACATTTTCGAATTTAGATGTTTTGTCAAATATCTAGAAAAATTCTTGTTGAATTACATTGAAACTTTGAGAGTACAAAGAACATGTTATAACTTTTATTTCAGCACAAATTTCACCCTTAAGAGAAGAAAGGGGAGCAGTAAAAAAAAATTAAAAAATCAAAATGATTTGGATTATTCTTTAAAAAGTAATGTTTATAATATGTTTTGGCTGCAGTATGTGATTATGAAGCATCTTTTTATTATCTGTATAAATTTTTTTATGAGGCTACCACATTGTATTCAAAGAGATAACCAGTTTCTCTAAAAAAAATCTCAAAGCCACTTTTATAATTACAATATGTAATTTTTTACTGGTCCCTTTTCTCTTTGGGACAAAACTTTTGCTGAAATATATGAGGTATAACAAGTTCTTTATACTCCCAAAATTTCAAGATAATTCCTAAAGAATCTTTGTAGGTATTTGATAAATTGTCTAGATTATAAAGTATCTAAATACTTATTGACAGGGGTGCAGAAAATGTTCAGACCTCGGAAATTTCCCCCAAACACAGTATAAATTTCCCTCAATAATGCAAAAATCTACTTTGCTATACAAAATCATTTGTTCTAAGTAAAAAATCTTTAAGAGAATAAGTATACAGTGTAACATAAAAATATCACTGTTAGTGTATATTATAGGCACTTCAAAGTAGCAAATTGTTATTTTTGATTTATATCTTTATTTTCTCTTAAATTGTTTTTCAAAATTTCCCCAGTCAGTTTAAATTTCCCCCGAACCTTGTTCGAGCGTTCGAACATAATCTGCACCCCTGCTTATTGATAGATAATGTTTACTGCAATATAAATTGAATTAAACTGTTTTGTGCAGTTCAGAAAATTGTTTGTAAACTTTTTCATTTTTCACAAATTATTTTTTAAATTCACAAATTCGATACCATTTTAAAAAACCCGGAATGAACTCTGATGATGAGAAACTTACTTCTAGAGCTCAGATAATTAGAAATAGCATTTCCTTAATCAGTTGAAATTTATTCTTTATAGGAAGAGACAATGTACGACATTCCTTGATTCATTCAACAAAATCACAACATTACAGATTCAACATTTCTTAACAAGGCAGTTCTCAAGTCTTACTCCTAATTCCTACTGATGTTTAAATTTATAAATATTTACTCACCTCAGCATATCTCTGATGGTATAGATGATTATGAGGATTAAACAATATAAGTTCCTCAACACAAAAGGCAGCCTTATTATAATCTTGCTCAGCCAAATATAAATCTGCAAGTTCCATCCAAGCTTCGTGGTCACTCATAAACCTGTAATGTATAAATATGATAGAATTTTTGCATTTTTTAAAGTATACCACAATCAGATTATATATATAGTTAATGACCAATAAAATAATTTTCTGTATGAAAAAGCAGCATTAGAATCACGCCTAAATTATAGACCAATCTCACTATTAGAGAAAACTAACCAACAGGGATTGATTTAGGCACTTGGAAGACCCAGGACACTCATTGTTCAAGGGGCCCCTTATCCTCGTACTTTAATATTACAACAAACTGCATATTTTTGATTCATGTGTCTAAAAATTCTCTTCACTTTTTATCTTATTGGTAAGAATAAGGCTTAACTAGATCTGATGCTCATCTATCAGATCAATGTGCATCGTGCCTGTGTATCTGCATTGTGGTGTGTTTGGAATGCAGTATCAGTTAGTATGCAGTTGTTTTTGCTTTTAGCGAAAATATTGCAATCCATACCTGCCAACATAGAATAATCAAAATAACAGAGATTTTATAAGCGGCATTTTCAGGCCTAGAAAGCATTGATGTGTTTTCGACATATGATAGTATTTTAATAATTTAATCTATGGCTTAAATTATCGAAAAGTTATATGGATAACTTAAATTTAATTATTAAATAAAAATTAAGTAACTATTAAATATAGTAATATATAGAGATTCATGAGAATTTTTTTCAGCAAAAGCAAAATCTTGTTTAAAAAAATGAAGGTTTGTTGAAGTTTTGAAAAAATTATAGGTATAATTTCTTAAATCTTCAGAATAATGGAGAAATGTTTGAGAGTAACAGAGAGTGGAAGACATTCCCAAAATAACAGAGTCTCCGTTGAAATAATGGAGAGTTGGCAGGTATGGCAATCTTTTCGATGAGCTGATAGTTTCCGTGAAAGATCATACCACTGATTTATAAAACAGTGCAGTAACACCTGCATCCATTGACGAAAAAACAAAGATCATTATAACAAAAATTGGAAAATTTTCATTTTAAATTGTTTTTTAAATGTACAATGTATTCGCAGTGTGAGGGCCCAGGGCACATGATTATCAGTTTAAAAATCGATAAGATCAGTTTTTGCACTGCTCTTTTATATATATATATATATATATATATATATATATAATGTGTACCAAACCTTCAATTATACTACACTGTTGAAAACAAAACACATATAATAACAAAGTTACATTAAAAAAAAATAGAAAGAAAGAAACTGGCAGAGGCAAACTACATATGCACAAAAGGAAAACAAATTTCATAATAAAATTGATATAATATGCATCTATAAAATCTTTCATAAAGCATCCCGCCCCAACAGGAAAAGTGATACAACTCCAAAATACAGTGTTAAAGAAAAATCTACTTAAAGATAATGATACAGCATTTGACTGGCCTACAATAAAACTGACACAAGTGCCTTTTGGGTGAATAAATTGCAAGATAGATAAATGATTATTCTTTTCTTGCACACTCGGGCACTTCAAAACACATGTTTCAATGACAACATGACAAATCAAAATTGACACTGTTTCACTTCTGCCTCTTTTCTTTCCAAGATGAAATATGACCATACAATCATCTACAATATTTAAAATAACATTCGCTGCTGTTGTGCTATGTTAAATTCTGATAGGGTTCTCAGCAATTAGTATATATATATATTAGCTTTTATTTCATTTCTTTGTTACATTATCATTTGGGGGAAAAACAAATCTTTATACAACAGCAGTACAGCATTGCTTATTATAACATTTATTTCTTATACATTATCAAAATCGGTGCAAGATTTGGTTTGATTTTGTCATTTTAGACCAATTTTTGTATACTAAGACATTAATTAGAGCAAGACCTTCTGATTTAAGTAGATTTTCAACCAGTACAAACGTACATGACTAATCTCATCTCTATCTCAGCTTTAACAGCCCACTTCACTCACCGTTGCCGGAAGTCCGAGCCAATGTTATTCTATGGGAAATTTTCTTTACTTATAGCAAATTAACTAATACATATTTTTAAATTCTGTTTTCACATTCAGAAAATTCACTACTGTTAAATTGACAGACCTTTTTTAAAAACAGATTTTTTTTATTTTTAATATTTTATTTTGAAGCTGTAAAATAGATAATGAGAAAATTTTCATTTTGCAATTTCAAAATAAAATATTAAAAATAAAAAAATCTGTTTTTAAAAAATGTCTAGCAATTTAACAGTTGGGAATTTTCTGAATGTGAAACAGAATTAGAAATATGTATTAGTTAATGAGTTATAAGTAAAGAAAAGTTCCCATAGAATGGTGAGTTAAGCAGGCCCTTAACATAAAGTTCCACATACATACAGTTATCCTATTTACAACTATACTTCAGAATGCTCCATTAAGCAATTTTAAACCATATATAAAATTACTCTGCACAAATAGTTATTTTTAAGTTATTCTTTAGGGTGACATTCTGGATCTATTATATACATATATGAAAAGAGAAAATGTTTTAAATGTGATAAACAGCATACAAAAAGAAAAAAAAAAGTGATGATTTTAATTAGCTACTAATTACTTTTTTAAATAATCTGTGAGCTCTTTAATGGCTTCTGGAATTTTATTCTGGCCTTTAAGAACAGCAACTTTTCTTTTATAAATAACGGAGTTAGATTCATCATGCTGAAGAATGGAATCATACAACTTTAAGGCATCTTCATACCTAATAAGAGAAAAAAGATAATTCCCTTGTTTTTTAACACACATTTGAAAAAATAAATTAATAACTAAAATTAATTTTGATCATGAAAAATATATACACACTTTTTTTTTTTAATTTTCTGAAAATAAATTGTGTACTTTTTAACTATATCTGTGAGATTTTTTTTTTTTTCTTCCTATGTAATCATACATGGGATTTCAATTGCTTCATATTTTAAGGATATTTCATACTGATATAATTTTTCAAATTATATTCTTTGAACATGTCACCACTTTTTAGCTTAAAAAAGCTCTTCCTTAAAAAAAATAAAAAAAATAATAATTTACTAAGTAAACTCTAGACAATTTTCTAATTCTAATTTTCAAAGAGTTTTTCAATTATTCATTAAGAGAAAAGACGACATATTCAAAGAGTAAAATTCAAAAAACAGAATCAGAAAAACTTTTCTTTAAATCAAAATTAGATATCCTTAAAAAATGAATCAATAAAAAAGCCCATCCAGTAGACAAGATTAATCCAATTTATGTAGAGCTATAACTCTTATTTTTTATATATATATATAGTGAAGTATCGAATATAACTGGCATCTGGGGCATATTTCTAGTACCCCTATCCCTGAAAAACATACAATATATAAAATGAAACTGAGGACTGTTTTACACCTTTTGCTACATCTCTGATTTTTTATACACACATTAATGGCATATATATCATATAGTTCTATGGCAGACTACTATTTAAAAATAAGTCTCCAGTACCACTAAGACACGATTTCTAACCCACCATAGAAAGACCACTGGAAAATAACTCACTTAGTAATTTATTAAAATGTTCAAACTTATTAACCATTTTGCAAGTATTTGAAACATACATAATTTCTTCATTCTGATTCACTTTAGTTATGAAAGGAGGGCACACCGAAAACTAAGGAAGGACTTCATTTGTTCATTCGATGCTGTGCTCTGTGCTCGAAAAGCATTTACATAAGTCTTTATTTTCAGATTTTGTGAGGTTAAATTTGCAATTTCCCTTTACCCGTGGGAACCTACCTCGTTTTAAACTTTTACAGGGGTGAAACTACCTAACATGTGAAAATGCAGATAGGGATGACAAATCAATGACATATCATATGGTTACCTATAACAAAGATATTTGCAGAGTTCTTAATACATTTCGATCCAGGTTTTATTTTTTGGGGCCCATTTTTAATTGAAATATTTTTGTGAAAAAATAATTATCATATAAAAGCTTCAATTTTAGAGATCACTACATTTTATGTATATCAAAAAAATTGCACTGTAACAAGTAAATGCAATATTTTGATGTAGAAAAAAAATTATAAAAGGATCATTTATACCAAATAAAACTTACGAAAGGACTGTTTTTAAGAATCAATTTTGTGAAGGGGCCCATTTTATGAATTTTAATTTTGTGAAGGGGCAGGAAAACAGCCCCAGTTTTCCCCTGGATCGACCCCTGTATACAGTAAATTAAACATTAAAAATGAGAAATTTCAATAAAAATAAAATAATTTAAGATGAATCTCAGAGGACACAAAAATTTCAAAAACCCTGGATTCAGAGGCAGCCCCTGAAAAATTTCACCCCTGCTTTTAAACACTGAAAAACTAATTACCAGTCAAATATCAACCAGGTAACTTAATTGGTAAAGCATTGTCAGACTATACACTACCAAGATTCCAAGTTCTATACCTGGCCTGGTGACCTTTCACTCTTCTAAAAATTAGCTTTTCCTTCTAAAAACATATTGCATTCGCTCGAAAGATATAAAATTATAATCAAACTAAAACTAGACAAAACTGATATAAAAAATGGAAATACTTTAAACTTTAATGTAAATATTTTCATACTCAGAAAATAAAGATCTCCCCCCCCCCCCTCATAATTTTTTTTATTTAATTTACCTTTCAAGAGCTTCCAATTCCATAGCTCTCAGTTTTGTGACCCTGAGACTTCCAGGAAATTGATGATTCAATGCATGTAGACATTCCTGAAACAAAAATAAAACAGTAAGCAAATAAAAAACATGCTTTTCAGCTGCATATTCATATTAAAACTAATAACATTATATGAACGAATTACAAATAAAATAATACATGAATTAATTACATACATATATATATAAAATTAAAAGTTTCCCTTAAAAATTAAAACTCCATTTCTCAAATTTAAATGATTCTACCTCCCACTAATATTACTCTATATTAATTCCTTATCAATCCCTTTTCTAAATATTTCAGTAATCCCAAATCCCTTAACTTGTTCTTAATTCTTAAACCAATATCATTTTCTGATGAAACAAAAATTATTAGATTATGCAATTCAAATGTAACTGAAAACTAGAATATTTTGTCCCCTCCTACCTTGCATCATATGACTTCCCTTAAAGCCAATCGCAGCAGTCACGATCATGTAATCACTGCTGCTTAGAATGAAAAAGAGAATTTTTAATTCAGTTTTAATAGGAATTTGATGCTAACTAGTAGCGATAAATATGACTTTGTTCTGATTTAAGTTTAGGAAGGTTCATCTTTGCGCAATGCAATATAAGCTCTTGAATTATTAAAGAACCACTTAAGCTAATGTCTGCATTAAATTAACCAGGGTTGCTACCCAAATCAGGAGAAAAAATTCCCTGAGATCTAACATGTTTACAAGTCATTTGAACATATTTAGGGCAAATTAATTGTAATAAATTACTATACTTGAGGAAAAAACCATAATTGATTCATTATAAAACACTAAATTAAAAAAATTAATTTGATTATAAAAAACTTTTCAATGTTTTTTAAATTTTTTTTTATTCCCTGAATTTTCCCTGTTTTAAAATTCCCCAGATTTTCAAATTCCCTGAGTTTTCCAGGTACAGTAGCAACCCTGATTAACTGATTCATTTTTTATGTCTGTTATCTATTTAATAGGACATATACAGTGAAATACGTTCAACACGAAAACGCTTAACATGAAAAATCGGTTAACACGAAATGATATAGCAGTCCGGACAGTGAACTATTTAATACATTTTTGTTTCTTTTAACATGAAACAAAAATCATTTAACAGGAAAAAAACTCGCTTTCGATCTTCAGTGACATGTTTGCTACAACAGAGATGCCAACACTTTAATTTATTCCAGAGCATTTTTAACTCCGCCTTTATTTCCATAACACATTTTTCTTATTTTATCGTAGTTATATACTGAAGGAAAATAATCTGTAAATAAAGTGGCGCGGATTAAAGGCGGGGATAAAAATGCTCCGGAATAAATAATTATAATGTTGGTAACTATGCTACGATATGTTGTTATCGATGATCATGTGTGTACAGCACCGATAATGAGATTTTTGACATCGTTCATAATTAAAATGACTCCAATTATGTAAATTTTTATGACGAATCTGACAACTGAATCAACGATGCAGTTCCTGTCCCCTCTGCTTTAGAAATGAAAATCTATAATCGAGTATCTGCAGTTATTTAGATGCGCATTCGAATTGAGAGATGAATAAAACAATGAATGATCTCAATCAATTTTTGAACAATATGGTGCTGAAAAAGACACTTCAGTAAAAGATATTTAAATTTTTTTCCAAAAAACAATATTTGTACTTGATTTTTAGCCTAATTGATGCAAGTTAGTAGTAGTTTTACAGGAAATGGAAATAAAAATTGACTACATGGAAAACATTGGCGAATTTTGTACTTTTTCTACGAATCTTTTTACACGAAAAAGTATTTTGGTTCCCTTAGTTTCGTGGTAAACGTTTTTCACTGTATATAATGATGAGTACAAATTATGAAAAATTTTCTAAATTAAAACACACACAAAAAAAATAAATAAATAAAATCTTAAAACTTTAATAAAAAAAAACAACCTGGGCAATGTCTAAACGATGACAATCTAATGCAGCTAGACATACTTGTTCATATATAAGCCATTCTAAAAGAAAAATAATTTTATTAATAGAGAATAAATCTTTTTAAATAAATGTAAATTATAACACAAATCATATGTTATATGCATTATGGTTTATTTTACATTATAAACTGTAACAATCTTGCTACTTAATTTTTTAATAATTCATTGTGCGTTATTATATATTGAAATAAATAATATTTCTTGGTTGTAATTAAGTTGAGTGTGCTCCATCCATTTAACATACAGTAGAAGATCTTTATAACGCAATTCTCTATATAACGCACAGCTTCTCAAACATAAACAATGAATTTTGCAGTTAAGAAACATTTTGTAAAAAACTTTTACTTTGTAGAGAACTTAGTGTGATACATTTGTTTTTCTTCATCTCCTTAATTCAAACCTTTTTAATTAAAAAAAAAAATGCTTTCATTAAAAAAAATTTTTCTTTTTGAAAATGAGTCATAATGAATGATTTGGTACAGGCATATGTGACTACTTTTAAAAACTAATTTAACTATGAAACATACGATACACCCAACTACTGTTCCAAGGAATGTAACTTAAAAATACCTTACTCTCTTTTGATATGTTTCAACATATTTGGCCATGTTTACAAGGTAAATTTAATGATGTGTGAAACATGATCTGTATAATGCAAAATTCTATATAACGCAAAACCTTGTGTTTTTAGGTTTGCGTTATAAAGATCTTCTACTGTATTTTGTGTTTGTATAATCATACTACTCTGGCAAAGCTAGAATACAGCAGAGAGCTTTGTTTTTCTTCTATTTTGGCACCTTCTATATTGTGTTATGCCATCCATTTGGATGTATGGTCAAGGTACGACAGAAGCTTCAGGAAGGGGTTATCAAATTATTTTTTTGTATGGGTTTGTGTTTTTTAAAAAAAATTAAAACGGGTACTTTTAAAAAACTTAAATTTATGCTTTTACAAAATTAATAACTCGTGTTTCTGACATTTTTTTAAACCCATGCTTTGTGTATGCGCAGAGAGCATTCATACTTATCATGAAGTGATTTCCGCGATATGCATAGATGCCACTGTTTTAATTTATTTTGTAATGTTGCTAGGGGCCTGCTATTTTTTCACACCTTTTTATTGAAGAGAAATATTTGTCTTATTATGAAAGAAATTACAAAAAATATGGCGTGAGTGAATACAAGATAGGTACCATACTTGCCAACTCTCCCGATTTCGGCAGAAGACTTCCGAATTTTCAACCTATCTTCCGATCGGAAGTTAAAAATTGACGATTCATCATAAAAGAGAGAATTTACAAAATAACTCATAATAGAAGGAAAATTAAGCATTGTTTATTGCAAAAAATATCAGGCATGTGATTTTTCCGTGAATTTTTTTTTCCTAATTTGCGAAATTCCACGAATTAATTTCTGCCACGTTTAAAAAAAATATGCAGATATAGTTTGTTTATAAAAAAAGTAACCTCATTAATAAGCGACAATCAAATGCTCTATGGAAGCCTCCCAATTTTTTATCTTTTTTCATCTATAACATGAATGTCAATATTCATTTTAAACTTGCTTTATGAAATTCTAGAACCTATAAATAGAAATGTTAAATATTTCTTGCTCATCTAATTTTTTTACCCTGCCCCCCCCCCTTACTTTTCTTATCTCCAAGTAACGATCGACAATCAAATGTTCTGCAGAAGCCTTTTGTTTCCCAATCTTTCTCTATCCATAACATAAATGACAATATTCATTTTAAACTTGTTTTGGCAGATTCTAGAAGTAGACTTGAAAGAGATAGCAAAAAATTTTTCAGCTAATTTCTAATTTTATGATAAGTTGTTTCCTGTTTTGTCTTTGTAAAGTCAATTTCTTTTTCAATTTTACAACTTTTGTAATTTTTTTTTTAAAATAGATATTTAAGAAATCTCATATTAACTATTGCAAAAATTAAGAATACACAGTAACCGCCGCTTAATAAAATCACTGGTTAATAAAATCAGCCGCTTAATCTGATCAAATCACCAGGACCAGAATCAAATCAATACAAACTATGTTTAAAGCCGCCGCTTAATAAAATCAGCATCGCCGGTTAATAAACTCAAAAATATCTTCTCAGCAGCCAAAAAATATCATTTATGCACACTAAAAAATTTTTTTATTTACATTGGGATTTTTTTTTTTGTTTTTTTTAATAGAAAAAGAAATTAAAGCACAACAAACCCTCCATTATCGCTCATTGTTCAAGATTTTATACTTGCAGCACAGTTACAAATTAAACACGCACCGCTGTTGGGTCAATTATAGGTCCAACGATACTCTAAACTAGGAGAGTGCTGAACTAGAGGAAGCTGTATTAAAACTTGTCCATGGAGAAGAGAAAACTAATATGTGCATGTGTAAGAAATAAGAATGACTAAGGTTTTACATTTTAAACTTAACATTTATTAACTGTATATAAAACAACAAACGTAAACAAAAACTTAACAAAATAAATAAATAAATTTAATGTATATATATCTGGATTTAAATATTAATTAAGTTAATTAATTACATAGCAATATCAACTCACGTTTTAATAAACCATGCTCAAGTCGTCAAAAAAACAAACTCTTAAATATATCATATTGGCCATTGAAAAACACTGATAACACAGCAAACATGAAGTTAAAAACTTATTTCCGAAAATACATAGCTGTAGTATAATTTAACTATTGATAACACAATCCAAAAAAATAAAACATCGCCTGCGATGTAACGGCCAGCCGACCTGGCTGACAAAAATAACAGGCAGATAAGAGAAGCAAAAGAGAGCCACCTCTTCAGTCAAGAAACTATTTTTATATCACTCGCGAAACGAACGACTAGCTAACGCTCATTAGCACAACCAATCAGAGAACGGCACATGTTGGGATCGCACAATGTTGACGGAAGAAGCGTCATGACGTCGCCGGAAGTACGATGCGCCGCCTGATGGTGAAAAACGAAGTTAGGTCAGTTGCAGACTTAGCTGTCCTATGAGAAGGTTGCAAAAATAAAGGATGAACAAAAACTAAATAAACAAAAGATCGTTTTACATTAATTTAAGTGAGTAGAGGTATTTAATTACTTTTATACTTTTAATTATAGTAGAAAAAACTAACATTATATAAAGTTTAACTAATTTTTATATTATATTTAGAGAGTTAAATTTAAGTTGGGAAAAATATTAAAATACTGACTTGGCTAAAAAAAATGCCATGATATTCTATAAATAGCACTTATCTAACAACCGCAACTTATGTCCGCAACAATATCAAGGATCGTATTTTTCAAAGCGCAGAAATAAAATACAAATTTGATTTGAAATGATTTTTTTTTTTTTTTCTAATTATTAGAAGGCAATTTCTAGTTCTTATTTTGAAATTACTATAATTCATGAGGTTTAAGCGGAAAGATTTTAAATTTATAAGAACAGCGTGAACTTTGGGTAAAATAATGATGATTTTCCTCTGACGAAAGTGCACGGGAACTTACAATGCATTTAATTTACTTACATCGAAGAACCAATTAGTTAATTATCAACCAAAAATTAAATAATATTGTTTACTAATTATATTATTCGTTACCTTTTGAAGTTTCTTTCGAAATTCAGGGAAGTAATAGCTTTTCCTTAAGGACAGGAACGTTCGCCGGATATAAAAATCAGCCGTTTAATAAAATCACTTTGGCTCAGAACGAATGTGATTTTAATAAGCGACGGGAACTGTATATGTAAAATTATGGAAATGTACTTCGTATAAAAAAATCTTCCTATTTCTCATTTTTTAAGGTTGGCAAGTATGGGGCACTAACAACATTATGAAATAAATTTTAAAAAGGGGCACCTATAGATACGTAATTTTTATACATTTTTGACATTCATACAAAGAGAGGTTTACATATATGCAAAGTGTACCTACATGCATATTAATGATCACTTCAATACGGAATTTTGTGCAATTTTAAGATTAATATACAGTGAGGTTGAGGTATCTAGTGATTTTTTTTTCCCAATGTATGAGAACCGTACTCACATCCATATTAGTGATTGCTGCAATTCAGAATTTTGTGCATCTTTTAAATCAGTGATTCTCAACCACTGTGCCACCAAATTTTAGAAATATATATATATAGTAAAAATTAAGCTGCTTTTTTTATTACGAGTAAAGTTTGTTTAAATTAAAGAAAAGTACACTGTAAATTCAGATTTCAATGATGGCATCTTATGACCTCTGACATCAGGTGGGAAGAGCCCATTGCCATCTTGTGACTTTTGGAAAAACTGCCATGGAGCATGCAAAACAAAATTTCCCCAAAATTGTTTTCTAGTCAAAAATGAAAAAGAAAAATATAATGGTTATTTCCATCTTGCGGTAGAAATCCTATTTCCAAAGACCGAAAATTATAAACCACTTACTAAGATAAATCATATAAATATATAGATTAAAATATTTGACATATTGAGATTATAAGAACGTATTAATACATACTTTCATCGCCAACTTTATGTGTGTTATTTGACAATACATCCTGCCATATTTCAATAATTTCTTCTGAGCAACGTATATTGTCATCTCGCCACTGTCTCAGAGTATCTCGTGCATCTGTAATAAAAACTGAATGAATTGAAAGAAAAAAATACTATTCTACTTTTGCATAGTAACAATATAACTATTATTACTACTACTTTGAACACTGCACAATGATTTGATTAGCAGACATAGATAATATACGCGAACGCCGTTCGCGGAAAGATTTTCTTCCTTGCAGAAAAATTTTCAGCATTCATTAAAAAAAAAAAAAAAATTTTTTTTTTTTTTTTCCCCCTAATTTGTTGAATTCTATGAATTAATTTCTTCTGCTTTCAAAAAAAGTCGCGGATATCGTTCGTTAAAAAAAAAATAAAATAAAATAAAATAAAAAGAAGAAAGAAAGAAAAAGAAACCCTGTTAACGATCGGCAAAGCCTCCAGATTCCCAATCTTTCTACATCTACAACATAAATGTCAATATTCTTTTTAACCTTGCATTATGACGTTCTAGAACCTATAAAGAAATAAAATTGTTAAATACATCTTGTTCATGGAATTATTTTTTGCCCTTTCCCCCTTTTCTTATCTATAACTAGCGATCAGCAGTCAAGTGTTCTGCTGAAGTCTTTTGTATCCCAATCTTACTCCATGACAGTATTAATTTTAAATTCGCCTTTTGGATTCTAGAATTAGAAACGAAAGAGTTTAATATTTCTTATTATGTAATTAATTTTTTTTACTTAACCTCCCCCCCAACCTTTCCCATCTTCAAACAGTGACCAATGACCAATTCTAGAAACAGTAAAGCGATAGAAGTAATCGATATTTCTCACATACGTAATTATTTTTAGATTTTATTATTAAAGTTGATGAATCTATTTTTCCTCAATTAAATTAAAAATTTATGTTTCCTATCTATACCAAACTTGTAAACAAAATAAAAAATAAAGAAAAGATTTTCTTTTTTTTGTAGGAATTTTTTTTTCTAAATCAATTTATGAAAATGCTTTATTTTGAATTTTTTTTTTTTTCCTTAGTTATATATTTGTTGTTTTATGACTTTATTTATTTGAACTTTTTTTTTTTTTTGGGGGGGGGGGGGGAGGGGGGGGGGTTGCAGAAAATTTTTCATTGAGATTTATGTGTTTGCAGAAAGTTTTTCATTTTATCTAAGTATGTTGATTAGTTTAAATTAACAAATGTCTCATAGTACACTGGTTAGACTATATTTGAGGGTGCCCTTTGATTCTCGCCAAGTTGTGATCGCGGTAAATATATTACAGTTAGCTTATTTAAATGTATATATGGTATATGTATATAGTGTTATAGGTTATTAACAAAAATGCGCCAAACAATTTCGCCAAGGAAGCACCCTCAAATATATTTTTACCGATTTAAGACATGCATGTTAAGAGAAAATACAGGAAAATTGTCATAACAATTTTAAAATGTTTCCGAAATGGGAAAATGCTTGAACTGTTTTCAACTTACGTTTCTCAGAATAATTACAATATGTAAAAAGCTATACAATATTGCATATTTAAAACTCCTCAACAAACTATCAACAACAAAATATTGAGTAATAAGTGAAAATAAATTTAAAAATGGAGTTGACTCCTCAAAGCCTAATACGCTCCTTTTACAAACACCTCTTAAACGTAGCTTCATAACATAGATGCGATTACCAGAATATAGAAAATATTGTAATGAGCAATTACTACTCTTTATTACTATTTAACACTCGACGAAATACGCTAGAACGCAAATACAAAATTAATAATAAGATTCGTAAAAACACAGATTCATCTGTCATTAAAATATTTCTCACAAACCCTAAAAGCAACAAGATCATAAAAATATTCCTTTCAGCAGCAACAATATAAAAATTAACTGAATTAAGGCAATAATTTGTGCAAAAATTAAATTATTACCTTGCCAACTTAATTCTAACATAATAGTAAGATTAATTATAAGAAATTTATTAAAAATTACACATTTTTTTCTCAATTCCGTTACAATTACGACTTACGAATTACATTTCCCTTCTCAATAGTGATGCCAGATGGTTGAAAATCATTTCCCCAAACATGTCTTCAAATTTCCCCAAATCAGGGTTTTTTTTTTTTTCGAAAAAATCCCCAACTTGATTTCTACATTTCTACTAAAAAGGAAAAATAAAAAGTTTTTCAAAAAAGCTCAGATTTTTCCCCAAATGAAGGCAATTTTTGAAAACAATCCCCAAATAACAAACAACAAAGCTATTGGAAGTCCCTAGTCGTAGGGATAAATCATTACGTTGTCAAAATTGACAGAAAGTTGAACTCCCCAGATTAGTCCCCAAAAATTTTAGAATTCCCCAATATTGTCCCCAGAAGACTCAAAAATTCCAAAATGGGGACAAAATTCCCAATCTGGCATCACTGCTTTTCACCTTCACTTCATTTCACTCTGCCGCGCCCCAGCCCAGTGTTGCCAGATATTGAAAGTCAATTTTCCCAAATCAGCGTTTTTTTTTTCATAGATACAGTAACAAGACATAGATTGATCAGCGAGGGCGAAAAAGTGATACCTTTTTTACTCGGGGAAAGACGGCCATCTTACTCTCTTATGGATTTCTTTCCAAGAGTGAATATATAGATAATTTAGCAAATAAAATTTATGAATAATTTATTTACTACAGATGAATGAAAAAACTTCAGATAATCATTTTTCTTTCTATCTCTTCTTCTTCTTTTTTTCTTTTTTTTGGTATAGAATAACGACATTTAAAGAAAATTATCGTTTCCATCTGCTATTTGTGTCTGTTTAGGAGTTTTTTGGTCGAAAAAACGATTGGACTTAGCCTTATCGTTTGAGAAATACGAGTTAACCCTTTAACTGCCAATCGCAATATAAAGTAGAAATTTATGTTTACTCGGAAATGGTTATAACGATATTAATAAAAGTTTGGGATAAGGGCTTTTTAGAGACCTAAAACAATTGGAACATCCTTAGCTTCAAGAAACTAGTGTTAATCCTTTAACTGCCAATCGCAACATGTAGTAGAAATTGAGTTTACTCAGAAATGGATACAATGATTTTGATTAAAGTTTAAAGTTATGTGTATTTTTTTTTTTTTACGGAACTAAAACGTTTGGACATATCCTCATCTTCAGGAAAATTCGCGTTAACCCTTTAACGGCCAGTCGCAACATATAATAGAAATTAGGTTTACTCGTAAATGTATATAACGATTTTTATAAAAGTTTGGGGTTAAGTGTTTTTTAGAGAACTAAAACGAATGGACATATCGTTATCTTCAGGAAAAATCGCGTTAACCCTTTAACGGCTAGTCGCAATCTATAGCATAAAATGGGTTTACTCGGAAGTGAATGCGACGATTTTGATTAAATGTTAGGGTAAGTGGTTTTTTTTTTTTTTTTTTTTTTTTTTTTGAGAGCTAAAATAATTGCATCTCATCTTCAGAAAATTTTGCTTTAACCCTTTAACTGCCAATCGCAACATATAATAGAAATTAGGTTTACTCGGAAATAAATGTAATGGTTTTGATTAAATTTTGGGGTTAAATGTTTTTTTTAGAGAGCTAAAATGATTTAACCTAACTTCATCTTCAAGAAAATTTGCGTTAACCCTTTAACGACCAGTCACAACATATAGCAGACATTGGATTTACTCGGAAATGGAGCGCGGACAGGTGAACAAGCAGACAGGCAGAAAAACTAATGTCATAATATTTTCTTAGACCTTATTCGAAACTGTAAGAAACGCCTAACACAACTAAAAATGCAATTCTAGCAATTTCGAATTATAGCCCCTATTATGAACGAAGTTCGACCAAGCTTCTATTTCGTTGGACCTTGACCTAAAGTGGTGCTGGTTAGATTTGGGAATCAATCGCTCAACAGGTGGTGCTGCCATCCTATTTTTTTTCTAAGTACTTAACATGACAATATAGGACAAAATTTCATATAAATGTACATAATGTGAGTTATTTTTAACGCATGAATGTAAAATTTATATGAATTATTGATAATAGTAGTAATAAACTTGAAAAAAAAATGTGTGCATATAGGAGCATTGCTTTCCTTCTGGGAGAGAAGTGCCCTTCCTCCGGACCTGTGTAAATTTTCAATGTGGATATTTTAGAAAGAACTCGTCAATATTCCTAAAACGAATGAATGAACCATAAATCTGTATTAATTTAAAACGAAGCTAACGATTTCTTTTATTTTTAATGTTAAATATATATATATACAGTCGAACCTCGTTAACGTGAACACTGTTAACGTGAATTAACTTGAACTGTGGTAACACTTTTAACATGAACTGTTACCACAATCCCCGTCAAAATGAAGATTACTTTAGTTATATGACGATCAGTTACTGATAGCATGAACTACTGATAACATGAACAGATTTTTTATCCCCTTTGAGATTCACGCTAACGAGGTTCGACTGTATATCTTTTCATGTCTGCACAAAAATGATTTTGTTCAGCATTTATTATTATACTACTTTAAGAAAAAAGTCGTCTGCATTCATCATGGAAAATATCTTTAATAAATCATAACTTAATAAATAATTTGTATTGCGTAAATTTGTATAGGATTATATATAGAAGAAAGTCTTTTGTGTGGTAATACTAGTTAAAATATATTAAAACAAGCGGGCTTTACCTCGGCCGCTGCTAACTACATTTAAAAGAATTTTGAAAATTCGATATTACTTACTAATATAAAAACTTAAAAAATATTAAAATTTTAAAAAAAGTATTCCATTAAAAATCAAAACAGTATTTAAACCAAAGAATATCTACTACGAAAAGAAGGAAAGCTCCAGTAGAAATAATGTAAACGCGAACTGGGAGCGTCTGAGCAAGCGCGCCGTGTAGGTACTGTTGTATAGCAAACTTTACAGGGAAGTGACGTGACGGCATTCTCGTAGAATTTTCAGTTTTGATCCAGTTTCGTTGGGTTTTATGAAACATTCCAAATTAGAAAATTACTTTAGGAATGTTTTCTTTTGGAATAAAATGATTTTAAAATATGGTTTTACCATTAAAAAATTAATATATATATATATATTTATTAATGTTTTTAATGGTTGATTTTTTTTATTAAACTTTTCATTTTTATTGAATGAAAATGGATATCAAAATATTAAATTTTACCAACTTTAATCGTTTTGTAAAAATTATAATTTGAGAGAAATGTATGGGTGTGTGTGTACATTGTATAAAAATAGAAGGGGGAAAAAACTTAATTTCCGTAAAATACAAAAATGTATACATGTGTTTGTGTATATGTATTAAAAAAAAAAAAAAAAAAAAAAAAAAAACTTAAAATACCAAAAGTTATTAGGAGAGCAGTAATGAATGCTTTTGTAAACAAAATATATTGAAATTGCCTCATCCAATTTTAGATCATTAGTTTTATTGTTCATTGCAAAATAAATAAATAGTAATAATGATAATAAAAATACTTTTTTTAAAGCTATTTTGATTGTTAATGAAAGGAATCATTGTCAAAAATATTAAACTCTACCCACTTTAATCATTTTGTAGAAACAATAACTTGAGAGAGAAATATATATATATATATGAAAAACCTTTTCAAATAATTCACAGAAAAAAATAAAAAATAAATAAATATTTAAAAATAAGTGCTTGAAAAAATGGTATAATATCTAAATCTAAACAATATCAACAATTTTTGAAATATGTTTTTTTTTTTTTTTTTTTTAATATAAGTTAAAAAAAATTAATGTTATGTCTCATTAATTACTAACCCTGTTTCAAAAAACATAATTTTATTTGTATTTCAGTTATTATTGGAAATGAAATACTGCATTTTTTGTTAAATCTTTTAAAAGCTATATAGACTTTCTCTCTAATTTAAATATTTTGCTTTTTTTTTTTTTAATCATCTGTGATTTATAACTAGAATTGTATAATCTAATGTAAAAGTACAGATATAAGGTAAAGATGGAATAAAGTAAATTCAGTGTAATAAGAATTGATGGCATATGAAAAAAAAATTTACTGTCTTATATATTTCTATTTTAATGGGATACCATACTTTTATATCTAAATTTATATATACTTCTAATTTAATTATTTATTTTTAATCCATTTTATAATTATTGAAGTGTGCTTAATGTTATTCCCAATCTTTGATTGTATCAACAGTTCTTAAAAATTTATTAACTCCACTTATACAGTCTTTACTACATCACAAATGTATTCATAAATTTTCCACTATTACAATGCATTTTTTTTTTAGTTGATTTGTGTTTAATATTAGTCGCCAAATGAAAGAACTTTAAGATGTAGTAAGGGTGTTGATACCTGCCATCTTAAATAAAAAATAAAGATAATTTTTTATCATGTTTTCTGTCTACTTATACGGTATAAAACTATTTATCTGTAAACCAGTTAACGATAATTGCATTTTCCAACAAATAGCTCCCCCCCTACCTAAAATACTAAGACTGTGATATTTTTTTCTTTTACTAATGTCATTTCTTTAATACAGCCACTGTATTTAAAGAAAAAAGAAAATCACAAATTATGGTTTTATAAAATTTAGGCATTATTGTTAATCAAAATATCAATTATTCCTCATAATTTTTTTTATGTTTTCCATATAAGAGCTATAAGTAATAGCCACATTAATTCCTATACTGATTATATCTTGTGTGTGTGTGGGGGGGGGGGGGGGAGTTAAAATAATTAATACAAAACCTAAGTTATTTTTTAAATATGCTAATAGATATGTGAATAATAAAAATAAAATAATAATTCAGAACATGTGGACATACTTTTATAATGAATTACCTAATTTAAAGGTGCAGAATACATACCTTTTAGATCTTGAGAAACCATCATCACTATCAATTTTTAAATATTCTTTAGTCTCTTTTTAGTCTCTGAAGCCAGCAAATAGTCATCTTGGAAGGCGTAAAAGCAATAATATTTAATGCCTTCCAAAATTATATCAACTAGCGTAAATGACTATCTTGATTGTTGAAAAATATCTTCTTCCGATTTAGAATATCAATCCAATTAATCAATTTGGCTTGAGGAGCAATAATCGAAAACCAACAATACACGATAAAATAATGCAGCTTAAAAAAAATGTATTTCACAGAAAAAGTGAGTAATAAAAGATTAAATCCCCATGAATATTTAATACACGTGAAATACATACTACGCACGCTAGTATTTTTGAATAAATTACGAAGCAAATACTTGCACAAGAAAAAGATTTGAAATCCTAATTCGAAAATGGCGGCGAAAACACGTTACCCACCAAGGAATTACCAGTACCACTTGCCTCTCGCCTTGTTGTTTTCGATTAGAGAGCGCATGCGCGCGGAATTACAGCATCTCGGCCAAAGAATATCTACTACGCGGTTCTTACGAGCCGTTCAGCCTGTATGTTTGCTTCTCCTTTATGCTTTATTCGCGTCGTCAGATGGCAATAGTTACGCTTTGATGAAGCTTTCCTTCTTCTCGTAGTAGATATTCTTTGTTTAAACCATAATAATAATAAAGCAACTGATTATGAAAAAATCACATTTTTCATAAACTTAGTTAAATTTAATTTACTTATGAAAACTTATTCCATTTCCTTTCATAAATATATTTGTACAATTAAAAGCCGCGCAGTATTTCGGCATTTTCGATATATATCAACATTCTATTCCCTTATTGTTTCCGAGTTTTATATTCTCTCATGGCTGATGCCAAAAAACTTTTTCGGCATCAGAAATCTTTGCAAGTTAACTTGGGGATGATAGATCTATATATATTACTATATCTATGGTTTTTCCCCCAAACGGTGTGGGTTCAGGTTTACGACCGATCCAGGATCCATACAATTGGTCGTGGAACAGTGCGTCCAGTCTCATGGACCGGTCTGGATGAAAGTCGTCCAGTGGAGTGTATCCCGTGAACCGTTCGTGAATCAAATGGCCCAAGAAATTTTTCTGAGTCATTTGATCCATTTACTATACGTTGCTGTGATTGGCCATTGGTTATTGCTCTAGTTACGCCATCTATCGGTCATTACAAACGCGAATATGCATACAAGCTTTTTTTTTTTTGTAAATAACTGTATTATTGTTTTAGTTGGTTGGTTGGTTGGGTTTTACGCCGCACTAGTGCTGCGCAGATGGGCAATTGGCGACGGTCTGGGACTCATCCCTAGAGATGGTCCGGAGACATACCATCGCAATTTCGATCCTCCACGGAAAGGATAATTGTTGGTATAATTGTTTCAGAATTATAAATATATGCATGCAGTGGATTGAAATATAATAGAGCAGGCGCATGTTTATAAACAAGCGAGGCTGTTATGCAACTTTTGCGCATGTAGGAAAAATATCTCCCTTTCCAATGGTGCTTTATCCCACCTTTTGCCATCTGCGCAGCACTAGTGCGACTTAAAACCCAACCAACCAACCCACCTTTTGCCTACATTTTAAAGTACAGTCGGCTGCAAAATTATTCGAGCACTAGCCAATAATTCCTATATTTAAAAAGTACACTTAAGACTGTTTTGCTAAGTAAATCCTTGTCGAATCATGTTCTTAGACTAATTAAGAACATGATTCGACAAGGATTTATTTAACAAAGCTGTATTAAGTGTAATTTTTTTTGGCAAGGATTATTGCTAGTGCTCGAATAATTTTGCAGCCGACTGTACGTCCGGAATCATCTGTCGCAGTCACGTCACATGCGTCTGCCTATACAACAATGCAAATTAAAATTCATCGAATATTATTTAAATTTAATAAAATAAATTTTTAAAATGCTCCCAGCCAACAATTTTTTAATTTTGACTTTAACAAAATATTTTAAATATGTTTGTGTACTACTTTGGGAATTTGTGGATAAGTTAATTTTTATGAAACATTTTTACGTTTGAATACTAAACATTTGCATTAAATTTCTGCATTCAAACATAAAAGTAATTAACACTACTTAAAAATCAATATTTAATTTGTATTTAAATTTAAAAAAAAAAAAAAAAAAAAAAAATCATAAATACATTAAACATGAAAAATATTATTGATTGAAATCATAATTAATTGAATTTAACAAACCAATTTAATGAAATGATAATTTAAAAAACTGTTTTTTTTTTTTTTTTTTTTTTTTTTTTTAAATCATTGACTTAAATTAATATTTAAATTTTATAATTTTTTGACAATCTGAAATAGTTTTATATTTCTTACCTTATATCATGATAGAACTTGAACCTACTTCTTAATTACATCAAATATTTGAATGCTAAATGTTTGCTGTAAATTTTAGCATACCAACTTAAAAATATTTAACAAAAATTAGCTTAATAATAAATCCACAAAATAATACTTAAAATTGTTTACAATATATTGTTAAAATACAATAATGCATAATTGAGGGAAATAATTTAAAATTTTTTTGCTGGAAAATTTTCTAAAATTAAAATTTTATTGTTATTATTTTTTTATTTAAATAATTTTCAAAAAAGAATTATATAATTAATATTATTGTATTGTATTTCAGTGCATATGTACCCAACTATTTAGAATAGAAAAAAATAGATATGCATCTATCTTTTTTTTCATAGTTCAATTACATTTTTAATTAATGAATTAATTTTTTCTTTAATTAATTAAATTTTGTAATATTTTATAGCTGATTTCAAACTAAGCCTACAGATGACAGCACTGATTTTGATCTAATAAAGGGATCAAAATCGTTCGGTCTCTGCTTTCGACCGGTCGTGGATCAAATATCTCAGGGCTCAGTTGGATCGGTCGAAGTGATCCAGAGGCTGCACAATCAACTGATTGCGTGATTTTAATAAAAAATTGTATTTATTTCTCCCATTGTTTAATGGTGTTTTCCATTACCTGCGGCTTATTTCTGTCGAGCTATCTACATGATAGACCAGATGTTTCTGCCTAAAGGTTATCTGAGTGAGCAATTCCGACCGGTTATCGGCCTGGATAGCTGAATTGGTAGAGCCACAGACTAAGGAAATACTTAGACCGGGCAAGGCGGTTCTAAAAGTGAAGTCTCAACTGTAACCGAACCGCCACATTGGTATAAGCAAAACATTAATGCGTTTTTCATACAATCGTATTGGTATTATTCTATATTAATTGTAAAGGAGGCTATAAATCGTGAAAAATGGCTTGTGCAGCCTATGGTTGCACCAATAGACCATCTAAGAAAGTTCCGGGAATTACGTTTCACAGGTAAGTTTCAGTAAATATACTTGATCAACAAAAAATTTCCATATTTATTTTAGCGTTATGAGGTGTGGTAGACATTTGCCAGACAAGCGTTGCAGATTAACCATTACGTCGCTGAATAGAATATTGGATATTTATTTTTTTCATTGAGAAATAAAACAAATGTGAACTAGTATGTTGTGGCCACCACAAGACTTTCTTCTATATTTTCCTATACATATTCAATCAGTAACAATATTTTTAAAAAAAGTACGATTTTTTTTCTCAGTTTTTTTTTTTTTTTTTTTTTTTTTTTTTTTGTTAAAAGCAATACATATTTAAATAGTAACAATAAAAAAAAAATAAAAATAAATAAAATTTAAAAAATACGATTTTTTTTTTTTTTTTTTTTTTTTTGGTTAAAAGTAAAAAAAATCGATAACTTAGTTTTAAATAATCACAGATTTATAGTTCAACATTCATTTTAAAGGTATTGACGAGATCTTTCGAAAGATTCCCATCTTCAAAATTTACCCCTCCCCCTGGTGTGGGGGTACTTCCCCCCCCAGGGGGGTAGCGATGTCCCCACATGCACAGAATTTTTTCCTAGTTAACTATTACTAT
This sequence comes from Salticus scenicus, assembly GCA_963930645.1. Classification (NCBI taxonomy): domain Eukaryota; kingdom Metazoa; phylum Arthropoda; class Arachnida; order Araneae; family Salticidae; genus Salticus; species Salticus scenicus. The sequence goes on from OZ005658.1 coordinate 242,295,999, forward strand.
TATCAATAACTCATATTAATTTTACAATCACAAGTTAAAAATAACTCTCATTATGTACATTTATACGACATTTTGTCCTATACTGCCATGTTAAAGATTTAGAAAAAATGAGATCACAGCGTCACCTGTTGAGCGATTGATCCCCAAATGTAATCAGCACCAGTTTATGTCGGAGATCAACTAAATACCAAGTTTGGTTAAATTTCGTTAAAAAAAAAAAAAAAAAATTCTAAGTTTTTTTGTTAAAAGTAAAAAAAATCGATAACTTTGTTTTAAATAATCACAGATTTATGGTTCAACCATTCGTTTTAAAGGTATTGACGAGACCTTTCGAAAGATACCCATCTTGAAACTTTGCCCCCCCCCCTCAGTGGGGGGGAACCGATGCCCCCACATGCACAAAATTTTTTTCCCAGTTAACTATTACTATTATCAACGAGACCTTTCGAAAGATACCCATCTTGAAAATTTACTTGCCCGGGGGGTACTTCCCCCCCAGGGGGGGGGGAACCGATGCCCCTACATGCACAAAATTTTTTCCTAGTTAACTATTACTATTATCAATAACTCATATTAATTTTGCAACTCATATTATTTTTGGTTCGTGAGATACAGCGTCCACAAAAAAATGATACAAACAGACAGACAGACATTTTCTAAAAACTATTAATTCGTGTTCTGGACATCCCAAAGCATGTAAATCCATCAAAAAACGGAGGTCGAAAATTTTCGCGAATCCAATACTATATTACATATAGAAGAAAGTAAAAAATATGCTTTAATCCCGTTCTTGCCCCCCCCCCCTTCTTCCTGAGGGGGGCGATATTAAAAAAAAAATATGTCAGAAATCTTCGCGGGAGTGTATTCGACAATTTCACAAAGTTTCATGGCGATCGGATGAATGGTGTTGTAATGGATGAAGGATAAACAGACAGACATGCATTCGTTTTTACATATACAGATTGCAATGTTACTGGTTTCTTGCTTGTACCAATATGGCCGCCGGTCGCTCTAAGCGCCTTACAGTTACTTCACTTTTCCCCATTCAAGAAAGCCGTCTGACCGGATCTAAGTATTTCCTTAGTCTGTGGGGCGAATTTGGAAAATGCCTACTCCTCAGAACCTTGGCGAGAAAATTCTTGGCGCACAACATATTTTAAGGGGAAAATATGAAAATGTGGAAACTAATCATTGATTGAATCAAACCTGTCAGAATGAATCAAGAATGAATGAATCATCGATTCACATCCACCGTACTTGCATTCGTATCGTAATATAAAAATAAACATTTTTGTTTAATAAAAATAAATAATTTTCTTCACATTTAATTGAATGAAAAGCGATTATTTTACAGAAGACATTTTTTTTTCTTTTATGTTTAAAATGTGCTAAATAAAAATACAAATTTATTACAGATAACTTTTTTTGCCAATATGTTTGTAAACGTATCATTAATGATGTACTTAAGTAATTACAAACATAAGTAATTAAGTAAAATGTTCGTTAGGTGATGTTCATTTTGATTAATGCAGATTTTTTTTCTTTCCCTAACTCTGAAATTAAGTATAGCATGCACAGTTTTATTTATTAAGCTCAATTAATTTTTAAAATAGCAACACATTGATTTTCTTCTATTTACTTATTTAGATTAATAAATAAATAAGGCTCACTTTCTAAAAATTGAACTAATTCAAATGTTTGTGCAGGTATAGATTGATTACATTGATAATATAATTAATTGCATGTATTATAATCTCTTCCTTTGAATGAAATTTCTAATTATTTTTATGTAAATGATTTTTAACTCAATTTATTTCAGTAATAATCTTGCTTTAGTAAAAATGAACTATGTCCAAACATTTAAAAGTATTTATATAATCTTAATATTTTTTCTATATATATATAACCTTTCATTTTTAAATATTCATGCAAACAATTCTCCATTCAGAGGCCTTTTTTGTAGCCTGTTATATTGTTACAACTTGAATGGACTTTAATTTAGAAATATATGTTATTCATTAAAAGCTTAATCATAATTCACTGTAAGAAAAACATTGATATCTGTGATAATTTAGATGGATTCTTCAAAATAACTTCTAAAGGCTACATTTTGCTATCTGAAAACATGAAATTAAAAAGTAAAATTTACAGTAATTAAGGATATCCACTTAATTTTCGAAGTATACCTGATATACTCTAATAAAAATGTTGATATAAGTATTTGAGATGTATCCACCAAAATAACTTATTTTAACAATAAATAATCTATATATATAAAAGAGTAAACTCACTGATTACTGACTCAACACAGTCGTGGCGATTCTATGGAGATACAGGTGAAAATTTTGGTGAGCACGTTGGTTTTAGGACCTTGATGACCACTAGGACGGGATTTTGCAAAATCAAAGAGCAAAAACATTTTTATAAACATAACTCTGCTCCAAATTGCTTCACGGTGAAAAAATTTCAGAGGGAGAGACTAGACTTGAGTGCAAAAAAAAAAAAAAAAAAAAAAAAAAAAATTATTTTCTGCAATTTTGGAATTCTGGATTTTTAAGGGGGTAAAAATGATTTTTGGAGGCAAATTTAGAAAATACGCATTTTTTAATTAAGCCTCGCTTTCCCAACATCAAGGCGTTACTGCAGAAAAATCGCTTTCAGGTGCCGCTTGGCATGTTTGGCGAAAATCACCAGCACAGCACCTTTTTGTACAATTTAGAAGTTGCAACATTCCACTGGTTATGTTTGCTATCTCTGACGAATTAGTGCACTTCTTGAATGAGGCGGGCTTAACTAAATTTCACTTCAAAATGGGGTCAAAATGATCCCATCTTGGGAAAGCGAGGGTTAAACTCTACCAATAATAGCACAAAGATATAGAAAACCACTAAGAGTCAACTTGAGGATATTTCCAAAAAATCGTTATTGGTTTTCTGCAATTTTCGATTTTGGGGAGGAGTTACGAGTGGGCAAATTCAAGTCCCCCTTTTAGCACTAAATTTGTCCGGGGAAATATATACAATCACAAATTTTAGTGTGTGGCTTATTTATGTATGCCTGACACCTATTGTAACAGGATTTTGCAAAAATTCCCAATTGGGGGGGGGGGGGGGGAAATAAACCTATTTCCAAGCATAACTTTCCTTCAATTTATCTCAGCAAGATTAATTTTATGTGTCGGTTGTTTATACCTTCCCAACACGCACTGTAAAGGTATTTTTACGCAATTTCTTCCTCCCTCCTTTGCAGGTGGATAGGGAGGCAAAAATATGTTTATAAGAGTAACTCCGCTCCAAATTATCTCAGGATAGTGATTTTTAACATGTCGATTGGTTATGCTTTCTCAAGACATATACTACAAAGAGATTTTGTAAAATTCCACATTTTCCCTCTTGGGGGTTGGAGAGGAGAAAACATGTTTCCAAGTACAAATCTGCTCTGAACTATCTTAGGTGATTTTTTATGTGCGGGCTGGTTATGAGTTTCCAACACGCACAATGAAGGTAGCCTGCTAGTACATTATAAAAGAGCATCAAAGAACTGGCGTTTAAAAGTAATAATTACAAAACTTTGAATAAACACCATAAAAGCAAGAACTTCCAACAGTTGTTTCGGGTCAAAAGAAAACCTAGCCCTTCGTCAAGTGAATAAAGTAGGCACGAGTGCTGTAACAAAGCGGCAACACAGTGCAACCTGCAACAGTGTGTTGTTGCTTCTTTTACAGCACTCGTGTGTACTTTTTTTTGCCTGATGAAGGTTTTTTTTTTTTTACCTGAAACAATTGTTGCGAGTGTTTGCTTCTATGGTGTTTACATTTTCTAATAATACATTTTCCTATTAAAAAAAAATTAAAGAGTAAAATTTACTGTCATTCACTTAATTTTCAAAGTACACCTGATCATTTTTTTCCCCCATAGATTTGGTAAAATAGAAATTTTGGCCAATGACAGTCCTTCGTATGTTGTCATTCTTTCTATCAAGGCACCCTAGTATAACTTACTTGTCAATATTGCAGCCATATTTATTTTAATAATTTAAACTTGAAAAAGAAAATCTTTATTAAATGACGAATTAATTGCCTTAACGATGTTACACGTACATACATTTTATTAAATTATAGCTATATTTTAATATAGTTGTACATATTTTTTATTTAATACTTCCTTAATATGAGAGCCTATTTTTAAGATTAATAAAACAAATATTTAAAATTGAGCTATTTCACTATGCATAGAAATCTGTATAGTAGCGATCACTTCCATGCATGTGAACTCACTTGGCAACCATTAAAACCAAAAGAGAAAAAAACATCACTGGATACAACTTACACATTTTGCATGAAAATCTGTATAGCAGTGGTCACGGTACCATACATGTATGCTTGCTTAGCTAGCATTAAAAAAAATCTGACGTGGACACCACGACTTCCTTATACATCTATTGGAATATACATATGGTTATGGAAACATTGATATTTTTGTGTGAGGTAATTGATTTGTAACTAAACAGGCAGGTTCTAGTCCATGAACATTCCTGAAAACAAGCAAAAAAAAAAAAAAAAAAGCTACTCCAACCACAACAGTCCTGATGATAAAATTATACACTCCTTCTCATACTTATAAGGACACTTTATATTTTGAAATAACTAATGTAAAAGTAATTGTGAACAAGATTAACTAAGTGCACTTAATATATCTAGTATTCTAAAAACCAAAATTGCTATAATTTTTTTAATATGAAACAAAATTAATAAAAAATAATGCAAAATGTGTTTTTCTCCACGTTTTTAGATATTCATAATTATAGGGACAATCCAGATTTTTTCGTTTTATTTAAATTACTAGTGGATAAATTACAGTTGACATGCGAATTTGTTAACTAGTGGGCTAGATTAATTCATATATAAGCCTTCAATTTTTCTTGGACGGACATTACTGATAATTCCTCGAAAAAAAGAACGTTCAAGTAGTGAAGTATGATAAATGTGTTTTTTAAGTGGAAGGATAATTTTAATCCGCCGAATTTCTAATGAAATTCGAAGATCTAAAATTGTTGAAGGAAATGTGATCAAATGTTGAACTACTGATTCGATAGGAGAGAGATCTGATGCAAAATCAGAGTTGTTTTACAGAGATCGAAGACTCATAATTCCTCTTACTGTTCTACTCATAATGACTGCTACTAAATTTGCTTGTAATTTTTAACGAAAGGTTAGGTTCCACATTTATGCATGTTCAAAATAATTAATAATATGTTAAAATGAATAAAAAACCTGCAATAATCAATCAGCAATTAATGGGGGAAAGAACGTCTGCGTTAAAGTTGAATAAAGACAATATTAAATGGTAAAATGTTGCATTTTTGGATGAAAAACATTTTGTTCTTGATTAACCAAATGGATTTAACAGTTACTGGCACGATCTGAAGATAGCGAAAGACAGAGCAGATTTTTTAAAGGCAGATATGAATCGGGCATTTAAAAGTTGGATCTATCGTGCTCTGGGAAGCTGCTTCTACTGAAGGCAGAATGAATTTAGTAATTTTTTCAATTATTATGAACATCAAGAGAATATCCGCAAATTTTAAACGTCGAATTATTAGATTTTTGATAGATTTTGGGGGGTAATAATATTTTTTTTCAACAAGACTTACATTTTTTCTCTACTTTTAGAGCAATAGGAAATAGTTTGAAGAAAGAAACGTCTGTATTATTGCCTTTCCCATGGTCTAATAGTTGAAAAAACCTTAATTTATGATATTAGAAATGTGCATGCAAGTGGAAAGCAATTTTAAATAGTTTAAATGTATTAAAAATATCATATATGCTATATGAAATGGTATTGAAATTGAATATTAAAAAAAAATGTATATATATATATATATATACCAGAGAGAATGTCTGACTGTTTAACCCTAAAAAGAGACCCCATAAAATATTAATTTAAAGAAAAACTGAAAAAAATTCGAGCTCTCCTTATAATTGTGAACACCTAAAAAATCATCTTTTTACCATATTTAAAGTTTTTTAAGATAGAAAAACGATAAAACTTTTTAAATATAGTCTATTAATGAAATTCAAATTAATTAAAAATATATTTGTTTAAATTATAGTGTTCAGTGTTTAGTTAATATAGAAAAACGGGTGTCCTTATAATTATGAGAAGGACTGTATATACCGCCAATTGTAAATTTTTCAGGAATTTTCTATGGCTTATTACAGAAAATACCATTGGCAAATACTCAGCTTAGACAGTACAAAAATTAAAAAAACTGGTGTACAATGAATATTTAAATTAAAAAAACTTTTTCATACACCATAAAATTATGAAAGCATTACCAGTTTCAAAAAGACATGGCCTTTCTTCTTCAGGTACAAAAACCACCAGTCTTGCTTTTTTCTCCAAGGTAATAGCAAGTGCTTTGCACCTGAAAAAGAAAAACCATGTCCTTTTGAAACTGGTAGTGGTTTTATTAATTTTATGGTATGTGAACAAGTTTTTAAGTTTAAATATTAAACACAGCTTATTGTTCAATGAAAATCATTTCAGTATAAATTGCCTACTTTTATTCTTGTAGGCAAAAATTAGTGGTGAGAAATGATACATTTTACCAAAACAAATAATTCTGTTAAAATTGAGAAAAGGTTTACAAATTCTGGCTCACCTGAAGCAATATTTGTCACCAAATTCGATTACTAATCTCGTCAGGCTGCCAAGTTTGTAGCCGACGCAAATGTTGATATTGGCATCAATTTTAGCGATTTGCTGAAAATTTTTGTAAAGAATAAAACCTTACATTACAGCTTTATGGAAATCTGAATAGCTGCTTTTGTGAGGGGGTTTCCTCCTTCATCAGCTTACTTCCTCATGGTCCATGCCATCGGTAGTGGATGTTTTCTTCTGTCTCTTGCTTTCTCTTTAATTAGATCGTGTCACTGTCGGTAAGCACAAATGCTGATATCAAAGCGGCAGCATGTGTTGCCACTTTGCTGCAGCACTCGTGCTTCCTTTGTTCGCCTGATGAAGGGTCATGTATTCTTTCGATCCAAAACAATTATTGTGAATTTATAGCATTTTATGGTGTTTATTCAAAGTTGTGTACTTATTACTTTAAAACGCCAGTTCTTTCTTATATTCTCTTCTGTTTTCTTCCGTTTCATGATATTTGTGAAATATGCTAGCAGACCCATAGCTGCAGCGACAAATATTTCACTTTTTAAACATTTTAGGATGCTATGCTTTTTTTTCTTTCTCTCTTGGCGGTAATAATAAACTTATACTTAAATTGTAATTTTTAAATTTACTAGATGAGGCTAAGTCTTCAAAAACAATTTGTTAAAAATGAAGTATAACTTAAAAATTTTCACGAAATTTGTAAAATTTTGGGTGTGTGGTGATTAAATCTCCAAGTCTCTCATGATTAAGATCTCAGCAGAAGAATTAAAAATTATTTTGCATGGAGCATTTTTAAAAATTTTATCTTATTAAATTTATATGTAATATGTAAAATTCTGAGACAAGGAGTGTAAGCGAAAAGTTGCCAATTAATGAAAAATGTGTTTTTTCTTTGGACTAAAGCTGAATTGCTGCTAATTGATCAAACTATGTTCGATTTGAATGAAACAATTGAATATTACCATAAAAATTAAGTAATAGCAAAATAAATAACACCATAAAATTAAAAACATACAAAAGTTCAAATGGCGAACAATTCAAAAGAATGCAAGAAAATTAAATAAATGTTTACCTATTTTAAGAAAAGATTTATTTACTGCATGTCATGATGAACTTTCTTTCTTCAATAAGCTTTTCCTCCCTTTTCTTCCATCTGACATCCGTTTTAATGAAATGAGCTAGCAAGCCCACATCTACAGGCACGAAAACAATTTTGTGCACTATAGATATGTTCCAGCTGGCGTAGGATGCAAAGACTTCACAAATGAAGAACTTTCTGAGGAAAACTGCTCTTTCTTTTCTTCTTCAGTCTTTTTTAAACAGTAACTATATAAATACATATTTTAATATTTAAGGATAATGTGCAATTTTTTGGAACTATAGATTTATACGCTGAAATTGCTTATTTCAAATTCATCAGATAAAGCTATAGGGTAGGTGCTCCAGTGATTGGCATGCTCCACTAATTGACATCTATCCCGAAATAATTAATAAATAAGAAAAATAATAAAATCATATTTTACGTATAAGAATTTTAACATTTTTTGTCAAACACTGGAGCATAGGGTGCAAATAACTGATAAAATGAATAACTAGCAGTGTCAAACAATGAAACATAGGGTCCAATTACTGATAAAATGAAAAACTGGCAGTGTCAATTACTGGAACATTGAGTGGGTGTCCAATAAAAATTCATAAAAAAAAAATAATTGTTATAAAATGTATATATTTTAACATATATGTGGTTCTGAATGTCTTTCATGCCATATGTACTAACTTAAGATTTCTGAAAATTTTTTCTGATGACTAGAACATTAAAAACATCAGAGATTGCTCTAAAAGTGTCAATCACTGGTGCACTTACCCTATCTACAAATAAAAAATAATAATAAATAAATAAAATAAATGAACTATAACAACATTTTTATAAACAAACACCATAAAATTAAAAAAACATACAAAAGTTCGAATGGCAAACAACTGAAAAGGATACAAGAAAATCAAATGTCAAATTTCAATGCTGATCTATTTTTAGATTTATTTACAGCATGTCACAAGGAACCGTGTCTTCAATAAGCTTATCCTCCTCTTTCTTCTTCTATCTGATGTCGATATTAATAAAAATCGCTAGCAAGCCCACGTCTACAGGCACAAAATCAATTTCGTGCACTGAAGCTATGGTCCAGCTGGCATAGGATAAACTTCATAACTAGAGAACTTTCCAAGAAACACTGTTCCTTCATTTCTCTTCGATCTTCTTTAAACTGTGATTATTTATAATTTTGAGCTTTTCAACTGTTTTTTTTTAAATTGTACTTTATACATTTTTTGCATTTAATTTTTTTTTTTAAATGTATTTTGATGCAATTTCATTTTCTGCCATTTTGAGTATGGCATTCTTTGATAAACTTTCCTTTCCTAACGGTTTGTAAATTCCAAAGATAATAGCAAAATTGTGCCAAATATTAAAAAAACGCTAAGTCATACCATAAACTGTATTATTATTCACAATTAACAAAAATTAATTCTTGTTTTTATAAATTCAAATTAACTTCACTCAGAATGTATGTGTACTACTTAATCAGCAGTCTACATAATGCAATCTATTCTATGTAAATATATCTCAGTATAATATTCAAAATGTAGTGTGTAATAAATATATTCATCGATATTATCATTATAAAAATGATTGAACTGATAATTACATGTTATCAGTTCGACCAATTTCATTTCAAACGGTGATATTTAACAAAATAAACATCTAACTAATATACTAATTAAAAGGCGAATGATCACAATTATATCATAATTTTAAGTCAAATTTGTTTTCAAATGTCTAAACAAATTACCTGATATAAGATGAGTCATCAGGATATAATATCAGATACTAATATTTCAATATGTTATAGTAATAATGTACAAAATATTATGTTTTAATTAAAAAAATAAAAGGAATGTTAATTCTAGGCACTTATACAACTTACAGACATTAAACTAATAATTATAAAACCATTGAATGTTGTGAACATACCTTGCAATAAGTCCTTCACACACACACAAAATAAACATTTGGATTCCAGCATTATTAATTACTAATTCACTTAAATGCATACGTGAAATAATAACTCATACATAGGCAAAATATAAAATAAATATACGTCAATCTCTTTTCAAGTTTATCTCGACATAATAAACACGACAATTTGTTTACATGTAGGATGTTTCCAATTAGCTATGAACGTTTAGAAACTTATTTAGAAAATAAAAATAGCTATTCAATTACAAAATGAATGTTTTATATCATACTCCAAAGTATCTAATTCAGGAGACAAAAGCACCTAAAATTTATTTAAAATTATTGAACAAATTTCTATCGTTAGTGCTAATACGAATTCGGATTCTGACGTCCGCTTGTCATCAGACATGCGAGCAACCCTACCGTCTATCATCATGACTGGCGCTCGCCAAAGCCCGATTATGTTTTTTCGCCAAGGTTCTGAGGAGTAGGCATTTTCCAAATTCGCGTCTGTGGGTAGAGTATGACCTTGACCTTGTAAGTGAAAGATCCGGGGTTCGACTCCCGGTCCAGGCATTATTTTCACTCAGTCGGAAAAATAAAATTTCAATAAATATGATTTTCTTCCAGTCAGTTGATTGTGTATAAAAAATTATAGATGTAATTACGTATCTAAACTACCGTTTAGATGTGAATTCGTTCAAACCCATTCCATTTTAATTTTAAATATGGAGCATCGCGCGAGTAAACAAATTTTATTCGAGCATGCACATTTTCAGTCTGAGTAGTTCATCTACCGCCAGTACCAGATGGCCTTGTCATCGATCAGTGAAGTAATCATGACGTAACTACTACAAACTACGCTACCCATTGCTCCACTGGCGTGAATACGCTTACTCTGGAGACCTATCAACGAGATATTTAAAGTAGAGTGCTGATTCAGTGGATAAAGGTTTAGCTTTCCGCGGTTCAAGATGAATCACCTGACATGAGACAATAGGTTGCTATGTTTGGCTCTTTATCGCTTTTTTTGGTGATTTAAAATTTCAGTTTAGCAAATTATCATTATTATTAGGTAACACGTGAGTCCTATGACCGAAATAAATTGTTTTAAAATAATTTTTCACATATTTCACATAATAACAAATAATAAAATACTGTTTCTTTCATCATTTCCCAACAAAGTTTAAAAGTGTTTATGAAAAAATAAATAACCTTTTAAAGAGCTAAATTTAACAACAATTAATAATTTATCAACTATTTTTAAATATTTTGTCAGTTAAATTTTGATTACACGAAATAAAAAAAAGTAAAATAAAACAAAAATTATTTTGAACAAAAAAATTTTCAATTACGTAAGTAAACAACACTGACCTGAAGAACAACTGGAGCAAATGGTTCTAATCCGTTGTAATGAAATGCTCGCCCTCTGGTGGGCTAAGGTGAAATTACAATTAACATGAATAGCTTTCGACTTTCGTCGAGATGCCATTGTTTGCTAATGTTTAGTTTCACATATATTTATTGAATAAAAATGAATAAATCCATTAAAAAAGATAACACTGTCGTGTGCCTCACCGCAATGTCCTCCATGTTACCATAAAAAAATTATACCTTTGGGAGGGGGGGGGGCTCCCTTGGAGGATCAAAATTGCGATGGCATGTCTCAGGACCATCTCCAGGGGTGAGTCTCAGGCATCGAGCAGATATACTAGTAGAGGGAGAATCCCTATTCTTTTCTACGGAAGAAAACGTGTCCAACATGTATCAAGTGATATTTCGTTGCGCCAACTTTTCTCGTTACTTATCGCTTTCTTGGCGATAGTTTGTTCCCCCCCCCCCCACCAAAAAAAAAAAATGTTGTAAATACCAAAGATTATTTACCTCATTAGATATTCTTTGACAAATATGTTATAAGAGTTGTGCATTTCTTAATTATTATTTCTTTTTCCAATGAAAACTCTGCTAAGCGATTTTTATAAAAAAAAATTACAATTTTGAAAAACGATTAAAAAGAGAGAAAAAAAGATCTTTTGAATAAAATACAAAAATAAAAACATTTCAAATATATAGTATGTTGTAGCCATCACAAAACATTCTTTAATGTTATCCTATACAAAAACGCACAATGTAAATTAGATATTAATTAAAATAATTTTTTATTAAAATTTCTTTTCATGATGAATGCAAATGATTTTCATTGCAAAGATATATAATAATGGCTAAAGAAAGTTTATTTTGTGTCCTATAGACCACATTCATATTTTAAAAACTGCATTTTTCTCCCTAAGTCATTTATTTATTTATTGAGAAACGAAGAAAAACCCTGATAAATTTGTTTTTAATTATTCTAGATTTAAGGCACAACCATTAGTTTTAAAGGTATTGGCGGGTTCTTTTCAGAAACACTATTATTAAAAATTTACATAGACACCCCCCCCTCCAGTGAAAAGCGATACATCTACATTTACAATCATTTTTTTTCCATAATTGATTATTACTATTTTAAACAATTATTTTTTATTCACAAAGATTCGTTAAAAAATAATTCTCACTGTGCGTATTTATGCGAAGTTTCGTTTTTATGTTGAAGCAAATAAATAAATAAAATAAAATAAATATATACGGGATGACAGCGCTACCTATTGGGTGTTTGATGTTTTAGGAGTAAGGCTGATTGGCTACCCTATGATTCTAGGCATAAGGTGGAGTGCCCTCCGGGAGGGGAGTCTAAGGGGTCCTAGTCCGTATTTATGCAAGTTTCAGAGAAAACCACGGAAAACTCCAAACGATTAGGTCAACGAGCGCGAGCTGCGATCGAACCCCGCATCTCAGGTCTCTTTTAGCTAGAGATATAAAAAACCCGGGAATTTTGATTCAGGGGAATAAACATGCGAATTTTTGGGTTTAAACCGGGAATTTTGGGAACTTTGGAAACTTTGACGTTTGACGGGAAGAAACTAATACTCAATGATTACATTCAATTTCACTTCTTTTAAGAGTACAAGTAGTATCATTTTTGTTCTATTTACTTAAATTAATGAGAGACTGAAAATTATGAGACTATATTACAGAAAGCTTAAAAAAAAAATAAATAAACATTTACATTATTCACATTAATAAATTATGAGGTTTTGTCTTCCTATTTAAATAACTTTTAGAATTTCTTTATTTATATAAATATATCCCATAAAATATGTTATAAAAATAGCACAATGAAATGATGATAAAAAAAACCGTTAAAATTTATGAAATTTTGTTACAGTTAATTAAGAAATATATGTATATATATAAAAAATTAAGTCACATAAATTACTGAAACGTGAAACGTTGTAATAATCAGTTACAGAGCACAAGGAACAAAATCAAACCACAATTATTTGGATATTAAATGCTTAAAACAATAATGAATTGAATGCATGAAATCAATACATAAAATATTCATTAGTTAATAATTAACAATTTGTCTGGTTTTTATTTTACATATTAAATTTGTTGCAATTTTAGCTATAATATTTTGCAGTGTAATATTGTTGATCCTTTTAGTGAACATAGGTCATTTTGAAGCATTTTTGAACTTAAAATATTAAAGATTTACATTCATAGATATAAAACTAAAACATGACAAGCTCCGATTGCGATAAAAATGAAGTGTTATATTATAATCAGTATATGTCTACTATAAGAACTAAGACTTAAACATATTTCAATAACAGAAAATAAATCTGTAATTAAACTAATAACGAAACCAGATTTTGGACATACCATATCAATATTTAATTTAAGATATATCTACAAATCAAAGACTGTTTACCCCTTGTGATATTTTGAATGTGATAAAAAAGCAGTGCAGTGTTATAGTCAAGGATATTCAGTGACTGCAGTCAAAATACTAAATTAATATATATATAAATATATATATATATAAAGAGTATATTGCTAAATTCACAACTTCTGAAAACTTTCAAAATTCCCTTCCCAAAAAACCGGGTTTATTCCCCGGTTTAAACCCGGGTTTTTTCCCCCGCTCACATCTCTACTTTTAGCCCAGAACCGATCGGTCGCTGGTGGGCCATTTTCAGCAACAGCTTATAGGCACTAATTTATATTTTGTTGTTAGAACTAAATGCCAAGTTTAGTTAAATTTCGTCCACTTATTTATTAGAGCATCCACAAAAGTTTAGGCATACACGAAGGCACTTAAAATAATGGAATCATGTTCAGGATATGTCAAAACGTATAAATTCGTTGGAAACCGGAGACAAACTTTCCATTAATCCGCGTTTGTAATGAAATGCTCTCCCTCTGGTGGGCTAAGGTGAAATTACAATAACCATGCTTTAATTCGGCTTTCATCAAGCCGATGTTTAGTTTCACATATATTTATTGAATAAAAATGAATAAATCCGGTAAAAAAGATAACACATACTGTTCTGTGCTACAGTGTAACTCCAAAGGATCAAGAAATCCAGAATTAAGCTTCCATTTATTTCCAAATGACAAATTTAAAATTTCAGTTGCTTCGGCTAATGGAAGTAAAGAATTAATCAGATGATTTAAAACTAATATTTGTTCAACTTAATTTAAAAATCTACTTCCGATCGAACTTTGAATAAACTGAAATATTTTTTTCCAAAAGCAATCAATTTTCCATGATGTAATGGCGGAGAAATTATAGTACGAATATTAAGTAGAATAACAAAAAGAACAATAATAAATACACGTGGCTATTATATTTACTAACAACAGAAGCTGAAAAAGCGCCATCTATCGATCATTACAAACGCGGATCGAATACTTTCTTCGTAAATATAAAGAAGAAAATAAGAAATAAAGCAAATATCTTAAATAATGATGCATCTAGATTATTAATAAAAATATTATAGGCATTAAAAAATAGAATCTATCCTATTTCTTTTTGTATTATTATAATTTAAATTTTTACAGTTACAAGATGAAAGTATTCTATTCCTATAAATTTTTCCTCTAATTTTTGATGGGTTTATTTTTTTATGCCATTGGGAATTTATTTATTTATTTTTTTAATTCCAATATCGTCAATGATGAAACAAAAAATGGGAAAGATCACAAACTACGCGGGCGCAATATCTCGATGATTCGACTTTCGGCTAACACAATACCGTAGTAGTTCACGGGTACAGACAGGAAAAATGAGAATTGACGACTTGACTTTCTGTCGTCATTCGACGTCATGATGAAATTTAACCTATAGGAGTCTTAATTTAGCTCACAAATAAAGGACTATAGCCAATCATAGCGCAGCTTATCCACACAAACAAAGGAAAACTCCGCCTCGTTCTAGTCGTCCATTGTCACGTGACAATTCTCGATGATGTTGGCCCATAGAATAATAATAAAGTTAATAATAATAAAGTAAACCCTTTATTATTATTCTATGTGTTGGCCACACAAGGGGTTGCCATTTCTTTCTCTACCTAAATTAAAGCTCGATGGTCCCAGGCCGTCGCCAGTTGCTCATCTGTGCAGCACTAGTGCGACGTAAAACCCAACCAACCAACCGTGGTCCCTCCTTGATTTGGGGAAATTTGACAACTGTTTGGGGAAATTGACTTTCAACTATCTGGCAACATTGGCGCATGATCTGTTAAAGAATTAACCACTCAAGGAGGATTTTTTCTTTGTGGTGAAGGAGGTAGGTAGGTTGGGTTTGGTCGCTCCTGGTCTGCTCAACTGTACTCGCTAGTGTGTTTACTTGTCCTGCTTCAGCCGTGTTGCTGGTGTTTCCTTCGAGGTTAATTTTTTGAATTTTGTTCCGGCTTTCGAGTCGAAAGTTGGTAAGTTTTTGCTTTTATCTTTTCTTTCACGCCTAGGAGTGTGAGTTTGTCTTTATTTTCTGTTGCGGGGTATTTCTCCTCGCTTGTTATCATTTGGCCACATGTCCGGAGGCGGTTCCCTGGATAGGCCACCATGTTCCTTGAATCATTTCTCCAACGCCGGTGCGTTGGCAGACTCGCTTAGTATAGCACTAAACGACGGATATGATTCCATCGCTATAATCATCGCGGCAAAAAATGGCTCTATACCACATACTCATCCGAAAACTTTAAAAGAAGGAATAACAAATATCGTAGCGGATAATAGAGCCATTGAGGACATAAAATTAACCAGACAGGGTAAACTGTTGCTAACAACCAAATCAGTTGCTGCTGCTCAGCATTAATTCGCTATTGGGTGTCGCTGTGGACCCATTTATAATCACCGATACCATTTCATCGAGATTTTTGTTTCATAATATTGAGACTAGTGTGTCCTGTGCAGACATCGCCGACGAACTTGCAGATCAAGGGCTAGCGGCCTTGGAGGTCCGCCGTTTTATGAAGAAATCACAGGGTGAAGAGACTCCCACCCAAACCGTCCTGGTAACGCTAGTCGGTACGAACCTCCCAACAAGTGTCAAATTGTGGTATGTTCGCCACAAAGTCTTCCCCTTCTATGACCGGCCTCGTGCATGCCTTAACTGTCACAGGTTTGGGCACTCGACAAAATCATGCCGGAGCCAAAAGCTCTGTTTCCGATGTGCTGAACATCATACGGAGGAGTGTACGGCTGCATCCCCAAAATGCATCAACTGCAAAGGTTCACACGCAGCATCTGACAAAGCATTCCCGGATTATAAAAAGGAATCTGAGATCCAAAAATTCAGAAGCGAGAACTACCTCACAATTTCGGAGGCGATGCGCATTTACAATGAATCAAGGAAAACATCCAGTAGGTCCTTTGCGACGGTGGCGGCTAGCGGCCCACAAGACGTTGTATCCAAAGCCGATCTTCACTCGGCCCTACAAAACATTACTGAACACTTTACCAATATGGTTCAAACCCTCGTTGCCGAGTTCCAGCAATCGCTGCAAGTGTTGGCAGAAGTCATCATTCAGCCCATCTCTGAACTTATGCAGGCGATACAACCAAAAAAGGCACAAAAGGCTGCTCTGGTGGACGTGTTTAATGAAGTCCTCCAGAAAAAATCAAAGAAGTTGCTCTTGCAGCCCCAGGACTCAACCATCATGGACTACTCCTCGTCTCTTCTCTCACATGAACCCTCCACTTCCATGGATACCACTTTGCAAGACCCGCCGCTCACAGGTGGTTCGACAAACCAGTCCCCCCAGGTGGGATAGCGTGCCCTGGCTCTCAGTGCTCTCACGGGTAAGTCCCCTTTTCTTTTTCTTCCCTCTTGCTCTGTTTCTGTTTTTTATGGGTTTAGTCAATTTTTTGGTTCACTGGAACTGCCGCAGTCTTAGGGCTAATGGCCATTGGCTCCGTTTTACCCCTGAGCTCCATGCTAGTCTACTCTGCCTGCAGGAAACCTTTTTGTCTCCCCAGGACACCTTTGTCATCCCTGACATGACGGTGTACAGGGCTGATAGAGTTGATACTCGCGGTGGTGGTCTCCTCACTGCTATACATGCCTCCAAGGCTTCCTACCTGGCTACCCTCCCTCCTTGCCCTGTCCTGGACTTCGAAGTCCTCGGGGGTCAAAGTTTTCTTGGACAACTGCTGGACATTAGTGCTGAACTGCTACTCCCCTTCAGGCAACTTCCCGTCGCCGTCGGATTGGCTTACTGAAATCCTATCCTCGGAGAATTCCCCCTTTATCATTGTTGGTGACTTCAATATCAACACCCTTTCTCGCTCTCCCCCCGTCCCAAGGCGGGTCCAACATCTGCTTGACTGGGCTAGCGTCCAGGATATTTGCGTTCTGAATTTTGATCACCCTACTCGCTTCGGCTCTTCCGGTTCCTCCTAGACCTCACCATGCTGTCTCCCTCCATCCAGTCCAGAATTAGATTTTACGTCCACCCTGACTTGTTCGATTCGGACCACCACCCCATCATTCTCTTGGCCTACTCCCTTGTGGGCTACCCAACGGCCCCTCGTCGCGTTTACAAGTGGACTAGAGCCTCTGCTGCTCTTAACATGATAGATAACCTTCCGACTTCTTCTTATCAGGACTTTGAGCACACTTGCAGAGAGGTTATGGACTTCACTTCCTCTCACCTGAGTTCGCCTAGTCGTTTGGGTTGTCCTTTGTGGGATTCTCACTCCTACGTTCGAAGCGGAAACATCTCCGCCTTGCCCGTTTGCATTGCTCCAGGGAGGATTGGATTCATTACAAGAAGTACGCGGCCAAACTTCGAAGGTAGATCAAACAAGCTGCCCGCAACTTCTGGGACTCCCTCTGCCAAGGCAGTTGCGAAAGTGGGAGAATCTTTAAAATCCTGAAACGCCTGGCTAGTCGTGACCTCCCCTCTGGCGACAATATTATCAAGGACCCTGTCCCCATCGCGTCCATTCAAACCCAAGCTCATGCTTTTCTAGAATATTTCTCTAAACCCAACCTCCCACACCCTATTCCAGTTGATCTCGGTGATGGGGATCCGATTCTAGACGCCCCCCTCTCCTTGGATGACTTCGTCACGCTCTAAAACGCTCTCGTCCGACTGCGCCAGGTGCTGATGGCATCTGTATTAAGCTCTTTCAGAAGCTTTCTGAGAAACACCTCAAATACCTGCTGAACACCTTTAACCTTTCTTTTGGTTCGGGGGAAATCCCTAACTCCTGGAAGCTTGCCACCATCGTTCCCATCCGGAAGCCTGGCAAACCTGCTCATCGAGTCGACTCCTACCGCCCGATAGCTCTCACTTCGGCGGGGTGCAAATTATTGGAACGCATAATCGTCCGCAGACTCCTTGCTTGGGGCGGGCAGCGGCATTTGTTCCATCAAGATCATTTCGGATTCATCCCTACTAGGGAGTGAACCCTAGCTTTATGCAATTTTATAAACGATAGTGTCTCGGCCGGCTCTCGTAAATGGTACGTCGCAGCAATCTGTCTTGACATCAAAGCGGCCTATGACTCTATTCATATAGATACCCTCATTTACAAACTTGCTTCCCATGGAATTAGAGGCATCATGGGTCGTTGGCTAACTTCTTTCCTGGACTCTCGGGTTATTCAGGTTTGCTGGAAGGCTACTATTTCCGACACTGCCCCTTGTAACCAGGGCGTCCCACAAGGCAGCGTGCTTTCGCCTCTTCTTTTCATATTCTATATGCTGGATATCGTGGAGACGCTGGAAGACGGGGTTCGCATGATCGTTTACGCGGACGACCTCTTGATCTATGTCGTGTGTCCGGAGGGAACCCAGGCACGGAGAAAACTCCAGGATACCCTTTTGCGCATTACCTGCTGGTGTTCCTCGAATGCGCTTTGTATTGCCCCAGCCAAATGTTCGGCAATTAACTGTACTCGCTGCAGGGACCCGGGGGCTCCGTTCACCCTTCGGGGCGTGGAGATCCCTTGGAGTTCTCCGATAAAAATCTTAGGTGTCTGGTTCTCTCGCACGTTATGTTTCACCCCTCACTTCACTGCTATCAAGTGCAAAGCCCAGCGCCGGCTGAGTTACTTAAAGGCTATCACGGGCCGCTCCCGTAGTATTAATAGTTCCCACATGCTAAAGATTGTCAATTCCATCATCCGTAGCATTCTAGAATATGGAGCTCCTCTGTTTTATGATTCCCCTGTATCGGCTTTGAGCATTCTTGAGATCAGTTATAACGCTGCCCTCAGATTGGCAACCGGTCTTCCCAAATGCACCCCTATCCCTGTTCTCCGTCGGGAAGCCGGGGTACCTAGTGTGTCCAGTCGCCACCGACGCTTCAAAGGACGGTGCTAAAACTGCCATCGCTGCTGTAGATCCTATCAGCAATACTTCTGTCGCAACCTTGGTTCCTCATGACAACTCGGTGTTCACTGCCGAGGCTCTTGCATTATATCTTGCTCTCTCTACTCTCCCCATATCTCATCCGAACATTTTCATCCTGTCTGATAGTCTGTCGGTGCTTCGTGCCCTTGAGGATTGGTTTATTCGTTCGCCGAATGTGATCCTACTGCTGATCTCCCATATACAGAAGCTTAATGCTCGCGGCTATCATATCACCTTTGTCTGGTGCCCCGGTCATTGTGGTATTCCTCCCAACGAACTTGCAGACTCCCTCGCCAAAAATGGGCCATATCTCTGCTCCCCTTTCCTTCGTATGGCTCCTGAGGATCTCCGATCTCAGGTCCGGAAGACCTGGAAGGTAGAACAAGAATATTCTTGGATAAACTGCGACTACGCGATCTCTCTCCCCTTCCTTCTTCCTGACAGGTCTTTCCCCAACTGGGTCCCGTCTCGCAAAATGGATGTTCTGATGGCTCGTTGGAGATAGAGATGTAAAAAACCCGGGAATTTTGCTTCTGGGGAATAAACATGGGAATTTTCGGGTTTAAACCGGGTATTTTGGGAACTTTGATGGGAAGAAACTAATTTTCAATGTTTAGATTTAATTTCGGTTCTTTTAGGTGTACCATATTACAACTTGTTTCAATATCATTTTTATTCTATTTGCTTAAATAAAAGTGATATCAACAATTATGTGATTATTTTACAGAAAATTGTAAAAAAATAAACGTTTACGTTATTGACAATAATAAATGAGGAAATTTTGTCTGCCTATTTAAATAACTTTATTTTCTTTTTTTAATGAATACCATAATAAAATATGTTATAAAAAATAATACAATCAAATTAAATTATGGTAAGAATACTTTAAAATTATTAAATTTTTTTATAATTCATCGAATAAAATTTCACATTAGTTGATGAAATTTTGTCACTCAAGGAGCACGGGAAACAAAATCGAACATGAGTTCTTCGGTTATTAAGAGTTCAAGCAATAATTTTTTAATGCATTAAATCAATACATAAAATATTCAATAGCTACTAATTAATAATTTGGCTGTTATTTCTTTCATCATTTATTTTTTGCGTATTAATATTTCTCAGGGTAATATTATTGGTTGTTTTAGTAAATGCAGAATATTTTGAAGCAATTTTGTTTTATTTTTGAAATAAAATGTTAAAGATATACAACTGAAACATTCAATTGCGATTAAAAAAAAAAGTGTTACATTGAACTCAGTGTATATACAGTCAGAACTAAAATATAAATATACGGCAATAACAGAGAATAAGTCTGTATATTAATGAAATTTGAAACTTGTACTTTTTAAATTTATAGACGTTAAAAGCACTATTTAAAAACTGAAAGATCATAAAAAACATCTGAATGTGAGATAACATTTTGAAATGCCTTAGAACATCTCTAATCTAAGGGAAAAAAAAAAAAAGATAAATTCGCAACTTGTAAAAGCTTTTAAAATTCCCTTGTTTTGGAAACTTTCAAAATTCCTTTACCAACAAACCGGGTTTATTCCCTGGTTTAAACCCGGGATTTTTCCCTGCTCACATCTGTAGTTGGAGGTCAAAAACTATTCTAACCAATCAACGCCTACATAGGATGAACCTCACCTTTTCCCCTCTCTGTAACTTCTGCTACAACTTGGAAACTCCCGAACACATCTTGCTCCGTTGCTCCAAGCTCTCTTCCCCTCGTCATAATTTGTTCAATGCTCTTCATTTGGGCCCTAACTCGTCGTATAGCGACGTTATCTTGGCTGCCTTCGGCTCGAAAAGGTCGTTCGTTAGCGCACCTGATCCTCTTCTCTCGACTAGAGCTGTAAAAGTAACGAAAAAAACACTACCCGTATGTATTCGTTACTTTTAAACTTACTACCCGTTACTAAGTATTCGTTATTCGTTACTATACTGAGAAAGCAAATGGAAACAGGACAACAATAAATGGTATCGTCCGTTTTACATTACTAAGGCTGTTTTTACGATACAGAGAGTAGAAAAAATATAGTAATGATGTTTATTTATATTACAAAAACTGAATTGTGGTAAATATTTAAATTTTTAAGAGCAACATTTAACAAAGCAATTTTGGTCATAAACTGGTTGTTTTCAAAGATTGATTTTTCTCTCAGAGTGCTTTTACACAGCAACTGAAAACTATGTAAATATTGTATTAAAGTTTCAGATTAAAACCCTGAATTTCAAATAGTTAAAAATTATACGTATAAATATATATTTTTATAAATTATTTACCTGAGAAGTATATATAACAAATTAATTATAAATTAATATATATACATATATATATATATATATTCAATTAGAACAATGAATCTAAATACTGGTGTACTAGCACCATAAACAGCAAAAACACGCACTTTTATAAATATTAGTACTGAATTACAAACTTTAAAAACAGATTTCAGAGGACAAGGAAACTGTTTCTTTCAGAAAAACAAAAAATTTCATTTCCATGTAGTAGAGAACCTGTTTCCGACAACATTCACTTAAAAATAAATAAATAAACCGGAGCCTATTTTTGCTTTCTAAGTAATAGATATAAAGTTCTGTACAAAACAGAATTTAATTTAGTACAACAGAGTCTATTCTTCCATATAAAGGTAAGTGGTAACTGTGTTGCGTTCCTTAGCAATGGTTACTATATTCATTTCTTAAAAAAATTTCAAACAATACATATATATTTTTAATTAATTTTAAATATATATATTAACTTTGTGTGAGAGTGGAAAAAAGAAAAAATATGTTTTTAATTCATCTAAATGTAAAAAATCATAAAAATAAATAAATAAAAACTAAATAACCGATTTTTTACTTTAAAATACTATAAAGTTTCGTGCCTTAGTGACTGTTACTATGCTCATTTCTTAAAATTTCTTTCTTTCTTTTCTTTTTTTTTTTTTTTAACTTATTATAAAAGGGAAAAATACTGACATATTCAATGTTTAATACTGCAAATGATGACAGCGCGAAATGTTTAATTGAAAGCAGAAGTCCTGTTTTTCTAATAAAAAATAAATAAAAATATGCCTCTTGTTCAAATTAAATTCTGTTGGGGATAAAATTTTAATTTTTCTTCTTTCGTTGTATATAATTTCGGTAATTTTCTTCGATTACTTGCTTTTTAATTCGCTTTCGAAATTAGTGTATTATTTTCTTTATGCTATTATAACTCTTATCTGTGTAAAAAACGGGCCTGTTAATATAATAATAAAAGCACAAAAAAAAGTTTTTTTTTTTTTTCTTTTAAATTAAATCGTTGTACTACAGTAATCATGTATTTTTAAGGAAGGAAAGAAAATAAAAAAAGAACTCTAAAATTTCTTCTTTTCCTTTACGTAATAAATGTACTAAAACAAAATTGAGTAAATTATTTTATATAATGCATTTACAAAAACAAAATGATGAGCGCAGCAACTACCGAAATCCGAAACATACGATCATACGGAAACAAATAGTCCGATTCGCATCAAAGGGGTAACGAAAAAGTAACGAGTACGAATAAAACACCCATCTTTTCGCATCTACACTGTAAAAAAAATAACTATTGCCAGCTGCAAGAAACTCTCTGTGATTGGAGAAAATAATTATTTTCTCCAATCACAGAGAGTTTCTTGCAGCTGGTAATAGTTATTTTTTTTTACAGTGTAACAATGAAACAATCCCTGCACCAACGGCAAAGAACTCATATCCGATACAGATTCTTTTTCCCGCACGCCGCATGCTAAATACAGCATCATATACATATATGCATACAGGTAACGAAGAAGTAACGATAAGACTCGCATCAGTCTTCTGCACAAATGTTCGAACTTTGCTCTGCGGCGACGATATCACTATAAAAAAATAACTATTACCTGCTGCAAGAAACTCTCTGTGATTGGATAAAATAATTATTTTCTCCAATCACAGAGATTTTCTTGCAGCTGGTAATAGTTATTTTTTTACAGTGTACGATGTGGACGATATGCAATGTAAAAAAAAGAACAGTTATCTGCTGCACGAAACTCTTTGTGATTAGAGAAAATAAGCTCAAACAATTCATTTTGCAGCAGATAACTGTTATTTTTTTTACATTGTGATGATGCAGGATACAGAAACGAAATACGAAAGTAACGAGACAAATTCGAAAGTACAATGTAAAAAAAATAACAGTTATCTGCTGCAAAATGGATTGTTTGAACTTATTTTCTCCAATCACAAAGAGTTTCATGCAGCAGATAACTGTTATTTTTTTTACATTGTACCGATTCGTTACTTCGAGTCTGAAAGAAAACCCGTATCGCAGTCGGTTTGTTACAGCTCCACTCTCGACTAGCTTTCTCGTCCTAACCCATAGAATAATAATAAAGGAAGAAGGAGCATAAGGTTTCTACTTCAATATTGAGAGGAGCAAAAGTAGCTTTCGCTGGCATTTCACTAGAAGGGGTTTGTAAGCATTAAGACTATTGGCGTGCTCCTTCTTCCTCTATTATTATTCTATGTCCTAACCACAGATTGGTAATTTGTGGTCCTAACCTAACACTTCTGTTTGGTTTGCGTTTTTGGAATTTTCGAGATGAAGCTGTCCCTTGGGACATAGCACAAATCTCAGTATCCCCTACTTACCTACCTACCTACCTACCACTCAATGAAAATCAAAACAAATCAATGAAATCGGATTCCAAATCCAATATTCACGCAACAAAAATTCAATTTCATTAAACAAGTTTGTTTCTGTTCTTTTCTAGAACAGTTTACTGGTATATTTTTTCTTTCTTTTAAATTAAAATTTGTCCGTTTTTAATCTGGAATATTAATTTAATGTAATAATGTTTTATAATATCTTATGTACAATATTAAATAACGATCATATAAAAGATTTTTATTCTATCGATCTCCATTTTTGATTTATTTGTTGCTTATATATATATATATATATATATACATAAATTGTTTTATATTAAGCTTTAAAAGTCCGAAAATATTTATTATTAGATATTTTTCTCTTTTTACCACCCTTTCGTAAATTATATTACTCATTGTTTTATTATGAAACTAAGGTTTACAGTTCTTTTTCATTTGTTATTATTAGGGGGGAAGCTTGGGCGCTTTTTAGATAATGATTTTTAGAAAATTTATTTTTTAATCAATTTTCACGAAACACGCTTTGACATAAAGTTTAAGCATTCTTGTGTCAGTTAAAATTTATTTCAAAGCAGATTCCACGAAATTTAATTTCTGTAAAAAAAATTTAAAATCTTTACAATGTTTCAACCTGCCTCACTGGTGGTGGTAAGGCAGCTTGGAACAAGAACATTGACAATAAAACTGTAATGCATATAAAGTATTCACCTTAACTGATTAATAAATCTTTATTTTCAGAAAACATATCACAACTTTAAGTTCTAAGAACTTAAACACATGTAAATTAAAATATCTTCTTACCTGGAAATTAGAATGGTTACTCCTCTAAAGTGAAATCACTGCATACAATGGCATTTGATCAAAATAATCTCTTCAAATTCAGTCACATACCTTGGAGATACATGATTTACAATACAGTAGCAGTATTTTGGGATTAAAAATTTAAATACACTTCTTTTAGGGGGATGGGGCACCTTAGGAACACTGGCCACCTTTGGCTCACCTACCTTATCAGAAAAAACTTTGTGAAGAGACTTCATTATTGAAAGTTGATTTTATGAAAGTGTCTCTTCACTGAATGTTGACCCCTGTTGAATTACTATGTTTATATGATGTTTTAGTTTGATAGCATTTTATTAAGGAAAAATAAACTTTTCAGTAGTCTGCATATTAATTTCAGAAAAGTAGCTTTTCCAAAAATTATAATAAATTTGAAAATTTTAACTTATTTGTACATTAAATTTATTTAGTGTTAACATACTTATTTAACCTTTTTATTTGTGCATATAACCTCAGAACTTAAAAGAAAAGTTATATTGTGCACCATAAAAAAAAAAAAAAAAAAAAAAAAAGTACTGAGAGTGTAATTGGGATAACCAGTTACTAATGAAATTTTCTAATTTTGTGCTTTATTAAATTTATAAATATAAAGAAAATGATATAAATTGTTGATACTATTAAAACTTACATTTACTGTTTAAAACTTATTTTCCAGACACTAGAAAGTATGGATACAGAGACTGAACCTTGGTCTTCTGGTCGTCAGCTACTTTTGCAACGTTGTAAATTCAGAGCACTAGCCTGTCTTAATGATCAGGAATATAAACGGGCATTTGCTCATTTTATTGTAGCCTTAACTGTGCAACCATCTGTAAAAGGGGAACTGTTGAATGCTTTTCTTTTCACCCTAGGTATGTATTTTTCACTGAGAATCAATCTTAAAATTATAGTTGATGCTGCTCAATAAGTAATTAGAATAGTAAATAAACCAAGATTAAACCTAGGTTCTTGCCTTTATTTTGCTAACACTCTACTAACTGACTGGCACTATTTGCTCGTAAAGAAGTTGGAAATGTTTCATTCATTTTCTGAATAAAAGTTCAATTTTTTGAATGGTAGAGTGTTCATATGTTAAACCAAAGAAAACAGGTTTGAATTCTGGTCTGGCCACTTTTTGTTTTTGCTTTTGTTAAAATTAATTCAACTTTTCTATCTAAAATCAGTTGCTTTATGGTATTGTGTCAGGGTCAGGACCATAAGTGGAAAATTTCTGTAATATTTTACCAACTAGGAATTTTTTACTATCAGCCGAGGATATGTGACATAAGTACATAATTTGTATTACAGTAACAGTATAAAGGTATGACATGTAATACTATTATACATTTCTGTCCCTGTGTAATATTGACAACAGTGTAGCCAAGGGGAATTTGGAAAGTTCAAACCTCTATGAAAATTTTGCAGATTCGTCAAACATTTTTTAGTTGTTATACTTCATTTTTACTTGTGTCACTTTTCTTGCCATGATATGATATGCATATTGACAAAATTTTTCACTGTAAACATTTTTTTTTTTTCCCCCACAGAGAAATTGGCTTCTGATTTGGAGAAAGAATCTCAAGTGAATGAAATATTAATGTGTTACCAACAAGCTTTAGATGTTCTTCCCTGTGATTCACATGTTTTGCATGGACTGGCTTCTACATTATTCAGGTAAAGATGCATGGCATCTCTCTTTTTTGTCTCTTTTATTTTATAATTTTCTTATATTTAAAATTGTGAAATTTATTATTATTTTTATACATTCTAAACAGAGCCATATTACCATATGGATAAATGAGCAACAGCATAGGAAATCTCTCCCCCCCCCCCCCCCTATAATTCAGAGGCCTGCCAACTTGCCCAGTAGCAGAATTTTTTCTGTTAATTTGCAACAGATATATAGGCATTAGAAAATAATCTGCAGCACAATAATAATTTCACAATAAAAATTATAATAAAATACAGAAATTTTTTTATCAGATTCAGTAAATGTATTTTTATCACAAGTTTGCATTTATCTAATGTTGGGCTCCACACATTGAGAGCCACGCAAATTCTTAAAATCCATTAAAATTCTATAAGGATTCCTCCTATAATAAATAAAAATTAAGCAAATTTTAAATAATTTTTCAATAATTACTTAAAACAGTGTAATATTTTTTGTTTTATATTCTGTTTTACACTGTCAACCACCGATGGTTGACGAAGACTTATATCTTATTTGACACTGTCAGTCACCTATGGCTGACATGGCGCTTAACATGTTGATTTTTTATTGGTACTGCTTTTACTTTTGGGGTAAAACTTTTACTGAAATGTTTGAAGTATAACATGTTCTGCACACTCCTAAAGTTTCAAGATGATTCCTTCAGTACTTTTAGAGATGTATGACAAAATGTTTAGAATCTAGTATGGCTGACATGGCGCTCAACGTGTTAATCTGTTGCATTTTAGGATTTCAACTCAGCCAGTAAGTATTTAGAGAGACGCTATCACATAAAAAAAAATTTGGGCCGATAGACCATAATGATAAAGAATTTTTCTTTGTGTCCCTGTCAAAGCATTGTAGTTATAAAATTTTAATTACATATAGCTAGATAAAGAGTTTAATAAAACAGCACCACAAAACTGGCGTTGTAAAAAATATTACTTACAAACTTTGAATAAACACCATAAAATGCAATAAACTCGCAACAATTGTTTCGGGTCAAAAAAATACACGACCCTTCATCAGGCGAATAAAGTAAGCACGAGTGCTGCAGTCAAAGCGGCAACCACGTTGCTGCTTTGACTGCAGCACTCGTGCTTACTTTATTCGCCTGATGAAGGGTCGTGTATTTTTTTGACCCGAAACAATTGTTGCGAGTTTATTGCATTTTATGGTGTTTATTCAAAGTTTGTAAGTAATATAGATAAAGAGTTAGCATTAACCATTATCCTTCATAACACATAAGAAGAAATATCCTTGTCCATGATTGTGTTCGTACTGCTCTGGTAAAATATTTGTAATAAGAAACTCTAAACATTGAAATTAATGCACAGAATTTAAAGTTTTTTGATTCCTACGTAACCAGATGGAGGGACATTAAGAAGTATAAACTTTCTTTTATCAATAGTTACAGTTTGTTCGTCATTTGCTAGGCCCACCAGCAGCTCTGTGCTCAAAGCTGGTAGATGGGAAGTGCCGGGTTCGATCCCAAGTTACACTCATCGACCTAGCCATTCGGAGTCTTCTCCGAAAGTCGCGTAAATATGGGCTAGGATCACCTAGAAAGACTCCCACAGAGAGCATTCCTCCTTTAAGTATCGGACCCTAGAATAGTCAACCGGCGTCAAACCCTACAACCAGCCAACCGATTGTCATTGCCATCTATATATCTTAATTTCATTTTGTATGCCTTTTCAGTGTCTGAGCCTCCAACTTTCACGGAAAACTTCTATACTGGAATTGAAGCTGCATATTTAAGTAACTTAATAAGTACAGGTATTTTCTTTGACAGTTTACTAAGAGCTTTCGTATAAAATCCTTATTTCATATGTGATCCTTTCAGTTCTAACTCCTTCTTATATAGTGCTAACGACCCATTTACAAAAATATTGGTATTTAAGCAAAAATATGTTGAGATCATCAAGAACTTTGAAATTCATGCAAAATCTTGTATATGTTCAAAAAAGCAATAACAAAAATTATATGAGCAATGAGTGATATTGAACAGTTGTACCTCTAAATAGGTTCTACAATTTAATAAGGCAAATTTAAATAGAATATTGACATTTATGCCACATATAGAGAAAGATTGGAAATCACAAGACTTCTGCTGGGAGTTTCATTACTGATCGTTAGCAAATGGTAAAGGGGGAGGGGGCAAAAAATTATATGAATGAGAGATATTGAAAAATTCTACTTCTTTATGGTTCTAAAATTTAACAAAGTTTGTTTAAAATGAACACTGATATTTATGTTGTGGATGGAAAAGGATTGAAATCACAATGCTTCCGTAGATCGTTTGATTGCCAAACTTTAGCAGGCGAAGGGGGGGAGTGGTGGTAAAACAAATATATTGTGAGAAATTTGAAGAATTCTATCTTTTTTTGTAGTTTCTGGAATCGAATTAAATAAGTTTAAAAAAAACATTGACATACATGTTGTGGATGGAGAAAGATTTGAAATTGCAAGGATTCCGTGAGCCATTTGATTACTGATTGCTAGCAGAGGAAAGGGGGGGGGGAGGTAACAAAAAATTACATGAACGAGAGATATTAAACAATTTTACCTCTTTATAGGTTCTAGAATCTAATAAAGCGTCTTTAAAATGAATACTGGCTGTGGACGGAGAAAGATTTAAAATTACACTTCTGTGGAGCATTTGAACACCGATCATTAGCGGGAGTGGGGACGGAAGCAGTAAAACAAAAATGAGTGAGAGATATTGAACCATTCTACTCCTTTATAAATTCTGGAATATAAATAAGTTTTAAAAGAATATTGATATTTATATTGCGGATGCAGAAAGATTGGAAATCACATGGATCCCGCGATCTGTTTGGTCGCCAATTGTTAATTGGGGGGGGGGGAAGGGGCATAAAAATTAAATGAGTGATAGACATTGAACAGTTCTACCTCTTTATAAGTTCTAGAATCTAATAAAGTGTGTTTAGAATGAATATTGACATTTATGTTCTAGGTGGAGAAAGATTGAAAATCACTATCTTGCAAGCCAAGTCGGAGACTTGGAATCTCTGCACAATGCTGATTTGGAAATAATTTGCAGACTTAAAAAAAAAATTGCAATGTACAGTCTCGTAACTTGCATTTTCTGCTATGGAGATAATTTGTTTATGAAATTTTCTTGGAAAAGGGTGGAATTAAGAGAAAGGATTTCTGAAAAATAAACAAAAACAAATGATTGCTTTTTTTACATTGTTGCTTTTGTTTTATTTTTCGTACAGTACAGTACCAGACAGGCTAACATTTTAATTTATTCCGAAACATTGTTAGTACCCATTTTCTTTTCCTTTTTTTCATACCACATTTCTTTCATGGGTATTTTCCTTCTCATTTAATTGTAATTAAATATTGGAGAAAATGACTCTTCAAATAAAATAGTGTGAAAAAATGTGCGAGTATTCACAATGCTCTGGAATAAATTAAAATATTGGCATGTTTGCAGTACTGTTTAGTGCATAAATTAGCTTATAGTGCATAAATTAGCTTACAGATTGTACCTTGACCTCATTGTAAACATACTTTTTTGTTTATTGTTTTATGTCTTTTAGTATATAAAATATGAATATTTTTGCTATGTAGTGAATATTTTTGCAGTTTATTACTGTCCAGAAAACAAAGTAGACATTCATTGATGTTTTATTTATACCAATTTATTTTCATAATGATTGTACCAATAAATGAGAGTTCAGCATGTGATGATATGAATTATAAAAGAAAATAATCTGGTGCATAACAATGCTCGATTTCCATTACCTAGTTTTATACATATTGTAAATTCTCTTGATTATTATTTTTATGGATTGCCAAGCTTCTTTTAGATAGTCACTCGCAATAATGATATCAGTTGTTAGTTTGCAACAGTTTTATAAAACCTATATAAGTAATATATAGCTTTTCCTAAAAAATATCCAGAAATTAATCCAGTTATTGTAATTTTAAAAAGAGAATATTTTTGTGCTAACTCAGGGTTACTGTACAATCTTCTAATGACATCTCTGTGGCCAAAATGGCACCATTCTGATCTTGTTTATTAACAATTCATATTTGAAATGATTTTTTTTTTAATTTTCACAAGTAATGTAGTAAATATCTACAGTTAAGTTTGTATTTGCTGTAAATAAAGAATTTAGCTAATTTGTTTTGTTTTGAAGACAGTGCAGTCAGAAAAACTAAACTTGACCTAACATAATCACGATACTTAAGAATTTTCCTCCAATAACCAGCTTAAGAAAGGACATCCTTTTAAGTGAATTTGCAGTTTCATATCTGATGTCAGTTGATACAGTAAATAAATAAATATATAATAAACAAGTTAAAAAAAAAAAAAAAAAAAAGACCTACATCCGGAAACCTAAAATTGATCTACCTAATCAATAGGCTATCACTTTTTCTATGGTAACTGAATACATGCAGAAATATACCTAAAAGAGTCTTATATAGTAAATTTGAAAAAAAAAAAAAAAAAAAAAAAAAATCATTAAAGCTGTTTTAAAGATGATGACTTTCAGTCAGAATTCTGGCTTCCCATGTCCCCCTTTCATTTTTTTTTTTTTGATTTTCCCCCGAAACACTGTTAATGCAACTGTAAATCAGTCCTGCTTTAATTATTAAATTTCGGTATTCTCTTTTCTGCAGGAGATATCATGGTCAAAAGATTCTCCACAAACATATACACTCACTTCCCCATCCTGGGGAAAAAACATAAATAAAGAATGAAATATTAAAAAAACAAAATAATAAAAAAATACTTTTAACAAAGTTTAAGGCACCTTTAAAACATTTAATTTAGATAAAACTGAATATCAGTATTTTTTCCTAGATTCAGTGCATCCATTACTTATAGCAATTGAATAATGGAAGTAAAAAATTATGACGAGTGCTTAGAAGAATCTGAGGTTCACAACAGTGTAACTATTCCAGTAACTTGAGATTATTTCCCCCCAGAGCAAAAGTTTTTTTTTTTTTGTCTTGTGTATAAGTTTACACACCCCTCTTCCCACTTTATATCTTTTTTTTTTTTTTTTTTTTTTTGTCTTGTGTATAAGTTTACACACCCCTCCTCCCACTTTATACCTTTTTTTTTTTTTTTTCTAAATTTTTCAATTTTTGCACAAGCATGTATGATAGGTGATGAAAACATGGTTTATATTATAAATAATTTGTTTCAATTGATCTAGTAATAGTAAAATTTGATTATGTTTCTTGGTATAATCTGCCAGTTTTGCAATCAATAATAGTTACCAATTGTTTCTTTTATATGTATCCAAGTATTAAAATATTTTTTTAAATAATGCAATGGGATATTTATTCCAAAAATCATCTTTCTCTGATAACGCACAACTTGTGAGCTCATTAATTCTGTTAATTAAAAAATAGGGTAAGTGCACCAGTGATTGACACTTTTAGAGCAATCTCTGATGTTTTTAATGTTCTAGTCATCAGAAAATATTTTTAGAAATCTTAAGTTAGTACATATGGCATGAAAGACATTCAAAACCTCATATATGTTAAAATATATGCATTTGATAACAATTATTATGTTTTTATGAATTTTTATTTGACACCCACTCAATGTTCCAATAATTGATACTGCCAGTTTTTCATTTTATCAGTAATTGGCACCTTATGTTCCAGTGTTTGACACTGCTAGTATGCATTTTACCAGTTATTAGCCCCCTATGCTCCAGTGTTTGATATAAAATGTTAAAATTCTTATATGTAAAATATATGATTTTACTATTTTTCTTATTTATTAATTATTTCTGGATAGATGTCAATTACTGGAGCATGCCATTCACTGGAGCACCTACCCTAATGTCAATTTAACCATACTCATTAATGCTTTCACAAGTTATGATTTATTCAGGACAATCATATTAAAATATTTTTTGTCATTTATATTGTAGGTTAGGTTATGTGGAGTGTGCAGCATCGTACTTTTTGAAATCTTACCAGGCTAATCCCTTCTTCAGTCCATCTTTATACTGTATGGAAAATTTAAAGAATGCTCTCATAGAAAGGTGGCATTTTGTGATGTTAAATGATTTTGAACGCAATCAGGCTTACAAGATGGCCATTAAGAAAGCTGTTGAAGCAGGCTACACTAGTGTTCTTGATATCGGGGCTGGTACTGGAATTTTCAGGTGATTACATACTCGATTCTTGTTAGATTAGAAAAGGTAAAATAATATGTTACTGGAAATTACAGTACACTAATTTTATTTATTGTTTTTTATGTTGATGTCACACTTTACCTTTATTTAAGATTGTCTAGTTTAATTATTATTTATCACTGTTTTTTAACTGACTTAAAAAAAAAAAAAAAAAAAAAAAAGGAGGATTTCAATTCAAACTATATATATTTATTACTGTTATTATTATTTTGTTAGTTCATAACATCTTAACAGTGCTCCGATTTTGCTAGTTTTTTTTTTTTTTTTTTTTTTGTAAAGGTCATGGTCTAAAATAGGTTCCATTATGATTCTAAACAATATACAGGGTGCCAACTAAAGTCAGTTCTCACTCTTTTAATTACTGAATGGCTGCAGTTAAAGTCTTAAAAGTGGTGTCTAGGTATAATAAAGTGGCTATGTACTATAAGATTCAATCACCTAAAGCACACCTGGTGGAAAACAACATATTTAGCATTCCTACTATGGAAACAGTACAAGATGGGGGGGATGTGAATTACAAAACTATAGAGTATCATCAATTTAGTACTAAAAAAGACATCTTGTAGACATAAATGTTAGGGAAAGAAAGGTAAAATGTGCATTTTTTTTTTTTTTTTTTCACAATTTCCTGCTCTGTGTCTCACCAAAATGATCTCAGAAAGAAAAAGACAACAATTTATCACCAAATAGCTTTGTTTTCAATGTTCAAACTTTCTGTCACCTGCAATGCACATTTGAACCCTTCTTTGAACTTTACATTGCACACATTATGTCACATGGGCGGGTGACGTATATGCTATTTAAAGTTTAAACAACAGTCCAGATGTGCATTGCAGTTGATGGACAGTCTGAACATTGAAAACAAAGTTATCTTGTGATACCTTGTTGTGTTTTCTAAATTTTTATTTTAACAAGAATTGTACATTTATCCAATAAAACTTATGATATAATCTTAATTGGAAAATTTTGTCATTTTGACGTGACTTCTATCTCAGCAAGTTCATTCTCGTTTTACTTTCCAAACACATACTACTTATATAAGGAAAATATTATAATCAAGAAAAAAATTGACTATGAGATTTTGGTATCTTTATCACTAGGACATATTGCTCACTCCTTTCAACAACATCATATTTTAAAAATTAGCAATTCTGAGTTATGCCTGTTTTTAGATTGCCATGAATGAGTAGTATATCTCTGCAAGATCAATATATCTTTAACTCAATACAGTAGAACTTGGATAATTCGAAGTTGAAGGGACCAGAAAAAAATTCGAAATATCCAAAAATTCGAATTACATATACTATTTTGTCAAAAAAAGTGATAAATTAAAAAATTAAAACTCTATGATCAGAGATTTAACACATAAACTGTATATCTAAGAATACCGCTACATTACCCCTTTCACCCCCCCCCCCCCATTAAATCAACATTTTTTACGAGCTTAATTATTCAACACTTTTTAAAAAATAGTCAAATATTTTTTATTTCTTTTTTTAAGTAGAATCTTTGTGTCATAGCATATCATATGACCTGATACAAAAATAGAATCTTCTACATTACACATGACTTTCAATTCACAAAAACCTCAAAGTTCATACATATGCATCATATCTTCTGGTGCACTAGCTAGGGGCTTCTATTGTATTTTCTTATCCTTCTTTTGAAAGACTATAAAAATTGATAATGCACTTCAGATGAGTAAAATCTCGGGAACAAATTTTACTGTAATATTTTAAAGGTAATCGTATGAAAAATTCGAATTATCCAAAACAGAATTATCCACGATTTTTTAACATTATTTTAATACAAAATTCAAGGGTCCGTGTAAAATATTCGAATTATCTAAAATTTTGAATTATTGAAGTTTCACTGTACTTAGCCGCTAGAGACCAGTAGTGTCATTTTTGCATTGTCAAATATTTTAGGAATGTTCTTTTCAAGAGTGTCACATATTAGTTGTTTTTGAGCTGTTCAGCTGGAAACATCTGTTTCATTTAGTGAAAGAGCATAGTATTATTTATTCCATAAACAGTATTGCACATACGGTAAGAACATTTTTCATTCTTAATTTTTTATCAAGAATGTACTACATTGAAATAATTTATAACCATGAAGTTAATTTAACTAAAACTTTATAAAATATACAACCTTTTATTACTCCATGTTTTCAAAATTGCTGAACTAGTTTCCTCTGGGGCGCCCCAGCTTGATCACCAGCATCACAGTGTGTGAAGTCGCTCGAAACTGATGTTTCTTGTTTCTTCCCTCTTATATATACTCTTCGCCATTGGCGGTTGAGGACTGCCCCATCGTTGCCACTGCAGCAATTGGAACTTGTTAAAATTTCAACGGATTCTCTTACTGTAGCGTAACTGTGGTTGTGGTAGTTGGCCAACTTTTTTACTTGATCAAATTTTATGTCTATTTCTTCGTTTTTATTTACCTGTGTTAACGCGGTTGTTATTTTACCTGTCATTATGTCATGGCTATGTTCTTTAATTCTTGTTTTTATTTTTCTTTTTGTTTTTCCTATATAGCACATTTCTTTATTTTGTTTATTGGTATATGGAATTTTATAAATTCCCGCTGTCTCTAAAGGATTTAATTTATCTTTGTCATTTCTGATTAATTGGAAAATGTTAGGGTTTGGCTTGACAGGTATGTTTATATTATGTTTTGTTGCTACTTTTTTGATTTTATTGGAGATTGCGCGATCATAAGGAATTGAAGTAGTGTATTTGAGTTTAGGTTTTTGAAAGTTATTGATCTGATTTAAATTTTTTAATCTTTTTTTGAATAAGTTATCTATTAATTTATTTGAGTAACCTGCCTTTTGCGTAAATTGTTTAATATTTTTTATTTCGTTTTTTAGAATTTTAGGGTCTTTACAAACTGTTATTGCACGATTTATGTGGGCCTGTATTGCATTTATTTTATATCTAAAGGGGGTTCTACTATTTTTATGGATGATTTCATTACTACAATTAGGTTTCCTGTAAACTTGGGTGGTTATTTTATTATTGTGGCGGTTGATGGTAACATCTAAAAAGTTTAACTGACTATTATTTTCTTCTTCAAGGGTAAATTTTATATCCGGATCTATTTGATTTAGGGAATTTAAAACTTCTGTGGGGTCAGTTTTTTGGTCTATTATTGCAAAAACATCATCAACATACCGAAACCAATAAAAAAATTTTTCTTTAAGTTTTTCATTTAAATTATTTTCTATTATACGTAATTTATATTCAGCAAGGAAGCCCGAAATGGGAGATCCCATTGGGACTCCCTTGACTTGTTTATAATAATTTTTATTGAACATAAAATAGTTTTCATTTAACAAAAAATTAGTAGCTATATTTAGTGTTTGGGCTATTGCAGGGTTTGTATATTGTTCATTTATTTAAATAAAGTAGTTGTAGTTTTTCCTAAAAAGTTTTAGAATTTGTCTAAGAAAATAAAATTATAATGTCTCTGTCTTTTCTTTAAATTATCAAAGTCCTGTAAAACAGACAGTTTGAAATAAAATTATCCATGCAAGAATGACATTTAGATACTTCAATGTCAGATTTTCAAATTGTATTATTTTAGTGACAGTAACAACATATTTTAACTAATTGCAAGTGTCACCTTTGAAATTTGGTGCAAGAACATCGTAAATAAAAAGCAGCTGTTTAAAACTTACACTTTTTTATACTTATTCTTCTTGAAATAGAGAAATAATATTAGGTTTTATTTAAAAAGACCTGCTGCATAGTAAAAATTTCAACCAGTAGCTTTATATATGTATATTTAATAAATTTTATCTCACTTTTAAACTTTAAAATTACTCTACTGAAAAATCACGTTTTTTGAGATATGACGTTGTTGAAAGGAGTGAGCGATATGGACTCACATTATTTGAAGTGCAACAGTGTGTAAACGTCTTTCCTATTGGGATACTAAAAGTCTGTAGGTGTTACAAATCACCAATGTATGACATGTATAGATTTGACGAATGTAGGACATACTGTTCTTTTACAAGGACACAAATAAAAATTCTTTATCATTATGGCTTATGAATTCAAATTATTTGAAGTGCAATAGCGTCTAAACTTTATTTTCAATTAAGATAAAATTGGGTAGGTGTGTTACAGGTTATTAACGCAAAAATTATATAAATTTTTATCAGTGTAGATTTTTTTTATTTTTTTGAGGGATACAAAATAAAATTGTTTTGTATTGAAGTCTATGGATTCAATTCAATTTCATTTTGATAATGTTAAATTGTTTAAAATACGCACACAAAAAACCTCTCTGGTATCTGTTATATTCTTTTGCTAATGTATGATCCTTATCTGAAATGGTGGGATTTTATAGGGAAGTATGAAATAATTTACACATATCGTGTCATATTCATATTAATTATGTGACATTCATTAAATTCTTTAAACGAGACTAAAACTGTTACATGTTTTAGAAATTTGCTGCAGGAAGGTCATTACTCAAAATCACTTGTTTAACACTTATGTTCTTTTACAGACACACACCAAAGAATTTGGATACATTACTGTCTATTGTTCCAAATCATTTTATTAAAGCTTTACAGCTATCTTTATGTGAATTTTTATTCTGTTATTTTAGAAGATATTGCCACAACAATTATAAACTTGGTATGTATTTTCCTTCTGTAAAATACTAAAAAATATAACGGTTTTTATTGGTTATTCATAAATACACATGATGGTAAATAGAATCAGTAGAATATCATATGTTTAAATGAGTTAATTAGAAAAGACAAGGATACCTGGGGAAAATAAAAAATGTTCTTGAATGAAGATGAATGAAATTTTTATAAATTAATACCCAGTGGCGTCACCAATATTTTTTTCAGGAGGGAACAAACTTAAAACTGCAAAAATTAAGGTATATTCTAGAATTCAGTTTAACCAATCAACCAATTGGTTGATTGAGGTGATTAAGTTAACCAATGTTTAAGCATTTGCAGTAATACATTTTTATGCAAGCCATTTAAGTTAAGACATTTTATTTAGAAAATTTGTACAGTTTTTTCCAAAGCAATCTGAATCCAGAAAACTTATTGTCAAATTACGCCAAGCTCTTATTTACAGGAAAAGGTTTGAACCAACTTGATCTATATGTTGTGTCAATTCTATTCTAATTGGCTTTGCTGTATGAATTTTATATGGCAATATGGAAACTATTGTAACTCTAGTGATATAGTTTTAAATATGATTTTAAAAATAATAATTTTTGCCGATTAGAATTTTCCAGGAAGGGACAAGTGTCCTCTTTTGCCACTATGTGCCAACGCCCATGCTAATGTCATAAATTACAAAAACACTGAATGGTTCATACATGTTGGTATAACCACACACAATCCTTCTCATCAGTCAAAAAAAAAAAAGGTTCAAGTGCGGTTTCAAAGCAACAATGCACCTACGTAATTGAAAGAAAAATAATAAATTTTTAAAAGAAAATTGTAAATAAATTAAGACAGGGACCTAGCACAGCAGTCACTATGATGTCACTGTCTCCCAAAATGAATGGCAAAACAATCAACCATGAACGTAAACTTTGATGCACAAGCAAAAATTTTGCTTCTTCATGGAGTGGAACTTCTTGATGTTCAACTTGCCGCAGATAAATTTTTCTCATAAAGTATGCTTTTGTATCAAGGTAGTGTAAGAGACCTTCATGTACTTTAAAATGAAATCTGAATTAAGTTTCTAAGATAAAAACGTGTGATGTTTCAGTAATCTGAGTTTTCTTGATATGACAAAAATTGGTTTTTGAGAGTAGCACACCGATTTTGCTGAACATATTTTTGGAAAAGTTGAAATCAAAAATTTTTTAGTGCTACTTTTCCAAAAATTAAACTGATATCTGTATTTTTTATGCATTACATTTTTAAGGGAATTTTTTTTTTTTAATTTTCATAGTTAAGTAATGTTATTTTGGTATTATATTTTTAATTAATTTATGCATTTATTTTGCAGCATGATGGCATTAGATGCAGGAGCTGAAAAGGTTTATGCTTGTGAAGGAAGTGAAATTATGTCAGCTGTTTTGCAGAATGTAATAGAATCTAATAATAAATCTGTTCAAGTCATTTCCAAGTTTTCAACCGAGATTACTATTCCAGAAACTATACCTGAAAAGTAAGTTTCAGTTCAAAATTTAAGATATTAGCTATTATCTTATTAGCATTTCGATTTCAATCTGCTCCTCTGTATATGGTTTTAATGAATATCAATAATAAAATCCATTAAGTGTTCATTACCAATATTGCAAATTCATTACCAGTATTGGAAAACAAGCAACAGACATTACTTTCAAATATGCAGATAAAATTTCATAGGAAGAAAAAAAAAAAAAAAAACAGAAATTGAGAATGCAGTTTTTAATAATTAAAACATATAGAACTTGATTGTAACATATAGAACTGATAGACTGTGCCCTCTTAATTTCAGTCTTTAATAATTAAAACTAAATTTATCTTCAAATTTTCCTCTGAATTTTGTATTAATTCACACTCATGCTTGATTGAAACATATAGAACTGATAGACTGTGCCACTGTGCCCTCTCAATTTCTGAGTGATTTTTTTTTTTTTTTATGAAATTTTAGTTAAACTTTAGGTCCAGAATAAATAAAATTCCATGTGTAGGTACAACAGATGATCACAGCAATCAAATGTCTCTGGTAGATGAAGATAGTAGTGCCATAAAGCTCAGAAATGATTTTTGTGTTTATAGAACATCTTCCCAGCATAAATTCATTTTCAGTAAGTGGAAAGTTTCTGGACAAAGTGTAATGTGAAGAAGCAGGTGATTTTTGTGGAAGGAATTCCAGACAGGAAGAACAGTCTGAGGTAAGCAAAGGTCAGGACAGCTGACACATCCACGACAGATGAAAATCTGTGCTGTAGTGAGTTGAAGGTCTGATTCAAACTGATTATTGCATTCATGTGAATGTGAGGCAGGTTGAAGTTTGAGCCATTGAAAAAGCATCTGGCAGGACAACATTTAAACCAATGCCGAAGTTTGGGACGCTTTCATTGAGTGGGTCAGAAACCAGGACCCTGTATTTTTTTTAATGCCTCCGTCTTCTATCTCAAATTTTGAAACTTTATTGCACTACTAGCTCTATCTACCAGTATCATTTGATTGCGATAATCATGTGTTGTACCTAGACATGGAATTTCATTCGCTTGGAGAATATGTGCACTCATAAGCGTTCTTGTCATCTTACTTTTTAAACCACCCTTGTATTTTTTTTTTTTTTTTTTTTCTTGAATCGTTATTTCTTACTAGCAAACCTGTGTGAAATTTTCACAATTTCTTTCTTGTTTTATCTACCTTTAATATTTGAAACTTATAAGTCTTATACCAATTTCACCCCCCAATTTAAATTTTAATTCATCAAAAGCCAAATTATTATTGGTTTTTGTGAAATGAAATGCTAATGATGATTGAACCAAATTATTCAAGGAAATATTTTAAAATAAAATTCATGTTTGAAGACCCAGTTTTCATACTTCCCCAGGCAGGACAGCTTTAGTGTAGGACCCCTATGTTGACTTTTAAATTTTTGCCACCATGTTGACGAGGCCTTTTAATTAATATTTTTATTTATTCATTTTGGCCTAATTTTTTTTTATTGCATTTTTTAGTCAGTTTATGACAAAAATTCATATTTTGTTTATATCTTTAAAGTATTTCTAGGTTTAAAATGATGCTTGCAAAAATGCAACTTTTAGAAATAGATTTTTCTATAAAATGATCTCATTAAATAAATGTCGTCATTTTTAAAAAAATTAAATCACTGAACTAAGTCCACCTGCTTAAATTTTGTTTATGTATTATTTTTTATCCTAATGTATTTTATTTAGTCACTATTGTATTGTTAATGCAAAATTTAATTGTAACTCGTCCATGATATAAAAATATTATATATATTATTCTTCTTGTTATGTATCTATTATTTTGTTCGATAATAGAGTTATGAACATGTTTCTACCATTAATTTTAAAAGTTATTATTATTGTGTGTATAATATTTCATCTTTAAAGTTATTAAAAAATAAATGCTGTGTTTTTTCTAGGGTATCATTAATAGTTACTGAAATATTTGATGCTGGATTATTTGGAGAAAACAGTTTAGAAACTTTAAATCATGCTTGGGACCACCTCCTTCAAACAAATACTGATTCAGAAACTCCCAATTCTGAGAATGAAGAACCTAATGCTGATCTTTCACCTTCAAGTGATGCTAGTGTTGATATGAATGGTGAAAACAGTAATTCACTCACAAAAACTAAACCAAGTGTTTCTAGAGTTATCCCATATTCAGCTACAGTTTATGCTGTGCCACTAGAATGTGAACACTTTCGTAAAAAAATTAGGTAATTTTAACTCTTATTTCTGCAATGCTTGTTGTTGTTTTGATCCTGAATAAATAATTATTTATCTGTAAACATTTAAAGTAAAATTGTAATATGATCCATTTATTTTATTTGTATATTTCATTATAATTGTATTTTCTTTCTTTCTTTTTTTTTTTTTTTTTTTTTTTTTTTGTTATGTAAAAAGAATATTATAAATTTTGTTTTGAAAGTGAAATTTACAAAAAATATTAAGAAATCTTTTTATTTTATTTTTTAACCCCTCACAAAAAAAAAAAAAAAAAAAAAAAAAAAAGCGTATTGTACATTTGAAGCCTTTCTCTGTCTGTGGCACTATAGCTTCCAAACAAATAGACTAATTTCAGACAATGCAGTTTTTTTTAATAAATTAAAATGCTGATTTAATCACATGGTTCTTAGCTATGTTTGGGGAAAAACCTATTCGAAGGATTAAAAAAAAAATATATATATATTT
The DNA here is from genome assembly GCA_963930645.1 of Salticus scenicus. Taxonomy (NCBI): domain Eukaryota; kingdom Metazoa; phylum Arthropoda; class Arachnida; order Araneae; family Salticidae; genus Salticus; species Salticus scenicus. The sequence continues at coordinate 242,337,718 of OZ005658.1, forward strand.
TTATGGCCACTTTGCATTGATATTTTTAAATTTGTGAGCTGTCAATCTTCCGAGCTAGTTAGCATAGGTGGACTCTAGTTGTTTTACCCATTACATATTTGTTCTCAAAAATTCCTACTGCAGGGCATACTATATCTTATACTATTTGGTGAGCAATATTTGTATGTATATTTCACTGTTCTCGAAAACGGTAGCTCGGACAGTCACGAGATTTAACATAAAGGTGCCCCCCGAAGGATCATTGTGCACATCAAAGTCAGAATTTCGAATTTCTGTTTAGTTTTCTTTTAATTAATAAAAATATGAAAATAATAAGCTAATAATAGAAAAAAAATTAGCCATTTAAATTGAATCCATAATTTAATTGTTGCCAAAAAAAAAAATAAAATAAAAAAATACAAGTTTTTTTTTTTTTTCCAACAGGAAAATAAATACATTTATCTAATCTAAACATGAACAATACTACACACTACTGATCGCAGAGCTTCCAAATTTGGCATATAGGTACCTGGGACCCTGCAGGTGGGCACCTCATCGAGAGTTTTTCGAATTTCAAATTTGAATTTTTTAAATTAATGTTTTTTCGATTTTAAACATTGGCTTTTATGTTTCATTTTTCATGAATTTATTCTTCGATTGTAATCATCTGCGTATCTTAGCAACGGCTATATTATGCAATTTATTTTTTATTTAATACATTTATTTGAGGGCGAATCTTTTTTCTCTTTTTAATTTATTATATTTATTGAAAATAAAATGGTAATGCAGTAGAAAAAATTAAATATATTAAATTTAAAATTTAAAAACGTATTTATAACAGTTATACTTATGTATAATTTTTGTAGTATAATAACAATTATTTTTCATTTGTTAATTTAATTTCTTTAGAAGTTTTTTTTCTTATTTATAGTATTTGTCAGGAAATAATGGTAGTATATAGTAGAAAGGATTAAACTGATTGGAATTTATTTGTTTTTTATGTATTTTATTTAATTCCTTCTAAAAGAAAATCTACTTTTTATTTTATTTCATTACATTGGTCGGAATCAAATTGTAATACAGTGTAAATAGCATGAGCAATAAAGTACTTGGTTCAAAAACTAAAATATTTAATAGATGCTGAGATACAGTTATCTTTAAAATCGTAGTTCTTAAATAATGGCAGACCCAACTATCGTCAATAAATACCCATATTGAAATACATATGAAAGAGATTTCTGCAGGCAGTGGGAACCTGTTCCCGATACAGTGCGGGCAGAGAAAGAGCTGTCGTAGTCAGCAAGTACCCGATGCGAGGTCTAGAGCGATTGTAATTATTTTAGTTTTTATTTATAATGTGATGTGAAAAATAAATAATGATCCAATTCTTTTGGAGATTCATTTAAATATAGTGGCCAGCGAAGCGGGTGTAGCCTGCTAGTTCATATTAAGAGAAATTAAGTTGGCAGTTGCTCAACATGGCGACAGACTGAAATGCCCCACCTGATAGGCTACCTTTCGTTCAGTTCGATACATTTACCTTATCCTAATTCTTCGTCATTTATATAGACATTATTTTAATTCATCTTCCCAATATGAAGAGCCTTTTAGGTGCAAATCCTCATTATCACTTGACAAACTTTTTGAAGGAGGCTGGTTTCTACTTCGACATCTGATTTTATTGTTTACAATGTTCATCCTATTTTACATCTGTTTTTTATTGTATGCACGGTTTTTATTATTTTTTGATTTTATCTTGTATGTAGTTTTGCTTCTTTTTTCTACTGTGATTTTTTAATGACATTCTGGATGGGTTCACCCATCCAGAAGCTACTTTTTATTCTTTTACCTGTTTGTGTGGCGCAGCATGTCCTACTGATGACCTTGCGTCAAAAAAAAGGCATTCAACCAACCTCATCCTAATTTGTTAATGCTGGAGTGCTTGCACATTTATTGTTCTGTTAAAGATTGCCAAGTATATTTTCACGCTATTAATCTATCTTTAAGTAACTCAATTCAAATTTATAAGTGTAAATTGGTTAACGAAGCAAAAAATATACATTTGGGGTGTCAGACAGCTAGTCAGTCTATTTAAATAAAACTAGCAGATCTACCCAGCGTTGCCCAGGTTGAAATAGTGTTTATAGAATTTTGAAATCAAATGAAAAAACTGAACATATGCGTAAAATGGAAAAATAAATGCATGAAACATTTCCCAAAGTCTTTAACAGAAAATATTACAAATACATAAATAAATAAATAAATACAAAAGGCACAGCTTTAGTATGTGTCCTCCTTGGTAATTTTAAATATTGTTGGCCATTTTTTTCGATGAATTGAAATGGTTGTTGCAAAAAAATTCTTAATAAAATTAAAATATAATTTTTTGAAATTAAGGTGAGAACATAGAATCTTATAAGTTACACATAAAATAGCAATTAAAACAAACATTTTGTTTTACTGTAGAAAAGAAAAGTATAACTTAATTAAATAAAAATTTTAAGCTAATGCCAAATATCTCTATGAAAATATTTATTTACACATGAATTCTTGATAGTAAAATTATTTTCGTAGCATAACTTTTTTTTTTTCTAATTTTTATTATTATTCACACAAGATAGAAAATGTTTTATTTTATTTCTGAGGGGGGGGGGGGATAAATAAATAAAATAAATAAATGTGTATTTTATTTATTTATTTTGGCATCAAATATTTCTTTCTCTTTAATCATTTTAAAATTAAAATGGGGTTTATATTTAATATCTTTTGATTCAATTATTCGATTGAATTTAAAAATATGGCGTTAGCTAGATTTTGTCCTGATTAATAAGTATACCAGTTTTCATAGTGATCTGGTGAACTGTATAGCTTTGTTAAAAACATTTAAAAATACCTTATAAAAATCCTTTAAAAAAGATAGGCCTATATATTTCAACCGGAGCCATCATCAGAGCCTGATGACAAACAGAGGGCCTGGTGGTTCACTACTTTATCTTTTCTTCCTCGTCCATCGATTCTTCACTTCTTTTCTTTATTTCCAAAATCTGTTTTCATTCAGTTTCCATTTTTGGAAATAAAGAAAAGAAGTGAAGAATCGATGGACCAGGAAGAAAAGATAAAGGAGTGAACTGCCAGGCTCTTTGTTTGTCGTCAGGCTCTGATGATGGCTCTGGTAGAAGTTGAAATATATAGGCCTATCTTTTTTAAAGGATTTTTATAAGGTATTTTTAAATGTTTTTAACTAAATTTTCATCCTTTGTAAATAAAATAATGCATTGTATAGCTTTGTATAGGGAACTAAAAATTTGGATGGACAAACAATCAGTTTTATATATATAGATAAATTTTTAAATTGTTCCGAGCAACTATGAGATGCCATGCGAGCAGTGCAAAGTTAATTGATTTTATTAGGGTGAGTTTCGTATTTTAGTTTTCATTCAATTCCATACTATTTCCAATGCAATTATATCCTTAATGCTAGTTTATGTAAAATATTGCTCTGTTCTGCTGTGTTAAGAAAATCTTAAATGTCGAAGAACTTACGAATTTAATAAATAGAAAAATTCATAGTCAATGATCTTCATATTAGTATTCTAAATGATATTTTAAAAGTTGTCTGGTATCTTTACAAATGAAACATCCCTCAAAATAAACTGTTATGCATAACTTTCCCTTATTCTGCCATATTAAAAAATTTGTAAATTTAAAATAATTTATGAAGTTTTCAAATTTGAAGTTTCCTAATTAAGGGTGGTTCATGCCAACATCGTAACTGATATATTATAAGTGGTCTGACATCTTCACTGTAAAAATATGTCTTTCAATGCATACTTAAGTGAAAACTAGCCCTATTCTCCTATGTTAAGAAAATTGTAAATTTAGAATAATTTACAAAGTTTTTGAATTAGAATGCTGCAAATCTGTAAGGTTCTTACCAGTATCAAAAATAACATTTTAAAACTTATACGGCCTTTCTATAGTCATTTGTTCTGGAGATAATGCATGCACAGACTATCATACAGCATATTAATTTTATGATTTTTAAAGTCTTTTTTTTTTTTTTTTGGTTACATTCTCTGTCATAAACATTCTGCCGTATCCAAGATAAAAACGGAAAAAAAGGAAAGTAAATTAGAAATATCAATCCTATCATTACAAATTTGGTACCAAGTGAAAGGGATGATTTTTTTTTAATCTAAGAGTGCAAACAGTTTTTCGACATGACAATTAGATTTTTTAAAATTAACTAAAGTATGAAATTTAGGTGGAAACTTTTCATTTTAATTCATTTCAGTCATTTTTTAAAGTACGTGGCTCGTTACAAATTTGGTACCAAATGAAAGGGGCGATTTTTCTGAATCTAAGTATGCAAACAGTTTTTCGACATGACAGTTAGATTTTTAAAAATTAACTAAAGTATGAAATTTAGGTGGCAACATATCATTTTAATTAATTTCAGTCATTTTAAAAAGTACATAGCTCATTACAAATTTGATACCAAATGGAAGAGGTGATTTTTCTGAATCCAGGGGTGCAAACAGTTTTTCGACATGACAATTAGATTTTTAAAAATTAACTAAAGTATGAAATTTAGGTGGCAACACCTCATTTTAAACTTTTCATACTTTTTAGTGCAAATGAAGCTAATAGAAAAAATCTTTAAATTAAAAAAAAAAGAATTTAATATTTTATTTAACCTACATTATATGTCATAAACTGCCTACCGAATCTGGGTTAAAAAAGGAAAAGGTGGAAAATAAATTAGAAATATCAGCTCTATCGTTACAAATTCGGTACCAAATGAAAGGGACGGTTTTTCTAAATCCTAGGGTGCAAACAGTTTTTTGACACAACAATTAGATTTTTAAAAATTAACTAAAGTATGAAATTTAGGTGGCAACACTTCATTTTAATCTTTTCATAATTTTTAGTGCAAATCAAGCTAATAGAAAAAGTTTTTAATTCAAAAATTTTATTTTACTTGATTCCTCATGACTCAAAACATGGGAAAAAAAAAAAAGAAAGAAAGAAAGAAAATTTTTATAATTATCCAAGTTTTTTTATACCTATAATATGATGAGGAACTAATACTTAGCAAGAACTCACAAATCTTTGTAGATTTATGCTTGTTTTTGCAAACAAAAGACTTTGATGGATTCAACATTTTAGAGATACAGTTGTCCATCAACTGTTAATGTCAGCTAATAGAATTGTTGCTGGTTATAATAATAATAATAATAATAATAATAATTTTTCTTTATGACTGGGAAATGGCAACAAAAACAAAATACCCCCCCCCTTTTTTTTTAATGAAAAAAAAAAAAAAAAAAGAAGGATGCCGTGGTATAGCTATAAAATATTTTGGCATAATTTGACCCCATTCTATAGAGAAGAGAACTTGTGATTGAAAATTCCTTGCATTTATTAATTTTTTATTCAAGTTTATACAAGTTATTTTTAAGGAAGGCAAAAAGATTCAATTTTAATTTATAGCTTATAAACCATAGGTGTAAAAAAAATCAATTTTATTTCAGAAATTTTAATTTATAAAGTTAGTTTTATGCCAAACACTCTACCAAAACATTGTATTTTATTACATAAAATTTTTAATGGAAAAATTATGTATCTGACTTGCATATTACATGCTGGAAATTGCAGTATATAGTATAAATAATATTCATAAAGTATTTTATCTAAATACTTAAGTAAGCATGTTTTTTCTATTTAGATTGGAAAATAAGGTTGTTGATTCATTGGGTATCAAAGATACGGTAGTTCCCCAGTATTTGGATGAAGAACCATATTCTACAGATAAACTAAACAATGTTCCTGGTGGATATAAGATGCTATGTAATCCACTAATATTGTTAGAAGTCAATTTTAATTCCCCTTTGGTAAGTGCAGCTTGAATTAATTATTTTTGAAACAAAATTAATTTTGACCACAAATGTGAACGTATAAGTTATGACAAAATAAGAAAGTAAAATCATGTAGTTTGTATAGATTATGAAACACTTTCTTACTATTCTTATCTATTTCCTCATTTAATATCCAATTTTTGAATTTTGTTTCTAATATGGAAAATAGAAAACAAAATTGAAAATGCACATTGAGCAATTTACACTTGTATACTAAAATGAATGTTTTTGTGTGAGTTTGCTAGTGAATATTAAGTCTAATCACATTCTATTCTGTAACTTTCTTTTTCCAATAAAATTTCAGTTTCTTCCTTTTTAAGTTGTCAACTATTCTTAAAATTCTAATCATACTATTAAACACAATGTAATCAATCAGTGAATTTCATTGTTGCTTTGTGGTTTCATTGTTATTCATCTGCTTTGAAATTTTGCTTTTTTAAATCCATATGACTCCTATTCTGGTCGTAGCAGGCGGGGGGAGTGTTGCCGGCGTGAAACTAGTTTAACCCCACAGGCAAGTCACAAGTATTGCTGCCTGCCTCCTTCCTTCCTTTCTTAAGTTTCTTAAATTATTTTTTCATAAATTTTGATAAAGTTTATGGTTTTAAGTTAAGATTTGTTGTGTTACTTTATTGATTTGTTTGTTTTGCAGGTTGTTAATTAATAAATCTGGTTTCTTTACTTTAGTGTATTTCTTCCACTGATAAATTTTTTTTTAAATCTTATTGGTCATTGGTGTTTCAGTGATCTTGTATCTGTTGCTTGGCTTCTACTATGCTTAATAGATCATTATTATATATATATATATATATATATATATGATTCATTAAACGTAAAAAAGCCAAACGACAGATATATAGAAGAAAAAAAAAATGCTTTTATGCATAACGGATTGAAGAAGATATAAAGAAGATATTAACTATCTTTATTAAATACCTCATATTAATATAAGATATTAATTATCTTTAAAGAGTATATTAACTACCTTTAAAGAAGATATTAACTATCTAAAGAAATACCCCTCATAGGCTGTAATATATCCAAATTTTGTTGTAAACAAATTAGTTGTGCTGTTTGTATTATTTGAATTATGGCGAAGAAAATTCGATGAAAGCTATATTTTAAACTTTATTTTAAAGAGGAGCGTACACAAAAAGAAAAAAAAAGTTTTACTGTAGCTTGATATTTTAATTAAAAACAGAATATTTGAATAACATACTTAAAATTTAGAATAATTCGGAAAAATCTCATAACACGGCTGAAAATTTCTTTTGAGCAATTTCCTCTTAATTCTCATAATGCAACTGAATATTTTACGTGACCCTATACATTAATCACTAATCAATGCTAATTATATACTATTCTATAAGTAATATACTTTTGTATATTACAATAAAATTTATAAAATGAACTTTTACAATAAGTTTTATATTAAAAATACAATATTGTTTGTTTTCCTCACAGCTTTTCAACCCGTCACCGGGTCATCCTCTGGAGGCAGACTTGTACTGTGCCTTATTTTCAACTGCCATTTCTTTTTATTTACATTCAACATCTAACACCATCAGCTATCTAGATTTTGTTTAGTCTCCACATTATCACAGCTGTGTAAATTTATTAGTGTTTAAATTGTTATTGCACATTCCAGGTTCCATCAGCAAAACATTATGCACTGGTAAGATGAAAATACATTGAAATAAAGTTTAATAAAAGAACTTTTACAATAAGTTTACTTCCATTGGCAATATGTCAATGTATTAGTAAGATGAAACAAGTTAAAATAAATTTTATAAAACAAACATTCACAATAAATTTTTAATAGAATGCTCATTTAACCAAGATGCGCAAAACAATTGATATACGACTAATGAATTTACATAGCTGTAATCATATTAGTCTAATGAAAATCTAGATAGCCGATGGCATCAGATGTTGAATGTAAATAAAAGAGAATGGCAGTTGAAAATGAGGCACTTCCTTCGAAAGATGACCTGGTGCCGGGTTGAGAAACTTTGAGGAAAACGAACAAGTTATTTTTAATGTAATATTGTATGTTAATTGGATAATATATGTTATTTCATTATATTTTTTTCTGTATGAAGATGGTAAATTTATATTTAAGAAACACTTCTCATAAACTACAAAGTATCTAAATTATTTTTGTGTCTCTGTACATTAATTAATAACTCTAATTATATCATTTGTCCTTATATGGAGAAATAAATCTCACAAAAGCTATAGTTATAGCTTTACTTTCTAAAAATAAAGCATATAATAGATTGCTTTTATGTAGCCCTGTGTAGTGTCTAAAAATAGAATTTACCCCAGATATTGTATTGCAAATTTCAAATAGTCAAATAAATAATTAAATAAAAATATATAATATATAAAAGTCCTAACACTATTGAAAGAAAATGCTTTTCAAGCAATTTTAATGTGTCCATAATATCTCAAATTGTTTCGCTTTCCATAATATCTCACTATGTATTTGAATATTTTTTCTGGCATAGTAACACAATCATTTATGCTAATCATACTCCATTCTATAGGAAACATACTTAGGTGCATCTGGATGATATATGTTAATTTTGTTAGGTTTTACACAATATAAATGTTATATATAAGAAATATAAACAGGTTTTGAAGAAATATTTCTCATGAACTGCATTGTATTGGAATTCTTTTGTAAACCACTGTAAACAAACTATTACTGTTTTTTATAAAATTTTTAATAGGGTACATGCTGTAATGAATTATAACAACATATGCACTGTATGAACAAAAGTGTTTAGACACTTTTTAGATAATTTGGAGTGGAAGGCTGATTTTTATACCAACTATGTGAAAAATACCATAGCCGGGAATCGAACCCGGGCCTTCCGCTTAACACGCGGATGCTCTACCACTGAGCTACCCTGGGTGATAACCAGCTAGGCATTTCTCACATAATATTCATTGGCAAGGTCACCGAGTCTGCAAACACAGCTGTATCAAGTGACAATATTAATTGTGGCACAATTCCAATAGACCACGAAATTCTAATTTAGAAATTCTTTAATCATCAACCTTAATTAATTTTAGATAATTTGGAGTGGAAGGCTGATTTTTATATCAACTATGTAAAAATACCAGAGCCGGGCATCGAACCCGGGCCTTCCGCTTATTTTCTGCTTGTTTAGACATTAAATTCCACTTGTTTAGACACTCTCAAAATTTTCACGTTTTGTCAAATATTTAAGGAAAACATTAATGGATTCTCTTAAAATTTCAGGCATGTAAAGAATATATTATACCATATATATTTCAACTAAGGTTTTAACTCAAAAACGAAGTGGGAACTAGTTAAAAAAAAAAAAAAAAGAGAGAGATATTACATTAGACGCAACATTCTACAATCAGACTATAAAAATAATAAAATATTTGATAAAATGTGAGTATTTTTACTACATAATTCTTAACTAAGCTTGTGCAACTAAATTCTATGTCGTCCTTAAAAAAAAAAAAAAAAAAAAAAAAAATTAATTAATTAATAAAAGCGAAAGATAAGGGATTTCCCCCAAAATTTTATTTTATTCTTGTGAATAGTAATATAATGTACATTGATAGAAAATAACTATGGATAAAACCATCTATCATTTTTTAATTTTTTTTTTCTTTTTTTGAGAGGGAGAGAAACTATAATTTAGTTTATTCTATCAATAACTTTTCGGATTTTCACAATATTTGCTTGCATTTTTTATATAAGTAGTTCAATAAATTTGGTTAATATATTATGCAAATGAAGTTATGTGAACACTTGTGCATGAGAAGTTAAAAAAATTTGATGAAAATGCTCAGATTTTTTTATCAGATATTTAATGTATTTATATTTTAATTGCAGTATGTTGTACTTAATGTAGTATGTCCATTTTTCTAAAAATGACAGTGCCTTGAGTTGAATAAACTGTGTGTTATATATATTTTAAAAAAGGGGGCAATTTTTTTAAAAGAAGTTTTTATATCTCCATGAATATATGTGCCATTCCTATATAACTGAATGCAGATAGTTAAAAGAACACATGCTGCAACTTCTACATACTTCAAGTATTATTTTTTAAAAAACTAATTCCAAATATAGTTTTTTTTTTTTTTTTTTTAATTGGTCTCTTTTTTACTTTCAGGATAAAATCATTGCTGAAATATCTGTAGTATAACATGCTTTTTACACCCCTAAAGTTCCAAAAAAATCCATCAATTAGTCCTTTATATATATTCGTCAAAACATTAAAATTCAAAAATGTCAAAATACTTTTGCTCATGCAGTGTATCATTTACAAGGCACTTCAAAAATATTTATGGGTATTAGAGCACAGACAGGCAGATTGATGGAATGAAGTCATAAACACTGTTCAACCTTGTTGGAAAGTATTTAAAAAAGGGAGAGATTTTCTATCAGTGTATTGCTTCAATTGAAAATTTTTTCTGCTTAGTGTATATACGTATTCTTGCATAAAACAATTCATTCTATTGTCACTTTGAAAAACCATTTCAAACTTTTCTCAGTTTGGTTTAGCTTCAATTTTCTGGACTTTTATAAATAAACTCCAAAAGTATTCCGACTTTTATATTTATTATGTTAAACAGCATTTATGTGAAATATTGTTTTATTTTTTCTTTTAGTTTTCTTTGCTACTTGTATAATTAAAATTTGAATGAACCTTCCTCAAAACAAGTGGAAGCGATGCTTCTACATATGCTAAAATTATTTTTAAATTTATGATTACTGTTATAAAGAATTCTTTTAAATTTCATAATGATTCATTAAAAATAATTATCATTGTGAACATTTGTACAAAATTTTATCCTATACTGCCATATTAAAAAAGTAGAATAAATGGGATGGCAATGTGATTTTCACTAAAAGTTGATAGGCACTAATTTATGTCAAGGTATGAAACCAACAATAGGTATGAAACTACATATCAATTTGTATGAAATTCTGAGTTCTTGAGTTAGAAGCTGCCACAAATTTTTCACACACACACATATTTTCTAAAAATGGTCAAATTGTGTTCTGGCTATTTCAAAACATTTATATCCATTGTAAACTGTAAGTCAAAAATTTTTACTAAGCCAATACTCTTTTCTGTTGAATATAGAAGAGAATTAAAAGAAAAAAAAAAAAAAAAAAAAAAAAAAAAAGGCCCTACTTGTGGGAGTCTTGTGAATGCTTCTTTAACATTGTGATTTTTTTTTTTTTTTTTTTTTTTTTTAAAGGAAATCAAGGATCTTTTACAAGGAAAAACTTTTGAATTGAATTATAATTGTATATCTGATGGCCAGTTAGATGCAGTTGCTGTTTGGTTTGAATTGCATCTTGATGATGAAATTATGATATCAACTGCTCCAAACTCCTCACAGAGTTGCTGTTGGGACCAAGCTATTTTTTATGCCTTTCCTCAAAATTTGAAAGGTAAGTTCTCACTTAATGAATGAAAATTTTGTAAGTTAACACTATAAATAGCAGGATCATGTAATAAATTTATCTGATATACATAATATGAGACCCTTCATCTAATCAAAAAAAAAAAAAAAAAGAAAGAAAGAAAGAAAGTAAGAATGGAACTTGAAAATAGCATGACACAATTTCTGTCAAATTAAACATTTAAGATACCTGAAGATATTCTTGATTTTTAAATTATTTAAATTTTCTGTTTTAATTCAATTTCTTAAAGTCATCTCTAAATTTATAAACATTAGGGATCCACATACGAAACATTTTTATTATCTATTAAGCTGAAATTAATTTTATAATAGGAATGACTAAAAGGAAAATTAAACATCATGAAAAAGAACATCTTCTGGATTTAAAATTCAATAAACATTCTACAATTTTCTCTGAGACTAATTTAACTAACCCGATTAACATTAATACTATAACCATCCAAAAAATAGCTCATTACAGCTCACTATGCCCTAAAATGTGAAGTTCTTAAGATACTAACAATTCTGTCAGCTGTAAATAATTGCAAGTCAGCATAATTCTCCAAGACTGGCATCTGCAAATAGAAGAACTGAAGCAAAAGAAAGAAAAAAAAATGTGATGAAATCCAGTAACAATAAACAGTGAAAGCCACTTACTATAATGAAGATGACCATGAATGCTGGTCGAAAATACTATATACAAATGGCCATAGAGGTATTTGTAATGTCAATATTATAGTTAATCAGGCCTTTTAAATTAGTTCATCCAAGTGGTATCTTCAAATAAAATAGAGCATAATGGGATTTACATGCCTGCCAACTCGCCGTTATTTCAACAGAAACTCCGTTATTTTGGGACTGTCTTCCACTCTCCGTTATTCTCAAGCATTTTCTCCGTTATTCTGATGATATTAAAAATTATACCTATAATTTATTCAAAACTTCAACAAACCTTCATTTTTTAAGCAAGATTTTGCTTTTGCTGAAAAAAATTCTCATGAATCTATATATATATTACTGTTTTTAATTAATAATATGACTTTTCGATAATTTAAGCCATGGATTAAACTATTAAAATACTGTCATAGGTTGAAAACACATCAATGTTTTTTAGGCCTGAAAATGCCGCTTGTAAAATCTCCGTTATTTTGATTCTTCAATGTTGGCAGGTATGGCACTTATGATTATTATTTAAATTTCGAACAAAAATAATCAAGTTTTGTTTTTGCAGCTATTATGACTGGTAAAAACAGTTTTCCCCCCTTTCTTCATAGCAAACTTCTATTCTAGATTTTTTTTTTTTTTTCTTCTCTCTTTTTGGAGGAATTTTCCTTCCACAGTGAATGAAGAAATGAAAAGATTATCTGTGTTTGTAATTTAATAAAAAAAATTGTATAAAACCATTAAACTAAAATATTCCGATAAAGAAATCATAAATAAAGTAAATATAGTCTATACTCTTAAAAAAATTCAATTTTTTCACGTACTTTTAAAAATCAGCAGTTTTAAAGCAAAACTGATCTTGATATGATCTATGTATGTGTTGGGACGAAAGATTAAAAAATTTTCAAAATTAAAAACTGATTACTGCTGCATTACACAATGTATGGGGATAGTTTTGGATTCTATAAAATATTTTTAATAGGACTGTTTTAGTTGAACATTTAAATACTACTGTAAAATGATTTATAAGCTTACTGATTATAATAAGTTTGGTTCAGCATGTTTATTGTACATTGCTATACGAAGCTGCTAATTTGAAATTTATATAAATTTCTGTTGTCTTACATCTTGTATTTCTTTTCCCTAATATCCAAGTAATTTCAGTTTTAGTATCTATTTTAGTATCTATTATCTATTTTAAATCTTTTTCTTTTGTTTCTGATTTTGACAGTTATTATTATGTCATGTTTTAATTGAAATCTTTTGTTATTTTAGATTAAAATTATAATTAGTAAAATTGCATCACTAGTTATAAAAAAAAAAAAAGAGATATATATATATATAAAACAGTTTTAAATACCCCCCCCCCCCCCTTCTCTGAAAATTGAATACAAATTTGTATGTGAATTCACAAAAGGTTTTTGTGCATTATATTTTATTATATATTTTCAGGTTCTACGTTTTGTAAAGCAGGTAATAACATTCTTGTACAATTCCTATGCCAAGGTCATTTACAACTACAGAGTATTGACATTAGCAGTCAAAATGACGAATCAATTACATCACAAAATCTTGTCATGGATCCATCTCTGATTTATACTTTAAATTCGTACTGCTCTGGAAACATTATTAATTTGAATATCAAAGACCTTTTAAACATGGATAATTCCTCTATTTTGGATATTTCTACATTTCCTGTTTTAAGTTTGAAAAATCTTCGAGACAGCTCTGGTGTGGTTACTGTTCTCCAAACACAATACCAGAATGAAGTCGAACAACTTCAAAATTTGTATAATATACCACAGGAAAAATTAATGTTTACATCCTATGAAGAGTTATACAAAACCAAAATGTTGTGTGATTGTCTTGTCGTGGATCCTGTTGAGCTGTGTGGCTTGCTGAAAAAGAATTTACTTGAGGATATTATGATGCTCAGGTAATATTTTGAATTATCTTGATTTTTTTTTTTTTTGCTTTCTTTTGTTGCTCCCTCTTTGAGAAGACTTGGCGCCTTTGACTTAGCACCACTGAAAATTTCATATAAAAGCTTATATTTCCATTTAATATCTATAAATTGAACTATATTAGGTTTTGTTCGTTAAAATATATATTCATGCAATGATTCTAATGACTTTTAATGATTTTTACAGATTTAAAATCTTTAAATTCAGTGTTCTTAATTTGAATTTTTCAGACATGTTACTTTTCAGAAGCTTGAAAATTATTATTCTTGGGATCAATGCAAATCCGCATTAAAACTTTTTGGACATGTGTAGGGAGGGGGGGGGGGGGGTCAGCCTGAATTTGTGCAATGTATTATTAGCAATTTCTATGTGATTGGCTTTCAAGAAATGTTAAATTCAAACTTGGAGAAAATGAAAAAGAAATAGCACTTCAACTGCATTTTCCTAATGAACTTGAACTACATTATTTTGCTAATCAGTTGCCCTAGCAAACAATGCTTCTATAGAATAAACTTATTTTCAAGTATATGTAATAAGTTTGTCTATTTTTAAGCACTTACAACTATTTTAATTATAATTAATATGATATTCAATATAAGATTTATTGTTCCGATTTTGTTTATTGTGTGTACATGTATGCAATCAGATTTAACATTATTTTTATTATTGAAAAATTTATATTGTGTCAGTTGCCTGATACCCCTTTTGAGAGAGGTGAGGGGGTCGTGAAAATTTCAGCCTTTTTTTTCTGTAAGCTTGTACCATGTCTGATTTTTTCATGAATTCATGATCTTCTAAATGCTAAAACTCCTACAGATATTTAAGAAAAGGCTTAGTATTTTTTATGGATGTTAAATAGAACCTACTTAAAAGAATTAGGGATGGATTTTGAAATTTATTAATTAGTTTTTGGGAAAAAATTAAAGTTCATGCCTATGTTAAAATTCGCAAGAACATAATTTTTGTTATATTTTCATTTTTTATATTTTTTCTTTTAAATATATAACAAAATTCATCCCTAGTTCTTTTAAGTAGGTTGTACTAAAACAAATTCATTCAAAACTAACATTAATTAAATCTTTTTTTAAATACAGTGAGCTCTCGTTAAGACGGTCCCGTTTAAGATGGATTTCTCATTATTACATGCAAAAACAGAATCCCCAGCTAAGGCCTATAGGAATTGCATGTAATAAATATCGCTTAATACGTACAATTCATTCGTTAAGATGGAAATTTTTTTTTTTTCCCTCAAAGCTTACTTTCTTCAAAAAAGAGTCAGTTCCCAAAATCTTTTCAAATTCAAGTTTTTTTTTTTTTTTTTTTTTTTTTTAAACATGAAAAGGTGCAATAATAAAAGGGTTAATCTCTTTCACTCTGAGCTATTAAACCATGGAAGGTAAACAGTATTGATTGACAGTGATAGTTGAGGTCAAAAATGGTTTTGTAAGTTTTGATGACAATGTCGGAATTGTTGAGAAATTGACTGACCAGGAACTAATTGATAAAGTAATGGAAAATGCAGGAACATTGAGCGATAGGGAAAATGAGGAGGAAATCTCTCCACCAAATGTACTAGAAGTCCGTCATATGCTGGAGACAATTAAGACATTTTATCAATCGACTGAAAATATTCCGGATAATTATTTTTGAACAATTGGCTAAAATTGAAAATGACACTGAAAGAAAATTGTTTACCCTAAAAAAATAAACCAAGATAACTTCTTTTTTTAAAATAGACTAACAAACTATTATGTACTATCACCTTTTTTTTTTTTTTTTTGTACTACATTAAGTTGTACTATATGAAGAAGAAAAGTTTTGTAAGTAAGTATCGTTTTTCCTGTGTTTATAATTTTAGTGAATAAAAGTGTTTGAGAAAACAAATTTTCATTCGTATTATACTGTGTATGTGTACATAATAGTAATTTTAGAGTTCATATAGAACTTCAGTTTATGAACTCCTGTTATAATGGACTCTCGTTAATGTGGACAAAAACTGCTGGCCCTTGATTGTCCGTTTTAACGAGAGTTCACTGTATCTGTAAAATTTTTAGCGTTGTGAAGATAATGAATTCATGAAAAAATGCAATTTAAAGAATTCAAATCTGTAAAAAATGTATTAAAAACCATAAGAATTGTTGCCTGAATATGCATTTTATGTAATATAGTACAAATTATAATTATTAAATGGAAATATAAGCTGTATCAAAGAAAAATAAAATAATTAGTCATTTCTGAATATTTTGTAGGAAGGGAAAAAAAAAAAAAAAAAAAAATGCAAATTTGATGAAGATAAAGATTTTGATGGAATTTTCGTAATAATTGTTGAAATGAAATTTTCTGCCTATGGCTTGCAAACTTCAACCTAGAATGATATTAAGATAAAAAACTAATCTGAACAATTATGGTATCTTTTTTCCATGTAATAAATAAATAAATAAATAATGTTATCTTTCAGATTAAAATAACTTTATAGATATTTAAAGTAGTGGCTGCTATTAGTTCATACCCTCCCAAACCCTTAGTTATTGTTTTCATTATTTATATTTTTGCCTTATAGCAAGTAAAGTTTTTCATCTACTATGTGTTACTAATTTTTGAGAAACTTAGCATTTTTATATATGGTAAATTGAAATCCATTTTATTCTATCTTTTAAGGTATTAAGTCATTGCTAATTTTAACTATTTTTCTATAAGCAATTATATGTTTAAATAATTGTAGGTTTATTTTATTTATATTAAACCTGTTCATATTTTATCCAGCAATACAAATTTTAAATCTGATTTAATAAAAATTTCGAAAATATATTGTAATTTTCTTTTAAAAGCCATATGTTTAAAAATACTTGGAGGAAAACTAAGAAAGTATCGTAATTGCTATTTGTTCTGTTTAATAGAATGCAAAATAATTATTGTTAAGAGATTTTCTACTGATGATAACATTGCCATACAATCTGCCCTTTATGTAGTTAAATTTTTAAATTACCGTTTCCAGTGCTTCTTAAAATTCATGATAATTTAAAACTGTTTCTAAAGTAAGAGAATAACAGAAACATACAAGAAAAGTTCTAAAAATTAACCATCTGACCACTGCTGACAGATATTTGAGCTGTTATTTTTTATACAATACATTTATAATTCAAAATCATATAAGTATGGATTTTCTGCTTGTTTTTCTAGTTAATCTCATGTTAGAATAAACATTAGTTTAGTACATTAAACAGTTGTACAGTGAAAACAACATTACAATTTTGCTGTTTACAATTGCTTTCAGATGGTTAAGATAAGTGTGAATCAAACAGTTAAAGTGTAAAAATTATTTAGAAAAAAATTGTTTGTTTAAATATGAAAATTCTTCTTTTGGAAAGAGAGACAAAGTATAATTTCATAACAATGTAAAATACATTATTATTCATACTAGAAGTATTATTATTAGTAATGAAATATATTAATGTACATTTTAGTACATGTCACATTTCTTTTATTTTTTTTAACAATATATTTTTTATTTTTTTGTTTAAATAATTTAGTAAGCACTGATAAAATAGAGATGGTTATTTTAAGTTACATCATAATTTTAAAAGTTAATAATTTTTATTTTTTTCTTTCTTTAGATTTAAAAGTTGGACACTTTTAAGTTTTATTATATACTAGCAGGCTTTCCCCGCTTCGCTGGACATTAAACTTAAATGAGTTGTCAAAATGCCATATCTTTATTAATAACCTAAGTTCTCACTGTGATTGGTAGAGGGTTTTTCTCGCTCGCAACATGAGGAGTCTGGGTCCCTAATGCCTTCGGCAGCAACTTACCCACTTCTTACTTCCCCTTCCTCAGAGGGTGAGTTCGAAGTTTTGCAAAATCCCACTAATGTACATAATGCGTACACTTAATCAATATCCACACACCAAAATTCGTCATTCTAAGATAATTCAAAGCAAATTCAAACGGTAAGACATGTTTTTACGTTTATTGCCCTCCGACTCTGAGAAGGGGGAGGGGATTTCGAATTTCGTGAAATCCAGTTACAATAAGTGCCGGATGCTTATAAACAATTTACGCACCAAATTTTGTGACCACAGAAGTCTTTAATAGAAAATATTATAAATAAATAAATACAAAAAGCACAGCTTTAGTATGGGACCCCTTTGGTGACTTTAAATATTTTAAGCCATTTTTGCGATGATTTGAATTCACTATCTCAATTGTGCAATTAAAGTTCTTGGCGAGAAACGTCCGAGCTACTTCGGTGCCAAATTTCAAATTTTGTCAAAGGGATCCAATAAAATAAAATAAAATAAAATAAAAACTCTTTCCTGATATTTACAAAATAAAAAATCTTAATAAAATCCAAATTATAATAATTTACAATTAAGGGGAGAACATAAAAGAACCTCATAAGGTACATAATAAAGACAAAAATTTTTGTTTTACTGCAGGAAGGAAAAGTACTGCTTAATTAAATAAAAATATTAAACTAATGCAGGGTTGCCAACTGCTCCGATTTTTGCGGAGTTTCTCCGAAAAAATTTAAAAACTCCGCAATTCCGTGAAGTAATGTTTATGCTCCGCAAATTCAGTCTTGACCACCTATTTAAATATTTTTTATTAAATACATAAAATTGAATAGTGGCAGACACTGAAAAAAAAAATATTCTTTTTTTCTTTCTTTCTTTCTTTTTTTTTTTTTTTTCCGTGCACACATCTAGGCAGAAATCGTTGTCCAATCCTTATCAACTTTTGATTTTGCATTTCCAACAGTTGCCGTATAAAACATTATTCTTTGAATTTTATTTTTTATCTATGAAAGCGCTTCAACGTATCTTGAAAATAAAAATAATAAAACTAACTTTTACAATTTAGCTGAAGAACCACACGCTTCATCCTACAATACTCATAAATAAATAGTAAACAAAAAAAAAAAAAAAAAAAAAAAGAAAAAAAAAAAAAAAAAGAATGAAAGAAAGAAAACATTCTAGTGATCGAAATATTGCTGACTCAGAACAGGAACAAGTATTTGTTTACATTAGCTAAGAGTGTGTTTAATTAAAACCACAAGCTGAAAGGGGGGAAGAAAGAAACCAAATGCTATGATTATGTGGTGTTTTGATTTTCATTTAAACTGTATCAATGTTTCAGTTATCGTTAAAAAATTGTTTATTTTAATTATTTATCGATAAAAATAATGGATTCAAAGCTACTGCACTTTAAGGCCGATTGACAACGCTTTATTTAAGATTTATTTGAAATAATTATGCTTTTATTTTATCATTCACTTAAAGCATTAATGATTTATATCTTCATTTGTATCTGGGAAAAAAAAATAAGTAAACAAATTATGACCAATAATCTGCAAAATTCTAAAGTTTACAAAACATATGGTCCCAAGCTATGCAGATTAGAGGGAGTTGACTTAGAGATGAGATCATTTACACATTTATATGATTTCGTTTTTAGATTTTT
This sequence comes from Salticus scenicus, assembly GCA_963930645.1. Taxonomy (NCBI): domain Eukaryota; kingdom Metazoa; phylum Arthropoda; class Arachnida; order Araneae; family Salticidae; genus Salticus; species Salticus scenicus. The sequence continues at coordinate 242,357,166 of OZ005658.1, forward strand.
ATGTGATAGTATAATTATTTTGACATTCATGAAAATTGTTGGAAATTAATTTTTTTTTTTTCCCTTTGTGCTTCTCTTCCTTTCTTTCTTTTTTTTTAGTGTAACTGAATAATCTACTTTCATATATTGCCTTTATTTATGTATGGAAAATATGCCATTATGCAAAAAACAAATTACTTTTGGGTTTTAAGCTTATATTCAGACTTAATCATTTCCCATTCTTATCTCTCTTCACTGTTTTGCTAAATATATTTGATTATCAATAAATATTTCTAAATTTCATATGATTATTGTTAATTTATTTTTGTGAGTAGTTTATTTCTTTTCTTTTCTTTTTTTTATGTATTTTTAAAATTGCTCCTCAAAGTAGCCAAAATGCTCCTCAAAATTTCTCTGAATACTCCTCAAACTGTTTTTGAAAAGTTGGCAACCCTGCTAATGCCAAATATCTCTATGAAAATATTTATCCACATACAAATTCCTGATTTAAAAAAAAAAAAAAAAAAAAAAAAAAAAAATCACCAACTTTTGTAGGTCAATTATTTATTTTTCTCTCTAATTTTTATTATTATTCACGTGAAATTAAAAATATTTCATTTTGTTTCCGGAAAATAAAAATATATATAAATGCGTATATATAAATATAAAACCTTCTACCGAATCTGGATTGAAAATGGAAAAAGGGTAAAATAAATTAGAAATATCAGAGCTATATTTATAAATTTGATACCAAATAAAAGGGGCAATTTTTCTGAATCCAGGGGTGCAAACAGTTTTTCGATGCAACAATTAGATTTTTAAAAAATAACTAAAGTATGAAATTTAGGTGGCAACAGAAAAAGGGAAAAATAAATTAGAAATAACAGGCCTATCATTACAAATTCAGTACCAAATGAAAGGGGTGATTTTTCTGAATCCTGGGGTGTAAACAGTTTTTCGATACGACAATTAGATTTTTTAAAATTAACTAAAGTATGAAATTTCGATGGCAACACTTCATTTTAATCTTTTCATAATTCGTAGTGTGAATATCGCAAATAAAAAATTCTTTAACTTAAAAATTTATTTTATTTTTTTATTTTTCCATTCAAAGCGTTTTAGTGAAAAAATATTTATGGCACATGCACAGGCGTTTTTTACCCACAATTCAAAAACTAATCATTTCTTTTAAAATTTCTATAGATATAATTTTAAGTTGGGTGAAGACCTAAGTTTCTGCCAAGCGCCATTGAGTTCCATCCAGCCGTTCTCGAGTGATGCCCGGACAAAAAAAGCGACATACAGACACGATGACACACACACGCACACACACACAGGCAAAATTTTCTGAAGTCATTTTCGGCTTTCATAGGATGTGAAACGTGAAGATATTGCAAATTTTTTTTATTCCGACAAATTTACAGACAAAACTCTGATTTTATTAATATAGATTGTATGATTTTTCAAAATTTAATACTCAGTTATTGCAAATCAAATGTAGTGTGTTTTATTCAGCTTGGCATCGCTTAGTGAAATTTTAAAATAAATTTAAAATAAAAACAACAATATTAATAAAATAATTTTATTAAGTTTTCTGTAGTTTATGTTTTCATTAATTATTTTAATTTTGTATGTATAACTGTTGTCTTTGAACATAATAAAAACTATAAATTTTAGCTTTGCAAATTTCAAAATATCTGCAATAATCTATCTTTAGTCATATGTATTACTGTGTTAGAACGCATCAAGAGTTAGCCTTCAACAAAAATTTATGCTTTTACCAGATTTTTTTTCCTTGTTTTTTTATAACATTGTTTAATGAAAATAAAAAGGTGTTTATGAATTTTGTTTATTTGTCTGTTCTCTCATTTCTATAAATATATATTTTGATACTTTTATATTTACACCAGTCATTCATTGCGATTATGTGCTGAAGTGAAATAATCAATGAATTAGTTTGAACACATTTTTTAGAAACACCATTCAATGTTTATACCAACCTGTATATTAAAAGGTGGCTTGGTGCTGGATTATTAAAACAAAGAAAAACTTCAGCGTCTTGAATGCAAATAGCTGAAAAGCAGGCAGCTCTTTCAATAGCATTCAGTGCAAGTACCAGGGCTGCCAACAACTACACAATTGGCGTAGTAACTATGCTTTAGCCTGCTTCTGCTACACTCTACGCATCGCATATTTATAGCTACGCTTTTCCTTTCTTCATCGTTATCTTGTTTACAACAAGCAAACTCCGATTTCGCACCGTATCTGCAAATTGCGGTTACGGATGAAGTAGCTTGAAAACTCCGGAGGTTGGTAGGTTGTTTCATTTCCTTCTCATAAACTATGACGATAGCGTGACTGTGTACGCGCAGTGATTGGATGTTTGGAGAAGTCCTTTTCTATCACTAGAGGTCTAATGCTAATCTGTTTACTTTTGTTTTTCGGTATCATGTGTTTGTTATCGGCTGGACTCGTATTTCTGCATTTATTTTTTTACTTAAAAGTGGACAAATTTGTTTAGTTTTTTATTTAATAATATTTTAAGTTAAAATGAGCGATTATGGTGATAATCTAAAGAACAAAAAAGTTTCTGATCAAAAATTTCTATCGGAGTACTCTGCTAAATGGCCATGTTTGCGATCTGTAGATTCATCACCCCATCAGATGCATTATTGTACAATATGTAACAGCAATTTTCGCATAAATCATGGTGAACTTTATGATTGTTCACGTCATATTGCAACAAGCCGATGTATTATTTATGTATGTGAGATTATTAAAAGTCAATAAATTTCAGAAAGTAAGTTTTAATGTAAACAAAAGATTTTATGCTTATTTATATTTTAAGCATTTTCTTATTTTTTAGCGACTACACTTTGTAGCTTAAAACTACTCTTTTTCTTGTTTTTTAACTACACATTAGCACTCCCAGAGGTTGGCAGCCTTGAAGTACGCTAAATGCTACACTCTTTTTCATGCATGGAAGATGGTATGCTAAATGCTACTAAAACAGCTATCTGCTTTTCAGTTTTTTCTCTTTGACGTTCAAGATGTTGAAGTTTCTTTGGTTTTAATATGCAACCTATGTTTATAATATCACAGCCTGTGTTAACCTTACTGAGGTTTTTTGGACCTAAACTCATTTGCACGTGATTAATATGAAAATACATTTATATATATATATATATTTTTTACTGCCATTTAGGTTATTCAGGTTTATTACAGCACATATACTGCACAAACCGTAACCAAATTAATATGCATTATTTTTATATAACTTATGAAATGATGGTATTTTCTATTACAGAATGAGGTGCTTAAAAGACACTGGTCGTGTTATACCTGGTGAAATTGAAATATCCGCTATGCTTGTGGAAAGTACTTCTCTGCTAGAACAATCTAGAGTAATTTCAGATGAAAAAACTGTTGGCTACAAAGTTTCGCAAATTATGAATGCATACCAGGTAAGTAAAAGGTCTATAAATGTCAATTTTAGGATATTAGTTTGAAACCTATTAAAAACTAGTATGTTGGGGTCACCACATGACTTTCTTCTATATTTTCCTATACAAATTCACTCAATAAAAATAATTCATTAAAATTATTATTTAAAAAAATTATCTTCCATGATAATGCAGACGATTTCCATATTAGAGAAGTAGTATAACACTAAATATCCAAAAAAAGTCAATTTTATTGTCAATATTACATTAATTTTTTTTTTTTTGTTAAAAATTAAAAAAAATTGATAACTTTATTTTAAATTATTGCAGATCGATGGTTCAACCATTCGTTTTAAAGGTATTGGCGAGCTCTTTTGAAAGATACCCATCATGAAAATTTACTCCCCTCGAGGGGGAATGCGAGGCTCCTACACACACAAAAAATTTTTCCCAGCTGACTATCTCTATTATAAATAATTCTTGTAAATTTCATAATGATTACTAAAAATAATTCTCTTTATGCACATTTATACAAAATTTTGTCCTGTATCACCATGTTAAAAATTTATAAAAAGCGGAATGGCAACGCAACCTGTATGACAATTTTTACCAAAAGTTGATAGGCACTAATTTATGTCAAGGTGTAACTACATACCAATTTGTATGAAATGATATGCAGTAGTTCCTGAGATACAGTTGCCACAAAATGTTGTCACACACACACAGACAGACAGACATTTTCTAAAAATGGTCAAATCGTGTTCTACAGCTCTCAAAACATGTAAATCCAGCAAAAACACAAGGTCGAAAATTTTTACGAATCCAATACTTTCTTCTATTGAATATAGAAGAAAGTAAAAAAAAAAAAAAAATTGCATGAGAACTTACCTTGATTATTTTTTACTAGCAGGCTACACCCACTTCACTGGTCACTATATTTAAATGAATTTTCAAAAGAATTGGATTAGTATTTATTTTTTACATCCCATCATAAATAAAAACTAAAAAATATATATTGAAATCGCTCTAAACCTCGCTTTGGGTACTCACTGCCTATGACAATTCTTTCTCCACCTGCACTACAGCGGGTCCAGGTTTCCACTGCCTGCAGCAATGTCTTTCCTGGCCACTTCATTTTGGGTATTTATCAATGACAGGTGGATCTGCTATTATTTAAAAACTACGATTTTAAAGATGACTGTATCTCAACATCTATTAAATATTTTAGTTTTTGAATCATGTATTTTATAGCCTGCTATTTCCACTGTATTATAAGATTTCGAGCAACATAATAAATGAAATAAAAAGTATATTTTCTTTTAAAAAGAATTAAATACATAAAAACAAATAAATTTTAATCAGTTTAATCGTTAAATTTTAATCAGTTTAATCGTTTCTACTATATACTACCCCGATAAATACAATAAATTAAGAAAAAAAAAAAAAAAAAAAACAGAGAAAGAGAAAATATTTTTCTTTTAAAGGAATTAAATTAAAAAATTACATATAAAAATTTGTTATACTATAAAAATTATGCATAAACATAATTGTTATAAATAAGTTTTTAAATTTTAAATTTAATAAACTTAATTTTTTCTACTACATTGCCATTTTATTTTCAATATATATAATAAATTAAAAAGAGAAAAAAAGATTTTGCCTTCAAATGAATGTATTAAATAAAAAATAAATTGCATAATAGCCATTGCTAAGATATGCAAACGATTACAATGCAAGAAAAAATTCATAAAAAATGAAACATAAAAACCAATATTTAAAATTGAAAAAAAAAAAAAATTCAAAAAATTCAAATTCGAAATTTGAAAAAATCCCGATGAGCTGCAGCAGGGTCCCATGTACCCATCTGCCAAGTTTCGTAGCTCTGCGATCGATAGTGTGAGCAGCAGAGTACAGACAGACACTTCTCTTTATTTATATAGATGAAACATATTATATATATTAGAAATTGTTGGGGCAGGAGAGAAAGTCATTGATTATTAATTATTTTCCTATAAATATTTTCTATGCATTAAATACAAGCAAAAATGCAAAGTTTAATACTGTTTAGTTAGAATAATAGACAATTTTGGTTCAAAACAATATTTTCATTTAAATACATTAACAGTACAAATTTTATGTTTCTATGTCACCATAACATTTTTATGTGTAGGGCTTAATCCGGCCTATTTTACCATAACGATAAACTGTTAATCAAAAAAGAAGTAATGCATGTTACTGTTAAAAAATATTTGACTTTATAAAATATAGAAAATAAGAATATAAAATTTAAAGAACAGTTTCTGGAGATAATTTAGATATATTGTCTTTTTTAAAAAGTTACTTATTTAAAACATTTTCATGCAAATAATAGTATATATTCAGTGTTCAAATTCCTTAGTGGTCTGCTTTTCTGAGGCCATAAAAAAATTGATCAAGCTAGCAATGAGTAAATTGTAAATTTGATGGTCTGTGGGTCTGTGGTCAGTAGGCAAAGATTATTTTAAATAAAATATTCAACCACGAAAATAAAACTTTGCCTACTGACCACAGACCCACAGACCATCAAATTTACAATTTACTCATTATTTTCGTGGTTGAATATTTTATTTAAAATAATAAATGTTTTATAAAGTATGTGTTTGTGTGATTTATTATGTAATACTGTAAATTTTACAATATAATTTGGTAAAAATGTGTATAATGATAAAAATAATCAGATCGAGATTGTCTCGTCAGAATAATGTGATAAAAATATATTATAAATAAATATATTTTTTTTTACTAATATTTGTTTTGGCAATAATTCTGCCATTTAAATACATTTTAAAGAAAACGAATAAAAAAGTCTCCTGACTGCTTGAGGGTCAGCTATGACTGTCAAAGTCATGTCAATATTATAAAAACAACATCTAGAATACAATAGGGCTCAATAACATTAAGAAAAAAAAAATTATAAATGTCATTCAGGGTTGCTACGGCACCTGGAAAACCTGGAAAACTCAGGGAATTTGAAAATCTATTAAAAAACAGGGAAAACTCGGTGATTTTTCAAAATTTATTGCAAAAACAGAGAAAATTCAGGGAATTTTGAAATGATTTGGAAAGACATTGGAATAATTTTTTCATAATCAAATATTTAAAAAATTTTTAGTGCCTTTATAATGAATCTATTATGTTTTTTCCACCACCTATAGTGAGTTAATAAAATTAATGTACCCTAAATATGTTCAATTGACTTGTAAACATGTTAGGTTCTAATGCTGCGTGATTGCATGTCATCTATTTTACTTCTAAAAGGGACAGGAAAAACTCAGGGAATTTTTTTACTGCTTTGTGTAGCAACCCTGTCATTGCTTAAATATAAATCTAAATAAGATCTAAAACAAATAAGGGTATATAAAAAAACTATGGAAATCTTATCAGAATAAGTTCATAAAACTAGTGGATCTGCAGATCAGGAGCCTCACCGTCCTATTTGCATCACACATTATTCTACAGATCATATTTATTTATTCCTTATTATATAATATATATATTGATTCAATTGATTTGCTACATAAACAGAAACGTTTCTGAGGGGGACTGCCCCCTCAGAATTGCAAAAAAAAAATTTTTTTTTTTGCAACTATGTTTCACAATCTTCGAAGTTGTTTTTGTAATATGTACAGGCAGCATGATTTTTTACTCTCTTGTTATTTTCAGTGTCGAATACATCAAGATATCGAGTTTTCAAGTTTGAATCACAAAAAACTGAGTGATCCAATAAAACTGTGTCAGATCAACTTAAATAATACATCAGAGCAAGAAAGGAAATCTCTGTTCAACAACACTCACAAGACCACTGAAGTTGAAATTATAAATTCAGGTAAACTGAGTGCAGTCATTTATTGGTTTACTTTGAAGTACCATCCTGAATTCACTGTTGATACATCAGATCCAAATAGCCTATGGAAACAGGCTGCATGCATTTTAGATGAAGAAATGGTTGTCACAAAAGGTGAAAAATTGAATCTCCAGTGGAGTTTGAAAAATGGCTGTCTCCAGATAGGTTTCTTTGATAAAAATTCTACCGTCCTCAACTGAATGTTTGGGAAATATTGAACTATTTTGCCAGATCTTGAGTCAGTGTTCATGAAAATGTAAGGAGTATTGTTCATTTATTTATAAGCATAACCAGAAAGTTCAAAATATTTTCATAGTTTATAAATGTTGGATTTTGCTCTATGTGTGATGTAAACATTCAATAAATGTATTCCCCCCCCCCTCTCCTTTTTCTAATAAATATTTGAAATATTTTTAAAGGCTTATTTTACTTATGTTATAAAAGCGCTTTACTTCTAAAATAAGATTATTTATAGAGTAAAGTTTACTGATAAAAGTGGATAAAAATTTGGTCATATTTATAGGGATGAGGTTTTTCAGCATTTATATTTTGTAATGCATATTTCTCTTATGTGAAGTAAGGTTTTAAATATTTATTTTTATTTTTTTAATAGGTTAAAGATATAATTACGTGTTTCTGTAATGTAGGAATGAGATTTTTCAGCTTTTCAACTGGTTTCAGCTTTTTTTTTTTTTTTTTTTTTTTTTTTTTTAGATTTAATTTTTCAGTTTTCTTATTATTTATTTATTTATTTATTTATTTTTTTGTCTGTTTCTGATGTGAATTTGTTACACCAGCTAATCAAATAAAACTTGATTGAATAGTAAAGCATAATCATTTGTTCTTTTTTTTTTTTTATAGATTGAAGATTAAAATCATATTTATTATTCTAATGTAATAGATTTTGTCACCAAAATTCTAGTATTTCATTTCAACGTTTTGCCTTTGAATGTAGTTTCAGCTTTTTTGTCTTTTTTGCCAATCTCATCCCTGGTAATATGATTCATTTTATATCCAAATTTTATTGTTTTGTTTTAAAAGGGGATAATACCTAATCACGAAAACAGCTGTGGCTCATGTTATTCTACAGGAAAATTTGTTTCTACAATTACTTATTACTTAGTGTATGTTTTTAAATTTCATTTTCATATTCAAAGAATTCGAGCCCTTTGAAATAGTATTTATTTTTGGAAAATTGTTTTTTAAATTTTGAGTTCAAAAATGTGAATTTTCATTAAGTGCTTTTTTCTCAATTTTTAGTGCAAAATGAAATACTAAAATTTAAGGAAAATAAGTACCAATTTAACGATTAGTAATTTTCTGAATGTGAAAATGGAATTAAAAAATAATCATTAGGTAATGAGGGATCATGGAAACAAATTTTCCCATAGAATAATATGGGCCACGGCTCTCGGCATCGGTGAAATTAGATATTGTCTGCTCTTAATGTCTGTCTTTTGCATAAAAATTTAACTTTTTTACCCTTTTATCAATTTCATCCCTGGGTTTATCAAAAAACTTGTGCTATCTAATATTTATCTTTAGAAGTTAATAAAGTGTTATATGAAGATATGAAGTACTAGAAATATATTCAGAAAGATATCTATTATTCTATTTAGAAAAACATCATGTGTAATATTTAAATCATGTTTTTGTATATTTACTGTTATTTATTATATTTATTTATTTTCATTTCTCATTTGGAACAAGTGTCATGACAAATTGTGCTTCATATTGTTTAAGATTTTACACATAAGCTTTTTAAAATGCCGAGATGATGAATTTATGAAAAAATATTATATATATTTTTTAATGTTGTAAATATAATTTTTAAGAATTGCTATTTAAAAAAAAATAATATATTTTATAAAATTTTATTCTTATCGAAGCTATATTTTTGTTGTGGTTGTTGCTAATAAACTGTTGATTTTTTATAAGACTGAAAGTAATATAATGTTTTGGATATAAAGTATTTATTTATTTATTATTAATAAAATATACTACTGAGAATTAAAAATATCCTACATTCTTTTCATTTTACATAAATATGTTGTTTAACCATTTTGACTGTGTGTTATGGTATTTTCCAAATGACTTGCGCACATAGTTTTTTTTTTTTTTATTTTTTTTTTTAAGAGTCTTGTATTTGCTTAAAATATTTTATAATATTTAAATCATTTAATGTCTTATCTGTGACTATTTCTTTACAAGTAAAAAAAAAAAAAAAGTTTTGTTACGTCTTGCTCTCTTACTTGTATTCTATACTTTCATCATATTAAAAACATGCTGAATATATGTTTTATATTACAGTGTATGAATAAATTACTTTTCTGCTATTTTGTCAATGCCACCTTAATACATTTTCTTTGTTTAAAGGCTGAGAGTTCTATGTGGTTACGATAATAGTTATGATGTGAAATAATATTAATTTACAAGCTTTTGTGAATACAATATTCATAGATGAAGTTTACCAATGTTTTTTTTTTTTTTTTCTTGATTGAAATGAAAACTATAAAAGTAGATGTTGCCTATTGATATTTTAACGAAAGGTATTGTGCTTTTTTTGAAAAATTTTAAAAGTACAGTAATCTCTTAATATTAGCTAATTCTGATTATTCACAAACATAGAAATGTGGCAATGCTTAATATTTGCAAGAGTGTCCCACAATTATTCACGCTTTTATTTTTCACTCAGTCATTTTTTCTGAACAATAGACAATTTTTTTTTTTTTTTCTGTGTGAAATACTATTTATTTATCAATTTTAAGGTGCCAACACATAAAAGAGGTAACAGGACACCAATATCAATCTGGTGCAAAGTCTGTTACAATAAGCTGTAGCCTTAATTATTCAAAGTGAGTGATGTGATAATCCCTTTATCCTATTCACTTAAAATTAACAGGGGTGCTGTTATATTTCACCTGTTACTTTAGATGTTACATATGCACTTCCATATAATTTCAGAAGACAAATCATATGTGCATTATTTTCTAAGTTTTTAAGTTTATTATTTTCTGAATTAGCAAAATTTTGCTGATAGAATTTTGCTTATAAAATTTATTTTGTTTTTGTATTTATTCAATATAAATGTGCATTATACTTCCTGTTAATAAACATAACTCTTTATTCATTAAATGTTCTGTCATTCAGATCAAAATTTTATGGTGTGTCATCCCTTTCTTTTCACAAGAAGATAGTCTTAACATTTGCGAAGTTATCATGGAATATAACCTTTCCAAATGTTAAGGGATTATTGTTTATAGATAAAGTACCGTTTTTGTGCTTATTACAGAAGGTAGTAAGTCTAGTATCAACCAAACATAGTGAATACTAATAAGGTTTTTATTGGATGGATAATCCATTTGTATCTATAGCTACTTAATGTCTTAAAGCTGAAATTAGTACAAATTTAAAAAAAAAAAAAGATCAAGACACAGATTTGCAATCAGATTTGAAAGATTCCTCTAAAAACATCCTTTTTATTTATTTATTTATATTTTTATTTATTTATTTATTTATTTATTTTGAGTGAGAGAGAGAGAGAGAATTTTTATTACATTTTTTAAGGGAAGGGGATTTTTGGATAACTTATTCTTTTTTCTATACACAATCATAGGAAATATATTTGATTGCCACATGTGTGGCTTTTCAAAGGAATTTTTTAAAAATATTGTCTCTGTCTCATTTTAGTTTTTAGTAGCTGTAAAAATTTAGAATGCTGATTCTCATAAGAGTTTAATTCTATTTTTTGATAACTGTTAATTTCCCATGGGAGAGCCATATAGTGTTTTTTTTAATGGAATTACTCCTCCCCTATAAGTCTTATATAAAGTTTTCAAAAAAAAAAAAAAAAAATCCTGTCTTTTTATTTTTGTTTTTTGAAATTCTAAATTTTTATTTTAGATTTTAATTTGATGGTAAAAAGTGATTATTGCATTAAAAAAATAGTTATACATTTGAAGGAAAAATGTTTTTTGGACAGATATGTTATAGGAGAGAGAAGAAATGAAAAATTATTATAAAAAGCATGTGCTGCCAATAAAAAAATAAATATATTAAACTAGCTAAAGGTTTTTTGTTAGAAAACTAAAACTCATAAACAGTTAAATTTTCAGTCATTTATATATAAAATGGATTACAAAAAATATTTTATATTAATAAATTTTTAATGTAAACTATTAAAATTATTATATAATTACTAATAGCATAGTTATGCTCTGCAAATTGCAGGTACTTTATATTTAGAATTGTATGTTTGTAACTGGATGTTTAAAATATAGAAAATTTCGCAGCAAACATAGAAAAAGTTTTAGCAGTTTGCTGAATATTAGAAGAAAGAAAATTATTATGTACGAAAGTACTGTTTTATAAGTATATGCTTGCAAATTGATGTTTCAAATGTAGATGTGTGAGAATAAAAAATACAAATGTTCAGTAATTTGGTGAACAAGATACTATAAAATAACAGTTATTGTTATTTATGTAGATTTCATTTTGGATTGTTGTTGTTGTTTGCTTTGAATTGTTTGTTTAGTATTATTAGCTTTGGATGATTAACTTATTAACTTATTGTTAATGTATACATGCTTTATATAATGTATTTCATAGGTTGAACTGTTTTTAACTGTTTTTTAATCTTAGCTGTCTGTTAAATTAGTTATTTGCAGTAAAGAATATTTATGAATTTAATGTTATTCGGTTTCATTAGATTATCAAAAGAATATGTCAAACGAAAGTATATTAGGTTTTTCTAAAATGATTGGTGTGCTTAATGTTTGCTCAACAAAACACATATAATCCTTGTTTTACATAGTTGACTGAATTATCGAAAAGATCTCAGAATTAAAATTATTAATGTAAATGCATATTATTATTAGTTATACCCAGAAGAATTATCCACCCATCTCAATATTCTATCTATTAAATGACAATCCTTTGAAGCAGTAATGCAATTTGAAATGTATTGATGTAAAAATTGTGTTACCTTCTTTTTATCTATGTCTTTGGTACCAAAGATAATCAAAAATTATTTAGTTGTGTATGATAATTTTTTTTTAAAAAATATTTTAAGATTACTGTTATTATTTATACTTACCTATTTATAGAATTTTTCTCATATATATATATATATATATATAGTAAATGAAAATTTTCTGTGTGATGAATATACTTGAGTTGCTTTAACCCGCCAGTACATGGGTGGCAAAAACTTCCATAAATGAACGGGTTTTGTCTTACATACCCAATGTTCTTTGGATAATAATATACTATTTTCTTTCAGCATTAGAATATGATATGATTAACTTTCAGATTTACAAGACTAAAGTAAAATATTCAGAGAGATTAAAAGTTGTAATTATAATCTAACGGCTGCATTTTCTTTTGCGTTAAGCCTTTTTAACACTTTCCAAAATGCCTAAGATTAATTTTAAAATCAATTAGTCTATCTGTATGTTTTTCAGTCCTTCTGTCTGTTGTGCAATAACGTAGGCAAAGAATATTAATAGTTATTCGATACAACAATTGCGTACAGTTGGAAAGTGTTACTAATCAATGCGTACTGCATGATTTTTCTTTCTTGTTTATATAGTAATTTCTTAACTCTGTTAATCAAGGAAACATAATACACTATGGTAATGCTTACAATATGACATCCACAAAATTAAATCAAGCAATAAAAATACAAAGTATGAAATAAGTTTATTATAATTTTTTTTTCAGAGAATATATAAAATATTTTATTTACATTGCAATCTAGTAAAAATTAGAGCTCATAGACCCAACTTGTGTACTGCCAGGTTAATAAAAGCTGTAATGGAAATGACATTGAAAATACACTGGCATGCAAAATTGCAAAAACAATCTGCTGCATATAGTTTTGAAATGAATAAACCTGGTGAATATAAAATTTGGATGGCATATTTCTTATCAAACCATTAATTGAATTTTATATAACTTTAACATAAATAATAATTTTTAAACCGGTATTAATTCAAATTTTCTCAAAAGCAAGCTTTCGAAATAACGTTTTTTTTTTTTTTTTTTTGTTTTTTTTTTTTTAAGTATACATATAAACATGAAAATTGGTTGAGATGTTCACTTCAAAATTATTTATTGATATTTTTAATATTTTGACGATGCTCCAAGTTTCCAAATTAATAATTATATTTTTCCAAATTGTCTCTTAAAGAAGGAAAAGAAAAGTGAATAGTGAATACAGGAATAGAAATCTAATTTTAATTATCATTTGGGGTAATGTGTACTTTCATCTATCTACAATACACTTTTGATACCCTTTCTCATTTAGTTTTCTTTGCTAAAATTGTTTAAATTTTTCATTTCTTCCAATGTGAAGAATGTTTTGAGAAAATTTGAAGTTACATCAATTTAAAAATTATCGCTTACGTTAAAGTTATATAAAATTCGATTAATAATATAGTAACAAACATGCCATCCAAATATTATTTTCATATGTTCATTTGTTTAAAAATTATGCTCAAAAGAATAAAAATGGAAAAACAGGCTGCTGCTTAAATTTTGTATGTCAGTGTACAAAAGAGAGTAATAATTATTTTTTATGTTTAATTGTAATCTTGCAAGCAAAAGTCTTGAATCTCTTCAGGACTTTTAAGAAAAGATTATTCATTTGGAACACTGTGCAAATCAAAGAATGATTATGTACCTAAAAATAAATGCATGGTAGAAACAATAAAAGGTATAACCAGTGTTTGCTTCAATGTTTAGTTTTTATTATCAAAGTATTTATTCTACTTTTTCATGTATTATTAACATACTATATTCTTTAAGTATGTTTGTCTTGATGGCATTTTTCAGTAAAATTATATTTTTTGAAATAATATTTTTGTTTTATATAATTTTTTCCCCATAACTGGTAAACTTTTTAAAAGGTTTCCCTTTTTTATATATACTGTGGGGATTTTCATACTTTATAAGTCAGAATTTATTCTTAATAAACAATAATATTATATAGAGATATTGTAAAAGAAGGAAAGGGAATTAAATTATGTTTAGCTACATATTTAAGACAATCCATACTCTAGAAAAAAAAAAAAAAAAAAAAAGTATGAAATATTAAATTAATGACAATCTAGTATATTTTATTTGCATTGAATAATATTTTGGTTATTTTATTTATATTTATTTATTTTTTCAGGGGGGGGGGTGTCAGATTATAATTCTATATGTAGAAAATTACAGAAATTGTCCAATATTAATATAATTGTAGCAAAATATTGAAATTAATTGAAAATTTTATACTGTTTTTGGATTTTATATAAATAGTTTTTTTTTTTTTTTAAATAGTTCACCACACTTTTTTTTAGAAGTGTAGATGTGAAATGCAGATATACAAAAAGACAGATTATCTCTTTCTCCTCTCAGAAAATAAATTGATAAAAAATAAATAAATAAAAAATAAATAAATAATGATTTTTACGTTCCTTTAAAAATATATATATATTGGAAGACTATTGATTTATTTCAAAAAGAATAGTGCAGAAGCAAAAAGTAACAACAATAAAACTTACACTTTTATCCTAACTTTTACATTTCTTTTGTATTATTATTATTTTTTTACTTTACAATGAATAGTGCCATGGTAGCCTAGTTAGTGAAGCCTCGATCTCATAATTTAAGAATTATGTGTTTGATAAAAACAGAGCAGACAAAGATTACACGTTAATGATGGCTGCTCTACATAAAATTACTGTAAGTGTAATATCTGTAACAAAAAAAAAAAAAAAAAAAAAAAAAAAAAAACTTTGAGGGCTACCAAAGTAGGGGTGCAGTCCTCTCTGCATTTGATAAAATATTTGATAAAATTGTGATGACATGTCTCCAGGTCACCTTTAGGGTTAAATCCTAGATTGTCACTAATTGAACACTGCATAGTTATAATTCAACTTACAATAAATCTTGTTTTCAAACAATTACATTCATAATTAACTCACTGTCATTAACACTTTCCAACAAGGTTGAAAAGTGTTTATGACTTCGGTTTGTCTGTCTATCTGTCCGTCTGTCTGTCCGCGCTCTAACTCCCATAAATATTTATGGAATTTCTTGAAACTGATATATGTTACTCAAGTTCACTATCGGACGGTCCCTATTGAAAATGGAGTTTATACCTCTACTGGTTTGTGTACAGGGACACCCGAAAATATTTCAAAGCATTGTGTTCTATGAGAGGTATTTCTATAAACCATATTTTCATATCTTTATTGTAGATATATCTTAATGAAATTGAAATATGTTATTCAAGTTCACTGTCGGACGTTCCCTATAGAAAATGGAGTTTATACCTCTACTGGTTTGTGTACAGGGACACCCGAAAGTATTTCAAAGCATTGTGTTCTATGAGAGGTATTTCTATAAATCATATTTTCATACCTTTACTCTAGACATATCTTAATGAAATTGAAATATGTTATTCAAGTTCACTATCGGACGTTCCCTATTGAAAATGGAGTCTATACCTCTACTGGTTTGTGTACAGGGACACCCGAAAGTATTCCAAAGCATTGTGTTCTATGAGAGATATTTCTATAAACCATATTTTCATACCTTTACTGTAGACATATCTTAATGAAATTAAAATATGTTATTCAAGTTCACTATTGGATGTTTCCTCTATCAAATGGAGGAAATACCACCATCGGTTCATGTACAGAGACACTCAAAAGTATTCCAAAGCATTGCGTTCTAGGAGAGATATTTCTATAAATCAAACTTTAATAACTTTACTATCAATGAAGTTTTAAGAAATTGAAATATGTTATTTACACGCACAAAAGAATTCTTTGCATACAATGTAGCATGATTAGCATTAGATTTACAGGGTGGCACAAAAATATCCAGTTATATTAAGAGGTATTAATAAAAAATTGCTAGAATTGTACTTTTGTTTACGTTAAGCGTTTTTAACACTTTCTAGCATTTTTTAAGTGTGAATATGATTTCAGTTTTGTGTATCTGCCTGTCTGTCTGTCCGATCTCTAACTCCCGTAAATATTTATGGAATTTCTTAAAACTGATATATGTTATTCAAGTTCACTATCGGATGTTCCCTATTGAAAATGGAATTTATACCTCTACTGGTTTGTGTACAGGAACACCCGAAAGTATTTCAAAGCATTGTGTTCTATGAGAGCTATTTCTATAAACCATATTTTCATACCTTTACTGTAGACATATCTTAATGAAATTGAAATATATTATTCCAATTCCCTACTGGATGTTTCCTGTATAAAATGGAGGAAATATCACCACCGATTTATATACAGGGACACTCAAAAGTATTCCAAAGCATTGCGTTCTATGAGAGATATTTCTATAAATCAAATTTTAATTACTTTCCTCGAAGATTTAGGAAATTGAATTATGTATTTATCTGCACAAAAAAATGCTTTGCATAGAATATAGCATAATTAGCATTAGATTTACAGGGTGACAGAATAATATCCATTTATATTAAGAGCTATTAATAAAAAATTGCTAAAATATTACTTTCATTTACATTGAATGTTTTTAACACTTTCTAACATTTTTAAGTGTGAATATGATTTCAGTTTGTGTATATGTCCATCTGTCTGTCTGTCTGTAAGCCCTCGCTCCAACTCCATTAATTATCTATGGAATTTCTCGAAACTGATATATTTTATTGAAGTTCACTATCGGATGTTCCATATTGAAAATGGAGTGAATAACTCTTCTGGTTTGTGTACAGGGACACCCAAAAGCATTCAAAAGCATTGTGTTCTATGAGTGTTGTTTTTATAAACATTATCCCTATAGAATTTTCTCCATTTAGAATGGCATTAATAGGTCCTGTACAACTAGTTTGTTTACAGGGACAAAAAAAAAAAAAAAAAAAAAAAGCCAATGCATTACGTTTTAGGACAGAATTTTTTGAAAATTATATTTAAAAGTCTTTCTACTGTAAAAATCATAAAAATATTGAAATTTATTGTTAATACTCTAAAATAATCTTTTGTATAGAATATGATATGATTAACTTTCTGATTTACAGTGCTACACTAAAATATTCAGAGAGATCAAAAGCTGTAATTATAATCTAATGGCTGCATTTTTTTTTTTTTGCGTTAAGCCTTTTTAACCCTTTCCAAAATGCCTAAGAGCAATTTTAAAATCAATTAGTCTATCTGTATATTTTTCAGTCCTTCTGTCTGTTGTGTGATAATGTAGGCAAAGAATAATAAAAGTTATTCGATACAACAATTACGTACAGTTGGAAAGTGTTACTAATCAATGTGTACTGCATGATTTTTCTTTCTTGTTTTGTATTTGATGTAACTTCATTGAATATTTTTATTGATAAACTATTTTTTGACTTATACATTGGAAATCCCTACTTAAATTTTTTCTGGGGTCTTTAATTTTGGGTTGCAGTTGCCATTAAATAAATGTTTTCTCCCTCTCTTGTATCTAGAAAAGCAAGCAGAGCAATTGCCTTGTATCAGTCATAGTTACCAACTTTATTATTTATTCATCTTATTATTATTTTTTTCTTTACCGGAAAATTTATTTAGAACTTTTTTACATATTTCTAAAATAGTTTTCACTGATTAAGTAAAATAAAAACTAAAGTTGGCAACTATGACCAGATTGAGTTTCCTAATCAACCCTAAAAATTTCCTCAATACCTTTTTTAATTGAAAATGTAAGTGAAAAAGTGTTAGGGCCCCCTGAAGAAATTCCTTTGCCAGAACCACTTAGGCTAAGTCGAGACCTGCTTTTATCAGTTTTATTTTTTCACTTAAGGCCCGCCGTACACTGACGAGACATGAGACAAAGTTTGAAGCGACATGCAACACACGCATGCTCTAAATACAACTTCATCTCCTGAAAACTATTTAGAACGTGTGTGTCGCATGTCGCTTCAAACTTTGTCTCATGTCTCTTCAGTGTGTGCTGGGACTAAGGCTGTACATCAGTAAGATAGCCCCCTTTATCCCTTCCCATGTTATCCTAGGGGATTGTTGTTGCTTCATTTTATAAGGTTATCTTATTCAAAAATGAAGTTTTTCAATTTCTGTTTTTTGAATATTACTTTCTTTGAATATGTCACCTTTTAGCTTAGTGAGATTTTTGAAAAAATTAATTTAACTAAATCATTAAGTAAATTTAGAAATGTAATTTTTGATCTCTAAATGAAATATATAAATTTGTTTTTTCAAAACATTGCTCACTAAGCTAAAAGGCTAGATATGAAAGAATAATATATTTAAAAAACTTCATTTTTGAATGAGATATTCTTAGCAAAGGAAATCTTATCAGATAACATGGAAAACAACGAGGGAATCTGACTGATGTACAGGCTTAATGATCATTTTGATATCTCATACTGGCATCAAAACAATGAAATGTCATACCATAATTATAAAGTCCTTTACTTTTTCTAACTTCAGAATAAATTAGATGAATTAAATAAAAAAAAAAAAAAAAAACCTGATAAAATAAAAAAAAAATTATGTTTTTAAAATAAATGTCTTTTAATGGATTAATTTATTTATTTTCAGTTTCAATCGTTTTTATTGTTTTCAGTTCAATGTACACTTTATTTTACACTAAATTTAAGTTCTTAAAATTTATTCTCTATGCGTTTGTGAGCTATGAATTTTTTAAATGAGGAATGGAGGTTATTTTTAAACATAAAAAATACTTTTACAAGTTTATGTTTATTATTTATGTTTTATGAGAAAAAAATTAAATTTTCTGTATTATATTTAGCATAAAATTATCTGTTATTTTTATAACATCAATTTATTTAGTAAAATTTTCAAGAAGTGAGAATTTTTATTAAAAACCGATTAAAAAAAAAAGTTATTTTTTGTTATTATTATGTTCTAGTCAATAAATCAAAGTTCCTAAGCAACTGTAACCCCTTTTTGTTTATATTCAAGTGATTGTATGATAAAACTGTAACATGTACTGATGAGTTATTTGAATGTAATATAAATTAAAATAAATTATATTGAGTAATTTGAAATATTACAAAAATATTTTTTAATTATTTTCTATATTTGTACACCAACTCGTGTATTTTTCTATTTGTTAACCCAGCCAGTGTATGTGTATTCGACTATTTCGTTATTTATTCATTCTTGAAATGTTTTATGTAGTCTGGTTATGCAATATAGATGTGTTCTAAAAGTAAATGCAGAGGAGACGCACATATTTATAAATGTTGCATGCTTCCTAGAGAACAGTATTTAAAAGTAAATTTCACCAACCAACCAGCTACTAGATGTTATTTTTTTGGGCTTTTTTTCCAGCCATTTTTCTCTGATAATCACCCAGAAGGTTGGTGTTTTAAAAGAAAATTAAACTTTATGCCATAAAACTGTAATTTTTTAAGAAACATAATTTATTATTTTATTGTTCCTGTTTTATTAGCTTAATGCTTTACTAACTGTGATAGTTGTTGTACCAAAGAAATAAAAATAACATTATGTTATATGTGCTTTGTCTTTTTTATTTGTTTGATTGCAAGTTCCATTAGCTTAAACAATAAATTGCATATACAGGGTTGTCATAATAAAAGTTCGCCAATTCAGAAGGCTCTAGAGTCAGTTCTATGGCTCCAAACGGAACAAAATTTCACTAGTATGTAGTAAAAGTAATGTGCTTTGCGGAAAAAAAAAAAAAAAAAAAAATAATAATAATAATAATAATAACATTTTTGGAAATTGGTGGCATTGTGCCAATATCTAAGGTGATTTTTACAGATTTTTTGTAAAAAACAAAATTAATTTTGCATGTTTCATCTAAACTGATTGAAGTTGACAGAATGAATCTGCAAAATTTAGCAACTGTGAAATAAATTTTCCTTTATTTTGTTTTTTACAAATAATTTCTAAAAATTACCTTAGGTTTGGTGCAGCGCCTCTTATTGATGAAAACTGTACTCCTTTTCCCCCTCCCTCAGTTTGTCTAAGATTTATAAAAAGTTATAGATACTGCTAGCAAAAAGAAAAAGAAAATGTTGGGCACATTTCATGTAATCATATTAAATGAAATAAACATTTTTTTTTTTTTTTTGTAATGTACACAATTTAATGGAGTTTTACCTTAATAAATTTCAATCTGAGCACCATTGGTTGCTGTGCACATATCAAGTCAATAATCTTCCAACCACATGTGTTACGGAGCATATCTAGCGTTACTGTGGCAATTGGATCAATAATTTCCTCCTATAAATGTGTCAAGTCCTGTTCCTTTACACTATAAAAAATGCTCTTATCATAACCCCAGAAAAAGAAGTCGATAGGTGTTAGATTGGGATTTCTTAGATGCTAACCACAACACACATTGAGCTTTTTCCTGAAGGGTTGACATTGTGCTGTCGAAATACTGAATGAAAATCTCTTCTAACTTGCATTGTTGCTGCACAACATTCATAGTCAAGGTTGTGTACCAATTACATTTAAAAATCTGAGACACTTGCGAAGTTATTTGAAAATAATATTATTGTGTTTGCTCTATTCTTTTTAGAGTCATTACTTAAATTATTACAGGAAAACTGATAGTCATCCTGATTAGGCAGGTCAGTTTATAGATCTCAGAAATGGGTGTTTCATAAAATGACTCTAACTATATATATATATATATATTTTTTTTTTTCAGGGGTGTTTGTGTTCAGGGGTTACCCCTGATTTCAGGGTTTTTAATCAATCCATTTGTATTTTCATATTTCTTAAAAAGTTATCTTTTGATGTTATCAGTTGTTGATTTGTCATCTAGGTGACATGTGGACAAATTCTAAAGAGATTGAGTGCTTGTGGTCTAAATAATTTGAGTATCATTTGATATTCCAGGGTCTTTTTTTATTCGAGGCTTTAATTTTCAGGGTTTTTACCCTTGAGTCACAATCACCCCTGTTTTTTTTTTTTTTTTGACTTGCTATGTAAAATCTGTTTTATGTCTTTACACATGTATCAGTTTTCTTTTATAGGAAGATTGTTAGATGTTTGATTTGTTAGGTCAATTTTATGTCTTCTGACCATATTATCTCCTAAAAGTGTATATTATAAATACATGTAATTGTAGATAATGAAACTCATGTAGTTGTTACATACCAGATTTTTTAAGATTATAGCTAAGATAACACATACATGTAAAGTTTCAAGTGATACAATTTAAAAATGTTTGAATTAACATTATCATACATAAGTCATAAAAAAGTGTGTATAATTATTATAAAAATATTGATAAACTTCATGCAAATAAATAACTTTATTCATGAAATAAAAATGAACTGTACAATATTTACAATGTTATGAATATTTACATAAAAAACAATAGTAACATTACAAATGAAACTGTACAGATGTAATATGAAACAACACTTCTATAAATAAGAAGATAATCTCTGCAATTATTTTGAGAAAACATTTTGTTTTACTGAAATTTGAATTTATAGTGTATCATAAATCTTCTTTTGTTTTTTGCAAGATTTATAAACCAGTAGGTAACTCTTAAAAATTGCTCATTATTGAAGATTATCACAGTTTTAAAATTTCAAATAAATAAAGAGAGGGGGAAAAAATAAATTTTATAGAATATTAATTGATAATTTGCATGTGAATAATCTGCTAGGGATGCTTGTTTGACTATCTTAAAAGTTGCAATTTTTGAAGTCTAGAAGGATTCGTTATAAATTATCAAATTTTAAACACCACTAGTCTCATTATTAAAAGGGGACAATACCTAATCCTACAGGCAGCTAAGGCTCATGTTGTTCTATGGGAAAATTTGTTTCCATAATTACTCGTTACCTAATGTATATATATTTTAAAATTCTGTTTTCACATTCAAAAAATTCACAACCATTAAATTAGTACTCATTTTCAAAAAAATTATTTTTAAAAATTTTTATATTTCAATTTTGAGTTCAAAAATGCAGATTTTCACTAAGTGCATTTTTCTCATTTTTTACCTGCAAAATGAAATACTAAAAATTTAAAAAGTCAATCTTTGGAAAATAAGTAATAATTTAATGGATATGAACTTTTTGAATGTTGAAACATAGTTTAAGAAAATACATTTAGTAATGAGTAAATATAGAAACAAATTTTCCCATAGAAGAACATGGGCAATGGCTTTTCACAAATTAGGTATTGTCTGCTCTTAAGGTTTAAAAATAGAAAAATTCTTAGTATAAGAATTATTATTTTTCTTAATTTACATGAATGAAGAGTAAATAGAATATTTTAATGAAACTGTATCTTGGTATAAAAGTTATTTCTTTCGAATTATGTAAAATTACACACAGATGTCCTTTTAAGGTGTGCATGCAGTACATAGACCATTTAGCCATTCTAAATATACAGTTAATCCCTTGAACTGAAATGACAAGTCCAGCTCGTCATGAATTTTCCAACACTACTTATGTTCTTATATGTATATCTAACAATAAACATTCATATAAATGTGTGAAACAAATATTATTTTTAATAATAACAAATTATTTGAGCAACAAAACCATAAGTTTCCTATATCAATCCCTCCTCTTAAAACTAAGAAAATTAAATTGTCTGCATGAGCAGTGCTGACTGAAAATAAATTGCAGTTCAAGGGGTTAAATTATCTATTACATTTATGACATTACAGTTATATTCATGCATTTTTAATTATATAATTTTACTGTACATTAACTTTATATTGGGATTTGAAAGTTATTAAAAAAAAAAAAAAAAAAAAAAAGTCATGTTTTGAAATAAGTTACATAGGTATTCAAAAGATTCAGAATATTTTAACACATAAATTTTTTCAAAGATGGACATATAAATTATTAGTTTTGTTCTAAAAATGCTTGTAGAGATTATCATCTTTATATGTGGTTTTAAAATAATATTTACATAGTTTACATTGTATAAAAATTGAAGCTAAGTTCAGTTTTTAGCAGCAAGATCAATTGCTTTTCTGAAAAATATTATTGGGTGCATAGAATATTTAAAAAACTTACACTTTATGATTTTCTTGTGTTTTTTCCAACTGAAAATTACTGAATTTATAGAAAAATAACATGTAATTAAATTCAAGGTGGGGGAAGGGGGTGTTATAAATCTAGCTTTGCCTAATCATGTTTCTGCTTCAAAATTTTCTCTGTATTAAAAATTTTGTAATAAGTCTTGAAAACTTAGCACTAATTTGTGATTCTCTCTCTTTTTTTTAAATCCTTCTTTAAATTAAAGAACCATATTTAATACTTTTCTCGAGATCAGCATGTCCTTTGAGCAATGCTTCCTTTTCAATGGCTGGATAAATTAAATACTGATCTGTGCTGGGAACATAGGCCCAGGGTTGTCTTTCTGCTGATGCCCATATCAAGAAGACTATACCTCCTAACATATACAGTACAGCTGAGAGATAGAACACTGAACTCCACTGTTCAATACTTGCGTGCTGTAAAAGTAAAATGTATAATTAATGACAAAAATAAATAAATAAAATAAATAATAGGTTTTTCTTGAGTGAAGTAAATAAAAGAAAATGATTTTCCTACGTTTTGCATTTATCCTGAGGAATGTTCTATGTTTGAATAACTATTGTTGAAAAATAAATAAATAAAATCTGGTGTGACACTCACACTACTTTCTCTTACCATATATTACTCTAGACATATTCTTATTGTTCAAAGTTGTAAGATATAAGGTACTATGTTTGTTGTTGTTGTTGTTGTCGTGTGCCACTCGGAAATTCCGAGCCCCGGTAGTGAAACTACCGGACTTAAGGCAAGAGGGTTGCGTCTTCCGTTATTAGGAACGCCTCATAGGGAGGAAGTACGACTTCTAGTTCCATAAGCTGGTGAAAGATGGCAGCACCAGCCAAACTCGAATTTTGATCCGGATCAGAGCGAGTTTTTACCCATGTTCCGGTACCCCCAGAGGTATAATTTTTGATTGGAACTTGGAGGACTTTGCGACCACGACGGAATTTAACGTGCACCAGTCGCCATTAGCGTACACGACGGTCTTCGGCCGGCTCGAGGACCGAACCCGCAATCTTTTGATCACGAACTCGCTGCTCTTACCAACCAGGCTACCGCGGCCTGGTACTATGTTTGAAAACTTTTAGTATACTTTTAAAAGCATTTAAAAACAGTTTTAGAAACAATTTTATTTGACGTGCATTTCCATATGAGAAGACATTATCACCTTTTTCAATCCCCTATTTAACTATTTTAACTACATTGATAAGATATTTAAGCTTGTTATTAAATCATTAAAATTATTTAAATTTATTCAGAGCTCAGTGGCAGAAAGTTTTGTAGCTGTCTGCGACAGGCTTTTAAAATTTCATAATCTGTCTGCAAAATTTGCGTGTAATCAGGGGTGAAAATGGCTTACACTCAAAAAGCCTCAAAGCTGATTTGGGGGAGGGGGCTTAACATAAGTGGTGATCTTGTGCAACAATACACGAACACAATTTTACTGCAGAACAATATAGTATAAACAATTGTGTGTATTCATTCAATTCATCTCATTCAATTAAATATTTTATAGCAACGTTTGACACAACGCAATATAAATAATAAAAGTATTAGTTTTTGTTTTGATACAGAAATTTTTTTAAGTGAATTGTTATTCGAAAGTTGCAGACAAGAACTGTCTGCAAGCCGTTTTTCTGTGTCCGCGACTATGTCGCCGTGTCACAGTGTTTCTGTCACTGGGATTCAGAGAATGTTCACACTCGTGATTTGTTCAAATTGGTTAATTTTGAGTAAGTCTGCATATTATCTGCCTGTTATATACACACTTAAAATTAGCACAGAGAAAAAAAAAAGGGGGGGGGGGCAGATAATGTTGTTTAAAATATGCTTCCAGCCATTTTCAATATCATCATTAGTACATCAGAATTCCTTAGTGCATCTATGTATACAAAAGATTAATACTTTTCATCCTGTAATCTAAGTGGTATGTCCTTTCTTGGACCTTAAACCATAAAAAAATCACATTACCACACAATGATATTTTGTGTGAAACATACTTTTGTACATATAAAAACTATGTGTCAATTTCATTTTGTTTAGTTCTATCTAAAAACGTTTAATTGTATCGATGAGGAATTTCACTCGTACATGTAATGTATTTGAATGCTTTTGTATATCTTTATACATGAACTATTTGTCCAATCTCAATAAAATAATTTAAGTAATATCCCCATATAGTACAGATTTAGAATATCAAATTTGGACTTCCTGCTAATATCTGTTTTTGAGTTATGTTGATGTAATATTCTCTCTCCTTTTCACTTTATCTTCTCTTATGGCAGAGAAAATATTGTTTTTGGGTTAAATTTTCCAAACTGAGCTTTTGTTATATTTACTCATTTTGACCTTTCGTGAACATGAAAATCAGGTAATAAAAAAAAAAAAAAAAAAAATTAAAAAAAAAAAAAAAAAAAAAAAAAAAAATTAATTCGTAATGATTAAGACCCCATTCCCCTCTTTGGAAACTGCCGGAATTTACCAAATACCATACACAAATAATCAAGACAATAAACCAGGTTCATACATCGGTGTAACGAAAAGAAAGATTAAAACCAGACTCAAAGAACATAAAAATGATATCAAAACAGGAAAAATAAATACAGCTTTAGCTAAGACTTTCGGTAATGAAGAAATTTTAATAAATTTTGAAAAAACTATAAAGATAACTAATTACAATAATTATAATTACGCGATGTTTAGAGAAGCCATAGAAATTGCAACAACGCCGGATGTGTGCAATGACAGTGACACAATGGCTCCTGACCGGATGTGGAATCAACTTATGAAATCTATAAAAGACCACAACTCTAAGAGATCCGGCACAGATGAAGATCGTTTGAAAAGAGCTGGGAGTCCAGCCGAAAATATTAACGATATAATATGAGGTACCGATTAAGGTATTTATATTTAATTAATTATGTGGAAATCAGGTTTTAGCAGTTGATCTATGTGTGTGACTGTGTGTCTGTTATCAGCATATTTTAAGAACAAGTAGTAGTAGGAAGTCCAAACTTGGTGTACTAAATCTGTGTTACACAAAGATGCTACACTAAACTTTTTGATGAGATCAAGCAAATAGTTTGTGTACAAGGACATCCAAGAGAATTCAAAACATAACATTTATGGGTGAAATTTCTGTTACGTATAGTGTAACATTAATAGAATGTACTAAACAAAATGAATATTTTTTGAATGCATCAAAGCATGTTTTGTGTAGATTGAGGTATGGAAAGAATCATTCATTTACACGACTGCCCAAAAGAATTTGTATATATTGGGGCTTACTTAGAAATTGCTGGAAGTGCATTTCAAGTTGAGTTATGTGTTTTTCATATATTACTAAATATAGGACTCACAGTATAATCATAGCTTCCTAAACTAGATGCCTGTCGCGTGGCTCGGAAGCCTGGCAACAGTTGAAGCGGTAGACAGCGCCACCTGGTACAGATTGCATGACTCTTATTTAGCAGCCACCAAAAAATTTTAAATGTGGGATATGATATAAATAAAAGGCGAACAGAATCGAAGAAACGTCGATTATATATATATCACTTCTTAAAATTATTGGTGACAGTTGAATAAAAAGGTCATTCAATCTGTACCAGATGGCGCTGTCTACCGCTTCAACTGTTGCTAAGTTTATGAGCCACGCGACAGGCATCTAGTTAAGGAGGCTATGGTATAATGTATATGTGGTTTATCGACAATATACAAGGCTACCCAAAATTAAGGAAGAAACATTCTTTTCTATTGAATGTAATTGCAGAAGTGCTTTACTACATTTTAACATACCAATGAAAACTTTTCAGGAATGTAAAAAAATTTCTTATACCCATTCAGTAAACAAAATATTATTTGAAGTTCAGTTTTCAATTATTTTTTATTTTTATAATATTGAGTTTCGAGGTCCCCTAAATATGAAAGTTAAAATTTTGGCTGTTAATTTATATGTAAGCCTGTCATCTGCATAACTTAAAAACAAACAATTGCAGTAAATTCAAATTTAATATTTTGTAGCTCATGTGAGGTTGCCATTTGAAAAGTCTGATC
Organism: Salticus scenicus; assembly: GCA_963930645.1. NCBI lineage: Eukaryota > Metazoa > Arthropoda > Arachnida > Araneae > Salticidae > Salticus > Salticus scenicus. Next base: position 242,384,554 of record OZ005658.1, read on the forward strand.
GCGATTTGTAAGTTTCAAGGTTGTTGTGGGTGAAAGTTGTCTATATAATTTTGAATAAACTTTTAAATTTAATAACGATCTTGAATTTTTCTTTTTAGTAATTTTTTTTTATTACTATAATTTAATGGAGGCTGAGGGGGATGGTAGCCTGCCTCATGCAGATTTATTTGTCCAATGAAACTGCTCCTAAAAGCTTTTGAATTGTTTTTAAGTAGGTTTATGTGCAGTATGGGATATCTTACCTCTTAATTTGCAACTTGCCTTTATATTGTTGAAATGTAGGGTAAGAGAAAGTTGAGTGAGTGTCACATCAGATTATTTCTCTTGAGACAAGCTTTGTTTTAAACTGTTTCTGTGAAAATGAGGGCCACTGTGTGACTACATGAATTTAATATGTTTTCAATAATGGAAGGAGAAAAATAAGAAGAAAATACTCATGAAAGCTATATTAAGCAGGTAGTTATAAAAAAATGAATTTTCCCCCCTCTTGCTCAACTTATAAATTAAAATTCTGCCCTTAATTTAATTTTGGATGAGAAGCCATTTCTTTTTCTTTTAATGCCTTTCCTTTCTTAATTTTGTTTTTGCTATTGTGGATAACATTTTATTTTCTCTTATGGTGATGCAACGTAATATCGGGTCAATTTATCCTTATGGCATCACAGCTTTACTTTCCCAAAGGTTATACTTAAAAAAAAAAAAAAAAAAAAACTTTGTTTTTAACAAGAGATAATTTAAAAAAGAAGGTAAGTTACACATTTAAAAAATCTGAAGTGCTTCCATTTGATTTTCCGAACATTTAGTAATTACCGGTTGTTTAAATAAATGAGAAAAATTGTTTAATAAACAAAAGAAAAAGTCATAATAGAGTATTTGAATATTTTCTCTTAAGTTGTATGTTGCTTAATGCATCCAAATTCTTTTGTGTGGTGCTATAAAAGAACGATAAATGATAAGTTCGCAGTATCAAATATTTATCTGTTTTATTTTTATTTTTTAAAACAATTTAACATTACTGAAGTGAATTGTAAGTAGTTGTGTCCGTAGACCGCAATGTATAAAAATTCAACTTTGTCTACTGGTAAAGAATACTGACCAAAAAAAAAAAAAAAAGTCCTATACTTATGTAAATCTGTACGGCTCTTGCGATAATAACCTTTAACATACTTGCCAATTTATATTTTAATTGAATCCCTAACAGCATGTGTTCTCTCCAGGACATATTCAAGATATATCATCAGGCTATACGAAGGATAAATGTTCTCTTAGGAATATAGAGTTTAGATGCAAGCTTTTAATTAATTTAGCTTCAAATGATTCAATTACATATAACGTTTTAGATTTACATATAACGTTACAGATAAAGTTTTTTTTTTTTGTGTCCCTGTAAAAGAACTGTATGTCTTGCACTCATCAAAATTTATAGAAATCGCATGACGGTGAGCTATAACCTACCTACCAATATTTAGCTCAACTAGATGTGTTTAGAGTCGCATTTCAAGTAGTTTGAATCCAGTGTCCATAATGGTGAATAATTTTTTTAAATGTCCCTGTAAAGGAACTATAATCACTCATTAAAATCTATAGCCCATCGTAGAATGTTTACCAACCTTCAGTTCATTTGAATGAAGCATTTAGATGTTATTGTATTCACTCACACACATACACCTTATATCACCTTAAAAATGGCAAAAATGAAATCAGGAGAGGAGATGTCAAAACGTGTAGTAGATGTACCAAAATCTCGTACTTGATTTTTTTTTCATGCTTACAATACTTTCCTTACGTAATCATGATGCTCGAAAAGCAAAAACAAATTTAATAAAAATTCTATATTAAACAGATTTTAATTTTTATTTACAAATTACGTCGTTTTTTCTTCCACCTTTTTTACAATAGGACTTTTTTCTAATTTAAAATGTAAAAATAATCTCATAAATGCGTTCTTTACTTACTGCATCATTGAGTATGAATCCCGCCACCAAAGGAGAAAATACTCCAGCTGTACAGCCAAGTCCATTGACGAATCCGAAAATAGTTGCTAAAGAAAAGAGTGAAAAAGAGACATTACATCAGATTTCAGAACAGAATATTAACATGAAAAATGAAAATACAAATTCAATGCACTCATGTGTAGCATATTTTTAACTTCCAATCATAAATGAGGAGTGTTATAAATTTGAAGACTTTGTTTGTCTGTGGCACTGTAACATAAAAAAATCAAAAAATCTGGAGTGACACCATTCGACTTTCTGGTCATTAAGTAATTAACAGTTGTTTAAATAAGAGAAGTTATCGTTAAATCAAAAAGGGAAAATTGGTATTTTCCCCCAAGCTGTATGTTGCTTAATGGAATAAAATATATTTAAATTCTTTTAAGAGTCCCTGTGAAACAATAAAAATGATGAGCTCGCAATATGAAATATTTATTTATTTTTATGTTTTAGACTATTTAACATTGCTAAAGCGAGCTGTAAATAATTTGTGCCCATAGACCTCAATGTATACAAATTCTATTTTGTATACCGAAAAAGAAAAAAACTATAAGTCCTACACTCATGTAAATCAGTACTGTTCTTGCAGAAATAATATATAATATGCCTACCAATTTATATCTTAATCGAATATAAAGTTTAGAGGCTATCACTTTTCAAATAATTTGAGTCCATTGCATATTTCAAATCATTTATCGCATTTTAAATAATTTGAGTTATAATGTTAAAGGTAGAACCTAAGATATAGCCTTCGTTTAAATTGCTAAAGTTTTTGAATAGTAGCACTACCTGCTGAACAATTGGTACCAGAAGTTGATAGGCACTAATTTATGTTAAGATGCATCTACATATAAATTCATATGCAATTCTGTGCAGTAGTTTCTGAGATATAGCCCTCCCTTAAATTGTAGAAATTACTGTAAAGCAGCGCCACCTGTTGAACAATTGACACAAAAAGTTGATAGGCACTAATTTACGTTTCAACGTGCATCTACATATAGATTTATATGCGATTCAGTACAGTAGTTTCTGAGCTATAGCCTTTCTTTAAATTGTGGAAATCTCTGTATAACAGGGACCTGTTGAACAATTGACATCAAAAGTTGATAGGTATTAATTTAGTTCAAGTTGCATCTACATATAAATTTATATGCAATTTTGTGCTGTAATTCCTGAAGTACAGTCGCCACAAATTTTTGTCGCATGCATCCACAGACAGGCATTTTCTAAAAAAGAGTTTTCTGCAAAATGTCTATTGTTTTTAAAATTCACTGAGTGCCTCTTATGACTTGCTCACATGACAAATTTGATGATAATCCACTCATCCATATTAGATATATGATGCTATTTATAGAGGAGGTGTAATTATAACTACCCTCACCCTGTACATACACATACATCCAAATTAAAAGGTAGAAAATAGTTTGAAAATAAACATGCAGGTTCTAGTCAATGAATGCACTTTATTCAACATAACTTCTCGAATAAGCATAACAAAATTGGGATTTCAAGAAATATTCTCGAAACAGTCCAATAGTACTGTGAATTCAACGAGTATTTTCGAAGCAGTCTAATAAAGATACTACTTTTATTACCAAAGTCACTATTCGACGAATGTTCTGGAAACAGTCCAAGAAAAGAGTTACTTGCTTTACAAGAGTAAAACAAACAGTGTCAAATACTCCATAGAGCGAGAATTTTGCCAGCGCACGAATGAAGATCAATCCCTTGGAACACAATCTCAACAGTGCAATCGCTCAAAGTAGTTCTCTGAATAATGCTGATTCGCACTGACTCTCAGAAGTCATGTTGCTTTTATTTATATCTTTTGGCGATGGTTCTGTTTACAATCCAATGGAAATTTTTAGATCTCTATTCCTATTCAATGTGGAGCCTGGAAATTTTGGATCCTAAATTAACATTTTTCGATAAATTTGGTCATCAAGTTTTTCTCCCAGGGTGACCTTACTGGAAGTTAATAGATTGCTCCTTTATTTTCCCTTTGACTATAAAACTACTTTCACTGTAACAGTATAATCGATACAGGGAAAAAAGACTTTTTCCTTTGGAACAATGTAAAAATTTTATACCTCTGTATCTATAGTACCACATACATATGTATATAAGTTGTACATTGAACATATCCATGTAATAACTGTTTATAAATATACATGCGAAAACCAAAAGCCTAATTTTCCAAATTGAGTTATTTTAACTTGATCTATTTAGCTACATCTGATTAACCCTCCAACTACCATGGGGTCAAATATGACCCCAATGCCAGTTTAACGTTTCATTATATTTAAAGTACTTAACCTAAAGTTCTGAATAATAATAATAATATTGTTTATTTAGTCATAATTATGACTAAATGAACAATGTTATTATTTTTTTTTTTTTTTGAGAATTTTAGGTTAAGTATTTTAAATGTAATGAAACATCAAACTGGTGTTGGAGTCATATTTGACCCCATGGGGGGTAGTAGGAGGGTTAAGATCGTCATAAAAGTTTTATTTTTTACTAGTTCATGGTATTTATTTACCTGCATGATGCGGTGCCATGTCAACTGCGATCGAAGCATGTCCACCTCCACAGAATCCCAGAAATGCCATGGCAAATGTTAACAAGGCAATTGCCATAATTTTTCTGCAGCCCACCAAAGGAATAAGAGCTGTGGATACAGCAGGCCCAAGCATAGCTGTTGGGAGAAAAATAATAAAACGAATACTAAAAAAATGGTTATTTATCAGAATAATTAAGTAAATACAATATTATATAGGTTGCAAGCTGTTATTGGATTCTTTTATTTTGAAAATTGTTTGTCGAAAGGACGTACTTATAATTTAAAAAAATATTTAATTGAAGCATGAAAAGATGCCGTGCCGGGGAAGAAGCCACTAAACCAGTTACGTAAAACTTAAAAAATATAAATTATTATATGGACTTCAGGTCCTTATTTAGAAACATCAGCTTTGATACGCTAACGTGAAAAACACAATAAAACACACACACAAAAGCATCTTTCTTCAATTAAAATTGACCCAGATGTGTAGAGTCCTACATCCTGTAGGATTCACTAAATTTTTTCTCTCACGGGTTGTTTCGACTTAATTTTTTCTCTCACGGGTTGTTTCGACTTACTTTTTTCTCTCGCGAGTTGGCTTCGGGTTGGTTTAGTTTTTAACGAGTCGGTTCGACTTGAGAACATCTTTCAAAAACGTTTTATCATAATAAACAGAAAATTGTTTGGTATAACTATAACTGTATAACTGATGTAAACATACTGAACTATATGCCCATGATTATACAAGATGGGCAAAAAGTCCGTAACAACTTTAAAAAAATGATAAAATCCGAAAAAATAACCAAAATAAAAAACGCTTTGCAGATTTAGTATCGATAAGTCTCGGGATTTTTTTTTTTTTTAAGATAAGAAAAAAGGAAGAAAAAAAAAATTCAAAAAACAGCCAATGGGTGGAAGTGAAAGTGCCGATTAAGTGAAAGAAAACACACGTAAATAACAAAAAATAATGTTACTAAATCGTTTATTACAGCAATATGTGTTCCACTTGTGACTCGTCCACTATCACAGGTGATAACACATTGCAGGCGTGTCACAAATCCAGCAACGGCAGAGTGCAGCATGTCCGGCTGTATACATGACAGCTGTTGGCGGATTGCATCTTTCAATTCCGGCAGATTCGATGGACGGGATCCCTATCCACTTACATGGGATACAACGGAGAACTGGTTCTGGACTGAGAGCGTAAGTATTTATAATCGCCATTTGCATATTTCTAAGTTGTTTGTACCAGAGCCATCTGTCGGCTGTTTTTTTAATTATTTTTTTTTTCTTATCCTAAAAAATATCCCGTGACCTATCGGGCAAAAAGACCGTAAAAACTTAAAAAAAAAAAAATAAATAAAACCCGAAAAACATAACCGAAATAAAAAACAGTTTGCAGATTTAGCTTCGATGAGTCATGGGATTTTTTTTAAGATAAGAAAAAAAAACAATAATAACAATTAAAAAAACAGCCGATAGGAAGGCGTTTCGTACATAAGTGAAAGAAAAGACACGCAAATAACAAAAATAATGTTACCAAATCATTTATTAACAGGGAGCAGCCCCCGCTCATCACTCTTGGAGCGATGTAGAGCGCTTCTAAGGGGACTACTCGCAGTTTATTGAAAAACTCAAAAAAAAAAAAAAAAAAGAAAAAAAAAAGAAAAATACAAATTTCGCCAGGCGCAATCCGGCCTAAGCCGACAGTGGGCGATTATTCAGGTGCTAAATTTCCGGGCTATGCCCCACGCGACAGGTGGCATGAAGTATACGAAAGTTCTTGATTGAAAAGTCTATATGAGTAAAGTCTCTGGGAAATGAAACAGATTGCTAAATACTGGTACTCCTGCAAGTTACCAAATCATTTATTATAGCAATATGTGTTCCCATGTCCACCACCGCATGCGGGGTCGTGGGACGCGCTGACCCCTCAGGTAGCGTTGTTACATGCATCGGCCGACCTCACCTCCCCGTGGTAGCCCCTGGGTAGCCGCTTCGGCGGTGAGCTAACGAGGCGGCACGGACGAGAAGCTTGGCGGATGGACAAGTAGTCCTCCACGTCGATTGTGCTTATGCCTCTCTGGCAAGGAGGCTACAACCACTCGTCGCTCGAAAAGTAAAAGGTTGTTTGTATGTCGGGGAGCAAACTCGATGGTACGAGGCATCTGGGTGCTTCCCTCTGTCACTACAACCTTCTCTTGACCCCTGGCCTTGTTCCTCTAATAGGCTCAAGTGAGTTTCCAGGACCCGGCCCAGCACACCCGTCGGAGAGCAGCTAGTTCAAGTGGGTTATGGGGTTTTTTCCTCCAACGCGGGCGGTTCTTTGCCCGTGGTCCCGCTGTGTAAAGTGCAGTTTCCACTGAGGTTGGTTGGAAATGTTTCGAGCGGCGCTATTCAGAATCCTTTGATGTGGTCAAGCGGTTGGACCTGGTTCTACGGGTTGGTTCGAAAGGGAGAGTCCCTGGCTCTAACCCCCAGCTGAGATAATTGAGGGGCCAGAGGCAGATGTCTTTGTCAATTTTGCATGCTTTCCTTTGAAGTAACTGCGAAATCTGATAAAAAAAGGTTACAACTGATGACAAGACATTTGGCTCTTTGTGTCGGAAGCGTGATTAATGGTTTTTTGAACCTCGAAGTTCCAACTGCAATGGAAACCGGCCTTAAGAGATTGGTCACTTTTCCTTTTTGAGCGCAATACCTCTAAACCTTCCGGTGAGGCATGCTCTTGAGGGTAATTCGCATCTGTCCACCACCACAGGGGACCGTGGGACTGGTTCGTCCTGAGGCAGCGGTCCTATTGACATCGGCCGACCTCACCTCCCCGTACTGGTCCCTGGGTAATGCTAACGAGGCGGCGCGGATGCAGAAGCCAGCTGGTGGACCGGTAGTTCCTCCAGTCAATTGGAGGCTACAGCCACTCGTCGCTCGTAAAGTAATAGGTTGTTGTTATGTTTCGGGGCGGTACCCGGCGGCATGAGGCGCTGGGTGTTGTTCTGCTTGTATCTGCAATCTACTCTTCACCCTTGGCCCTGCTCCTCTTATAGGTAAGTGAGTTTCCAGGACCCGGCTTTGCACTACCGCCGGAGAGCAGCTAGTTTGCTCGCGGCTTTTGGGTTCTTCCTTCCCGTAGGCCCGTGCCCCTGCCCGTGGGGCCGCTGGAGAGCTAGATAGTCTCCTTGCCGTCGCCCGGGCCGATCTAGGTTCGCCTGGGATCACGGCGGGTCCGCTCTAAACCGTAAGGTGAACCGCCTCCGGCTGTGTCCTGTCTTGTTCACCACCACAGATGATAATACATGCATGCGTGTCATAAATCCAGCAATGGCAGAGTGCAGTATGTCCGGTTGTATACGTGACAGCTCTCAGCGGATTGCATCTTTCAATTCCGACAGATTGGATTGGATGGGTGGGATCGATACACCCATGATTTTAAATATCCTCATAGTCGGATCAAGAGCGTAAGTATTTATAATCGCCTCTCTCATTTGCATATTTCCATCGCACCAGCTCCATCTATCGGCTGTTTTTTGAATTTTTTTTTCTTATCTTAAAAAAAATCCCGTGACCTATCAATGCTAAACCTGGAAACCGTTTTTTATTTTGATTATTTTTTCGGGTTTTATGAATTTTTAAAGTATTTACGGACTTTTTGCCCATCCTGTACTATATATATAGCAGTATATACATATACTGCATATATATCATACTGCAGTATATATATACTGCATATTACTCATAATATACATTAATATACTAATGAGTATATTAATTTATTTTTTTAAGTTTTCTAAACTATTAAATACAGAGCTCACACTGAGAAAGTGTAAATTTGTTAAAAAGCTTTTAATAAGTTCTGGTATTCAAACAAACATTATAAACTGTGTAAGTGTAAAATAAATAATTATATAACTGAAATTTAGTATTAACATAACTTTTGAAAAGATTTGTAACAAATTTTATTTTTCTCGGTGTGCGATTCAATACATAACTCATTAACTGATTAACTAAGGGACAAAATAATAATAAAATCAAATTTCTAAGGATAAAGATAAAAGTAATTTTGTAGTAATTTTTTAAGCAGGATGTTATCAGTATTCTGAAACTTAACATAAGGGTGCACTGTTAAAAATTTCAACAGAAAACTCTGTGTAATCTATTATCTTAAGTCTTACGTAAAATTACAGAGAAAAATAAACGGAGATGATAAAAAACTTACTTTATACATTCATTTTAATAACTAATATTAATTTAATTAATTATTGGTGAGAATACATTTCGGACTTCGAATGCTTTATCTAAAGTAGAAACAGTCATTTTTTATTTTAATTAAAAAATTAAATAATAAAATTCGGTAAAAATACAGAATAAAGGTTGAGAATCTCGATTATTCTCTTTTAACTAATAATTACAGTAAATTTACAGAGACTCTGGATAAATATTTGCATTAAATTTACAGAAATTTTTAACAGTGTGCAGATTTGGGTTTGTGATATCGCATTATGGTTATTATTTTTTTTACCCATAAGTTAGAGAAAGTATTGATTTTTGGTCAAATTTTTGAAAGTGAGTTTTTGTTATATTTACATATTTTGAGGTTACCCGAATCCGAAAATCATGCTTTTAGCGGTTGGTCTTTGTGTGTGTCTATGTCTGTCTTTCATCAGCATATCTCAAGAACAAATAGTAGCAGAAAGTCCAAACTTGGTATTCTAAATGTGTGATAAAGGAATGCTACACTAATCTTTTCGTTGAGATCAAGCAAATGGTTCGTGTACAGGGACACCCAAGAGAGTTCAAATACATTACGTCTATGGGGGAAATTGCAGACAAGTAGAGTTCAACAGCTATAGACTGCACTAAACCAAATGAAATGAATATATAATTTTTATATGCGTAAAAACATGCCTCATCTATAATAATAAAGGAAGATGTCTGTCTGAGCATCTATACGTTCAGCCCCTATTGAACGCAGAACTACAATATTTCACATACGGGTGCTCCGAAGCCTGCCCGAATGCATAGTGAAAACAGAATTTAAAAATTTTAATTAGTTGCGGAGATATTAATTAAAATGTAGACCCATGTCTAATCAAAAAGCGATCTCAATTACTCAGAATTCACCGCGATTGCATAAAAATAGATATTTTAACGGAGTTAAAAGCAGAAAAAAATGGAAAACAAATTAGAAATGTTAGTCCGATCGTTACGAATTTGGTACCAAATGAAAGCGGATTTTTTTCCGAATCTAAGAATGCAAGTGGCTTATCTCTACAGCAATTATATTTTTTAAAATTAACTAAAGTATGAAATTTAGTTGGCAACAGGCAGTTATTTCACTTATCAAAGATTCTTCAGTGCCAGGTGCTAGACATGCTGGCTCACTATTATTCCGGTGGGGAAAAAATTGCTTTTCGTTTTTCAACCACGTGACAAAGTATTGGAAATAAAAAAAAGCAGTTTTTGAATTTTTTCAATTTAAAATCGATCAAAAGCAGAACTTCGAAATTGCCCGTCATTATGGTTCACCTGTATGCAGTTAAAAAATCTAAAGTATAGCTTTAAAAATAAAATAAATAGACATATTATATTTATTTAAATTCATTTTTATTTCATCTGTTAATGACACCAAAAGTTACTTTTAACAGAATAATATTGATTTTTTTTTTCTTTTTTTATGAATTTGGTTGTAAAAAAGCAGTTTTGGAATTCTTAAATTTTAGACGGATTTCAATAGAAATCGTTAATCGCCCTTGATAGATTAGCCATTTTGAGTCTAAAATATATCAAAGATATTCATTATTGTAATACATAATACATCATTCAAAAGATATTTTAAAGTATTTTTATTGCAGGCTATTAAAATGATTTAAGCCGTTCAAATTCTGTACGAAACTTTCGGAGAAAACTACGGAAAAACCAGAAAATTTTTATTCTTTTATATTTTACAGAGTTTCAAATTCAGATTTTCGCTCACATTTCGTACTAATAATTTTTAACGGTATATAGCCCGGAATTAAGCAAGTTTTGGAGAAAACCACAGATAAGTCAGACACAAATCTTTTAAAAAAATGTTTGTATTATCTTTGTATTTCAGCTTCTAATTAGTATAATTTCATTTTTATATTATCGAAAGTGGAATTCGAGATTTCACCTGATTTACACGTTTTAAGGTCTCCTGATTAGGTTTTCTTTTGTATCTCAGCTACTAATTAAAATAATTTCATAAGTAATACATCATTTGAAAGCTTTGTTGATTTGGAATTTGAACAACATATTACAGAAATTTCTACCGCCAGATGGTGCTGCTATATTTTAAAATTTCAATATTTCAAATTCTAATGAACGAGGAAGGTGTTGTAAGTTCTAAAACGGGGATAAGGCGCCGCAGGCGCCACCGAGCGAGACTTAGCTAAAGTCAGAAATTTGAAAGATCATAACATGGTGAGCGATCAGGCTGTTCCAGATATTGAAAAGGGAAAAGGGCGCCGAAGGCGCTACCGCACGGGAATTTACTGCGATTTCAATAAGCTATTTTCACGATACATCGATAAGCTGTTATTAGACCTGAAACGAGAAAAAGGCGCCGCAGGCGCCACCGAGCGGGAGTTTTGTAAAGTCGGATTTTTCAGGGATCGCGAACCAGCTGGTCGCCGAAGGCGGCTAGTGTAGAATATGGTAGGGAAATCATACATTGTTTATTTACAGGGCCACACAAAAGATGTTGATTATAGTGCGACAATAGCTGAAAATTGATGGAAGTGTATTTCAGGTTGTGCCGTGTTCTAATTCTATAAGATTATATTTAGGTGCACCGTGTGGTCTGTACATAATCTTCAAAAGATATACAGGACTGCAAATATTTAAGCGATAACATTCTTTTTTATTGTTAGTGGAAGAGATTTGCTATAATATTTTACCATGTCCAGGAAAATTGCTGAGGAATTGGAATGAATTCCTCTGAAATATAATGTATGTTTTTAAGCTAAATATTCATCGCTTTGAGGCTTCCTGATTACCGAAGTCAAGTTTTTTAACGTTTGATCTTTGTGTCTTTTAGAGTACCTTAAAAACGAATAATTTCAGGAGATCCAAAAGCTGTATTTTCAAATTTATATAAGTTTGTTGCTGGAAAAGTTTCAAGGAATATTGAGTGGGAAAGTTGTCTGAATAATTTTAAGTGAACTTTTAATAACATATTTAAAGTCTATATAAATGTAGGTGCAGTAGTGGGGGGTTGAGAGGGGGGGGGTAGCTCCCTCACACAGAACTTATTATTATATAAAACTCTTCTGAAGCCTAAATTGAATTGTTTTAACATAGGTTTAGATTCCAGTACTCGTTATCTTACTTCTTAATCTCCAACCTGTATTTATAATATTAAATTTCAGGGTAAGAGAAAGTCGTGTGAGTGAAACACTAGATAATTTTTTTCCCTTTAAGGCTTATTAGGTTGAGACTTAACGCTTAAACGGACATTAGTGCCTGAATCGGGATTCGGACCTGAACATTGCATTTGACGGCATAGAACACTTACCATTCGACAACCACGTGGGCTTTATTGGTGTGAAAATGCTCGTCTCGATATGTAACAGAAGCTGCGAAAATCTGACGCCGCGATACGCAGAGGAAGATCTTGTATTATCTTATTGTTTATTAAACAATATTTCCAATGTTTAACACATAATTACTTTAGGTTTAATTAAAAATTATAACTTACCAAATAACTGGAACCCCTTACGTACTTTGGTCGAACTGTAGCCTTTGTTAGAACGCAAATAATCCGAGAGATATCCTGAAACAAAAAGAGTAACACAGCAGCAAACATATATCAGTGAATTCACCAGACCATTCTAGAAAAAGAAGAAAATTCAGTAGAAAAATTTCGACATAGCTTTATACAATCATATTTCAGACAATTTTTGTTAATACCCAAATTCTTATGTACTTACCGTCATTCACTACGGTATGTTTGTGAATCTCAATATAATTTAATTGTTGCCAATTTTTTTTTCGACAGAAAAAAAAAAAAAAAAAAACGTATGTTTATTTAAAATGAGGAAAATAAATTAGAAAATTAGAAAATAAATTAGAAACATCAGTCGTATCGTTTACAAATAAGGTACCAAATGAAAAGGAAAATTTTTGTGAATCTGATGGATTAAACAGCTTATCGATCGGGCAATTAGATTTTTAAAATTAACTAAAGTATGAATATTAGGTGGCAACAGCAGCAGATTGTACTGGAAACCATTAGGAGAAAAAAAAATCTGCTTCACATTAAGTTACACGTTTTTGAAGTGGGATTAAAAATTGCAGTTTTTAATTCTTTTTAAATTTTCTCTCACGAACACAAATATATAATATACAGCCTGTACCCCACAAGATCAACTTGTATTTCAAATTTCATCAATTTTTTTGGTTAATAAACAAAAAAGTTACTTTTTTTTTCAAATTAAATTTTATTCTAACTTGGAAAAGATTTATGTGATACGATACATTAAGAATTTGGGTTTTAAAAGTTTTCTTAATTAGATCATTTTTATTATGCTCTAAATATATCTTTAGAGCGTGTTAATGCATATTTATCATTGAAAATTAACTCTAATCATTTTTGAACAAAAGATACAGAATGTGTTCCCACATTTTCGTAACGATTTGGAATATAAACTATTTAAATAATGTTAATAGTAATAAAAATATTGATTTCAATATAGTTGAAGCTTATTGACATATTATGAAATATTATTTTATGTCCACCCTGTATACCTGTATGATACGCATTGGTCTCCAAAAGTAAAACAACAATGTTATTTTCTTTCTTTCTTTCTTGTTTTCGGATAACTGTTAACAAAAGAACATATAAACATGAAATAAGGATATGTTCATTATCTAATCATTATTTCAGTGTTTATGTAACTTTAGGCATCTTCTTTTTGCATGTGTACATTATACGTATGAATAGAAAATAATTTTCTGCTTATTAAAGTGAAATTTTTTTAAAGATGTTCTCAAGTCGACCCGGCACGCTGAAAAGTAAACCCAACACGAACCCGATCTGCAGTAAAAAAAAAACAAAAAAAAAAAAAAAAAAAAAAAAAAAACAGTCAATCCGACTCGCATGAAAAATTATTCAGTCAACTCGACCCGCAAGAGAAAAAATATAGTGGTTCTTGGGTCGGGTTTGCTTGCCCCTGACCGATACAGTACCTAGTTCATACGCCTTTCTTGCTCGGATTGTGGCTGGTAATAAGACGTGGATGCGGAAAAAGAGTCTAACATCAAGGCTCCTATATATACGAGCTGGCGCATCAGGCATTTTGTTGCTTTAGGGTTGCCACATGTACCCAGCGCGTTTCTCTGATAAACAAACCACAAACATTTTTTTATCGTCTTACGTTACTTTAGAGTAACTTGTTTTATTATATTTCATAATTTTATCTATGATATGGAAGTTAGTTTAGCGATAAACTGTTATAATCATTCAAGAAGTGAATATAAAGTGTTCACAGACCTTCTGTTACTGTGTATTTGAGTTTTGGCGACATTTTGTAAAAGAAACAGGAACCGCCCTAACAACACATCTTACCCCAGTACATCCATAGGATATTCTCAGAATAAAATGACATCCTGAGAATGTACTGTGAAAAAAAATGTGTTTTTAGGAATATTATTGTTGCTTATTGCTCTTATCTTGACCGGATTAACTTCAGATCAAGATTTCTTAAAATCATTAGGGAAGCGATAAGGACACCAAGCGGGAATGCTGTCCTCTTCGGAGGCAAAAAAATGGCGGTGATGCGCCGGCCTATTATTTTATCTAACATGGGAATTCTGAAGCTAGTGATCTGATACGACAAATGTTTAGGAAGTGATTCTGAAGGATGTGGTTATGTACAGAAGACGGAGCTTCAGGTATGTAACAGAATTGTTCTTTCAAATAAATATTGTGTTTTTCATATTTTATAACTAAATGGTCTTTATTTTCTGGATTGGATTTAGTAGTAAGACTGATTGACTGTTCTAGGATACTAGACCTGAGGAGGAGTGCCCTTCGTGAGGATCTCTCTAAAGGGTCCTAGCCCGTATTTACGCAAGTTTCGGAGAAAGCCACGGAAAACTCCGAAAGGATAGACCAATGAGCAGGACCTGGAATCGAACCCGGCACCTCACATCTACCAGCTTCTTTATTTTCTGTGTTACTCTCGTACATACAGACTTACACTCATACAGGTCAATCTATTACAAATGTGTAAAAACAGAAAGAAAGAAGAAATTACGCCAAGCTTTAGAAATGTATTGCTAATAATTTCGCCACTTTTTAATTGGTTTTGCATCTTTTTCGAATGAAAACTGTTCTGAAAATTTCCTTACTTTTTGAATGGGTACATGTAGTACGAGTTCTAGGTACGTTGGCAATTTAGTCAGTAACGTAGTTTGACCCCAAGCAGCACAGAATGTTACGATGGCTATGGACCACACTGGCATGCTGCAAAGAACTTCTTTCCAAGGAACTGGTAACTGTAAATGAGAAAATCATTAATCTATAAATGACCAGAAGAATAAAAGTAAAATCTTTTACAAATATTACTTTTTATGTCTTATTTTTATATTCTTTTCTTGGAGTTTGGTTTATTAAAGTATAATGTATTTTTTAATATTTTTTTTCTATATTTTCTGTATTCCATACTTAAATTAAGTATAAGCTCGGATGGTTCTTGTTTATGATTTATTTACAACTAGCAGGCTTTGCCCGCTTCGCTGGTCACTATATTTAAATGAATTTAAAAAAGAATCAATATTTTTTATACCGTTCTACAAATTAAAACTAAAAAAAAAAAAAAAAAACATTGAAATTGCTTAAAAACTTCGCTTCGGGACCTCGCTGACTTCGGCAGAGACTTCTTCACCACAACGTCTTGGTACTGGATAATTTAATTTAATTTAATTTATAGAAATGTCAATAATACAGGAAAAACTGCATTAGTAATTTTCTTTTTGATAATAAACAGAACAGAAAACGCATAATATTTTACATGGAGATATTTTGTATAATTAGACCAATTTAAAAAAAAAAAAATGTTTTTCCTTTTTTTCCCACTCGCATTACAAAAATACTAAAAATAAAATTGCGAAAAATTGTGCAAAAACATTGAAAGAGCTTAGACCTCTTAGCAAAATTTGAAATTTGGCACTGAAGTAGCTCGGACGTTTCTCGCCAAAATGTTTACTTATGCATTTGAGATACCAATATCAACTCATCGCCGAAACGACAACAAAATTATAAATAATTATAAGATTAAAAAAAAAAGTTTTTATATACCATGTCTTTAAATTTTCTGTTGAATCTTATAGCTATAGAACTACATTAGCACTTATCAATGTGTAGAAAATTTTAAAGTGATAATGCGACAATTTTTGTGAGATGCATAAATTAATTTTTTAATGTTCACGTTTAATTAAATGCATTTATTTTTATGTCGAAAGAAAATGATATTTATTTTCATATTTTAACTAATTAAAAGAAAACTTTGCAACGGATTATCTTTAATAACTTGATATATATTGTGTCCACACAAAAAATGAACAATTTTTAGAGCTCTTTTAAAAAGTACAACATCTATGCAGTATCTTAAAAAAAAAAAAAAAAAAAAAATCATCAGTTTTTACTAAAAAAAAAAGAAAACTTTCATTACCAAAGTAGTTAAATCAAGACCAATCAAAAATAGGAATGGTCCACCCGGATGTGTTCCCGACAAACTCTGCTTTATTTATATAGACAAACCTTTTTAAAGTATTTAAAGTTACATTTATACTGTATAATTCACCAGTGTTCGAAATACATCATTTATAACAATTGCATACTTTGCCGATAAGGGTGAAGGTAAATGCGTGTTGCGGTAGGTTGTATTCGAACCGAGGTCGTTTTGGTAGTAATCCAGCGCCGTACCTCTGGACAAAAGGTTAACCCATTGTCCATCGGTAAGTTAGGTTGGTTGGTTGTAGGATTTAAGGCCGATTGACTCCTAATGTGTCCTAGGCCTAGGGGGGAATGCCCTCCGTGGGGATCTTTCTAAGGGGTCCTAGCCCGTATTCACGCGAGTTTCGGAGGAAACCACGGAAAACTCCGAACGGCTAGGTCGATGAGCGCGACCAGGGATCGAACCCGGCACCTCCCATCTACCAGCTTTGAGCGCAGAACCGCTCGGCCGCTGGTGGGCCTCGGTAAGTTAGGATTATCTACATTTGAATGGCGTTGATGGCGTCGCTACAGTACTCTCCCTGTCCCTCCTAGAGAGTACTGTTGTGAATTAATCAATGGTGGGGTCCATTTCATTAATTTTACTACATAACTTAAATTTTGAAATTCCAATTTTTTTTTGATCGTATAGACTTAGAGTACATTGCCCGCAAAACCGAATTTACCCAGGATTTAAAATGAATGTTAAAAGGAGGTCGAAACCTCATTGGAAGAATGCCTTGGACTCTGTTACACAAAAAAAATCTTGACAAATATAAATAAATGTAGATTAAGGCCATGATGACTTATGGCAGTTTCTGTTAAAAACCAAAACATTAAATATTTAAGTTGATTAAAATTATCAGCAATTTAATGGTTACAACAGAAACTACCATAAGACTTGCATTCATTTTGTTAAGCACTTAAAATGTAACATTTGATTAATTCATTCTAAACTAATATTTATAAAATGATAAGTAAATAAAAAAATAACATTCGATGAGCCACTTCCACCCCCCACAATAAACAAACCAAAAAGAAATTAAATTGGCAAAAACAATGTTTCCTGCTGTAAAAAGGAGTTCAACCAAATGGTAAATTCAATCACTATCTCCAAATATTTTCTAAAATTTCTGGTTTCTCTACCAGTAAACTTTACTGTTATTTCTTAAGATTTTAATACCTTCCTTAACCACTACAATTTTACAACAGGAGACTCAGTGGCTCAATAAAAAAAAGTTTGAAATAGGCATAACTCATATTTAAAACCCCAAAAATAAAACACATATTAATCATTATTATTATTTTTTTTTTTTCATAAATAAAATAAGCACTCAGACAGTTTAGAATAAAAATTAAAGTTTAATTAAGTTATCAAGAACACAAATATAGAGAGGCCTCTTTACAATTTACAGAAACTGAATTTTAACACACTTCACTTTAATCATTTTATAAGTTCTAACGCTTTTACATAAACTCAAGTGAAATCTTTAATTCATACAAGTTTACTTAAATTTGATTTCAACTTATTTCCAAGAAAATATGTTGCAATTGTGAATATCCTAACATAAATAAACAAATTACATATCTCAGCATTTGCATAGAGTTCTTATTTCCACGAAAACTGTTGCAATAGTAAATATACTACCATAAATAAACAAATTACATATCTCAGAATTTACATAGAGATCTTATGTCCAAGAAAACTTGTTGCAATAGTGAATATTCTACCATAAATAAACAAATTACATATCTCAGAATTTACATAGAGTTCTTATGTCCAAGAAAACATGTTGCAATTCTGAATATTCTACCATAAATAAACAAATCACATATCACAGAATTTGCATAGAGTTAGTGACTGATTTGTATTCCTTAGTTACCGCTGAAACAGTCCTTGATCATAAACTCGTGAAATACAACCACTGAATAAATACTAAAAGAAAGAAAAAGGGAATAGTTACCGACATAACAGAATGTTGGTCCTGGGAGCTCCTGGAAGGCAGCACATCGGTACCAGATTCCAAATGGCCGTAATATTTTATTACTTTGTTTAATCAAGAGGAAAGCTTCTCAAAAATCCACAGCTCCAGGAATTTTGTCGTTAAGCAAACACATATGGCACAGGTATGGTACCTGGGCTTCCACAACAACTAATCTTCCTAGATTTCTTTATACGTCACGTCAAAGAAGTAGGCCTCACGTGAAAGAGATAACCGGAACTAGGGACTTACAACCAATTATATTATTTTTTCCCTTGAAAGAAACAACAATCTCTTAAGGCCCTCAGCAAAAGCAGCACCGGAAGCTCTCCAAGATGCGGTTGTGAGATGAATAGTTTTCTCCTAGTCACTGCACAGGGAGTTTCTGCAATTGAACTATTCCATCTACCTGCCATTTTCAATTTTACTCCAGCGATCTAAGGTACGGTTCAAAACGGCGAACGTAAACGGTACTCATGACGGTATTTCAACACGTTAAATACTCTCCAAGAAGAAAAAGGAAGGCCAGGGCCCCAGTCAGGGAGCCCCCTTCTTAACACAAAAATTTTCGATCACACCATCCTACAGTTGTCAAAACGCACGCCTCAACTAAAAATTTCGCGCTTATCTTAAAAACGCTAACCCACCGTTGCCAAATTACGGCATGAAAATTCCGGGAGAGGAACAGCTCGGCCAATCAGAAGACGCAACTGCACTGTCGAAGTAGGAGCTGAACCCCGACCGATAATAATCGATTAAGAACCGAACACGGTCAAGTGCAATTGTGCGGGAAGAGGAACTGACCTTCATGAGCGCAGGGGATGCCCTGAAGGTCAAGACGGACCAAGAAACACGTACTCCGACCAGAGGTCAAACTAAATAATAGTTGAGGACAAATTCCTTGCCGGAAAAAGGGTTTGCTCTGAAAAGAGATACGATTTTGAAAATGCG
The DNA here is from genome assembly GCA_963930645.1 of Salticus scenicus. Classification (NCBI taxonomy): domain Eukaryota; kingdom Metazoa; phylum Arthropoda; class Arachnida; order Araneae; family Salticidae; genus Salticus; species Salticus scenicus. The sequence goes on from OZ005658.1 coordinate 242,403,781, forward strand.
AAAGAATTTAGGAGGGGAAAAAAAACTGACACACATTAATAACCACAATATTTCCCTTTAACAAGAAAATAAGAAATTACAAATAAGCTATTTTATTAGTTTAAACAATAGAAAAACACAACTGTTAAAATTTCATTTTAACAGTACACCGTCGTACGAGCGATATTACTGCTGTAGACGGTAGCGATGACCAGATTGTGCTGTCAGTTGCCCCGTTTTGCCAAGTTGAAGGAGCTGTTGTGTTTGTTGATGTGGCGAGTTGAAAGCGTGGGGCGTGACAGGCGTTTTGTGCTATGAGAACAGCGATTCACTGTTGCTCGGAGGGTTTTTTGTGGTGCTGTCATCTATTGCCATAGATCGAAGTTAATAACTCGAAGCGTCCGTAGTCACCAGTGAAGGTAAATGCGTGTTGCGGTAGGTTGTATTCGAACCGAGGTCGTTTTGGTAGTAATCCAGCGCCGTACCTTTGGACAAAAGGTTAATCCACTGTTAGGTAAGTTAGGATTATCTACATTTGAATGGCGTTGATGGCGTCGCTACAGTGGGAACAAAGTGTGTGGATTTTAAAACAGGTCAAGTCAAGATATTCCTAGTTTCTAAAATTAGATTGAACTTGGATGTTTTTTGTTTACGATTTATTTATAACATAATTATTTTAGGCATTCCCAGTCAGTCACTAGTTTGCGATATCTAACGTAATTTATAGATGGATATTTATAAATAAATAAATAAAATAAATAAATTATTAAAGAAAAGAAAATTTTTTACTAAGATAAAAAGCGACATGTTGAAAGAGTAAAATTTAAAATAAAAAACAGTTCTCTAAAAATTTTATTTCTGAATGAGATATTCTTATAACGCGAAGCAACAAAAATCCCATAAAATTTACATGGGGAGGGTGAAAGAGTGAATCTGACTTATGCACAATCTTAACTTAGGTTATTATTACCTTCTGGTCATTTCCTATTTGGATATGGCCTTTCTGAATGTAATCCAGTTCCCTGAGAGAGATTCTTGGATGATCAGCTGGCCTATTATGAACTAAGCATGCCCAAAATACAAACCACACACAACCAAGCATTCCTAGATATAAAATTATAATTCACATCATTAAGTATTTGTTTAGAGATTAAAATAAAAAATTCATAGAAATTCAATATTATGTCTGATAGAATGGTGTAGAAGGCTGATTTTTACCAATTATGTGAAAAATACCAGAGCCGGGAATCGAACCCCGGGCCTTCCGCTTAACGCGCGGATGCTCTAACCACTGAGCTACCCTGGCTGATAACCAGCCCGGCACTTCTCACATAATTTACGTTGGCAAGGTCACCGAGTCTGCATTAGAGCAGCTATATCAAGTGACAAATTTAAATATGGCATGATTCCAAACGACCACGAAATTTACATTCAGAAATTTTAATTCATCAACCTGGAAATTAATTTCTGATAGAATGGTGTAGAAGGCTGATTTTTACCAACTATGTGAAAAATACCAGAGCCGGGAATCGAACCCCGGGCCTTCCGCTTAACGCGCGGATGCTCTAACCACTGAGCTACCTTATAGCTGCTCTAATGCAGACTCGGTCACTTTGCCAACGTAAATTATGTGAGAAGTGCCCAGATGGTTATCAGCCAGGGTAGCTCAGTAGTTAGAGCATCCGCGCGTTGAGCGGAAGGCCCGGGGTTCGATTCCCGGCTCTGGTATTTTTCACATAGTTGGTAAAAATCAGCCTTCTACACCATTCTATCAGAAATTAATTTCCAGGTTGATGAATTAAAATTTCTGAATGTCAATATTATGTGTCTATTAAGAGCAGGTATAAATTGGCTTACAGTTGATTATTTTTTCGGAATAATTGAAAACTATACCTAAAGTATAAAATACAGATGGCCAACCACCATCAAAACCATTCTGACAGAGGTACCCAGCTAGTGGCATCGACAAAATAGTTCCTACGTGATCACCTATGAAACATAACGACAAAAGGGTACTTCTTTCTTCTACAGGTGCCCATTGCGCAAACATGGCAAAGGCTGCTGGTAAGCAGATTCCCTAAAAGCAAAGAAATAAAATGAAATTTGTTTTTTCTTATAAAAATAGGTATTAGAATTATTATTATTTTATGAGAAAATTGTTTGATGCAAATATATCATTTATGCTGCTTACAGGTAGAACTATGTCAAATTGGTTTACATGAAAGGATAGTGTTATCATTCATTAAGATACTATAAACTTTTATTAATACTTTTATAGTTTTAAATAAAAAATACATTATTGTAGCGATAATTATCAGTGTAACATTGCTATTATATTTCATTTACATTTTCTGCATGGAATTTAATAGTTATAAATTACCATATGTCGTTAGCTACAGTCGGCAGCAAAATTATTGAAGCGATAGCAGTAATTCGTATTTAAAAGGTGTGCTCCTAATACTGTTTTGTTAAGTAAATATTTGTCGACTCATGATCTTAGTCTTATACTGTTCATAAAAAAGTAAGTTGATGATTAAAATTAGCGATCAAACTAAAAAAAATGTGTGAATGAGTGCTTTAATAATTTTGCTGCCAACTGTATTTGTCTTTCTAAAAGGAAAGATATGAAGGAACAAAGTCGCCGGGAATGATTTTCTGTATACCATTTTCTGTAAGACCGTGTTTTTCAAGTGTTGAACTTGATTTTAGAATTCCAGTTTAATTTTATAACCTTATTTATAGAAGGTTCTGTTGAATAAAATCTTCTTCTACATCCCAAATAGCTTCTTGACTTAGGAAACTCTTTTAATCTCTTCATCAGATTTTAATTTGAAGAAAATTCCTTTTTTTAGTGAATAAACAATGGGCGTCTTTTTCAGAGCTGAAGTTTCTTTTTGCCTTTATTTTTAATTTCAACCTCTTTCTATCATTCGCAGAAGCTTTTTTCATACAAAATGCGATTAATTTAAGCAGCTTCATGATGATTCAGATCTTTATAATTTAATTTTATAACTGGAACATCGAGAGTTTCTTGAAAAACCTTAAAAATAGAAAGCACGACACGTTTCAAAAGAATGTATCTTTCTTCACCAGGTATACAGGAAAGCTTATCCTGCAGTTGCAAAAGCAGAAAGCAGACTGAACAGAAAAAGAGAAAAGTAAAAGAAAGAGGAAGGAAGACATAGCCAACAAAATGAAATGAAATTTCTCTCTTTTCTGTAATAATTTTTACAAAATCACCAATTTCATTCATTTTAAAATTAACAACTTTTTTTTTTTAATATATTAATGATTTTAAGATATTTTAAAAATCCTTATTAATTTAAAAATTAATATTATGTTTTAGTCCTTAATAATAATGAGTAATTTAGTTCATAGAGGAAAACAAAAATTAAAACTACTGTTTTATACATATTCAGATTTTTTTTTTTTTTTGTAGAAATTTCTTATTAATGTCAATTAAAAGTAAAAAAAATAATCTGAGTACACTGAGAAAAAATTCTGTAACTGATATCTAGAATCTAAATTGCAGCTCTAGTAAAAATAGTTTCCATGTCATCCTTATAAATTCTAGTCCCCTTTGAAAGCGAGTTCTAGGAACCCCTACTGAAATTGCCTACATTAACGAGGTTAAACTTATTTAAAAATCTCTGCAAATAAATGCGAATACAAGAGGCGAGTTTCTGCAACTATAATCTTGGTTTATGACCCAATTCTAGAAAATGAAGCGAGAATTTCTCACAATAAAAAGGATTCAGAATATTCAGAATATTGTTTCGCCATCTAGACATGTATAGACTAGAAATTCTCGATCATTTCGTCTGCTCAGCTTATTGGCGTGCCTTACACGCATACCTCGGAAATATATATTTCTAGTTTAGGATTTAGAAGATGACTACTTAATCGTTCTAGATGAAGGCAGTATATATATATATATTTCTCATTGTAGCTTAGAGGAATGTAATACTTTCTGGCTCTCATAAGAACAGCTCTGGGTATGGTTGTAAGAAAGGAAGGGGCAACTTATCAGAGGAAGAACAAGTTTTAAGTGTGGGAGAAAGGTTGTCATATTTGGAGTAGTTATCAAAGTTCTTTTCTCCCTTTTCCCCCTTTTTTAAAATCTTGTATATGAATTCAGGAAGCATTTTAGCAGTTTTATACAAGAAAATGTAACAAGAAACAAATAAGAATAAGAAAATCTTTCCTTTCGAAATTGCAAGAGCTGTAAATACACAACTTGTCTGAACGATTTGACAATAGAAAATGTGGTAAATCAATCGCTGAACGGAACGATTGAACGAGAGGAATGTGGCGAGAAATTCCAGTGTTGGCGCGAAAAGAAAATACCGGACATCCCTAAAATTAAGTCGACTGATCGGTTACCCTGGCAACTGGACAGTGACTAAACCAGTTCCAGGGTCGTTCTTGTCTCGGTCGTACAGTACTTCAGAAGTCATATTAATTCATTTGTACCAGATGGCTGTACAATTAATATTCAGCTTGAATATATTATCTTCGAAGGGCATTTTCCAAAATGTTTGATATTTTGCTGTAGGGTAGTTGGTTAAGTTTGGTTCCTTTTAGAATGATGGAAGTCAAGCAACTGTGATTTAGAACTATGAACTACCACCCTGGGATTCATTCAAAGGTTTGATGGTGTCTGATCCTTGTTGCTGCATCATTATGTGCTCGACTTCGAGTCCAAGTCGTTAGGCCACGAAGGTTGGTTGGTTGGTTGGATTTTACGTCGCACTAGTGCTGCGTAGATGGGCAATTGGCGACTTTCTGGGACTTACCCCTAGAGGTGGTCCGGAGACATGCAATTGCAATTTTGATCCTCCACGGAAGGGACAGGGCATGAAGGTGGAAGATCTGTCCCTGACATGGAGGAAGAAACCTGTGATAGAAATGCCTGTGTCTCTTAGGGATGATTCTCATCTAATTACTTATTGCACTGCTCTGATACGATGTTAATCCATTCAACCTTAACCTCATCTGTCTTCACTTGACAGGTACAGGGTTCGAGTCCCGCTTAGGCATGAATATTTTTAGTGGTTTGAATCCACTTAAATCAAAAGGTCTCGGCCTTAGTGTGCAAAAAGTGGCAGCAGTCGCAGTAGAATGACAAATCGAACCAAATCAAAATGTTTACTTGTTTAAAAGAATAAATAAATGAATTCAAAGCTTAAGTTTTACCTACTTGTGATATTACGAAAAAAAAAAAAGGATAAATCGCTTTAAACACTCACATGTACCATCCCCAATATAACTCGTAAGGAAACTATTGCCCATACTCCCATATCCGCTGCTTGGGGAGTCATTATTGTGAGGACAGATCCAGCGAAAATAGATATTCCTAACGGCCATTTACCGCCAGCAATTTCAGCTAATCTTCCACCTAGCATCTGTGTACAGATATATCCACAAAAGTAAGCTCCAAGTATCAGTCCCTGAATTGAAGGCGTCCATACGTATTCTCCCTAGAAAAATAAAACAGTTTTAATAGTCTAATTTTTATACATTTTTATAAAAATGGTTTTTAACTAGTATGTTAAAATATATGGAAAAACGTTCCATGCTATTTCATTCTAAAGCAAGAGTTGGGTATATTTTATAACAATCATAAGATATTTTTCAGTAATATACCTCTGTATTATTTTACCTTCAGAGTAAAATTTAGTTAATCGCACGAAGACAGACCGTGCTATGTCGCTGATAAACATGAACGTATACAAGAACTGTATGTTTTACGCATTTAATTGTACGTATCTAAAATCCAATTTAAGGATTTTTACTTTCCAAACATACGTAAATGTCAAAAAAGTATCGTAATCATGAAAAAAAAAAAAAAAAAAAAAAAAATCAAATATGAGATTTAAATGCATCTATACGTTTTAAGTTTTCCTGAGTTCATTTTTGCTATTTTTACGGTTATATACCTGTATGTGTGTGTACGTGTGTGAGTGAAATCGACAACTTCTAAACGCAAAGTTCAAATGAGTTGAAGTTAGTTAGGTTTTGTTTTACGTCTCATTAGAGCTGCGCAGTGGGCAATTCGATTGAGTGGAAAATTTGTAGCTATGTTATAGGCTATCATCACACGAACTGTATTAAGGTTGGTTGGTTGGGTTTTTTACGTCGCACTAGTGCTGCGCAGATGGGCAATTGGTGACGGTATGGGACACACCCCTAGAGGTGGTCCGGAGACATGCCATCGCAACTGTGATCCTCCACGGAAGACATGGCTCTCCCGCTTCGGTGACCCCCAGAGGTATATTTTTTTATGGGAACATGGAGGACATTGTGGCCACGACAGATTTTACGTGCACCAGCCACCATTAGTGTACACGATGGTCTTTGGCCGGCTCGAGTACCGAACCCGCGATCTTCCAATAACGAGACCGGCGCTCTACCGACTGGGCTACCGCGGCCCCTGTATTGAGGAGTATACGAATTATGATTCTTTTACAAGGATGCGAAGAAAAATTCTTAATTTTTATGGCTTATGAGCTGAAATTATTTAAACTGCGATAGCAGCTAAACGTCTTATTATATTAAGCCGAAAATTAATAAGGATGTTACAGGTTATGATAGCACGAACTGTACAGAATTTGATAAGTGTACGAATTATAGTTTTATTTTTCATTTATTTATTTATTATTTTTTTTTTTATAGGGACACCAAGAAAAATTCTTTATCATTATTGTTTACGGACTTAATTGTTTGAAGTACGATAACGTCTAAACGCCTTATTCGATTATATTGAAAGTCAGTAGGTACGTTATGGGTTACCTTCGCACGAACTAGTTCTTTTACAGGAACACAGAAAATTTCAATTTCATTACGGTCTGTAGACTCGATTTATTTGAAATGTTCTTGCGTCTAAACTCTACATTCGACATTCGACATTCGATTAAAGTATAAATTGATAGGTATTTTATAGGTTATCATTGCAAGAACCATACATATTTACATAAGCTTAGGACGTATCTGTTTATTTATTTATTTATTTTTAAATTGGGATAAAATGTAGAATTTTTCGTACTACGTTGCAGTCCAGGGCCTCAAACTGTTTAAAGCTCGCTTTAGCAATGTTAAATTGTTTAACACATTAAAAAATAGATAAATATATTCTACTGCGAGCTTACCAAGTTTTTAAGTAGGAACACACAAAAGAATTTGGATACATTACGATTCATTAAACAACATGTACAACTTATGGAAAAAATATTCAAACACGCATTATGATTTCCCGTTTTGTTTATTTAACGACTCCCCTCATTTAAATTTATTTAAACAACTGTAAATTAATAAATGTTCAGAAAATCGAGCCACTCTAAATTGCAAACTAATATTCGGTTTCTGTTTGAACAATGGCATCTTCATAAAATATATATATATATATATATATATATATATATATATATACATATATATATTTCATACAATGAAAAAATATTCATTATAAAGAAATAAATTTGTTTTTAAGATGCTGTGTGCATCTAAGTACAATTTATTAGAGTTTGTTAACATTTCTATGTGTGTCCATTTTTCAAGTTTTTAATTCCAGTATTACTATAGAAATTATGACAAAATATAAGTTTTAAGGTTTTTTAACTTTTATGGCGTATATAGACTGGAGTTTAGAACACTGGTTTAATAGTAAGCCTTTCATATTTCGGCAAATAAATACTGTTTCCATAGTACACCTTGCAGATGAATATAAAAGGACTTCCTCTATTTGGCACTAGAAAAAGTATGAATTATACATGACGTAATATGCAAGGGGACAAAAAATACATATATTATTATTTGTAGATATTATATACATTATAGTATATATATATATATATATATATATATATTTGGTGTGTGTGTGTGTGTGTGTGTGTGTGTTTGTAAGTGTGTAACATTCGAAGCTTATTTATTGAGTTTTGCGGAAGGCTAAGAGTTGGCTGCATCTGCATATCAGTTCATATCCTTGAGATGTATTTTGGAATCCGTTCAACCTCTTTTGGCTATGCGTGTGTGCCGACTGAATATCTTTTCTGCTAAATGCACATATTAGCTAAATGCCTTGTCGTCTATGTATCCTATTGGTTAATTGGCTAAATTGTTAAGAAACTATATTATTACTAAATGTACTATATTTTGTCAAAATCAATCCATTTTTACTTTCCGAACATACATATGTAAGGAAAATATTCATAATCATGTCAAAAATCCGAATTTGAGATTTTGATGTTCCTACACTTTTTGAGGTGTCCTGAGTCCGTTTTCACTATTTTTACGATGATGTATGTATGTGTGTGTGTGTGTGTGTGAACACTATAGCGTCTAAACGATTTGCTAGAATGAGCTAAAAGTTGGTACGTATGTTGTAAGTAACCGTAGCACGAACCCAATTGATTTTGGTGAATATAGCACTTATAGTTTTTTTACAGGGACACCAAGAAAAATTCTTTACAATATGGCCTAATGGGGTCAAATTTTTAAAAGTGTGATAGCGTCTAAACGCTTTATTAAACTGAGCAAAAAATGTATACACATGTTATAGATCACAGTTGCACGAACTGTATAGATTTTAGTGAATTTAGCACTGACAGTTTTTGCAGGGACACAAAGAAAAATTCTTTATTATTATGGCCTATGGGAGCAAATTTTTAAAAGTGCGATAGCGTCTAAATGCCTTATTCAATTGAGCTGAAAATTTATATGAATATTATAAGTCACTGTTGCACTAACTATAAGCATTTTGGTGAATCTAGCATTTATAGGTTTTTACAGGGACACAACGAAAATTCTTTATCTTTATGATCTATGGGCTCAAAGTTCAGTAGTGTTAAATTAAACGTCGTGTACTATATGGAGAAAAATACCCAAACACCCTACTGCAGTTTTCTTTCTTTTGTTTATTTAACAACTCCTCTTACTTCATTTTATCTACAAAACCGTTAATTACTCAATGTTCGGAAAGTCGAGTGGAGTCACTCCAGATTTTTTAGGAAGAGAGGTGATACATTCTCAATGACTTAATGATAAACATTTTTATTTATATATAGATGTAATATGCCTTGAAACTTACTTGGTGGTTTGGATCAGTCTCGTTCATACGTAAAGGATTTGGACAACTCAGATCATCTTCTGATGAAGCATTCACAGGGTCGAGTGCTGTGTGATTTACCATAACTACTATGGTCACGCTTAGACACACACGGTGAGCGTATTCCAGACACATGGCCCAAAAGAGTAAGAACGTCAGGACAAAACGGGCAGGAAGATAACCTGTGAAAAAGATAATTTTTTTAATGAAAATCTTTTGTGTTGGGCTTTTGCATAGAGGTGTAAATGGTCTCGAGATGATGTAATCGATATGATTGAAAAGGCATCAGGCTTCACTAAGGCGTGGTTGCGTGGTTGGGTTTTACGTCGCACTAGTGCTGCGCAGATGGGCAATTGGCGACGGTCTGGGATACACCCCTAGAGGTGGTCCGAGACATGCCATCACAATTTTGATCCTCCACGGAAGGGATAGCTCTCCCGCTTCGGTGTCCCCCAGAGGTATAAGTTTTGATAGGAACATGGAGGACATTGCGGCCACGACAGATTTTACATGCACCAGCCACCATTAGTGTACACGACGGTCTTTGGTCGGCTCCAGCACCGAACCCGCATTCTTCCAATTACGAGGCCGGCGCTCTACCGACTATGTTACCGCGGCCCCCTTCACTAAGTATATTAAGGCTATGGAAACTTTCCCCTTTCTCTTTATTAAGAAGAGCATAGCACTCAGTCAGATTCCCTCTTTCTTCCTTTCCATGGTATCTTGTGGAATTTTTATTGCTTCATATTATAAGAATACCCCATTCAAAAATGAAGGTTTTCGAATTCTGTTTTTTGAATACTATTCTTTCAACATGTCGCCTTTTAGCTTAATGAGCATTTTTTTTTTTTTTTTTTAATAAATTTAAGTATTCCTTTTAGAGATTAAAAATTAGAATCTTCTGTTTATTTAATGAAATAAAACATTTAAAATTGTTCACTAGGCTTAAAAACGACCTGTTCAAAGAATGGATTCGGGGCATGTGCGCTGAACCCTCACACTGAGAGGGCCTCCGAGAAATTATAACTTCTTTTTAATCTATTTGTAATCAACCTTTTTTTTTCATACAAATTTAATTACTTATCTGTATTAATTTAAATTATTATAAATTTTTTCTGTGCTTTTCAATTCCTACTATTAGTTCACACTCTCCCTATATATATCTTGTACAAATCTTGCAATCGATTTTCAACTAACTTCCCGACTAGCTAGAAACTTGAAACTTTCAGGATTGTTCAGAACACGGTGACAACACAATACTTCGAAGTTCGATTTTCGAATTTTTTTATTAGTTTTCTTATAATTAATTAAAATATGAAAATAATAACATCCTAATAGCGTTAAAATAGCCATTAAAATATTAGCTATAATTTAATTGTCCCCCCCCCCCCCAAAAAAAAAAAAAAAAAAAAAAATACGAGTTCATTTTTTTTCGACATAAAAATAAATACATTTAATTAAACGTGAACATTAAAAAATTATAAAAAGTTAAATTATGCATCTCACAAAAATTGACTTTAAAAATGTTATGCACATTGATAAGAGCTCTATGATTCATAAGAAAATTTAAAACATGGTATATAAAAAGTTTTTTTTATCTTCTAATTATTTTTATTTCATTTTGCCCGCGCGCTTCTTATTTCCTAATTCAAAACTATTAAAAAAAACTTTTTCGATAGTTTTTGTAAGTAAGAATTGACTTTAAAAAATTATCTTTTATATTACTTGTTTCTGAATATATTTTAGTTCTTACATAGCATGGTATTCAGTATTAAAGGTATTAAAAATTCTTATTAATTCACAGTTACGCTCATCAGTGCCTGACTCTCTCACGCTTAAAAAGGCTTAAGAGATTTCCTTGGACTCTGTCTGTGTGTGAGCGCAAGTTGCCATCTAATTTTCATATGTTAGTTAATTTTAAAAATTCTAATTGTCCGATCGATAAGCTGTTTTATCCGACGGATTCACAAAAATCACCCCTTTCATTTGGTACCTTATTTGTAACAAATTTTTGATTAGAATTTTTAAAACTAATTAAAATGTGAACAGCTTTAAAATAAACATTTAAATTTTTAATTGTTGCCATTTTTTTTTTCAGCATAAAATAAAATATACTTTCACGGGAAAAAACAAAAACAAAAACAAATAAATAAATAAATAAATAAATAAATATAAATTATTAAATTTTCTCATGCATATGAAAAAATGACGTCTATAAAATAATAATAATAATTTTAAATTTTGAAGGTAACGAAGAAATAAACAAAGTGAGAAAATTTCGTACGGGCTTGCTAGCAAATGAATTATTTGAGGTGAGAAATAAATAAAATGAAATGATCATTTTTCAACGGGCAACTTAGTCGCCCTACAACTAACTAGTTAAATATAAAAAATGTAAATTTCAATTAAAAGTGTCCGTGCATGTAAAAATATTTAAGCTGTAGAAAAATTGAATTCGGGAAAAATTGAATTCCTTAATGAATTGCGATCGATACTTGAGTTTACTATAATGTCACATTTCTATTATAAATAACGCGGATTTCAGATAATATCTCAATCCGTAAATATATGGATTAATATACATATAGGTTAAATACATATGGAAAGTTTTTCAAAACAACTTACATTCATTGAAATCTAGAATATGGTATAAATGAAAATATAAAATTATATAATTTTTACTTTCTCTTACCCATAAGGTAGAGAAAATATTGTTTTGGGGTCAAATTTTCGAACGCGAGTTTTTGTTATATTTACATGTTCTGAGGTGCCCTGAATACGAAAATCATGTTTTTAGCAAATGGTCTGTGTGTATGTCTGTGTGTATGTCTGCGTGTCTGTCTCTCTGTGTGTATGTCTGTGTGTCTGTCTCTCTCCGTGTGTGTGTGTGTGTGTCTGTTATCAGCATATCTGAAAAACAACTTATGGAAGAAAGTTCAGACTTGGTATTCTAAATGTGTATCATATAAGGATGCTACACTTAACTTTTCGTTAAGATCAAGCAAATGGTTCGTGTACAGGGACACTCAAAAGTATTCAAATACATTACGTCTATGGGGGAAATTGCAGGTAAGTAGAGTTTCACATCTATAGACTGCACTAAACCAAATGAAACGAATATATATTTTTTGTAATAATATAGTCAACAGGGAAAAAAAAATATGTATGTTGGAGCCTCGCCTCCCCCCCCCCCCCCTTGGGGGGAAGTCCCCCCTCGAGGGGAGTAAATTTTCATGATGAGTATCTTTCAAAAGAGCTCGCCAACACCTTTAAAACGAATGGTTGAACCATCGATCTGCGATAATTTAAAACAAAGTTATCGATTTTTTTTTACTTTTAACGATTTATTTATTTTTTTTTTAAATATTGAGGATAAAATGGACTTTTTTTTTGGACATTTAGGGTTATACTATTTCTCTAATATGGAAATCATTTGCAGTATCATAAAAGATAATTTTTTAAATAATAATTTTGATAAATTATTTTTTAAAAACAGAATTATTTTTTAATAGCCGAATAAAATTCTATATAAATGTAGGTGCATTAATGAAACGGGGGGTTGAGGGGGGCGGTAACCCCCTCACACAGAACTAATTATCATATAAAACTCTTCCGAAGCCTAATTTGAATTGTTTAACACAGGTTTACATAACAGTACTCGTTATCTTACCTATTAATATGCAACCTGTATTTATAGTATTAAATTTCAGGGTAAGAGAAAGTCGTGTGAGTGACACACCAGATTATTCTTTTTATGATAAAGTTAATTTTTAAGGTTTAATATCTACATATTTTTTATTTAGCACTAAATGTAATTCTATTATCATATGAAAACGATAAAAAAGTTACGTAAATTCTTAAATAACATAATTGATTAACTTTCGTGTTATCGCATTTGTTACCTAATCGAATCTACTTCGAAAGTTAAACACTGTAACAGGAGATTTGAGATATCACAACTCTTCAAGGTAAAGGAGAACAAAAAGCTTCCAGATACGGGTTAAAAATTCGATATAACGTTTGCACATGATTAAACTAACATTTTATAATTTTTTTTTTTACAATAACAGAGGAATATTAATAGTAAAATGACCTATGACAAAAAAAAAAAAAAAAAAAGCGTTGTTAAACGTATAAATCAAAAAATAATTTAAAACAAATAATCTGGTGTGTCACTCACACGACTTTCTCTTACCCTGAAATTTAATACTATAAATGTGTCATTCTCTGAAAAATGGGCTTTTTTAAAAGAAAAGCAAAAAAAAAAAAACTTAGTCCAAATAAAATTGCTCCAAATTTTTTTTAAATTTTGTACATGTACACATACGTTACAATTAATAAAAAAAAATAATATAAACCAAACTGCATCTGATGATTTTTGATATAGCAATTACTTTTATTAATTAGAAAAATGAGGGAATGACAAATTTCTTCTAAAAACTATTTTATAAAAATATTATTAAGTTTAGCTATATTTTCAAACACTAAATATTTATAAAACTTTTTTTTATTAATATAACATCATAAAAAAGCAAATTTGATTTATTTTAGTTAACTTTATAATGAGTGAGGGAATGACATGTAATAAAAACACTGTATTTCAATCTAACGTTTGAGAGCCATATGCTATTCATTGTAAAATGTTTCCAACAGAATACAAAATGGTTTCTTTACTTTGCTGGTATATAAAGTAAGTTTGACTTATATAAAGTATGTGCTACCATTATACTGTAAGTAAGGATGTCATTATAGTTTGATGAGGGAATGATATCTGTTACCAGTGACAACAATAAAAAGTATTCTAATTTCTTTCGTTGCATAATCTATAAATATAGTATAATGGGTAAATATTTATTAAAGTATGTTTAATAAATTTTTAATTCAAATAATCCAAATATACATGCTTTAAACCACAGAAACCATTTTATTTACTTACATGTGGGAATGGGGACACAGTGAGGGAATGATATTTTGCATTTTAAAAATTATTTAAAAATTATATTTGAATTCCAAAGAATAACAGTTTATAACCAAAGAATAACAGTTTATATGTAAAACCAATTAATATTGATAGTTTGAACAGCTTTTTGTGTTTGTGCTTTTAAAAATATACCCTCAAGACTACTGGGACATGAAATGACCACTTTTCAGAGAATTACTCAAATACAGGTTGGAGAATAAGAAGTAAGATAACGAGTACTGTTATGTAAATCTATGTGAAACAATTCAAATTAAGCTTCTGAACAGTTTTATTTGATAATTAGTTCTGTGTGAGGGGGGCTACCGCCCCCCTCAACTCCCCGTTTCTTTAATGCACCTACATTTATGTAGAATTTAATTCGGTTATTAAAAATAATTCTGTTTTTAAAAAATAATTTATTAAAATTATTATTTAAAAATAATTTCTTTTATGATAATGCAGACGATTTCCATATTAAAGAAGTAGTATAAGTAGTATAACACCAAATATATATATATATATATAAAAAAAAAAATATATATCCATTTTATTCTCAAAAAAAAAAAAAAGGAAAAAAAAAAAAAGATTTTTTTTCTTTTTTTTTTCCGTTAAAAGTAAAAAAAAAATCGACAACCTTGTTTTAAATTATCGCAAATCGATGGTTCACTCGAGGGGGGACTTCCCCCCAGGCTCCTACATACACATTTTTTTTTCCCTGTTGACTATCTCTATTACAAAAAACATATATTCGTTTCATTTGGTTTAGTGCAGTCTATAGATGTTAAACTCAATATACCTGCTATTTCCTCCATAGACGTAATGTATTTGAATACTTTTGAGTGTCCCTGTACACGAACCATTTGCTTGATCTTAACGAAAAGTTTAGTGTAGCATCCTTATATGATACAAATTTAGAATACCGAGTATGGAATTTCTGCTACTATTTGTTCTTGAGATATGCTGATAATACACACACAGACCATTCGCTAAAAACATGATTTTCGTATTCAGGGGACCTCAGAACATGTAAATATAACAAAAACTCACGCTCAAAATTTGATCCTAAAACAATACTTTCCCTACCTTATGGGTAAGAGAAAGTAAAAATCTCACATTAAGTATTGGAAACTATTTAACAGTTAATTAATATTTTTTAACAAAGTTGAAGATTTTTTATAAATTCAGTTCCTCTATCTGCGTGCGTTCCCATTTCTGAAAATAGTTTTAGAATTCCTTAAAACTGCTATACGTTATTCAGATTCATCTTAACATATATCACTATTGGTTTGTGTATAGGAAACTTACAAAATAATTCAGAATCATTACGGTCTAAGACAAGTGATTTTTTTAAAGTGTTTTATTATATCTTTATTCTGCACAAAACATAATGAAATTAACATACATTATTTAGATGCACGAAATCATGTCTACGAGATAGAATGCGGTCTGATTAATGTTAGTGATAGGTTTACTTACAGGGCTACAGAATTATACTTAAAGATATTTGGAATATAAGTAGAAATTGTCTGATGTGCCATTTCAGTTATTTTAAGCATTTTTAACAGAACAAATTTGAAAAGTTGAATGTTAAACAATGGACAGGTTAAGTGCTACATTGGAGGGAAAAAAAAAAAAAAAAAAAAAATCTGGAGTGAAACAGCCACACGGCTTCCATTACCCACTATTACACTTATTATAAGCAATTTTCGGAGATAATGTGATAAGAAGACATAAAAGTGACCTAAAGAAGTAGTAGGAACCAAAAAGTTTTCCGGTAATAGAAACTTTATACACATGTCAAGACATATAAAAGATAAAACGAAGCTTACATTAAAAAAAAAAAAAAAAAATGGTAGTTATTTTTTAAAACACCAATTTCCGAGATCTAAAACTGACCTACCTAAGCAGGATGACTGTTAATTTTCTTCTAACAACCACGCAATGCATGAGAAAGGAATGGAATTATATAATAATTTTCAAGAAAATCGTTAGAGTCGTTTTTGAGATATCAGCTTTTACCAAAACTCAATTAATGACCGGAAAACAATAATTACATACAAAAGGATATTTAAAAGTGAGTTAATCTGGCGAGTTTGAAAGAAATCCGTACAGCCGTTTTTAAAGAATCGCGCTTGCGAGACCTGAAATTGAGCTATTTATACAGGACGCCTATCCATTTTCCTGAACTAACCAACTGTAGAATTCGAAAGGACATCTAATAGAGTGTTTATATAGCAAATTTGAAGAAAATTGTTAGAGCCGTTTTTGAGATACGGACTTAAGGTCCCACTTCCGGTTTCCGATGTCCCACCTCCGGTTTTTCAATTTTCACAAAAACTTAGACAATTCATCTGTACACCAGACATGTTTCAATTTTAAAGTTTTGTAATTCTGTCTTTATTAGTTTCGGAGATATGATAGCCCGACGATTCCACACATACACACACACAGACCAATTGCCAAAAACCACTTATTTGGACTCATGGTACCTTAAAACGTGTAAATCAGGTGAAATCTCGATATCGAATTTTTGAACCAAATACAATACTTCCATTACCCACGGTAGTAGGGTAATGGAAGTAAATAATCTGGTGTGTCACTCACACGACTTTCTCTTACCCTGAAATTTAATACTATAAATACAGGTTGGAGATTAAGAGGTAAGATAACGATGCTATGTAAACCTATGTTAAACAATTCAAATTAGGCTTCGGAATAGTTTTATATGATAATTAATTCTGTGTGAGGGGGGCTACCGCCCACCTCAACCCCCCGTTTCATTAATGCACTTAGATTTATATAAAATTTAATTCGGTTATTAAAAAATAATTTATTAAAATTATTATTTAAAAAAATTATCTTTTATGATAATGAAGACGATTTCCATATTAGAGAAGTAGTATAACATTAAATATCTAAAAAAAGCTCATTTTATTCTCAATAAAAAAAAAAAAAAAAAAAAAAAAAATCGTATTTTTTTTTCTAAGTTTTTTTTTTTTCGTTAAAAGTGAAAAAATCGATAACTTTGTTTTAAATTGGTGGTTCAACCATTCATTTTAAAGGTATTGGCGAGCTCTTTTGAAAGATACCCATCATGAAAATTTACTCCCCTCGAGGGTGGACTTCCCCTCCGGGGGGGGGGGGGGGGGAGGCGAGGCTCCTACAGACACAATTCTTTTTCCCAGTTGACTATCTCTATTACAAAATATATATATTCGTTTCATTTGGTTTAGTGCAGTCCATAGAAGTTAAACTCTACTTATCTGCAATTTCCCCCATAGACGTAATGTATTAGAATTCTCTTGATTGTCCCTGTACACGAACCATTTGCTTGATCTTAACGAAAAGCTTACTGTAGCATCTATATATGATACACATTTAGAATACCAAGTTTGGAATGTCTGCTACTATTTGTTCTTGAGATATGCTGATAACAGACAGACACACACACATACCATTTGCTAAAAACACGATGTTCGTATTCAGGGGACCTCAAAACGTGTAAATATAACAAAATATCGCGTTCGAAAATTTGGCCCAGAAACAATGCTTTCTCTACCTTATGGGTAAGAGAAAGTAAAAATCGTGGCTAAAGGGAGACGCCACTATGACAAACTTCTGTTGTGTGGATCATTGAAAATAAAATAAAATTTCTTTGTAACTTTCTTTGATATACATAAAAAAGTACTTGATTCGTAAAATAAATTCGATCTCCGGTTTTCGATTGACTTACACGGTTTGTGATGTCCTGAACACGATTTGACCATTTTGTATGGGAGTGTGCGCATCGAAAATTTTGTTGACGCCCTATCTCTTGAACCAGTGGACAGAATTTAATATAACTTCATGTTGGTTGAACCTTGAGTTATGTTGATGCTGATTAGTTTTTTTGATATACATCGCTGTGGCGCTATCGTGGCTTTATTTTTTCAAAAATTTTAATATACCAGCATAGGACGAAATTTCATATAAATGTACACATTGAGGATTATTTTTAACCAAATATTGTAAAGTTAAAGAAAAAAAAAAGTATATTAGAGTAATAATGAATTAGGATAAAAATTTTGTATTTGTAGGATTGTTTATTTTCTATCTGAGGGTTGAAAAATTTCACTATGAGTATTTTTTAAAAGAGCTCTTCAATAGCTTTTAGAAGAATGGTTGAATCATAGATCCACGATAATTTGAAACAAACTATTGACTTTTTTTTTTTTTATAGAGCGCTGTACTTTTGAAAGATAAAAATTGTCTGCACTCACTATGGATTTTTTTTTTTTTTTTTTTTTTGATAAATAGAAATTTTAAATAATTTGTATTGCTGTAATCGATATAAATAAAGAGAAGTGTGTGTGTGTGTGTGTGTGTGTGCGTGTCTGTCTCTGTGTGTGTCTGTCTGCGCTCTGGTACTCGCAGACTAATCGCAGAGCTACTACTAATCGCAGAGCTTCCAAATTTGGCATATAGGTACCTGGGACCCTGCAGGTGTGCACCTCATCGAGATTTTTTCGAATTTTGAATTTCGAATTTGAATTTTTTAAATTAATGTTTTTTCGATTTTAAATATTGGCTTTAATGCTTCATTTTTCATAAATTTAATTCTTTGATTGTAATCGTCTGCGTATCTTAGCAACGGTTAACGGTTATTTCACTATTTATTTTTTATTCATTTAAAGGCGAAATTCTTCTTCTTCTTCTTTTTTTTTTTTTTTTTAATTTATTATATTTATTGAAAATCAAATGGTAATGTAATATAAATAAATTGCTGTCCGCCCGCGGATGATTGATACCTGGTTGGCAAAGTGCCAGGACGATTCCACTCACTCGCTGGGAGACACAGCAAAGGAAGAAGAAAGAGAGAGGGGAAATTTTTCTATTATTCTTGTTTCTTCTGTTATGTGTTGAATCGGAACAACTTTAGTATATCCCCACAACGATATTTGGCGATTTTTTGTTGGCGATTATAGCTAAATCTTAAATGATAAAATCATAATCTAAATCATAAAACATAAAATCATAAATCCAAAATAAACAGCATATAGGCTGCCATATTATATCGCAAACAGTCCAGAACGACATCGTTATCTTTCAAAACGGTGCCAAAGAAAAATCTTCAAATTCAGCTGTGGGGGTGTACTAAAGTTATACCAATGGTTCATACATCTGGTACAAGTTCTCTCATTAAACCTCTCCGTAGTGAATCGAAGCATATTGTACAAAATGTCATTAAGTTTTGCGATAAAGAAGCTTTTGAAGGAGAAGTTATTGTTTGAAGAATTTTAATTATTTCTTCAAGAATTTTGATAATAAATATCAAAATGAAAGTAAGTGTCAAATATTTAAAGCAACATTCAATTTTAAATAGTGTCATTTTAAATAGTTTGTTCGTTCGGTGCAACTTGCACATTAGTCCAGTGAGGTACAACTTTCACATTAGTCCCTTTAGGTACAACTTGCACATTAGTCTCCATTAAATATAGTGACCAGCGAAGCTGGCAAAGCATTCGTTGATTCACTAATTGATTTCACATTGCTTCATTTTTGACGTTATATACTAGTTTGTAAATAAAATTGACATAATTTTTTAATTAGTGTTACACACTTCAAAAGTTTCAAAATACTGACAAAGCTTTTATTTTTAATTTTAAATGAGTAATATTTATATTGAAATCTAAAACTATCCCTTTATAACATTATCAGTTTTTCTTTCTTTTAATTAATTGTAAAATATTTATATAACCAGATATTCAGGAATCAGTTCAAAGAAGGAAAAGAAATGCAATCAGTGAGTTTATAATTTTTTCATACCCATAAACAAACACATCCCTAGGTACTACGGACACTCCTATTTTATAAATGGACCAGTCTTTTTCACCCATGCGCAGATGACGCCAGGGATCATCCTTCTGCGGTTTATCAGTATGTTTATGTATAATTTTTATAGTATGACAACTTTTTATTTTTCATTTTAAACTAATTCATTTAAAATAAAAATCCTCTTTTTTTTTTTTCTTTTTTTCTTTCTTTCTTTCTTTTTTTTTTCTTTTAATTTATAATATTTATTGGGGGGAAAAGGGTAGTATATAGTGGAAAAGGATTAAACTGATTAAAATTTATTTGTTTTTCATGTATTTAGTTCCTTTTAAAAGAAAATCTACTTTTTATTTTATTTTGTTATACTAGTCGGAATGAAATCGTAATACAGTGTAAATAACAGGGCTATAAAACACATGGTTCAAAAACAAAAACATATAATAGATGCTGAGATGCAGTCATCTTTAAAATCGTAGTTCTTAAATAACAGAAGATCCACATGTTGCCGATAAATACCCAGATTGAAGTGCCCGGGAAAGACCTTTTTGCAGACACTGGGAACCTGGACCCCCGATGCAGCACGGGCGGAAAAAAGAGCTGCCGCAGGCAGCGGGTACTCGAAGCAAGGTCTAGAGCAATTTCAATGTTTATTTATTTATGTATAAATTATTATTTTTTTAAATTAAATTTTCATTTAAAATGTGATGTAAATAATAAATACTGATCCAATTCTTTTGAAAATTCATTTAAACATAGTGACCAGTGAAGCGGGCGTAGCCTGCTAGTTTGTAATAAATAAGAAACTTATGCAAAATATAGGAGAAAGTTTTGTGATAGCCATGACATATAAGATATTTTTCTTCATTAAAGAGGAAAATGTAGTGTACCTAGAACTTGGCCTGATTATTTTTCATTTTGTTTTGAAATGGATTTTTTTTTTTTTTTTTTTTGTCAAGCAGGACATAACGAGCTGCAGTAAAATGAAGCCACTTACCACCAGCCGGGGGGAAATGCCCTCTGTAGGAATATTTCTGAGGGATCCTAGTCCATATTCTCTCGAGTTTCGAAGAAAACCACGGTAAATTCTGAACGTTTTGAGCACCACCTGGTATCAAATCCGATACCATCCGTCTTCCAGCGTTGAGAGCAGAACCTCTCTGCCACTGGTGGGGTTCGTCCATGAAGACTGGTATTGTTTAATCTAACTCGATAGATTATTTGGCGAAATTTCAAAAGAATTTTTTGTTTATATTTTGTCGATGTTTGCTTTATTTCACTTACGATTGCAATGAGAATCGAGACTGCAACATCTTGCGGCTTGTGTCATCTTAGTGTGTCACAATTTTTCCACTGTTACAAAACAACGATTATACGAGTAATTTTGAGAAATGCTTACAATTTCTGTCTTTCGGTTGAAATAGGATTTTCATTTAATCTTATTGTTTGTTTAGGACTGATATTTTTTCGTAGGCCAGTTATACATATAATTGAGAGGCAGAAAGTTTTTCGTAACAAGGTTTTTATATAATCGTCGAGTTCTACCAATGATTCTGACATCACATGTAACAAATAATATCCAATTTATTTAAATACAATATATTTAAAGTTTACTTAAACCTATATAATACTTCAAATTAAAATTTCAATTTTCTTATTCTTACTTTCTTATCTCATATGCTATTTTTATTATTTTCTTCTTTCATATTCTTCTCTCTATTCTTCTATATTTCTTATTCTTCTGGAATAGCTGATGTCGATAATAAAAGGAACTGGAACTAATTCTATTGATTGATATACTGACTTATATACTTTACAAATCCCAATAATATAATTTGAAATATAAAATAAAAAGTTTGATTATCCCGTTGATAAATTATAAAAAGACAAAAAACATGCGGTCGTGAAAGTGTTTAGATGACATTTGCGGACATGGGTTCCTTATTCCTGTGTAAATTCTAAATCATTATGATGTGCCCTACCTCCTCTTAAAATTTGTCGCTATAATTTTGGGACACACTGTATATCAGTGTTAATATAATCTAAAAAAAATTTAGGAATTTTGTGGACAGACAGACAATAGAACCGAAATTATACCTTTTCAACTTTGTTGGAAAGCATTAATAATTATTAGAGTTATCATCTAATAGAGTGTTTATCTAATTAGTATTATCATCTAATAGAGTGTTTATACAGCAACTTTGAAGAAAATCGTTAGAGCCGTTTTTGAGATGCGGACTTATGGCTTCACTTTCGGTTTTCCAATTTTCACCAAAATTTGGAAAATTCATCTGAACACCAGATCTGTCTTAATTTTGAAGTTTCGTAACTGTATCTTTATTAGTTTAGGAGATATGATAGTCAGAAGATTCCCCCCCCCCCCCCACACACACACACTGGCCAATTGCCAAAAAAAAAAAAAAAAAAAAAAAACTTTTTTAGATTCAGAAGACCATAAAACATGTAAATCAGGTGTAATATCGATATCGAATTTTTGGACCGAATACAATACTTCCATTACCTACGGTAGTCGGGTAATGGAAGTAAGAAGGTAAATAATAGTTGGTGGTTGCTATTTATCAAGATAAATTGAGAAAAAATATTTTTCCCTGAATTGGAGAAAATTTATAAAGATAAAACATATACAAAAATTTGCAAGATAACAAGAGATACGAATCGAGAAACGATTAAAAAAAAAAAAAAATCTGGTGTGAAACAACGACATGACTTCCATTACCCACTATTGCACGCATTATATGCATTTTTTGGAGATAATGTGATCAGATGACGTAGAATTCGGCTAATGAAATAGCCAACTAAAAATTTTCCAATAAGAGAAAGTTGATACACGTTTGCGGTAGACGCATGAAACCGTAAAGACATAAAATAGAGTACAAGGAGGGGAAAAAGAAAAAAAAAAAAAAAAAAAAAAAAAAGGGTAGAGGTTTTTTTTTTTTTTTTTTTTTTCTGCTACACCAATTTTCGAGATCTAAAACTGATCTATCTGATCAGGATGACTATTAATTTTCCTGTAATAATCCCGTAAAGCATGAGAAAGGACATCTAAATAGGGTTTTTGTAACAATTTTCAAGAAAATCGTTAGAGCCGTTTTTGAGACACCGATTTTTACCAAAACTTGACATATTCAGTTGTTGACGGGAAAACAACAATTACATATAAAAGGATATATAAAAGAGGGTTAATATTGCAAGTCTGGAAAAAAATCATTCAGCCGTTTTAAAAGGAATCCACTAGCAGCACCTGAATTTCAGCTATTTATACAGGACGCCTATCAATTTTTCTGAACTAACCAACTATATCATTCGAAATTACATCTAATAGAGTGTTTATAGAGCAACTTTGAAGAAAATCGTTAGAGCCGTTTTTCAGATACCGACTTACGGCTCCACTTCCTGTTTTCCAATTTTCACCAAAATTTAGAAAATTCATCAGTACACTAGATCTGTCTTAATTCTGAAGTTTCGTAGATGTACCTTTATTAGTTTCGGAGATATGATAGTCAGAAGATTTATCCCCCCCCCCCCCCACACACACACACTGACCAATTGCCAAAAACCACTTTGCTGGACTCAGAAAAAAATATGTAAATCAGGTTTAAATTTACCTTAAAACATGTATATCAGGTGAAATCTCGATATCGAATTTTTGGACCGAATACAATACTTCCATTACCTACAGTAGTCGGGTAATGGAAGCAATAAATATATAATGTAAAAGAGAGAAAATAATTTAGGAATAATAGAAATGAATATATAAAAATATAGTAATAGGGAAAATAATGAATATTGGAAATAAAATTAGGAAAAATAATGAATAAAGGAAAAATAACATCTTTTCTATTAGAGAAATAAAGAACTTCAAACATGTCTGTACAGGAAATCTCCTGTAGGATCCAATTTGGCATACATATTCTCTAACATAATGTTAAATATTGAAATATCCTGTGTTGGAGGCCTGCATAATTCACTGTAATTATAGTGATCAAATGTCTCCATTTTCTATGAGGACAGCCTTTATTTTTGAAGGCGTTTTTCCAAGTTTTGAAAAATTGTAGAAAGTAAATTATTTATTATTGATATTTTTTTTTTAGTCTTTATCTATTAAGCATGAAAAAACACATCCGTAATTGGATGATTGTAGCAATTTTCAGCGCTTCTCTGTTATTATAACTGTAATAAAAATGACAGATTGAATGAATGGGGGTCAAATATGATGAATGGAGAAAACATGTTTTAATCGGAGGACAAGTATGTTGATAAAGGAATTCAACTAGGGTCTAGTTAGGCATGCATATCATCGGAGATAATATTTAATATTAAAATATCTTGTTTTGGGGGACCACACAGCCTATTACAATAGAAACGACGATTGAACGAACAGGAGTCAAATAAGATAAATAGACGAAAAATCTATTTTCAATCGGAGAACAACTAATATGCTTATACAGAAAATCAAGTACGAAACAGTTAGGCTTGCATATTATCTAAGATAACGTTAAACTATAAAATGCCTTGTGTTAGAGGCCGCATATAATCTAGTCCACTACAATAGAAATGACATACTGTATGAATGGTGGACATATTACCAGTGGCGGCTTGTGAACCGAAAACAGGTGAAGAGCTAAAAAATAATATTTAAGTATTTTTAATCATAATTTTTATTAACTAAAATTAACTAAAAATACTTTTTAAATGTAAATTTATATTCTATAAATGAATACAACGTAAAATACAGTGTACCTCTTCACCAATTTTCGGTGCACGAACACTGAAAAAAAAAAAAAAGAACTGTTAAAAGTACAGGAAAAATTTGGCAGCTTGGGTGCCAGTATTTCTCCGTAAAATATACAGTTTAAAACCGTAAAATTGTATCACTGACATATATTTTACACAGGAATCCTGTAAATCAAACAAGTTTTTTGTTAAAAGTACAGTTTTGTCTTATATATTTGACGGAGAAATACTGGCACCCCAGCTGCCAGATTTTTCCTTTACTTTTAACAGTTTTTTCTTTTCTTTACAGTGAACCGCCACTGCATATTACATGTTTTATATATATGATTGAAAAAAGAAATGTCTATGTATAAAATCAGATAGGAGCCCAGTTAGACATGCTTAACGTCTAAGATTAAAATTTCCTGTGTTACAGGCCCGCATATTTCATTATAATAGAAATAATAAACTGGATGAGACCAAGAAAAATATAATGAACAGAAAACAAAATACATACAGTTGGCAGCAAAATTATTGAAGCACTCCCAATAATTCGTATTCAAAAGATCGGCACCTAATACTGTTTTGTTACGTAAATATTTGTCGAATATTTGTCGAATCTTAGTCTTATACTGTTTATAAAAAAGTAAGTTGATGATAAAAATTAGCGATCGAACTAAAAAAAAATTTAAAGTGTGTATGTGTGCTTCAATAATTTTGTTGCCTACTGCATATCAGAAGAAAAAGGGAGAAACACGAAATATATTTAAATGCAATATCAGTTAGTACCCATGCATATCATCTAAGATAACGTTAACCATTAAAATACCCTGTGCTGAAAATCTGCATAGTACCTTGCAATAGATATGATGGATTGGATGAACGGAGGACAAATAAAATATTTTATAGGCGAAAGAAGAAACACATGAAATATGTTTATACGTTAAATTCAGTAAGACCGCAATCTAGCATGCATATCAACTAAAATAATATTGAATATTAAAGTATCTCGCTTTAAAATCTGGCATAGTCCACAACAATAGAAACAACAAATTGGATGAATGGAAGATAAATTACATGTTTTGTACCGGATTAAAAAATAAATAAATTATCAAATATATGTATACCCAAAATTATGTAGGACCCAATTAAACATGCACATCACCTAAGATAACATCAAATATTAAAATACCCTGTGTTGACGCCCGCATAGTCATTTGAAATAGATATCACAGATTAGATGAATGGAGGACAAAAGAGATATTCTATATCTGGCGAAAAATGAAATAAATGAAGTGTGTTTATACATGAAGTTTGGTAGGATCCAATTTGACATGCATATCATCGAACATAATATTGAATATTAAAATATCTCGTACTAGAGCCCTGCATAATCCACTACAATAGAAACTAAGAACTGGATGAATGGAGGACAGATTACATGTTTGTACCGGATTAAAAAGTAAATACATTATAATATATATATATATATATATATATATATACCCAAAAGCATGCAGGACCCAATTAAGCATGTATATCACCTAAGATAACATTAAACATTAAAATACCCTGTGTTGGAGGGCCGCATAGTCCATTGAAATAGATACCCCAGATTAGATGAATAGAGGACACACTGTTAAAAATTTCTGTAAATTTAATGCAAATATTTATCCAGAGTCTCTGTAAATTTACAGTAATTCTTAGTTAAAAGTGAATAATCGAGATTATCAATTTTTATTCTGTATTTTTACCTAATTTTATTATTTAATTAAAATTAAAAATGACTATTTCTACTTTAGGAAAAGCATTCCAAGTCCGAAAAATATTCTCACCAATAAATAATTAAATTAATATTAGTTATTAAAATTAATGTATAAAATAAGTTTTTTAACCTCTCCGTTTATTTTTCTCTTTAATTTTACGCAAGACTTAAGATAATAGATTACACAGAGTTTTCTGTTGAAATTTTTAACATTGCAGATGAGATATTTTATATCTGGCGAAAAAAGAAGTAAATGAAGTACGCTTATACATGAAGTTTGATAGGACCCAATTTGACATGCATATCATCTAATGTAATACTGAATATTAAAATATCCTATATTAAGAGTCCTGCATAATCCACTACAATAGAAGCTACAAACTGAATGATTGGAGGACAAATTACATATTTTGTACCGAATAAAAAAAAAAAAAAAAAAAAAAATCAAATATTTTTATACCCAAAATTAGGTAGGACCCAGTTATACATGCATATCATCTAAGATAACATTAAATATTAAAATACCCTGGGTTGGAGGCCCGCACAGTCCACTACAATAGAAACGACAGAGTTCTTTAATAAGCCACATATTCCAACAGGTGATATGGACACTGAGGGAAGAACCATTTTATAACACTTGCTGACGGACTCTCCTTATCTCCTACTACGAAAGCAAAGCTTGGTTCTAGAATAAAAAATCTCGTGAAAAAAAAAAAAAAAAATCAAAAGTTGCTCAATTGTCGTAGAAAATGATAAAATGTCGTTGTCATTAATAACGAGCGGCAGAAGAATTGATAAGTGTAGTTCGACGGTCAGCAGCATTGTTTCGACAGCTCTGTCGATTGAAATACCGTAGACTTTGTGTTATAGTACTGATTATAATGAAGGTTGAAAAAAAAAAGTAGTAATGTGGTTAAAGTCTAGTTAGGTTAGGATAAACATGTCGTTGGGAGTAATCTTCGGAAATTAAAATGCTTGGATTGGGTTAGTTGTGAGGGTTAAGAGCGATTGACTACACTAGGACTATAGGCGAAATGTCCTTCATAAGTGTCTTTCTAAAAGGTCTTATCCCGTATTACGTGAGTTTCAGAGAAAACCACGGAAAATTCCGAACGGTTAGGTCTACGAGCGCGACCTGGGGTAGAACCTGGCATTTCTCGTCTATCAACTTTCAAAGCAGAATAAAAATGCTTGGATATAGTATACATATCACTCTGTTCATGAGCTTAGGAAAAATGTGACTCAAGGTCAAGGGATTCAATGAACCCCCACTACACATTGCGAAATTCTCTTTTCATATCAAATGAAAGAATCATCTTTTTTTTTTTTTTTTTTTTTTTTTTTTTTTTTTTAATCTTATAAATGCTATTTATTAATGATTTTTTTTTAAATAATTAATATTGATAATGATTGGCAATTAATTATCCTTTAATTATTGATTTTTTTGAAAATATTTTTTGGACATTTTTGAAATGTAGTTTTTTTACCCTCTCCCATTATTTTTGAAATGCTACGTTCCTGCTTCGGCTTCCTATGTTAATAAGTAATAAAAATAATGAAAATTAAAGTTAAAAAAAAAAAAAGCGTAATAATACGGGAAGGATATAGACAGTGGACGTGCAAAATTTCAATTGTTACTTAAGCTGTAGCTTCGAGCCTAATTTTCCCTTACACAGAAATTCTTTAACACTTTAACGTTAATTGGTTCACACTGAAACCAAACATTTAACTCTTTTTTATGCAACAATTTTTCAATATTTCCCGCTTATTTTAATCGATTTTTAAACTTGTGTTTCTTCTCTGTTCGGTAGATGGCAGCACAACTTTGAAATTTAAAGGAAGCCATATGTTGTTATTGTACGTTATTTTAAATTTCATAATAGGCGCGAATACACATTTTGATGCCTGAATAACGCACTAGAGCCTAGTGTTGTGTTGGGTGGATTAAGGCCGATTGACTGCATAAGGGTCCTAGGTCTGAGAGGGAGTGCCTTCCGTGGGGATCTTTCTAAGGGGTTGTAGTGTAGCTCGTATTTACGCAAGTTTCGGAGTAAACCACGGAAAACTCTGAACGGCTAGGTCGACGAGCACGACCTGGGATCGAACTCGATACCTCACCATTAAAACTTAGATTTTTTACTTGATAAAGAGCAGTGCTATTGTTTTGACTTGAAACAATTGTTGCGAGTTTTTGTAATTTATAGTGTTTATTTACAATTTTTTTTTTTCATTAAATTAATTATTATTTGAATTTAAATAGTTTAACAAACACATGTTTCAAACCAAAGGTTTCTCACAAATTAAAAATGTTATCATTATTTTTTCTTTTTACATAGTTATGCTCAACTATATATCTAAAAATAAATTTTAGTATTAGTTTAGCAATTTTGAAAAGAAAATATGTAGTGAACATAAATGGGTTGGAAGGTTTTATTTCTGCTAAATTCATAAGAAAATATTGGAAATGTGAATTTCTTTCGCTTTTGGTGTTTGACAGATTTATATGTTTTAGGATTTCGGGTGTTCTGAAAACGTTTTGCCTATTTTTAGAAAATGTTTGTACGTGTAATTGTGTATTCACACAAATATTGTTACCCTGTAACTGAAAAATTAATGTAATGAATGCTACGAAACTATAATATTTAGACGATCAGCTATGAGCTTATGTAATAATCAAGCAATTTATCTGTTCTCTTTGAATTTTCATTTACTAAGTGTTAATCATGGAATAGAGAAATGCTTCCGCCGGTGAAAATGGCGTTACTTGAACAAGAAACGTCCTTTTCATTTATAGCACAAAAAAATTGAATTGTTGCGTAATAGCATGACATTAATTTTACACACCTTTTATTTTAAAACTACTCAGACTAAAGTTCTTTATCTAATTTTTTCTTTTAAGTTCCCCATCATACTATAGGTATGGGGAACTTCGGTAAACGTGAAAATTTTCTACCTCGGTTTTTTGACTTTTTTACGTGTTTTGAGGTGTGAGGAATCCGAAAATGACAAAATGGGTATGGTGTCCGTCTGTAGGGTGTCTGTTAGTCCGTTAGTGCGTTGGTCAGTTAGTTTGTTAGTCTGTGTACACGATATCTCACGAACAAATGATTGCAGAGAGGTCGGAACAGTTTTAAAATATTATTTATGACACTGGCAAGAACCTTATTCATTTGCAACATTCTAATTTAAAAACTTCAGAAGTTATTCGTTATTCGAAATTTACGGTTTTTTTTAACATGGGTGAATAGGACAAAATTTCACTTAAACGTGCATGAAAAGAAATATTTTTATCGTAAAGGTGTAAGAACAGCTTCTAAATGTCAGTTTTGATGCCGGGATGAACATCATTATTTATAAGCATGCTACTTTGAAAATTTCGCAAATTATTCGAAATTGGAAGGAATAGTTCTGAAGGAGAGGGGGGAGGCAGGTATCTTATATTTTATTTTTTGGTAAAACTAGCACATTTATTTTATCCTGACAATGGTGATTATTTATACTAAAAACTGAATTCCGAACTAAAAAAAAACAAGAGAAAGAGATAGATGTATCCTTGCAAACTAAATATTTATTCTAATCATATACAATATTCTACAAAAAACATGATTTTTGAATATGAATAATGTACGTTAATTTATAACATGAATAATGTATTCTTTGTGCAGCATATATTAAAATACATGCTATAAAAACTTCTGATATGTTATTGACCTTAATGCATCGTAAATTTTTCGTGAGCAATTGTACAAAAACCAGTTCCGCTATTTATCCCATTTTCAATATTAAACATGCCAGACTGATTTTAAATAACATCTATCAATTTCAAGGCATTCTAAAATATTAGAGCGCACACAGATGGTTAGACAGACAGATAAACACTTTCTTCAACTTTTTAGAAAATATCAAGAAAAAATGTGAAACTTAATTAACCTGTCTTTATTGAATAAAAATGAGCACATCCCGGCAAGAGAGGGGACGCTAGAGTGTTGTCTCTTTTTTATTCAAACATCTCAATCAGAAAGTGAAAACAAAATGTAATTTTAGTTGTTTATCCTTGAATGATAATTCCCTTTAATCCTTTTTTTTTTTTTTTTTTTAAGCAAGCTGTTGGTTTCAGAGTTTACATAAACAGAATGAAAACGAAAAAAAATGTTTCTGCTTATACGTCGGAACTCTTATCATCATCATATGCAGCCTTCATGCAGAATACCTGAGCGCGATAAATAAAAACGCGGAACAGACTATCATGAAGGAATCTCATGCACAAGCTGATGGCGTAATCATTGGACTTTCACTGATGCAGTTTAAAAAACAGGTGTTTGTTTTACATTTTTTTTTTTTTTTTTTTTTTTTTTTTTTATCGAGGTAGCAAAGAGAGGTGTGTTTATAAGTACATCGAAAATTGTATAAATTTGTTATGAACCTTGTCAATATAATTTATTTATTGTAAATAATTAAAGGGCTATCAAATGAAAAGCTGCATTTGATCGTCCAAATGATCAAATGAATAATTGCCCTCTTACTTTGCATTATCATGAGTTCAGATTATTTACGGTTTAAAGTATATAAGGGTATCAGGTTTGAATATTTTCAAAATACTTTAAAAACAAGGAAAGAAGCCGAAGGCCCGGGTTCGATTCCCGGCACTGGTATTTTTCACATAGTTGGTATAAAAAATCAGCTTTCCTCTCCAAAACAATCGGAAGGCCCTGGTTTGATTCCCGGCCCTAGTATTTTTCACACAGTTGGTATAAAAAATTATCCTTCTACTCCAAAAAAAGAAGAGGCGGAAGGCCCGGGTTCGATTCCCGCCTCTGGTATTTTTCACATAGTTGGTATAAAAAATCAGCCTTCCACTCCAAAATTTTCTGAAATGAACTTTAAAAACAGTTTAAAATTAGTTTTAGGAAGAGTTTTTATTTAGCGTACATTTCTGCGTTAAGTCTCTCCACCGTTTGAACATTCCAGCTACATCAATAAAAAAAGGAAAAAAAAAATAATAATAACATTTGTTATTAAATTAAAGAAAAAAAATAATAATCTGGTGTGTCAATCACCCGACTTTCTCTTACCCTGAAATTTAATACTATAAATACAGGTTACTGTTATGTAAACCTGTGTTAAACAATTCAAATTAGGCTTCGGAAGAGTTTTATATGATAATTATATCTGTGTCCCTAACCCCCCGTTTCATTAATGCACCTACAATTAATTATATACAATTTAAATCTGTTAGTAAAATTAAAAGTTCACTTAAAATTATACAGACAATTTTCACGCGCAACATTCCTTGAAACTTATCAATCTTGATCTAACTTTTTCGGCAACAAACTTATATTAACTTCAAAATACAACATTTGGATCTCCTAAAATTATTCGTTTTTAAGTCACTCTAAGAGACACAGACAAAGATCAAACGTTATAAAACTTGACTACGGTAATCATGAAGCCTCAAAACGTGTAAACATACAAAAAACAAGCGATGAATATTTAGCTTGAAAACATAAATTATTTACCATACCTCTATCAGGAATTCATTTCAATTCCCGAACAACTTTCCTGGAAATGGCAAAATATTATTAATAAAGCACATCCACTGACAACAAAAAAGAATGTTATCGCTTAAATATTTACAACCCTGTATATCTTTCGAAGATTATATGCAGACCACATGGTGCCCCTAAATATAATCCTATAGTAATAATACATGGCCCAGCCTGAAATACACTTCCACCAATTTTCAACTATTGTCGCACTTTTATCTAGTTCTTTTGTGTAGCCCTGTAAACGAACAGTGAATGATTTCCCTGCCATATTCTACATGAGACATGTTTTTACGCATATAAAAAATATATATTCGTTTCATTTGGTTTAGTGCAGTGTATAGATGCTAAATTGTACTTACCAGCACTTTTCCCCATAGACGTAATGTATATGAATTCTCTTGGGCGTCCTTGTACACGAAACATTTGTTTCATCTCAACGAAAAGCTTACTGTAGCATCTCTATATCATACACATTTAGAATACCGAGTTTGGACTTTATGCTACTATTTGTTCTTGAGCTATGCTGATAACACACACAGACACACAGACAGACAGACCATTAGCTAAAAACATGATTTTTGCATTCAGGGGACCTCAAAACATGTAAATATAACAAAAACTCACGTTCGAAAATTCGACCCTTAAACAATACTTTCTCTACCTTATGGGTAAGAGAAAGTAAAAAAGAAATTACCCAAAGATTTTTTCCCCCACATCACACTTTGGACTCAGCAGCTTATGCATTAAACAATGTACTTATAGTTTATTCCGAATAAAATAGCACAAACAAAGTATAGACAATTAAGTAAGTAAGTAAATGTAATGCATAACATTTTTAAATATTTCGAGCCATTTCTAATTATAGCACCAAAATATATCCGAATTTTTGCGCGACCCTGTAGATAAATGATAAATGCTTTTCGTACTCTATTAATCTGAAACTTATTTTTGTCCTTACAGAATTATATGTTAGTTTCATTTTTAAAATATTTAAAAATCATTAAGTTTCGTATAGTTATGTTAAATTTTAATCACATCAAAAGCCGAGATAATATACTTTAAAAAATATACAATTTAAAACATTAAAACATACAAAACATAAATTTAAACGTTTCGAGCCTTTTACAGGTTCCTCATCAGTAAAAACATAGAAAAGTAATCGCTGAGAAGAACAAGAGGTCTCCTTTAAGATCCTTTTAATATCCTTTGCAAATCTTGCAGTTTGGTTTATATTGGTGAAACTGGCCGTTCCCTTCATACTCGAATTCTCGAACATAAAAGGAATTTCAAAAACCGTGATA
Source organism: Salticus scenicus (assembly GCA_963930645.1). NCBI lineage: Eukaryota > Metazoa > Arthropoda > Arachnida > Araneae > Salticidae > Salticus > Salticus scenicus. Next base: position 242,436,977 of record OZ005658.1, read on the forward strand.
TACGTTTTAAAATAGTGCAGCATGCCATAGAAACTGACCATCTACCTGATTTTAACAATACCAAAATAATCATATCTAACTGTTCAAATTATGATTCAAGAATCTTCCTAGAAAGCTGGTATACGAAACAGCATTTTTCATCGCTTAATGAGCATGCGCAATCCCCGCTGTACTCTCTTAACCCTTTAACGTTCATTGGTTTCACAGCGAAACCAAATATTTGACATCATTTAACAATTTTTATGCATCAGTATTTTTAACATTTCCCCCTTGTTTTTAATCAATTTTTAAACTTTTGTTTCTTCTCTGTTCGGTATATATCAGCACTATTTCAAAATTTAACAAATAATGCTTCAAAGGAAGCTAAATACATAAGTCACTTGAAGTTTCTTAGTGGACGCGAGTGCGAATTGCTAGTTAAGTGATGTACTCATGTCTAGTTTTTTTCATTTAATGAAGAGCTGGACTATTATTTTCACCTGAAACAACTTTTACGAGTTTTTGTAGTCGATAATGTTTACTTACAAAGTGTTTTATTTATTAAGTTGAATATTATTTGAATTTAATAAGGTTAATTTATAGAAGTTTCAAACGAAAAATTTCTCGAAAAGGAACAATGCTATTTTTTATTTTATTTTTAAGTAATTATGATCAGCTATGTGTCTAAAAGCCATTTTTAAAATTCGTTTAGTAATTTTTAAAATAAATTAAGTAGTGAACGTTAAAGGGTTAAAGGAGATCTCTTGTTCTTCTCAGCGATTACTCTTTGGTGTTTTTACTGATAAGAAGCCTGTAAAAGTCTCGAAACGTTTAATGTTTTAAATTGTATATTTTTTAATGTATATTGTCTTAGTTTCATTTTAATGAATTAAAATATATTTAAATGTACTAACGAGAAATTTCCCCCACAGACATAATATACTAGAATTCTTTCGTAGGTCTTTGTTCACAAACCCTTTGTTCAATCGTGTTAAAATGTTTCAAGTAACATTGACTTGTGATAGAACATCGAATATATCGATATGAGTTTTTGAGTTATGCTGATAGAATATACATATAGAGAAAAAGAGAGAGACACCCAACAACTAAAGATCTAATTTTCGGATTCAGATGACCTCAAAACGTGTAATTCTAGAGAAACAAAACTTAATTAAAAAAAAAATCTGTCTAAAAACAATATATTTTGTACGATATATGGGTAAGAAAAAGTAAGTAAGATATTACGTTACAAAAATTTTCAAACTATTTATTTTAAATTTTCTTTTTCTTTTTTTAAAATAATTTTAATTTTATTAATTTTTTAAAACTCATTCTAAGAATTTAGAACTTTAATGAAAAGTAAAACAGATCAATAGAAATTAATATCAAAGAGATTAAAGCAACCGAATATCAAACGATCACTCCCTAGTCATTCTAATTCCATTGTTTTCTGAACTGATTCTTTATCTTATCTCATCATTTTCGCTGTACAGTAATTGTCGAGATTCTCAAATTTCGAGATCGTTATAATTGTACGAAGATTTTAATTGCGCGACAGAATAAACATAAACATGCAATTTTAATCGTAATATTTTCGACTGATATTTTTGTACGTACAGCGTGTCCACTATATACGTATATACATTATATATATAATGGATTTTAAAATTAAATTACTCCTAAACAAAGATAGATAGAAGAATGAAACAACCGATATGTTTATTTTGAAAGCTGTAAAAATCTTACGCATAAGCAACGAGATATGTATAAAGTAGAGTGATAAATGGTAACCCTTGAGAAGGTGCAAGATGTGTCATGTGACATGCTCCCCTTGCACCTGCATATTCGGTGGTTTCCTTGGTTACAGTTTATTTTTGATGAATTTTCTATGGCAACCGCTTGGAGATATAACCGCGAATGTTTTTGTTTGCTTACGTAATTTAACATTTTTTTTTTTTTTTTTTTTTTTTCTAAATCATTTTTATTTTATTTTACTTTTTTTTTATTTCGTGTAGTCAAAATATTTAAAAATAGTTGATAAATTATTTATTGTTGTTAAATTTAGCTCTTTTAAAAGTTTATTTTTTCTTTATAAACACTTTTAAACTGTGTTGGGAAATGATGAAAGAAACAGTATTTTATTATTTGTTATAATGTGAAATATCTGAAAAATTATTTTAAAAACAATTTATTTCGGTAATAGGACTCTCGTGTTACCTGATAATTTGCTAAACTGAAATTTGAAATTGTCAAAAAAGCGATAAAGAGCCAAACATAGCAACCTATTGGTTCATGTCACGTGATTCATCTTGAACCACGGAAAGCTAATCCTTCATCCATTGAATCAGCACTCTAATTTATATATCTCGTTGTGCATAAGTATCTGAGAAAACACATAAGAAGAATTGTAGCAGAATCAGGACTGAAGACATCAATACAATTCTGAGAAATAACCTGCGCATGTTTCCGTCATCATAATTTCCTTAAGAATTATAATTTCCTTAAGAATATGAGGTCGACAATTTTCACAAATGCCTGCCATACCTGTAATAGGATTGCGAACTAAAATTTTATTAAAATTTTATTTTGTTTACAATTTTATGAAATGTATGTATCTTTTACTCCTAATCGCTTTATACGTGATACATTTTGGTGGATTTGAATTAAAGGGCAATTCTAAGGCTAAACGTAAAATGTTGCATACCAGTAAAATTACATATAATAATAAAATCTCTTAAAATTATATTTTGATATCAGGAAATTGAAATTATATGAAGCATATTTCTTTGTTTTCAATAAAAAATATATAAAAAGTTAACCCTTTCGAAAATCCTTTGCAAAACCCTTTCGAAGTTCGTCTGCAGTAAGTATTTGAAAATGCTCTCTTTTTAACACTTTCCAACAAGGTTGAAAAGTGTTGATAACTTCGGTTTGTCTGTCTGGCTGTCTATCCGTGCTCTAACTCCCGTAAATATTCATGGAATTTCTTAAAACTGATATATGTTCTTCAATTTCACAATCGGATGTTCCCTATTGAAAATGGAGTGAATACCTTTGCTGGTTTGTGTACAGGACACCGGAAAATATTCCAAAACATTGTTTTCTATGAGAGGTTATTTCTATAAACCATAGTTCATTACCGTTACTTTACGCAAATCTTAATGAAATTGAAATATGTTATTCAAGTCCACTATCGGATGTTCTCCATTGAAAATGGAGTAAATATCGTCACTGGTTTGTATACAGGGATACCCGAAAGCATTCCAAAGCATTGCATTCTATGAGAGGTATTTCTATAAACCAAATTTTAAGAACTTTACTTTGTACAAATCTTAATAAAATTAAAATATGTTATTCATATGCACAAAAGAATGATTTCCATAAAATACAGTATGATTAGCATTAGATTTACAGGGCCACGCAAAAATATTTGCTGGAATTGCATTTTCGTTTATATTAATCATTTTTATCACTTTCTAAATGTGTTTAACACTTTCCAATAAGGTTGAAAAGTGTTAATGACTTCGGTTTGTCTGTCTGTCTGTCTTTCCGCACTCTAACTCCCGTAAATATTCATGAAATTTCTTGAACCTGATATGTGATATTCAAGTTCACTATCGGATGTTCCCTATTGAAAATGGAGTGAATATCTCTACTGGTTTGTGTACAGGGACACCCAAAAGTATCCCAAAGCATTGTGTTCTACGAGAAGTATTTTTATGAACTATATTTTAATTCCATTATTTTACACAAATTTCAATGAAATTGAAATATGTTATTCAAGTTCACTATCGAATGTTTGCTATAGTAAATGGAGTAAATACCACCACCGTTTTTTTTTTTTTTTTTTTTTTTTTTTTTTTTTTTTTTTCAGGGACACCCGAATGTATTCCAGAGCATTGCGCTCTATGAGAGGTATTTCTATAAAACAAATTTTAATCTTTTCTTTGAACAGATCTCAAAATCGAAATGTGTTATTCATATGTGCAAAAGAATGCTTTCTACAGAATGTAGTATGATTAGCATTAGATTTACAGTGCCACACAAAAATATTCAGTTACATTGAGGGCTTTTATTGCAAATTTGCTGGAATTGTATTTTCGTTTACATTAAGCGATTTAAATTTTTAATTTTTTTTCGTTTTTTTTAAATGTGAATATGATTTCAATATGTGTATCTATCTGTCCGTCTGCCCGCCTCCAGCGCCCATAAATATTTTCAGAATTTTTAAAAAAATATATATGTTATTCAAATTTACTATGGAATGTAAAAAATGCCAATGCCAATGCATTTTAGGACAGACATTTTTATAAATTACATAAAAAAAACTTTTTACTGTAAAAATCATAAAGAAATTGACCTTTATTGTTAATATGCTAAAATAATATTTTGTATAGAATATGATTTTTGTTAACCTTCAGATTTACAGGGCTACACTAAAATATTCTGGTGCATTAAGGGCTGCAATTAGAATATAAGGCTTATGTTTTCTTTTGCGTTAAGCATTTTTAACACTTTCTAACAATATTTTAAGAATGATTAAGAATTACACCGTGACCAATAAGTTCTCATACACTTTCAAATTTTTATTACAATAACACAAAATATATCGCACAAAAACTTTTTGAATCAAATTAAAGTAGCAATCATTGAGTATCTTTACAATAAATGTTTTGGAATAATTCCGTCTTTTGATTTCTTAAAGAGCTTAAGTATCTTTTCAAATCCATCACACGCGGCACGCACGGCTTCCATTGACATTTTCTGCTATATCTTTTGAATTACATTTCTGAATTTGCTCAAATCGGTGATTTTATAGTTATTCAGTTGGGAGAGCATATATGACCACACAAAATAATCAAGCGGGTTCAGATCGGGAGAGTTGGGGGTCATTCGTTCTTTGGCGAAAAGTCAGCTAAATTTTGCCTGCACCACTCCTGAACCAAACGTGCGGTATGAGATGGGGCACCACCTTGTTGGAATAAAAAATATTTCGCCCCATACATACTCTGGACATTTGGTAGTAAAACTTTTTCCAAACCCTCAGTTTTATAATATTGGGCATTAATTTTTAACCCCTTGTCAATGAAGACTAACAGGAGTTTTCCTCTTTTGAAAATAGCAGCCCAAACCGTCAGAGACGAAGCATTTTGATAACGCGGAACGTAATGCTGGCTCTCAGGGATGCTATCAATAGAAACTCACCATACTCTGTAATTTTGGGGATTAAGACTTTGCCGTAAAATGAATAGTTTCTCGTCTGAAAAGTCAAATTCATCCCCAGCGTGCCAAGCAAGAATTGCTTCCACCCTTTGCTTTCTTTTTATCTTAGCAGACTTCGAAACTCCGTGAATGTTACGTTTTCTATAAGCCTTGCATCCAAGGTCTATTTTTAGGATGTTTAACATTGATCTCTTCGATGTTTTGAGCTCTCATGCTAGTTTTCTAGCAGATCTTTGTCCGTTTCGTCGTATCTTTTCCCTGACGGCCTCTTTTGTCCGGACGGATCTCGGTCTGCCAGATATTTTTCTGTCATAGACAGAGGACGTCTCATTATACCTTCTGATAGTTCTGTAACTGAAATCTCTCTTCAACCCCAGGGCTTTCAAGTCTCTGAAAATTTCCCCCGGCGGCTCTCTTTTGATGAATTTATTTATCACAATTTCTCTCAATTTCTTTATTCTACCTAGGCTTAGAAAAATTATAATTAGTAGAACATTTACACTTGCAATAGCTTTATACCTTACACTAAATTGCCTGCAAAATAATTGGGACTATGGTAACACATATGTGCAACTTTTTAACGTGCTTCAAAAGTTGTATGAGAACTTATTGGTCACGGTGTAAATTAGTCTATCTGGATGCCTTTCAGAACTATTGTCTGTCCATTGCGTGATTACGTAGGTAAAGGTCATTGAAAGTTATACGATACAAAAGTTACGTACATTTGGAAAGTGTTAATAATCCATGCATATCGCATGATTTTTCGTTCTTGTTATCAAATAATTTGATTGTTTGATCCAAATTTTTGCAAAACTTTGAAATAATTGTAAATCCACCAGTCTTAATCCATTGATACGAGTAAACCGAAAGCCTTAATACATTTATTTTCTCCAGTAGTTTAAACGCCGCAGTAGGAAAAAAAAAAGTTCCTCGAGCAAAATCAAGAATTTAATGTAAAGGACAAATATTTCCTGGTTTTTTATAATCAAATCTTATCTGTCAATCGTTGTTTAAAATCATCCTTTAATTTAACTTCTTATCCTCCAAATATAATCTCTATTAATTTGATTAAAAACGAGATATCAGCAACAAAAGAGATCAATCAGAGACAAAAGAGATTAGTATAAATATAATTAAAGAGCATAATTCAGTCTTTGTCAGGGTAAAAGTGTTTTCAAAGATATATAAGTAATTGATGCAGCTTATTTCAATACTATAAAATGACAGAGCTGATCTAATTTTTAAGCATCGTATGCAATTAAAGAAAATAACTGGCGTGGTATCCACATTTCTTTCTCTTACCCTGTATTTTAATAGAAGAAATTCTTATAACATTCCTATATTCTTCTTTAAACATTGCTCAACAAGTTAATACTTTTATATCTGAAAGTTTTTCATGCATAGTAAAATTTAGTAAAACACTTCCATTAATCATCACATCCACATTGTATTTGACTAATTTTCAGTAGCTCTGTATTCTTTCTATAAACACACAGCCTATAATGCGCCCATAATAAGTTTAGCTGAGTAAAAATGAAAACTAGTATGTTGTTGCCATCACAAGACTTTCTTCTATAATTTCCTATCGAAATTCACGCAGTACAAATTATTTATTAAATTCATATTTATTAAAATTATTTTTCGTGATGAATGCAGACGATTTTCGTTCTAGACCATTATCTTATTACTATTAAGTGAGCAATATTTGTATATATAGATATGTATATTTCACTGTTCCCGAAAACGGCAGCTCGGGCAGTCACGTGATTTAACACAAAGGATCCTTCCGAAGGGTCATTGTGCACATCGAAGTCAGATTTTCGAATTTTTGATTAGTTTTCTTTTAATGAATAAAAATAGGAAAATAAAACTTCCCATTTCTATAATAACGCAGAATGGAGAATCTTAGGAGAGATTTGATTGGTTTATTCAATTTTCATTGATTTGAGTGTATTTTACATTGAACTAGAGCTACGTTATGAGGAATTACAAGCGATTTGAATGGTTTATTTGATTTTCATTGATTTGAGCGTATTTTACGTTGAACTAGAGCTACGTTATGAGGAATTACGAGAGATTTGATTGGTTTATTTGATTTTCATTGATTTGAGTGTATTTTACGTTGAACTAGAGCTACGTTTAGATTTTATTTAAAAATATTTGAATTTTTAATCTTTTAATATTATGCGACTTTTACAGAGAACAAATTACGATTGGCGCTGCAGGTGCCCGAGAGCATGTTTTTTGGTAAAAATTTTCATGGGTCTCTGGCCAGCTAGTAACACTAAAATGCCGAAAGTATGTCAATTTTATGACGGTGAAATCCTGTTCCGTAGATGCCTAAACGTGTAAATCCATCAAAAACTGGAGGTCGAAAAATTTCACGAATCCAATACTTTCTTCTTATGTAAATATTAAAAAAGTAAAAATCGCATAACAAAACTCGAAATGCATTTTAAACAATTTCCGTAAAATAACCCCTAATATGTAAATTCTTTTGTGCGGCTCTAATAGGGTTCTGCTTGGATTGGGTAAACGCGACCTGCACTCGCAAAATGATTTGTGATCTGTACTTGTACCCGAATCTGCAGCTTCTGACCCGCAAACGGACTCGCGACCCGCATTAAAGTAATATAAAATTTATGTTGTAAAATAATGTATTAAAAATCTATTGCACAAATTGTAGTTATGTTATATCTAATTATATCTAATTGTAAGCAATATCCCAGTGTGCAATATAACACAATTTTAATTGTATTAAATCTTACATTTAAAAAATCCACAAAGTAAAATATTTTGGCAAACAGTACAAACACCTGAAACGGTATTCGAACATGTCACCTCATAGTTGAATGCAGGCCAGAGTGGTAATCACTCGGATAAGTACAAAAAAAAAAAAAAAAAAAAAAAAAGAAGTAGTAGATGTACATTAGAAGATATATAATTTCCGCATATAAAGTTTTAAACGAAGATATTAATGTTTACACAATTGTAATTTAACTTATGTTGTGACTATGAGTCATGTTTTTTCAAGTTCTCTCGAAGAATTTTTTTTTTTTTTTACAGAATTTTTTTCAGTGTATATTTCGGTAACACACGAATACTTTTGGGCAACTGTGCTGCGAGAAATTTTTTGTAATATTACAGCCTTTTTTTTTTTTTTTCTGGAGGGGGGGGGTGTAATAGAGCATATAGACTAAATTACATTATATTACAGTGAATCATACTATACAAAAATATTGATTTATGTATTGTTGATTTGCATTTTTTTTTTTTTTTTTTTTTTTTTTAAGGACTGAGGGCCTATTAGTCTCAATCTGGGATTTTTGCGTTGTCGATTTCGATAGTTGGACATTTGTCGAAATCTAAAATTTATCGAAAATATAATTGAATAATTTGAAAGCGATGTTATAATTTGAAAAAAGGAAAAAAAAAAAAAAAACTAATAGTCCTCCGTCCTAAACTAAATTCTGCTTTTGCCGGAATTTCATCAAAATCTTTTATCATTATTATTATTATTATTAGAAGAAAAAGAAAAGAAAATTAATAATAATCAGTATCGTTACAAGCGATATCGAAAAAGTTTTTTTAAATAATTTTGAATTAGGAAATAAAAAGTGCGCGTGAAATAATATGAAATAAAAATAAGTAAAAAAAGGAATTTAATGATTTAATGTTTTTGTTTCTCGGGGGCTGCTCCTGCATATAAAAAATGCGTATTAAAACGAGTCGAAGAAGGAAGCGAAATAAGTATTGAGTTATATTACGATAAATACGATATATAATATGATACGATATATTAGACCTATCGTCCAGGGTTAGTAGGCATTTTCGTTGAAAGAAATAGTTTGTTCGTTCGGTGCAACTTGCATATTAGTCCCGTGAGGTACAACTTTCACATTAGTCCCTTGAGGTACAATTTTCACTTTAGTCCCTTGATGTACAACTTTCACTTTAGTCCCGTCAGGTACAACTTGCACATTAGTCCCCTTTAAACATAGTGACCAGCGAAGCTGGCAAAGCATTCGTTGATTCACTACCTCAATTGGGTTTTTTTTTTTTATTAGTCTCAATCTGGGATTTTTGCGGTGTTATTTATTTATTTATTTTTTTTTTTTTTTTTGTGTGTGTGTTGTTGTCTTTACGTATGCAGCAAATTAATTATTTATTTTACTTTTCAACAATAAAAGTTTATAAAGTTTATATTAATTGCAGTTCAGTTTATAATCACTATAATCAGAACCCATTCATATTTAAGGCCAATGAATCATCTGTAAAGAATGTAGTTCAACCTTGTTCTAAATTCAAGGTACAAGTTTTCTAATATATTTTTGAAAAAGATTTTTTTTTTAAGTGTGATGAGTTTCTAATTCAGAAATTTTAATGTTATTTTCAAATGTAGTTTAAAGCCAAAGCAAATACTGGAGCATTGTTATTGTTATTTTAATTATTATAGGCTAAATATGAAACTTATATAAATATACACTGTATAATTATTTGCTAATTATAAAATTTATATAATTATATGCGGTATAATTATCATACAGTGTTGCTTTGTCTTTTAATACTTAAAGTTAATACGTCATCTATATAAAGAATTCTCTTCCCAGCCGTTTTAAGTTCAAACTGCCAATTTTTTTTTTCGAATACTGTTTTTCTATGCAGCTCCAAATGTGATTAAAAACCAAAGAATACATTTTATTATTATTATTATTATTATTATGCCCACCTTGCACTCAATTTTTACATACGTATTTCAAAATTTATTTCTCCTTGTCAGTTCAAATTACTAAAGTTTGAGTTACGTGATATATGAAACAGATGGCTTCATCATTTACATCATATCTATTTATTTTGAAATTCAATAATCCAAACTGCCAATTTTTTAACGCACTTTTTTTTTTTTTTTTTTTTTTTATAATACATCTCTAAATGTGATTAAAAACCAACAATATATTTTATTATTATTATTATTATTATTATTATTATTTCCAGCCGATTTGCGCCCGCCTTACGTTCAATTTTGAAACAAAAGGCTTCATCTTTTACATAATCATATTTATTTGTTTTGAAATTCAAATATCTCAATGAAATTAAAAAAGGACATCGTAATCTTTTAAATCAAATGTTATAACCGCGTGTCTATTTCTTTATTTATATTATTAATTTCTTGTGACGTAGTTGAATCATACCTATTTGTCTTTATTATTTTCTGAATTTATTTATTACTGGAGGAAATTTTTAAAAATAATTCTCTGTAAATGGACCAATGGATATTGCATGTTTAATTTATCTATTTGAACCAATGAACAAATCTTTCAAAGCCATGCAAACCATGCATAAAATTTTCTTTTCTTTATCGCAATACATCGTTGCAACCCGCGTTTGTAATGATCGATAGATGGCGCTTTCTCAACGTTTGTTGTTAGTAAATATAATAGCCACGTGTATTTATTATTGTTGTATTTACTTCCACTAGCCGAAGCAACTTAACTTTTAAATTTGTCATTTGGAAATAAACGGAAGCTTAATTCTAGATTTCTTGATCTTTTGGAGTTACACTGTGGCACACAGCAGTATGTGTTATCTTTTTTACCGGATTTATTCATTTTTATTCAATAAATATATGCGAAACTAAACATCGAATATACAGCAAGCAATGGCGTCTCGACGAAAGCTATTCGTGGTATTTGTAGTTTCCCCTTAGCCCACCAGAGGGCGAACATTTCATTAAAATCGCGGATAGTAACGTTAATTTTTTCGTTAATTTTTTTCTTTTTCATCATTCTATTCAGCTGAAATACACGCATGGTAACCATGGATAAAATTACTTTCTTTATTCCAATACATTGTTTTAGATGTGACATCATTTTCAGCGTTAGCTTCGGGAAATTTTAGGAATACAAATCTATATGTGAGATACAAAATCCATTTTTTCGCAAATCTGACTACAATATTTCCTCGTACTTTGTATCAATACAAAAAACCCTTAATGGGTTAAAGGTTTGTGACGCAGCACTGCATTTTATGGCTATAAGAATTAGAAATACGGGTCTTAAAAATAATGATATCAAATTTTCAGTGACGCTTTGCTATTAATTAAAAAATGCAGAGATTTTCTTATTTGAATTTGTTTTTTTCTTCTATTTCTTTTTACAGTGTAAACGTTATTTTCAACATAAAATAATATATAACATTTACTTACCGATATACCTTTTCATTCACATCTCTTATAATATCAAAATATGTGTTTTAAAAGAAATGATATAAAATTCCAGCAACGCAGTGATGTTACACTAAATGATTTGTTTTTAAATTCCACTGCAATTATTTTGTTTTGCATATTAAAGTATATTTGCACATTGAAATATTGCTTTTAATTTTCAAATACGCAGTCAAATATATCACTTTCATTAAGTTTATATTATGTACTGAAATGTACTTATTTCAATGAATTATTTTATCTTTTGCGTCACGCTATCCAAAACTGTAAATAAAATTTATGGAATTGTTTATTTTGTGCCATCTTATCCAAATTAATTGAAAAAAGCGAAATTTTTAGTTGTAGTTTTGGATAGCGTGACGCAAAAGATAAAATAATTCATTGAAATAAGTACATTTCAGTACATAATATAAACTTAATGAAAGTGATATATTTGACTGCGTATTTGAAAATTAAAAGCAATATTTCAATGTGCAAATATACTTTAATATGCAAAACAAAATAATTGCAGTGGAATTTAAAAACAAATCATTTAGTGTAACATCACTGCGTTGCTGGAATTTTATATCATTTCTTTTAAAACACATATTTTGATATTATAAGAGATGTGAATGAAAAGGTATATCGGTAAGTAAATGTTATATATTATTTTATGTTGAAAATAACGTTTACACTGTAAAAAGAAATAGAAGAAAAAAACAAATTCAAATAAGAAAATCTCTGCATTTTTTAATTAATAGCAAAGCGTCACTGAAAATTTGATATCATTATTTTTAAGACCCGTATTTCTAATTCTTATAGCCATAAAATGCAGTGCTGCGTCACAAACCTTTAACCCATTAAGGGTTTTTTGTATTGATATCATTACTTTTTAGGGGTTAATGATTAAAATGTAAAATTAAAGGAGCATGGCAATGAGTTTGTAACCCTTAAAAAGTGCAGTTTCATAGTTCATACCACATTAAATTTTACCTCGAACAAAATAACAAACTAAATGAAATTTTAAAAATTTATGAAAAGTGATAAATAAAAAACTTTAAGAAAGAATATTTGTTGTGTGATAGAAACACGCAACATTACAAAGGCATAATATAGTATATTTTAAAAATAACAAACAATTTCTACAAAAAAAAAAAAAAAAAAAAAAAGAGAGAGAGAGAGAGAGAGAGATTTATATTATTTTATTTAATATTCAATTTCTTTGGTTCAACGGTTCATCTGTTTCTTAAATAGTTCAACAGAATATTTAAAATGAATGTTCAAAAAATAATTTGTTTACGAAAGTTTTTGTAAAAAAGTGTTATGAATAAGTTTTTAAAGAGCTCCATTCACCGCATAGATTTTGGTTAGATTAAAAAAAATTAAACACAAGTTTTTAAATGGTTCAATTGAATGAACAAAATATTAATATTTTGTTATATTTTTAATTGGAGATGTTTAAAGTAAAATGTTGTAAGGATTTGACAGTAATTTTCCAAAATACCTAACACCATGGGGGTGGGGATCAGATCCTCCTTTGGAAACTCTGATAATTCTAAAAAAGATGCTTAATCAATCTGAGGGAGATTTTGTTTGGTTTAAAATTAATTCAGATGGGGAAAATAGGAGGGGGGCAATCAGTTAGACCACTTTGAAATTTTAATCAGGAAAACGTTTTTTTAGAAAATGTTTTGTTGAATGTAGTTTTATTCCTATCTGGTTAAATATACTGTACCTAGTTCCCACATTTTTCCTGGCTAGAATTCCTGAAAATTTTCTAAAACGTGGTGAAGGGATTTTGGACATTGCCTCATTCTCTAAAATTGGGTTATGGGGGTAAAAAGTATACTAAGAGATCTAACATTAAAATTTTAAATGATAAGGATTTTTTAGCACTTTGAGAAATCTTCTAAATGCAATCACTTCAACGATACTTTTTTAAGGTTGGTTGGTAGTAGGTTTTAAGGCCAACTGACTACGCTAGGGTCCTAGGTCCTAGGCATATAGGTAGAATGACCTCCATGAGGTCTTTCTAAGGGGTCGAGGTCCGTATTTAAGCGAGTTTCGGAGAAAAACACTGAATAAACGGCTAAGTGAAAGAGTGCAGGATGGGATCGAATCCGGCACCTCTCATCCACTGCCCGGCCGCTGGTGGGGCATTTTTAAGGAACTTATATAAATATATATATATATATTTTTCTAAAAGTCCCATCTTCCTCCCCAAATCTATCGGAAACGACTAAGGGAAGACAATAAACTGCAATATCTGAATAAAGGCAATAAACAAAATTTGGAAAATAATACAAAATTTGAAATGTATTATTAATTTCTAATTTAAAGGTTGCAGATGCATGGTAATTTCATTTTATATCAATATTATATGTAAGAAATAAGTCTGTACAAGTGAAGGAGGATTTTGTTTTCTTTTTTTCTAGAGTAGCTTTTATTGTTATATCATGCCTGCTCCCTACTGTTAAATTTAAGAAAGAATTATTATTTTTGAAGTATAGATTTAATTTAAAAGAGAAAAATAAATAAAAATAGAACAATCTTTAAAATGTGAAACTTTTATACTGATAAATATTTAATTAGTATAGTTTTTTACTGGAAATTTAATGAACAAAGTAATTTATAAAATAATACACTGTATAATTCTTTATTATAATTATTATAATTATTATAATTATTATAATTCTTTATTATAATTAATACACTGTATAATTATTTTATCAGTATGCTTTGCAGAAATATATTATTTCGTAAAATTAAGTATCACAATGCGAAAAACAAAATTAATTAATTAATATTTTTAAAAATATATTATGGGTTTAAATTAAAGTCAAATAAAGATGTATTTTACTTAATTTTATTTTATTACTTATTTTACTAATTTTAATTCTATTTTCAGAGTTTTTCCAATGCATTTAAGTGTTTGGTAACCGAGTTTTTTTTTTTTTTTTTTTTTCATTACACTATTATTTTATAAAATTAAAAAATAATAATAATAACGGAAAACATGCAATTTTAGATTTGGATTTGATATATTATAATTATTACAATCTTTGTAAAATATTTCATTTACATACTATATTATAGAAATTTAATGAGCAAATTAATCAATTAATTATTATTATTATTATTATTATTATTATTCAGGATTTTTTTTATCCATAGTTTAAGTGATTTATCACTTAGTTTAAAAAAAAATTACAAATATGATTATGATATTATCTATCATTTTTATGAAAGTAAAGAAAAAGGTTTTTGTTGTTTCAATCACTTTTTAAAATAAAACCAATTTTGAAAGTTAACAACGTATCAACTTGAAAACAATGGAATTGAATGAATATTTTGATTAAAAAAAATATTATATAAAATACAAATCTCCAAATAAAAAACACATTTAATATATATATTAAAGAAAGAAAACTATTTTATTTTGTAAGTTTGTTTTTGACACTAACTGCCGATAGATGGAGCCAAATTACCTATCTGAGATTGAATATTTCAAATGGAAACGAAGACTGTATACGTCCGCGAACATTCCAAACCGGATTACAATCTTTTCTTTTGAGCGATGCGAAAGAAAATAGTGTAATCCGCGAGGTAATATAGTTCCATTTTTAAAGTGAAATATATAAAAAACAAGAGTTTTTTGGGAAAAACGAAGCACGTCACGATTCTTAGACAAAATAAATTAATATCATATATCAATTTCATAAAATTTCTTCGAGCCGTTTTCGAGAAAAAAAACTCACACAATTACCATTTTTCCTTTGAAGTCTTAAATTGCAATTTCAGATCTCAAAATATATAGAATGTGGAAGTGTGAAACTTTCAGGATAGCATCATGCAGAAGATAAAATATTATTCTGAAAACATCAGATCAAAATATCTCCTATTTACTGAGATATTAAATGTCGGCGTTTCCAAATTCTTCTGATGTAAAACTAGCTGTATAATAGAGTGTCGCTGCTAAGCTTTGTTTGAGCTTTGCTGCGTCACTCAAAAAACTGTCGTTTTTTATGATAAGGAAGTAAGATGGGAAAAAATATGGATCGTGAATTTTTTGTTTAGATTTTGAACCCCTGATAACCAGTTTGTCGCTGGGAATTTAGAGATGCTCTCTACTCCGCATGCCATTAATTTTGCTAGTGAAGTAAGAGTGATCACACTGTCTTTTCTTTATTTTATTATTCATTTATCATAATTTAGAAAAAGCGAAGCATTTTTAAATCCTTTGGAGGATACAAATTTAAAACCAAAATTCGTTTTATTCAAACCAGGAAAATATATATACAGGGTGATCAATTTAGAAGAGTACCCGTTAGTCTTTCGTATTACCCTTAAATATGACAGATCTGGCAACTATTCTAACACTGAAGTATAATTGCTTGAACCTCGTTTAAGGGCCCTCTTCACTCACCGCGGCCGGAAGCCGAAGCTAATGTTATTCTATGGGAAATTGTTCTTTACTAATAACTTATTAACTAATACGTATTTTTAAATTCTGTTTTCCCATTCTGAAAATTCCCAGCTGTTAAATTGACGGACCTTTTTTAAAAAAATTATTTTTTTAAATTTTTTATATTTTATTTTGAAGCTACAAAATACGAATTTTCAATATGTGAATTTTTTTTCATTTTGCAATTTCAAAATAAAATATTAAAAATTTTAAAAATGCATTTTTGAAAAGGTTCGTCAATTTAACAGTTGGGAATTTTCTGAATGTGGAAACAGAATTTAAAAATATCTATTAGTTAGTAAGTTATTTGTAAAGAAAATTTCTCCATAGAATATCATGGGCTCTGGCTTCCGGCGACGGTAAGTGAAGAGGGCCGTTAAGAGTGGGAGGCAATTTCCAACACTGTTGGACTGTTACAACTTTATTTGTGAGGTAAAACAGAAATGGAGACGCATAATTTCTTTAATCCTGTAATCATTTTATTTATGAAAAACAAAATTTAATTCAAATATTTTACATTATCATTCCTACATTACATTTACATTATCATTATCATTATAATTTTTACGTTATCATTTCATAGGGTTTTCCAGAGAAGTCCTGCAAACATCGATGAATTAAAGCAGATCATAACTGAAGAAATCTCGTAAATAGCACCAACAATGCTGCGAAGTGCGTTCGACGTGCTCATGTTTGCATTCAAAATGGTGGTGAACATTTTCAACGTTTTCTGTAAGGAATGATAATGTAAAAAAATTGATTTAAATTATGCTTTTCAAAAATAAAATTATCGAAGGATTAATTAACACTGTGCGTCTCCATTTCTGTTTTACCTCACAAATAAAGTTGTAACAGTCCAACAGTGTTAGAAATTGTCTCCCACACACACTTAAACGAGGTTCAAACAATTATACTTCAGTGTTAGAATACTTGCCACATCCGTCAGATTTAAGGGTAATAAGAAAAACCAATGGGTACTCTTTTAAACTGAACACCCTGTACATATAAAAGAAAAATTTAAGATTT
Source organism: Salticus scenicus (assembly GCA_963930645.1). NCBI lineage: Eukaryota > Metazoa > Arthropoda > Arachnida > Araneae > Salticidae > Salticus > Salticus scenicus. The sequence goes on from OZ005658.1 coordinate 242,453,872, forward strand.
TTTTTAAAGGGAAAAAAAATCTTATCGGAATTCTTTTGTGTAACCATGTAAACTAATTATCAATTCTATACACATCATTTTCTACATTAACAATGTTTTTAAGCAGCATTTCACTATATTAAAAGCACCGTAATCATGTTAAAAAACACTTTAAAATGTCGTCCACATAGAATATAATCTATCGAAATTCTTCTGTGTTGCTCTGTACACGATCCACAAACACTATATACATGAAAAGTAATAATTTACTCACATTTTTTCGAGGAATTTCCCTCCTTTCCTTTTTCTTGCTTGATTATTTCGCTCTTCTCAGCATTGATCATGGGCTCGTTCGGTTGCATTTTACTTCAGTTTGAACGAAATGTAATTTTCGGTTTCAAGCTTAAGCAGGTGCGTTGAATGACTTATCTTTGAAGATAATGTAATCTATAAATTTCATTTTAGCATAATGGTATAACATGATACATCAAAAATGGTATTTTTATTACATAAATAATCCGATGATGAGATAAGATTTGTTAAACGAAATAATGACACACGATAAATGATAGATTCAAAAAAGTACCTAAAAAAAAAAAAAAAAAAAAAAAACCTTCTATTAATAATTTTAGTTTGTAATTGTGTTTTATATGCATAAATATCAATCTAAGATTCTCGATAGCATCTTAACACATATCAAACGGGGAAAATGAAACAATAAATAATTTTCCTTATCAAATTTAAGATTAGATTACACTTTGAAAAATTCATTTAGGATCACTGTTCTTGGCAACAAACTTTTAAGACTTCAAAAATGCACCATAACTGTGCAGATGTCTGGTTAGAGTTGACAGTCATTTGGATTTAGAGGTGGCAACAAAACATATAATTTGATAATAATAATAATTTAATAATAATAATAATATAATTTAATAATAATAATAATAATAATTTTTACTTTCTTTTGCCCATAAGGTAGAAAAAGTATTGTTTTGGGGTCGAATTTTCGAAAGTGAGTTTTTGTTATATTTACACATTTTGAGGTCCCCTGAATCCGAAAATCATGTTTTTAGCGGTTCGTCTGTGTGTCTGTGTGTTATCAGCATATCTCAAGAATAAATGATAGGAGAAAGTCCAAACTTGGTATTCTAAATGTGTGTCATATAGGGATGCTACACTAGGTTTTAGTTGAGATGAAGCAAATGGTTCGGGACACCCAAGAGAATTTATATACATTACGTCAGTGGGGGAAATTGCATGTAAGTAGAGTTTAGCGTCTATAGGCTGCACTAAACCAAATAAAATTAATATATATATTTTATATGCGTAAAAACATGTCTTATGCAGAATATGGTAGGGATACAATTCACTGTTCGTTTGCAGGGCTACACAAAAGAACAAGATTATAGTGCAACAACAGTTGAAAATTGGTGGAAGTGTATTTCAGGTTGTGCCGTATATTATTACTATAGGATTATGTGTAGGTGCACCATGTGATTTGTACATAAACTTCAAAAGATATATAGGACTGCAAATATTTAAGAGATAACATTCTTTTTTATTGTTAGTGGAAGTGCTTTACTATAATATTTTACCATGTCCAGGAAAGCTGCTCAGGAATTGAAATGAATTCCTCCTAGACATATGATAAATAATGTATGTTTTTAAGCTATTAAATATTCATTGCTTGTTTTTTTTTCTGCATATTTAAACGACTTGAGGCTTCCTGATTACTGAAGTCAAGTTTTTTAACGTTTGATCTTTGTCTATGTGTCTTAGAGTAACCTAAAAACGTATAATTTCAGGAGATCCAAAAGCTTAATTTTTAAATTATATAAGTCTGCTGCTGGAAAAGTTTGATCAAGACTGATAAGTTCCAAGGAATTTTGAGAGTGAAATTTGTCTGAATAATTTTAAGTGACGTTTTAATTTTAATAACAGATATAAATGTAATTGCAGTAATGAAACGGGGGTTGAAGGGGCGGTAGCCCCCCTCCGCCCCCTCATACAAAACTAATTATTATATAAAACTCTTCCGAAGCCTAATTTGAATTGTTTTAACATAGGTTTACATAGTACTCGCCACAAATTTTGCACATAGATGTAATATACTTCGAGAAACTTGTAGAATATATCAAATCTGACTTCTTCTGAGTAACCTTGTAAATAAATGAGAGAATAGTTTTTATCCCATATTTTATATGAAAATTGTTTTTGTGCTAATGAGAAATGTGTGTTCATTTTATTTTGTTTTTTAAAGTCTAATGATGTTGAAATATACATATACAAATGAGAAATTTCAACTACAGCTTAATGTATTTGAATAGTTTTGGCTGTTCCTCTACACGAACTACTCCATTTTCAAAAAAAAAAAAAAAAAAAAAATCTGTCAAAGACAAAATTTAGTTTTGTACGGAAGACTGTTAATTTCAATCTGTAAAATTTTTATTTTTATTTTTTAATTTTAATTTATTACCATGTTTTTATTAACTTCGATTCTTGTTTGTTTGTTTGTCCAGTACAAATCTTGCAATCGATTTTTAACTAACTTCCCGACTAGCTAGATATTTGAAATTTTCAGGACAGCTCACAACACGGTGACAATACATTTTTCTAATAATTTTAGTCAACTATTTCAGGTCCCGCTACCTCCGGCAGCGCTTATATGATTCAACAGAAAATTTACTTAACTAACTTTCCGACTAGCTAGACATTTGAAACTTTCAGAATAGTTCAGAGCACGGTGAAAATACATTTTTTAAATACTTTTAGTCAACTGTTTCAGGTCCCTACTGCCTTCGGCAGCGTTTATATGGTTCAACAGAAAATTTACTTAACTAACTTCCTGACTAGCTAGACATTTGAAACTTTCAGAATAGTTCAGAACACGGCGAAAATGCATTTTAAAAATATTTTTAACCAACTGCTTCGGGTTCCTGCTGCCTCCGACAGCGTTACCAGTACAAAGCTTGCAATTGATTTTTCACTAATTTCCCGACTAGCTAGATATTTGAAACTTCCAGGATAGCTCAGAACACGGTGACAATACATTTTTTTAAATACTTTTAGTCAACTGTTTCAGGTCCCTATTGTATTCGGCAGCGTTTATATGATTCAACAGAAAAGTTATTTAACTAACTTCCCGAGTAGCTAGACATTTGAAACTTTCAGAATAGTTCAGAATACGGTGAAAATGCATTTGAAAAATATTTTTAACCAATTGCTTCGGTACTCTGCTGCCTTCGGCAGCGTTATCAGTATGAAGCTTGCAATCAACTTTTAACTAACTTCCCGGCTAGATAGCCATCTGAAACTTTTATAATAGCTCAAAACACGATAGCAAAGAATTTTTTTAATACTTTTATCTAATTGTTCAGGTTTCTCGCTGCCTTCAGTAGCGTTTATATGATTCAACAGAAAATTTAAAAACATGGTATATAAAAGTTCCTTTTATCTTGTAATTATTTTTTATCTTATTTTTTGACCGTAAAACTGGGCCACGTACTTTTTAAAATGACTGAAATGAATTCAAATTAAGTGTTGCCACCTAAATTTAATACTTTAGTTAATTTTAAAAAATCTAATTGTCGTATCGAAAATCTGTTTGCACCCCTGGATTCAGAAAAAGCACCACTTTCATTGGGTACCAAATTTTTAACGATAGGACTGATATTTCTAATTTATTTTGGTGTTACACAAAAACTGGTCTACAAAATCTCCAGATTGAAACTAATAGAATAGTCCTAAAAAAAAAAAAAAAAAAAAAAAAAAAATCAAGTAACTTCCCTCCCACATGATAAAGATTTAAATATCGAGCTTGAGCTTCCTGCTAATATTCGAATTTATGACTTTCTCTTACTTATATAGAGAGTAAGTCAAAGTTTTGTAAAGAAAGTTTGGTAGAGAAAGTCAAATTTTTGAAATTGACTTTTTTGTTGCATTCATAAGTTTTGAGACCCCCCCCCCCCCTGAATCTGAAAATAGGGTTTTTATTGATTGGTGTGTGTGTCTTGTCAGCATATCTCAACAACAAATAGTAGAATGAAGCAGTGATGCTAGATGGTCGAAAATTATTTCCCCAAACAGGTCTTCAAATTTCCCCAAATCAGGGTTTTTTTTCGAAAAAATCCCCAACTTGATTTCTACTGAAAAGGAAAAATAAGAATTAAAAAAAAAATAAATAAATAAATAAAATATCAAGCAGATTTTTTTTTATGATTTAAGCTCAGATTTTTCTCCAAATGAAGGCAATTTTTGAAAAAAAAAAAAAAAAAAAAAAAAAAAAAATCCTCAAATAACAATAAAGCTATTGAAAGTCTGTAGTCGTAGAGATAAATCATTACGTTGCCAACATTGACAGAAAGTTGAAGAACTTCCCAGATTTGTCCTCAAAAATTTTAGAATTCCCCAAAAAAGTCCCCACGAACATTTGGTCCCCAAAATTGTCCCCAGAAGCCTCAAAAATCCCCAAAATGGGGACAAAATCCCCAATCTGGCATCACTGGAATGAAGTCCAAAGTCGGTATTTTAAAAATATGTATTATATAGTGTCGTTACACCAAACTTTTCGTTGAGATCAAGGAAATGGTTCGTGTACAGGAACATCCAAAAGAATTCAAATACATTACGTCTATGAACGAAATATCTGGTACGTACAATTTAACATCTATATTCGGCATTAAACAAAATTAAATGAACATACATTTTTTATACGCATAAAAGCATGTTTCGTGCAGAATATGGTCTCAAAATCATTCATCTTTCGTTTACAGGGTTACCCAAAGGAACTAGTGGTACTAATATGAATCCCTTGAGAAATAGAAAGATGTTCAAGATTTTAAACCACCTCTATGCGTTTATCTTACATTAATTCCTTATGTAATTTTACTGGTATCAATTTCTTTTTCCTTTTTCTTTTTTTTTCACCCAATGAATGCGTGTTTTTTTTTTTTTTTTTTTCCCGTGGTATTTTAGTCATAAGTAGGTGTTTTTTCCGCTCAGTTCCATTCTAATGCGGTGGTCTTCAATCAAAAATTTACAGATCTGAGTATGTCGATGGTACGAGAAAATAAAGACTCTTAAATATATAAATAATGTAATGCTAAGTAGGATTAAAAATCTAAATATTACTGCATCCTCAAATCATTTTGCGCAAGACAAAACGAACATTTGGTACAATCCCCTGAGACACAACAAAGCGTGTCTGGAAAAATTATTCAAGATTTTAACTTTTGTACAGTGGAAGGTATATGGTCGCTCTTTTGATTGACATATCGCGATGCAATCTGCCGATCTCCACTGATATGAATAAGTAGTGTAGCTAAGAAAGACAAGTTGTTTCCGATCTTCAGAAAGATAACTGCATTAATTCTTTTAAATAAACATCAGGTAAAAGAAATATTTAGAACGATGAGGAAATCTGATCGAGCTCGAAAAAGATGTTGGTAAACCAAATGGGATTTATGTCTTCTATATTTATTTGTAATATATGTGTATGAATTATTTGAGGTAAACACTGTATACTACAAATATAATAATAATGACTGTAAAAACAAATCCCTTCAAATAATAATAATAATAAAATTAAAAATATTAAAAAGTAATCTAAACAAAGAAAGAGAATTGACTGTGTGTGGGGATTTCAGGTAACTGATCACAGAGCTACAAAACTTGACAGAGTGGTAGTTTGGATCATGCAGGGGTGTACCTCATCGACATTTTTTCGATGCCGATATGTTTCGAGTGATAATTTTTTTCTCAATCTGGTAATATATTTTTCGAAGCAAAGTGATTGATAGGCTTTTTAAACATTTTTAGAACGGAGGACTATTAGTTTCAATCTGGAGTTTTTGTAAACCAGTTTTGTTTAACACCAAAATAAATTAGAAATACTAGTTCTATCGTTACAAATTTGGTACCAGATGAAAGGGACGATTTTACTAAATCCAGGGGTGCAAAAAGTTTTTCGACTCGACAATTATGTATATATATATATATATATATATATATATTTTAATTAACAAAAGTATGAAATGTAGGTGGCAACACTTCATTTCAATTCATTTCAGTCATTTAAAAAAGTACGTTGCCCAGTTTTACGGTCAAAAAATGAGATAAAAAATAAAGTAAAAATTAAAATAAAAAAATAAAAAATAAAAATCATATAGATTGAAATTAATAGTCCTCCGTACTAAATTAAATTCTGTCTTTGAGAGAATTTAAAATTTTTTTTTTTAAATTTTCAATTATTGCCATTTTTTAACGGTTGTGTTTCTGAAGAGATTATAAAAACAGTGATTTTTTAAATTAAGTTCTTCAGTTTTTAAGCTGACATTAAAAATGATCCTCTTAAATATTGTGACCAGCTAGGCCTGTTAGTGAATTAATAAATCAATCAAAAGGAAAAAACTGAGATTTCGGTGAATTTTTACATATTTTTGATTCGATTAGATATTAGCGATTTAAATAATTCGATTAAATATTAGCTTTCATATTTTGTTTTAGCATTAAAAAAAAAAAAAAATCATTAACAAATTTGTTTGAATACCTCAGTGTTAAAGATTGCGAGGAAATATATCAATTAAGAAAAATCATGAACTTTGTATAGATTTTAAAATACGTTTTCAACTGTACTTACGTACAATCGTAAATTTACAGTAAATAACTTACGAAGTTATCAAATTAGTATGTTAAAACAAATAAGGTTCTTGGCAGTATTAAAAATGATAGTATCAAAATAGTCCGATATTTTTACGATTATTTGTTCTTGATATATCGTGTACACAGACTAACAAAATAATTAACAGACAACCCTGCAGACGAATACCTCATCGATTTTCTGATTTCTAGATTCCTCAAACCTCAAAACACAAAATAAAGTAAAAAAATCGAAAATTTTTACGAATACCTATGTTCCCCATACCCTATTATAGGGAACTACAAAATGTGTAAACGCATTAATTTAATTGTTGTAAAAAAGATGTAACAGAAAACTGTCGTTGAATGAAAAAAAATATGAGCTTTGAAAACAAATAGCATAAAACGGAAAACACATCAATTGTTTCAATTCCATATAATTAAACGTGTTTTTTTTATCAGAGGAAAAAAACTGAGTGCAGTGTAAAAGCAGCAATGACACTGCATGCGTGTCGGCATTTAATAGCCTGGTGGAAAACCGCGCTTAATTATTTCTATTTGAAACGTTTGTTGTGTTTATATATTTCGAGTTGTTTGCTTACAACTTATTATACTTCATCACTCATTCAATATCAGTTGAAGGTTAAAGAGACATAAGTGCAGTTGAAAGATTATGTATGATAATATTTTAAACGAAATTATATCGGCAAAGGAAAGTTATTCTGTTTTAACAGGATATTTTTACTTTCCGAACACTATAGTGAGGAAAGTATTGTAATCATGTCAAAAATATGAATTTGAGATTTTCATGTTTCTATACGTTTCGAGGTCCCCTGAGTCCGTTTTCATTATTTTTACGATGATGTATGTATGTGTGTGTGTATGTCTGTGAGTGAACACGCTAGCTTCTAAACGCTTTGTTCGAATAAGCTGAAATTTGGCACATATATTGTAAGTCACCATAGTACAAACCCTATTGATTTTGGTGAATCTAGCACTTATAGTTTTTTTACAGGGACACCAGGAAAAATTCTTTATCATTATGGTCTATGGGGCCAAATTTTTAAAAGTGCGATAGCGTCTAAAAGCTTTATTAATCTGAGCAAAAAATTAGACACATGTTATAGGCTACAGTTGCATAAACTGTATAGATTTTGGTGAATTTAGCACTTACAGTTTTTTTACAGGGACACTAGGAAAAATTCTTTATCATTATGGCCTATGGGACCAAATTTTTAAAAGTGTGATAGCATCCGAACGCCTTATTCAATTGAGCTGAAAATTTATAGGAATATTGTAAATCACTGTTGCACTAACTATAAGCATTTTGGTGAATCTAGCATTTATAGGTTTTTACGGGGACACAACGAAATTTCTTTATCATTATGATCTATGCGCTCAAAGTTCAGTAACGTTAAATAAAACATCGTGTAATATATGGAGAAAAATACTCAAACATACTATTATGGTTTTCTCTCTTTTGTTTGTTTAACAACCCCTCTTTCTTTACTTTATCTACAAACCTGTTAATTACTCAATGTTCGGAAAGTCGAGTAGAGTCACTCCAGATTTTTTTTTTTTCTGAAAAATCACAATTTTTATTGAAATTACTTTCATTTGCATGAAGAGATATTTTATGTGTTACAGTATTTTTATAGTCTATTACAATCAATGTTATTTACTTATTAAGATTGGGTTGGGTTGTGAGATTAAAGGCAATTAATTGCACTAGGGTCCTAAGCCTGAGGGGAGTGCCCTCTGTGGGGGTCCTAGCCAGTATTTCAACAAATTTCTTTATTAAGATTGGACTTTAAAGTTTTAACTACCACATGATAATAAAAAGGGTTCAAATCACTATAGTGACATGACGATAGTTGTAGACAAGTCACTAACAAACATTGCTAAAATCATAGGCACGGACCGTAAAATTTTCACCTAAAACATTTATATATATATATATATATATATTTATTTATTCATACTAGGGCGCTCTGCCCCCTGCTCGTTCCGTTCACCAATCCCCGAGGGAGGCTTTTTCTCCCACCGACTCGCTTCACTTATTAACCCCTGTGGCGCTCTGCCCGACTATTCGCTTCTTTGCCCTTCACTGAATATTCATAGCGCATAACACAAGACAAAGGCAAAAAAATATGCTGTAGAAATCCCCATATTCAATGACAAATTAAAATACATAATAATTAATACTTTTTTTTTTTTTTTTTTTTTTTTTTTTAACGAAATATTATGCTAAAAATTAGTACAGCTAGATAATAATTTTACACATTCGAAAATATCTGAAAAGAAAAAAAGTTTGTTTTTAATATTATATATTTATACATTACTATTTGTGTTTATTATTAATATTATTATTAAATATAATGAGTTTGAATTTCAATGTAAAATACATTTTTAAGGCAAAGTATATCCGAAGTATTTTAAAATATGTTAAAAAAAAAATAATAATCATAATATATGCACTTTAAAGACAAAAAGAAACACAGTCAATTATACAGACACGACATTATTTACTTAAAAAGAACCAAATTCTGATCCCCCCCAAAAAAAGAACACACGCAAATATACATATAAACAACATAAGAAATTGCCAGTAAGAAAATTAATTTTCTAAAAGTAGAGAAAAAAAAAGATAGACATTTATTTATTTATTTTTTACACCATTGATCCGATTTCAATTTCCCTGTGGAAAATGTCATAAGAATGAAAGAACAACGATTTCAGAAACTTTTTGTAAAATGGCAAATAGAGTACCTTTATAAACTTGACGTCTTTAATAAATAATTTCGTTAATTAAGATGATAGGAATTTCTAACTGACTGAAATATCTCCCTTGAAGTATTCCGTAAACATTGATACCTTCATCGCGCGGAAAACCTTAACTGCCGCGAGGAGGTCGCAGACAAAAAAAAAAAAAAAATGACGTCAGCGACAGTAACTTTTTTTTTTTAACGTATAGAGATTAAAAATAAATAAATAAATGTATGTATATTCTTAGAAAAGGTGTACATAGACAATCTTTATGAAAATTTAAATTTGCATATTTCAAATAAATTTTTAACTTTAATTTTCCTTGTAAATACGTTCTAGGACTTCTTGGAAAGACATCCACAAGCTTAAGATCCTCATTTAGTCATTAGCTTTAGCCTTGACATATACACATACGTATAATTTTTTTTTTTTGAAAAAGCTAATAATAACAATAATAATTATTATTATTATTCTAGATTTGATTACCTTCAAATAAGATAAACACGATTTTCGTCAAAAAACACGCTTTTCAATTTTCATCCAGGAATAATCATCAAACTTTCAGCTTTAATTATGTGTTTGAATTTTGTTTCTGGAGATACACTCCTTCTCATAATTATAAGGACACCCATTTTTGTATATTAACTAAACACTGAACACTATTATTTAAACAAATATGTATTTTATTAATTTGAATTTCATTAATAGACGATATTTAAAAAGTTTTATTGTTTTTCTATGTTAAAAAACTTTAAATACGGTAAAAAAAAAAGGATTTTTCAGGTGTTTACAATTATAAGGACAGCTCGAATCTTAGTTTTTTTTTTTCAATTATTCTTTAAATTAATATGTTTTGGGGTCTCTTTTTAGGGTGAAACTGTCAGACATTCTCTCTGGTATATCTTAATATATATAAATCTCGTGTCACAATGTTTGTCCTCAATGGACTCCTAAACCACTTAACCGATTATAATAAAATTCGCAGTTCGATCCAACTTGAGAGATAGGATAGTTTAAATCTCAAATTATAGTCGCAATTTTAATTTATTGCTAATTATTTGTCTGTTATTATTTGACAGTCACAATTATCTGTTAACTCCAAATGATTCTAACAGATGTCGATACCTTTCGACTGGGTTGAAATGAAAGCTGAAATATATTTGGTGCTGCCATCTACACAAAGAATCTTCAACTTTTTAACCTATTAATAAATTTCGTATAATTCAATTATTTCCACTTTTTAAATTTTTGGTGTTAGCATAGCCGGCCACGTGTTACTTAGACTGAAGTGTAAATTGAATTCATATTATAATGAAGATAATACAGTGAAATTAACCCTGTTTTTTACTTATTTGTGCTTCATTGATCAAAACTTTATAATTTAATCTGTATATATATATAAATTACGTGTCACGATGTTTGTCCGGGGTAAACTCCTAAACTAAGGAACTGATTTTGATGAAATTTTGCACACTGTGTGCAGTTTGATCCAACTTGAGAGATAGGATAGTTTTTATCTCAATTTATTGTCACAATATTGTTTTATTGCAATTATTTGTTAATTATAGACCTTTATTAAAGTTGCTCCAAAATATCTGTGAGTTCCATTAATTTAATTGTTGCCAAAAAAAAAAAAAAAAAAAAAAAAAAAAAAATACGAGTTCATTTTCTTTCGACATAAAAATAAATACATTTAATCAAACGTGAACGTTAAAAAATTATAAAAAGTTAAATTATGCATCTCACGAAAATTGACGTCATAATCAATTTAAAGATTTTATACACATTGATAAAGTGCTAATGTAGTTCTATCATAGATATAGTAATATATATAGATCTCTCATCCCCATGTTATCGTAGAAAGATTTTTGATGCCGAAAAAAGATAAAAAATAAAAGCTTTGGAAACAGCCATTAAGTGGTATTGAAAAAAAAAAAAAAAAAAAAAAGAAAAGAAAAAGAAAAGAAAGAAAGAAATATGAATTTGAAACTGTATCTGGAGTCTTCCATTCCCCTTTAGCAAATAAATTATTCATAAATTTTATTTGCTAAAATATTAGTATGTATTCCCGTGTGTATTCACTCGGGGAAAGACGGCCATATTTTGGTAAAAACGTCGTCTTTTCCCAAATGAAAAGGAATAACTTTTTTCTCCCCAATGATCACTCTATTCTATATATGCTATACTATATCTATGAGTTCTATACGCAAGCGAAGTGTGACTCACTGACCGTCTGTGCAGCCAAGAAAAAGATTTCCTATGTTAATTGCCCACTGGATTTTTTGTAAGAAATTATTAAAAATCGAGGAAATTTATTTCCCGATTTTAATCCTTATATTTGGGTATAGATATGTATTAGTTATCGCGGGTGTTAGATTGAATTATTTTGCTGTCAAATTGACAAAATTTTAATTTTAAATTTTTAAACTCTGTCGCCCTTGGCTTTTTTTATTATTATTATTATTATTTGGCGATCAAAAGCGTAACACGAAAATATACATGCCAGATGTATGCATTGTACGAAATGTAATATGTATTATTCATTGTACGTATGTATGACATGTAATATGTATTGTACGAAATATTGTTTCATATTATTCATTACTCTTTTAATATAAGTTGTTAAAATAACCATGATTTTTGAAAGGAATTAAATATTTTCGCCAGATAATTTGGCGATATTCTTTTTTTTTTCGCCAAGGATGACAGAAATGAAATCTATTCCGCTGCAAAATATTAGTATCTTACATCAGATATTTTATTTAGACATTTGAAAACAAATTTGACTTCAAACTATGATAGAATATTTATCATTTTCCTTTTAATTTGTATATTATTAGTATATTAAAATTTAAAAGCATGGTATATAAAAAGTTTTTTTTTTTTTTTTTTTTTTTTTTAAATCTTATAATTATTCTTATCTTAATCCTCAATGTTTCCCATCTTTATTGACTTGAATTTACTATTAAAATTTTAACATACTCAAAAACTTCTCATCACTTCGTTAAAATACACTAAACTTTTCCAAAATCTTTTTGTATTTAAAATGATACATGTATTTACTTTAAATGTCCAATATTTCATAAGATTTCCAATTTTAAAGTTTTAAAATATTTATCAAATTTACTTATTTTTCTGGTTTAGCCTTATTGTTTTCCCTTTTATAACTACAGCTGTTGCCCTCTTTAAAATATTTAAAATGATGAGGTCATTTAATAGTAAAATTATCCATTATAGCATATATTATATTTCACTCCTCCATAAAAATTGATTTTAAAATCGTCTGTTTCTTTTATACTTTAATTTTAATAGAATTTTAATAGAATTTAATTTATATATTAGTCATTTTAGCAATTTTATCCAAAGTAGCATTAGAAATAATATATATCACTTCTCCATTAAAATTTATAGGACCCTACAATAAAATTAATTTGTGCTTAATATCAACACTACGAAAATTTTTATCAATCGCTTCCAAATTTTGACCTAAGTTTCAAATCTCAACCCTGTGGGTTTTTACATCGGCTACAACGTTTTCGTCTTTGTTCGTAAATAATAATTTAACTGTACTAAATAGTTTACAGCCGTATAATTCAACGTATAACTTAGTCACAGCAACGCGTGGCCGGGTCTGCTAGTACATATATATTTTCTTTAATATTCAGTTTCAATGCCATTTCATATAGCATAGATGATTTTCTGAATACATTTAAACTATTTAAAATTGCTTTACGCTTGCATGCGCTTTTCTAATATAAGTTAATATTTTTTTCAACATTTAGGCCACGAGAAATGCAACAATAAAGAAGTTTCTTTCTTCAAACTATTTCCTATTGCTCTAGAAGTAGAGCAAAAATGTAAAGTCTTGTTGAAAAAAATATTATTACCACATAAAATCTAACAAAAATCTGAGAATTCCAAGTTTAAAATTTGCGGATATTCACTTGATGTTCATAATAATAGAAAAAATTACTAAATTCATTCTGCCTTCGGTAGAAACAGCTCCCCAAAGCACCATAGATCCACCTTTAAAATGCCCGATGCATATCTGCCTTTAAAAAATCTGCTCTTTCTTTCGCTATTTTCAGATCGTGTCAGTAACTGTTAAAACCATTTCATTAATCAAGAATAAAATATTTTCATCCGAAAATGCAACATTTTACCATTTAATATTGTCTTTATTCAACTTTAACAAAGACGTTCTTTCCCCCATTAAATGCTTATTGATTATTACAGGTTTTTTATTCCTTTTAACATATTATTAATTATTTTAAACATGCACAGATGTGGACCCCAACCTTTCCTTAAAAATTACGAGCAAATTCAGCAGCAGTCATTATGAGTATAATATTATGAGGAATTACGAGTCTTCGATCTCTGTAAAACAACTATGGTTTTGTATCAGATCTCTCTCCTATCGAACCAGCAGTTCAACGTTTGATCACATTTCCTTCAGCAATTTTAGATCTTCGAATTTCATCAGAAATTTGGCGGATTGAAATTATTCTTCCACATAAAAAACACATTTATCATACTTCACTACTTGAACGTTCTTTTTTTCGAGGAATTATCAGTAATGTCCGTCCAAGACACATTGAAGGCTTATATATGAATTAATCTAGCCCAGTAGTTAACGAATTCGCATGTCAAATGTAATTTATCCGCTTGTAAGTTAAATAAAACGAAGAAATATTGATTGTCCCTATAATTATGAACACCTAAAAACGTGGAGAAAAAATATTTTGCATTATTTTTTATTAATTTTGTTTCATATTAAAAAAATTATAGCAGTTTTGGTTTTTAGAATACTAGATATATTAAGTGCACTTAGTATAATCTTGTTCACAATCATTTTTACATTGGTATTTCAAAATATAAAGTGTCCTTATAAATGTGAGAAGGAGTGTAGAACCCGACCTAGGACTTTTAAAAAATACGCGACAGTACAAAATAAAAATTTTCTATGTATACGATTTGCCACAAAACATATTTCCTACGCTCCTACTTTAAAAGTTATAAAATGTAGCATACATGTTTGTGGTGTCATGATCCAGCTTTTGAATTGTTCTTATAAACATATCTTAAAATTTGTTTATTTTCTGAAGTTAAAAATTTAGAAATGTGTCGGAATTTTCGGAAAATTTTCAATACAGTTAGTTTGATAGCACATAACTCCTAAACCACCATGTACAAACTTAGTAGTACAAATCCTAAAACATACTTTTCTGAGTAAAATGCTTTTTAAAATTTTTAAAAATATTGTTTTACGTTTTACTTAACGGCCCTCTTCGCTTACCGTCGCCGGAAGCCCGAGCCAATGTTATTCTATGGGGAAATTTTCTTTACAAATAGCTTATTAACCAATACATATTTTTAAATTCTGTTTTCACATTCAGAAAATTCCTAGCTGTTAAATTGACGGACCTTTCTTAAAAACGTATTTTTTAAATTTTTAATATTTTATTTTGAACTTGCAAAATGAGAAAATTTTACATATTAAAAATTCGTATTTTGCAGCTTCAAAATAAAATATAAAAAATAAAAAAAATAATTAAAAAAAAAAAAAAAAAGTCCGTCAATCTAACAGCTGGGAATTTTCAAAATGTGAAAACAGAATTTAAAAATATGTATTAGTTAATAAGTTATTTGTAAAGAAAAATTTCCCATAGAATAACATTAGCTTCGGCTTCCGGCGGCGGTGAGTGAAGAGGGCCCTTACTTGTCAGTTTTTAGGCAAAACATAGGTGTTTTTACTAAATTTTTTATAATTTTTTTAGACCTTTCTTATATATCATAAAACTTTTTAATACAAATGAAGAAATTTGAAAGAATAAAACTTTAAAAAATGCATCATAAAAAAAAAAAAAAAAAAAAAAATACGTATTGTGAGGCCTGAAAATCCATCAATGTTTTCAACACTTTTCCTTAATAACTACTTTTTTTTTTTCTGTGAATGAAATGTTGAAAGAATTCAGAAAATTTTAATCGATTTTAAAATCTGTATGCATTTGCATTTTGTCTTACGATATATCTATGATTTAAATCTATATCCATAGGTGATACCTATCTAAATCGCGAACTTTCATTGACCTAGAATATACGTCCAAACGTAATCTGAATGTTTTGACTGAACTTATTGACTATTACTTTGAAGGCAACGTGAATCTATAATAGATTGTCAGAAACTCCCAATTTACTGAAGTATTTAGTTCATCAGAAATAGTTAACACATTCAAGTCAAGGTCAATTTTAGAGAGATGAAATACACTGCGTTACAAAAAAAAAAAAAAAAAAAAAGAGCTCTGATACCATTCTTGCTGATTCTTATGTAAAATGACCTCTTGAATCTGAATATGATCCCAATTTTGCCCTGTCACCCACCGTTTCCTAGAGACCCCCTCCTCAATTTTTATCACTGTACGATAATTTTATGACCAGGAATTTGATTTGGAGAATGAAAAGAAATTAACTTAACACCTAAAAACGAAAAAATATAGCTTGTTTTTAGGTGTTAATTTAATAAATTAATTTAATAAATAAAATTAATAATAGATTAAAAAATATATAAGAAATGTAATATATAATTTCAGTGGCAACTCCCCCCCCCCCCTAAATTTTCCCCTTGCCGCAAATGTTCATGTTTTAGAATTTTCCAACTCCGCAGCCCCTCAGAAGATATTTAACAGTTAAAATAGCCCCCCCCCCCTCCCTCCTTTTAAAAATCGAATTTATAGCCATAAAATCACCGAAAAGTGATAAAAATAGGGGGGGGGGCTGTCTCTAAAAAACGGTGGGTGATAGGGCAAAACGGGCATCATATTCGGATTCAGGAGGTCATTTTACAGAAGAATTTGCAAAAATGGTCTTGGAGACAATTTCATGCCAAGTGATATTTATAATGCACAAAGTTCTACATATGCTAATATCCCTAAAAGAAGTATTTTACTTTAATCATTAATATTTCCAATTAATAATAAAATTAAATCTATGCATGTAAAAACTATGAAGGAATTTAGTATGTATATGAATGGAATTGGTTGGTTGACTGATTAACACCAAACATATGCTGCACTATAAACTACTGGCGACAATTTCCAAGTTACATGCTGTGATTTTATAACAAAAAAATGTTAAGTGACAAATGAAAAACGCATAGAATTAAATGAAAAATCTATTTTATCCACGAATATGAACTTCACACCATTGAGAAATTCCAAGCTTTTTGGAGTAACAAGTCACGAATTTAAATGTATCTCTATACTAATTCTATAAAAGCACTAATATGCGAAGCAACGCAACTTATATTTTATTTTGTGCCTGTTGAAAACAAATAAATAAACAAAAGTTTTCTTTTAGAAATTTTTGCTCATCAATCTTGAAAATTCATTTCAGGTAGATTGGAGTGGAAGGCTGATTTTTTATACCAACTATGGGAAAAATACCAGAGCAGGAATCGAACCTGGGTCCTCCGATTAACGCGCAGATGCTCTACCACTGAGCTACCTTGGCTAATAACCAACTCAGCATTTCTCACATAATACTCAGTGGTACAGAGCATCCGCGCGTTGAGTGGAGGGCCCGAGTTCGATTTCCGGCTCTGGTATTTTACCATGTTTTTATTAACTTCGATTCTTGTTTGTTTGTGTGTTTGCCAGGGACAAATCTTGCAATCGATTTTTAACTAACTTCCCGACTAGCTAGATATTTGAAATTTTCAGGACAGCTCACAACACGGTGACAATACATTTTTCTAATAATTTTAGTCAACTATTTCAAGTCCCGCTGCCTTCGGCAGCGCTTATATTATTCGACAGAAAATTTATTTAACTAACTTCCCGACTAGCTAGACATTTGAAACTTTCAGAATAGTTCAGAACACGGTGAAAATGCATTTTTTTAAATACCTTTAGCCAACTATTTCGGGTTCCTGCTGCCTTCGGCAGCGTTACCAGTACAAAGAATGCAATCGATTTTTCACTAACTTCCCGACTAGCTAGATATTTGAAACTTTCAGGATAGCTGAGAACACGGCGGCAATACATTTTTTTTAATACTTTTAGTCAACTGTTTCAGGTCCCTACTGCCTTCAGCAGCGTTCATATGATTCAACAAAACATTTATTTAACTAACTTCCCGAGTAGCTAGACATTTGAAATTTTCGGAATAGTTCAGAATACAGTGAAAATGCTTTTTAAAAATATTTTTATCCAATTGCTTCGGGACCCTGCTGCCGTCGGCAGCGTTTCCAGTACAAAGCTTGCAATCAACTTTTAACTAACTTCCCGGCTAGATAGCCATTTGAAACTTTTATAATAGCTCAAAAGACGATAGCAAGGAATTTTTTTAATACTTTTATCCAATTGCTGGGGTTCCGACTGCCTTTAGTAGCGTTTATATGATTCAACAGAAAATTTAAAAACATGGTTTATAATTTTTTTTTAATCTTATAATTATTTCAATATTATGTGAGAAATGCCGAGCTGGTTATAAGCCAGGGTAACTCAGTGGTAGAGTATCCGCGCGTTAAGCGGAGGACTCGGGTTCGATTCCCGGCTCTGGTATTTTCCACCGGATGTACCTGCGTCTGCAGACTAGGTGACCTTGCCAACGAATATTATGTGAGAAATGCCGAGCTGGTTATCAGTCAGGGTAGTTCAGTGATAGAGCATCCGCATGTTAAGCAGAGGGCTCGGGTTTGATTCCCGACTCTGGTATTTTTCACATGGTTGATATGAAAAGTCAGCTTTCCACGAGAATCTATCTGAAAAGAAAAAGTTTTATTTTTTGAGTAATCGTCGATATATCTACAGAATTTTTTTTTTATGCATATGTTAAAATAGATAATATTTCATCATTTTAATATTCAAAAAATAAGAAGCACGTCCATGATAATAAATATCCACAATTAAACAACAACAACAACAACAACAATATGAACAACTAAAGATTACATATTCTGAAGATAAAAATAACAATAAATCTGTAATTAATAGTCGAGAGTTTCTTAGTTTAAGGTGAAAATATTTGTCTATAAATGCATTTAAAAGCATTGACCTACTTTTTGCTCCTTTATTGAGGATATAGGTTCATTTAATTCATCTTTTCTCGAAATAACAGAGTATATCCAATAAAATAACCATTTTTTAAGATCCTCATAATAGTTATTAACCATAAAATAAATGATATAAAAATGAAAATAAATTATTTACATTTACGGTTACAGTGTAAAAGATGATGTCACACACATTCTGATTCCTCCATTCACCATTTAAACTTTTACTGACTTTTTAAACTTTAATGAGATTAATAATACTCATCTTTAAATTCTTTTTGACGTCATTCATCGTTGCGTTCTATGACATTAAAATTTTTACTAATAAAAAAAGAAATAAAGAAATAAACAACCGGTTACAACTTGATAGACCGTAAACTCGAAGTTACACTTGAAGTCATCTTTATACGCATTTGAACTCTCCTTTTCTTCATGGAGATTTCTAATTTAATTTTGTTATTCATTGTTTCTTCTCCTAAAACCGGTGCTTAAGAAGATGGCGGTTACTACAAAGCGTTTTAATTACCATATTTTCCTTTGTATAACCCGCAGGTGATATAAATAGTTTTTACATCAGAAATTTTACAAAAGAAATGGAAAAAGGAATTAGTTTATTTCATTCATTCAGGTCAAGAAGACAAACGACACTTATTTTTCAGTTTTCATTTTGTCTACTTTTTAAGTCATCTGTTCAAAGTTTTCTTGTACTGTTTGCTTTTTATGTCGCTTTTTGTCGCGAGGGTGTATTTATGGGCGGCCAGTGTAATAAATACAGTCGGTAACAAAAGTATCCGAACACTAGCAAAAATTCCTATATAGAAAAAGTAGAGTTAATACTGTTTTGTTAAATAAATCCTTGTCGAATCATGTTCTTAGACTGATTAAAACCATGATTCAACAAGGATTTATTTAACAAAACAGTACTAACTCTACTTTTTTACATAGGAATTTTTGCTAATGTTCTGTTCGGATACTTTTGTTACCGACTGTACACACAGACACCAAAATATTTGAATCTCAACAGAATGGCCCACTCTTCGTCAGATATTTGCTTACTTTACTAAAATATAACAACAAAATTACTGAGAAGACGTACGTACAATCGGTAACAAAAGTCTCCGAACACTAGCAAAAATTCCTATATAAAAAAGTACACTTAATACAATTTTGTTAAATAAATCCTTGTCGAATCCTGTTTTTATATTGACTAAGAACAGGATTCGACAAGGATTTATTTAACAAAACTGTATTAAGTGTAATTTTTTTACATAGGAATTTTTGTTAGTGTTCGGAGGCTTTTGTTACCGACTGTAGTAATTACCACACAAAATACAAAACATGTCGAAATTCTTTTATGTAGCGATATAAAATATTTATTAATTTTATGCGTATCATTTTTTCGACAGAAATTGTGTTTTTAAGCATTTTAATAATGCATGTTTATTTCATTGTTCTGAATGCAATGTAAAGATCTTAAAATGCACTAAAAAGAAATGCCGTAAAACTACAACAACAAATTATTTTCAAAATTGACAATTAAAATCTTGACATTTACATGCTAAAATAAATTATTTCTTTATTTATTTTAATTGCTTATTAAGATAATAGGGAATCCCCATGTTAACATGCAAAGATATTTGATGCCGAAATATTTTTTTGGCATCAGCCATTGCCTCTTATTGAAACTCGGCAATTGTAATAGAATAGAATGCTGATGAATTTTCAAAATGTCGGAATATTACGTCTTTTAATTCTTCTAATAAACTTATGAAAAGAAATGGGATAAGTTATCATAAAAGTAAATTACATTTGGCTAAATTATGAAAAATATAATTTTTATTATCAGTTGCTTTGTTATTATTATGAAATGAAAACTGTTTTGGTTTTTAATGGAATCCTTTTTTTTTTTTTTTTTTTTTTTTAAGTTTGATATTTTTTAAGATTTTATATTAGTAAGTAATATAGAATTTTCAAAATTCTTTTAAATAAAGTTAGCAGCGGCGCAGGTAAAAAACGTTAGTTTTAGTATATAAAAAGAGCTAAACTTTAAATATTAACTAAACTAATAGATATAGTAAAAAAAAAAAAAAAAAAAAAAAAAAAAAAAAAAGAATTTGAAGTTGTATCTGCAGTTTTTCGTTCACCTTCATAAATTATTCATAAATTTTATTTGCTAAATTATCTGTGTGTATTCACTCGGAGAAAGACGGCCATTAACTGCTCAAAATGGCCGTCTTTCTCAAAGTGATAAGGAATCACCTTTTCTCCCTCCATGATCAATCTATGTCTTATTACTATATCTAAGACTACTATATAACAGGCTGAATCATTCGCCGCCATTTGTCCGTCAAGTCCGTCATTGCTAAACCTTACTACTATATAAGACTGTTATATGAGACTATTATATAGTAGTTTTAAGTTTAGCAATGACGGACAACTATATAAGATTATTAAATGAGACTATATAAGACTATTATATGGTAGTCTTAGGTTCAGCGATCACGGACTTGACGGACAAATGGCGGCGAATGATTCAATCTGCAAGTACCATCGTTTAGAGAGACGTCATCAAATCAGTGTCCAGCCAGACTAAGACTCTAGTCCAGACCCTGCAAGCAACATTTTTTTCTCTTCGCGGCGGCCGCGATCTGACTGATGTGCCTTAATGATACGATATAATTTTGTGTGTCTCTGTACATGAGCCGGATATACTATACACGCCAAAAACTATAAAGCTAATTTCATGTAATAAATAAATATTTATAAATCAATCGAATATTTTTTGTGATCGTGATCGCGGTACAGACAAATGTTGCCCATACAGATATGCCTATATCTATATCAGCTATATCTATATGTACATACATACATACATCAAAAACATTTTAAGTTTTAACAGGGATTTCTCAATGACGTTTGGGCAGTTAATTAAACAAAAAATTAACAAAATATGTCTATAGCAAAATTCGGTCGTGGCAATAATAAGAAATAAAAGACATAAACAAAAATAACATTTGAATAAATAAAACTTTTGCTGTCAAGTTATATTAGAAGTTATGTCACCAAAGATCAAATTTCTTGCAGTAAATCAAATTTCTTCATTTTGATTTTTCAAGATAAAATATTTTTGTTATATTCTTTTTCTAATAACTCCTTTCTATTATTCTAAAGGCTTTTCAATGATAAGAGCTTTTGTTTATCTAAATTTTCTTTTTCTTTTGTTTATTTCTTTCTCTCCTTCCTTTTTTTTTATTTATTTTTTCCCTTCCATAGAATACTCAGGATAAATATTATTAAGATCACAAAATGACAATAAACCGAACAAAAACAAAAGACAGGAGGCCCTCTTTATGTCAGGTTCTAGCAGACCAAAGCAGTTGGGTCAGTGAGTTCAGCGTCGGTCAGCACCTGAACAAGTTCAGCAAGTTAACGACATTTAACCTTTATTTTACATTGAGCAAAATAATGAAAATACCTTACATTTTAGACTGATTTTTGTTTCAAATTTTGAGATTGTTTAAGCATTTTAAAATGAAATGGCGAAACGTTTAATTGTTTATTATTTATTGATTTATAGTTTTGAGATGTACGCATTTTCGAATGTAATTACTGTGATTATTGTATTATCTTTTAATAATTTTTTAAGTGAGAAAAATTAATTAATTTATGAATTAGACAATTTTTAGTTAATAATAATTCAGAAGTATAGTCTAATTTTAGATATTTTAAATTTTGATAATCTGTATATATTATAATTATATAATCAATATAAAGATGGAAATGTTTTATATTAAATTTAAATTATTTATAATAATAAAGATATAAATAAGCTAATATACTTAAATTGTGACTTCTTTGTGGGGTGCCGACTTTTTGAATATATATTTTATTATTTTGAAGAATATTTTTATTTATAAGTTAAAGGTAGGTAAGTTTGCGCGCAATTCAAAAGAATGATATAAAAAATATAAATATAAATTTTTTCTTAAACATTTGAATTCATTTGTATTCTATGCATTTCCATTATTATTTTGTTTTTGTGCTAAAAATTAAAACAACAGCTGTAATAAATCCAAGAGAGCTATTATTATCTCTCCTTATAGGGTAGGAGAGATTGCGCTTAATTATAACTACAATTAAATTGTTGACAAGAATAATTGCAGTTAAATGAAATTGTTATAAGGTTTTTGTGAACAAATATTTTCGTATTAGGAGTGGATATTTTAATTTAATATTTAAAAAACGAACAACAAAGTCAAAAATAAAGTAAAATAAATTAAAAATGAATTTAAAATTTTTATTTAAATAAAATTTTTAAAGAATTAGAAAACGAAAACAAAACCAGATAATAAGAAGTAATATTTAGTTACTAGATAGTACATTTCACTTAAAATTAATGCAGTTTCTTTTCAGTTTGAATTGTTTCTTATTTGTTGACTTAATCTGCCATTGTCCACAACCATTGCACTTATTGTTGTAAATGGTGCAGCTTTCTTGCAATCACCTGCTACAAGTGATGTATATTAAGTAGTCCATGAGAATTCGTTTAATTTAAAAAAAAAATATTTTGTAATACTACCATTCTATAGAAATTCCTAGGAAGAATTTTAAAAATTCAAGCAATCCTATTTGAAAACGTAACAAAATAACTATGTTTTATCGCTCGAAGCAATCAACATATACCTTCAAATCGGCATTCCACTATTGTTGTTGTGCAACTACTTGGAGTCTCAGCACGCCCACCCCGTTCTTTCCCGTCGATCCTCTATGTGCGCAATCTCTCCTAGCTTTACCTTAATATAATTTCACTGTAAAAAATTTCGTGTAAAATTACAAAACAATATTGAGGCAGCTTACCATATAAAGAATTACCACAACCATGAAGAGAAATGTTACTACCAGTTATACCTGTGCAACCATAGCATAAGTGTAAGGTCACACAGTTACAGCTGGTAACATTTCTCTGTATAGTTGTGGCAAGTAGGCTGCCTCAATATTGCTGTGTAATACAGCATTTTTTTTATAAACAGTATAGAAAGTATGCGGAAGTAGTTTATATTAGTAAAATTTTAATTTGTATTTGATTTTCATATGAATTAAACCATAGCCTCCTAAACTAGAGGACTGTCGCGTGGCTCAGAATCTTTGCAACAATTCAATCGGTAGGCAGCGCCACCTAGTGTAGATTGCGCGACTTTTTTATTCAACAGCCACCAAAATTTTTAAAAGTGAGATTTGATATACATGAAAGGCAAATGGAATCGAAGAACCGTCGATTTAATATATCATATATCACTTCTTAAAATTATTGGTGACAAATGAATAAAAAAGTCGCGCAATCTGTACCAGGTGGCGTTGTCTACCACTTGAACTGTTGTCAAGTTTCCGAGCAACGCGACAGGCATCTAGTTTAGGAGGCTATGATTAAACAATAAATTTATTATATTACTTAATTCATACAAACTTCTGTTATAAAATCGATCTTTAAAATCATAGTTTTAATGTTTATTGGTATTTTTAACGTAATTCACTAACTCATACATGCATGGTATTCTTTAAACAATATATATTAATACTTTAAATAGTTAATTGATAAATTTCATTCAAATTATAAAAAAGAGTATATTGTTTGTCATACTGCAATAAGTATTACAACTAGCAGTTATAGCACGGAATTTAATTGGATTTTTATGAAATTTTGGACTAAGTTCTAGATAAGGATAGTTATACAGTTAACATATGGAAGTTTTAAGAGTTTGTAAAATGCATGTATATGTAGAGTATTGATAATTGTAATGCAGACTATTAAATCAAAATTTTGATTATTGGTAATAGTAATAGATGAATTTAATAATTTATGATGGTATGATTTACATATTATTGTAAAAGTTTTCGTAGATTTATCTGTATATGTTATTACAAAATTTTCTTGTAGGTTATATCAGTACAAAAAACCATTAGCGGCTTAAAAGTTTGTGACGCCGCTACATTGTGGCTATAAGAATTTGAAATATGAGTCTTAAAAATAATGATATTAAATTTTAAGTGACGCTTTGCAATTAGTTAAAATATACATAGATTTTCTTATTTGATCATTCACTTTTATCCTTTATTTATATTTATAATGCAAACGTAATATTTTAACTTGAAGATCAGACAGATATATAAAATACACACACTGATGCTTTTTCATTCGCATTTCAAATTCAAAATAACAGTTTTAAAAGGAATGATATAAAAATTCCAGTGGCGCCTCGGTGTTATTTTAAAAGATTTGTTTTTAGATTCCATTAAAATTACTTTTGTTTTGTCTAATAAAGTATATTTACACATTTAAACAGTGCTTTTAATTTTCAAATATACTGTCAAATAATTATACTTTCACTGCGTTAGCATTATAAAGTAAAATTATTTATTTCAATAAATTTATTTATCTTTTGCGTCACGCTATCCAAAACATAGTATCATAGTGTCCAACTAAGTGAAAATTTGCTCAAAGAGGTAGTGTGACGTAAAGAAAACATTTACACAAATTTTACTGCAGTTTTGGATAGCGTGACGCAAAAGATAAATCAATTTATTGAAATAAATAATTTTACTTTATAATGCTAACTCAGTGAAAGTATAATTATTTGACAGTATATTTGAAAATTAAAAGCACTGTTTAAATGTGTAAATATACTTTATTAGACAAAACAAAAGTAATTTTAATGGAATCTAAAAACAAATCTTTTAAAATAACACCGAGGCGCCACTGGAATTTTTATATCATTCCTTTTAAAACTGTTATTTTGAATTTGAAATGCGAATGAAAAAGCATCAGTGAGTGTATTTTATATATCTGTCTGATCTTCAAGTTAAAATATTACGTTTGCATTATAAATATAAATAAAGGATAAAAGTGAATGATCAAATAAGAAAATCTATGTATATTTTAACTAATTGCAAAGCGTCACTTAAAATTTAATATCATTATTTTTAAGACTCATATTTCAAATTCTTATAGCCACAAAGTATCGGCGTCACAAACTTTTAAGCCGCTAAGGGTTTTTTGTACTGATATCATTACTTTTTAGTGGTTTTTAATCAAAAAATTAAAACAAGTCCTTCTGGCTTCTAGGAAGGGTAAACTAATTTAATTTTTCTTATGAAGTTGTCACCATTTTTTTTTTCAAAATGGCAGCTACAATTCATTAATGGACTTAGTGGATTTATAAATGAAGACTATGTATATATGGAGTTTTAAGCAAATCGGTTCATAAAACCTTTCTAATGTAAATTTGAAATTTTCAGTGTGCTGGCACAGGGAAACAAGAGGGTGGATTAAGTTGGCAAATAAACATATCAAACACATTTCTGAGATAAATCTACACTACAAATTTAGTGTGAATTAATTCAGTATTTCAAACGTTATCATACTGACAAATTTTCAAGTAGCCTGCCACTTGGAAACAAAATGGAGAAGCTTCGCACTAGAAAAATTTATTGACTGGGATTCTCAAACTCTTAAAAAAAAAAAAAAAAGAAAGAAAGAAAGAAAGAAAGAAAAATAAGTGAAAATTTTCAAATTTAAGTTAGAATTACGTAATTTACATTTTGCAAATTTCTTTTTAGAGAATTACAAATTAAACAATTAAAAAAAAAAAAAAAAAAAAAAAAAAATCAAGTAAATGTTAAAAATAGAACTTTATATATTTTCTTTCCCCTTTTGAGGCTAAGTATACTGCTCCAATATTCACAATTTAAATTTTCATCAAAAGTGCAGGTAAAAATTACTTCCTATACATTTTCATATAAAACGGTTGGGGGAAAAAATAGACAAAATATAAATTAAGCTTTACATTTCTATAATTTTAAAAATGAGATAAAATCACCTGGAGAAAAATTTCATGGAAAATATAAGTTAAGCTTAAAAAAAAAAAAAAAAAAAAAAAAAAAAATGAAATTTCTGCGTAAAAATACTATTTTATAAATATATTTACAACTACAATAAACAAAAATCCTTCCTTTAATTTTAAATAATTATTTCTACATGTTTCGAAGCAATTAAAAGTTTTTTCTTTCTTTCTTTTTTTTTTTTTTAAGAAAAATAAATTAAATGTAGTGGCGCCATCTAGTAGTTTATATTCAAATCATATACATACAGATTTAACTTTTTTATTTTTTTTTTCGTTAAAAAAAAAAAACTTGTTTAGAAACAGGTAGAAATAGTTATTTAAAATTAAAGGCGGATTTTTTGTTTACTGTAATTGTAAATATATTTATGAAATAGAATTTTTCATGCACAAATTAATTGATTAAAAAAAGAAAAGAAAGAATAATTTTTTTTTAATAAATTATTATGGGTTTCAAAGTAAAGATTTTATTTATTTATTTTGACGTGTTTTTAATAATTGCTATTTGACACATTTTTCATGAATTTTAATAAATTTCATGAAAAATGAATTTTATTAAAACACTGTTTAAACACTGTTTATTAAAACACTGTTTTTTCTAATAAACAGTGTTAACAGTGTTTCATCCCCTAGTCATTATTGCTTTCAATAATAATAAAAAAAAATTGATTATGTTAATATTTAAAATATGTATCATTTTAAAGTCTGAAAATAAATAAATGAATAAACTCTAACTGTATTTTCAAAAGAGATTTTTAATTTTTAAAAATAAATAAATAAATAAATATATATATATATATATATGTATTTACGAAAGAGTATGTTTTAAATAAAAACGATAGATGGCGCCAAAACTCTATTTGCTGTTTTTTTTTTCCGCGCCGGGTTACATGAATAGGAATCGCAAATCATTGAGTTATTAAAAATCGATGTTCATGAATGATTAAAAATTTTTTCAATTAAAAAAATTGTAAATTCATCATTAATATGATAAAATGGAATATCTAAAATTACAAAATAAGGTAACGACACCAGTGCTCGTCACTCTTAGGGTGCTACCACGAACGCATCGAAATGTTTCGATGATCGAATGTGACGTCACTTTGACGTAATGTTTCGATGCGAATTTGAATTTTCGATCACTTCGTACTCTGAGCCAAGCGCATCGAAAAGTTTTGATGGTAAATCCATCGAAACACATTCGATGAGGAATATAGTGCTACCACGAACACATCGAAACGTTTCGATCGTCGAAAGATGACGTAGATCGAAACTCTTTCGTTACGACGGGAGTTTTTCGATAAATCGCATAAGCGGTACTCTAAAGTCATCGATCGAAAAGAGGGTTCGTTAACGAAAAGGAATAAGCTCCACCCAAGCGGACATGACGTCCACGATAAGGCGGAACTTAATTTGATTTCTTCTTCTTTTTACTCTAGCCAATGAAAATTCGAGAAATATTTTGGGAGATCTCTTTAAACAGTTAACTGTAATCCAGTTCATATGAATATTTGTTGATAAACAAGAAATCTTGTACTCATGAAATAAAAAACAAAAGAGAGTTAACAGTTATTTACTATTGTATTTCGCATGATTCATTTTATAAACATATCGAAATAGCCTTTGTTTTTAAAAATTGTTAATTTAAGTTATAAACGCATCTAAACCTTCAAGATGTGACATTAAAGTTAGCAGTAAAATTATTGAAGGGAATTCGTATTTAAAAGATGTACACCGAATTCTGTTTTGTTAAATAACTATATGTCGAGTCTTTATGCTGTTTATTAAAAAGTGAGACGATGATAAAAATTAGCGAAAAAACTAAAAAACAAAAGAAAATGGGGATATGTGATTCAATAATTTTGTTGCCGACTGTATACTCATTTTCTTTTATTGAAACAGGAAAATTGCTCTTCAAAATTAGATTATTTTCCTTCACAAGTCTCAGTAAATACTTATTTAAAAATGTACTTTTATGTACTAATGAATAAAATATTTTTCAGTAAATATTTTGCTCATTAGTATATAATTTTAAAATTTTCACATATTACTGTTCACTTTACTGCTATCCAGGTTTGTATTTCACTTGTCATTTTGGCAGTCAGCCTGACTCATATTTACAAATGTATTTTGGACTATTTTTAATTTAATTACTTTAAATATTTATGAAACTTTAGGATAAGATATCTTTTTAATAGATAGTGTAGTGAAACACTTTAAAATTTCTGTTGACATATTACAAATGCAGATTTTTGTAGATGCAGAAGGTGTTGATTAATTTTTCCTTTTTAAAAAGTTTTTATGCAAATAATTTCCATGTGAGTGTTAAAAGTAAAGTATAGAGGAAGTTCATAATAATTTTTGGTAACAGTCAATGTTATTTTTGTTCAAAGATTTAAACCTGTAAAGGAAAACTATTTTATTTTCAATGAAGTACTAATCTTGTGATTTATTTTCATGTTATGTATCATGATCATAAGGACATTAAATCCTTTTTGAATTTACAGTCCCCTTACACAAATACCCGTTTTATTATGTATTATACATTTCTATGGTGGCCTCACAAGATAGCTACAGCCCTGCCTTTTTACTCTGATGCTCTCACTAGTATATTTGTATGATGATTTTTTACTGTATTAATTGTGCAAAGTTATTAATAAAAAAACTCGTGGGATCAGGGGAAATTGTGTAGCCCCCAAGGAAGTCATGCTCATCAGGTTAAGAATTGCAACAAAGTCTCCTTACTTTTAATGTCTATTTCAAAGATAAAAAAATTCTGCCATTTGTGCTATCTCTATTTTTACACAGAAATTTTCACCATAAGAGATTATTGTATAAAAATAGTGGTAGCAAAAAAAAAATAATATTCTCTAAAAGTGTCATGAGAAAAGATGGAGACTTCAAGTTCTACAGATAACTAACTTGCACTTAAAAGCCATAATCTAATGGCGCCATACGAAAATTCTTTTATGTGTCAGAAAAAATTATCAGTTGATTGCCAGGAAAAAATTACAAAACAGTCAGTCAATTTGACGTATTGCAAAATTCGTCAGTATGTTCTGTAAAGAAAATCTCAAAATTTACTTGTCAATTACAAATGAAATAAAAATTTGCTGATTGTCAGAGAAAAAAAAAAAGAGTGATTTTCGCCTATTCAAAAAGGAGTTGTAAATTTCATACATCATACATCATAAATTTCAAAAATCATACAGCTAAAATCGGTACTTTCACAAAAATCTTAGTCCTCCCAGCAAAATCTAACATTTTTAATTAGCACATTTTCAAAGGAAAGTAATTCGTGCATTTCTGTTGATGCGATTTGCGAAGCAAGAATCATACAGAATGTTGGTTTTAATCTACACACAAGCGTTTGTTATGGGCGAGAAACAGTGCAGCATATGTAAACAAAACGATCCTTGTGTGTACTGTCCGTTTTCGTAAACCATGTCTACCTCTCGCGGAACGATCCTACTCGGAAAAGGGGTGATGCGTTGAATGAGATGGGCACTTAGCCAAATGCGCTTTTCGTTCTACACGTGTTCGTTTTCTTTTTACTTTTTATGAGTCTTCAATATTTATTTTACCTTTTTACGCGAATTTAAAGTTTATTCAATTAATTAACAATATTTTATTTAATGTAATTTATATGACAATATGCGCGAAAAATAAAAGGTGTAAAATAATCATGATAAAAAAATCTAATGATTTGATTTAAATACGATTTTCTGTAAATTTCTGTAAAATAGAGATCCAAAAATATGGTATTTTTATTTTAGCAGTATAATTTAAAAGAAAAAAATATATTACTTTTACTACAGGTAAAGTCTACTGTAAACGTTGTTCTTTTTCTCTTCTTTTATTAATGAATTATGTAAATTTTACCTAATTTAAGTCATTTTTAATTAATTTACTACTATAATCAGTGCATGAAACAAGTGTTCAGGTATGACAGATATAGTACGAATTTAGAGATCAAGTAAGCAAATAAAAATAATTTTAACTGAAAAAAAAAAAAAGAAGAAGAAAGAAAACATGGAATTTACTTTTAAGTTTACGGATTTTATTTTGCATCGAAGAATAAAACTGATCTTCTACACTTATTTAAAAATTACAAGGGGGAAAAATCAGCATTTTGCCTTTATACGAATATAACGAAGAAGTATCGCCTCAAAATTCAATAATGTCCTGAAAAGAAAAAAAAAGAAAAAAGAAACCGCAACTTATCTCTCACTCGTAAAATGTAAACATTCTCTCATCTTCTACGCTTCTACCCTATTTTAACAAAATCAATGCAGACCTCACGCATGCGCATAGGTGAGCAGGGTCACAGCTAACGAAAACAAACAATATCTGTACAGACACGCTCTGAAGTAGTGGCCATAGTGTACTGTTTGCTGATTCGTCAGGTGGTTTAACATTTTGGTGACTGTATGGTAATGTGTCTATCCTCCCTGGTACAAATCATGTATACTGCAGTGATACTAACACAAATAAAAACAACTTACACTATCTCTACTGAACTGTTTACTTCAGAGTGAAGTAAGTTTTGGATTTTGGTTCCTGTTCTGTTATAAGCCTCACACTAGCTGCTGAGAGTTAATTTTATTATTCTACTTAGTTCAAACTCCCCCCCCCCCATACACACAGAGAGAAAGAAAAAGAGTGCACTACAATTTTTCACAAAAATAAAATATAGTTAAGATTTTTCACAAAAATAGGTATTAAGTTTGAAATCTTAGATTGGCCCCTGTATTTATTAGCTTTTTAACCCAGAAGCACATGCTTTGGGCTTATTAAGCTTGTTTCCAATTACCAAAAATATTGGGGATCCTCCTGAATTAAACAGTGTAAATGGCAACATCTTTTCCTTCAGTACATTAAAAGAATATTGAATCATCACTGATGTAATATAGAGGATTTGCACATCAGTTTGCAAGCTGAGGGTTCCAAGTTTGTGTAATTGAGCTATAGAAATGTTGAAATAACAATCTAAAGGCTGCCAATTATTCTAGTAAAATAGAATGAATAAATGGAAGGTTGACTAGGGACCCTGTCCCAATAAAAAAGGACATTAAATCATAAGGACATTAAATCCTTTTTGAATTTACAGTCCCCTTACACAAATACCCGTTTTATTATGTATTATACATTTCTATGGTGGCCTCACAAGATAGCTACAGCCCTGCCTTTTTACTCTGATGCTCTCACTAGTATATTTGTATGATGATTTTTTACTGTATTAATTGTGCAAAGTTATTAATAAAAAAACTCGTGGGATCAGGGGAAATTGTGTAGCCCCCAAGGAAGTCATGCTCATCAGGTTAAGAATTGCAACAAAGTCTCCTTACTTTTAATGTCTATTTCAAAGATAAAAAAATTCTGCCATTTGTGCTATCTCTATTTTTACACAGAAATTTTCACCATAAGAGATTATTGTATAAAAATAGTGGTAGCAAAAAAAAAAAAATATTCTCTAAAAGTGTCATGAGAAAAGATGGAGACTTCAAGTTCTACAGATAACTAACTTGCACTTAAAAGCCATAATCTAATGGCGCCATACGAAAATTCTTTTATGTGTCAGAAAAAATTATCAGTTGATTGCCAGGAAAAAATTACAAAACAGTCAGTCAATTTGACGTATTGCAAAATTCGTCAGTATGTTCTGTAAAGAAAATCTCAAAATTTACTTGTCAATTACAAATGAAATAAAAATTTGCTGATTGTCAGAGAAAAAAAAAAAGAGTGATTTTCGCCTATTCAAAAAGGAGTTGTAAATTTTATCCATCGATCGCTGGGGAAAATATCTTACATTTAGTAAATATAAGAATAAATGTCTATAGACATTAAGAATGTAAACACAGACACAGATGGACAAATGTCGGTTTCACGCTGCTCCACTGTGCATATAGATTGCATTTACAAATTTTCTGTTTTAATAAAAAAATGAAATGTTTTTGATGCATAATGCTAATTAAAAAATTATGATCAATTTTTAAATGATCCTTAAACAACAACAACAAAAAAAAAAAAAAAAAAAAAAACTCAGAAACTTTATTTAATTTAAGGGGCGAGGCACTTTTTTTAAAGCTATTTTTGTATATTTATTATTTATATCCAAATTAAAATTTTTTTTACTTTTTTTAAATCAAATTAGAGAAAAATTACATGAAAGAAATGGAACAGATTTAGTATAGAATTCCGTGAGCAAAATATGAAATTTAGCACCAAAATAATTCGGAAATTCTTGCCAAGGACTTTACTTACAAAACTGCGATAAATATTTTAATTCATGGCCAAAATGTCAAAATAAATTTAAAAGTTGCCAAGAAAATCTTATGCTAAAGCTGGGTGAAATTGCAGATAGTGGTGCCCCTTGGCACAGCTTAGCGACTTTTGCAGCGTGATCTGTGCCAGCTCGTAGGCATAATTTACTTTCCAAATGTAAATCACACCAATGAGCTAACATGGATTGCATCAAAAAATGTCAGATTCAGTCTAATAAAGAAAAGTGCTAAAATATATATTTTTAAAAGAAAAAAATTTAAAGGCTTCTTTTTTTTTTTTTTTTTTTTGCCATGAAAATCTGTAGATTAAAGTGGTCAGTACTTCGGTTTATGCTCACATTCCAAACATCAAAACAGAGGAGGGAAAAAAATGTTACTGAAAACCGTTGATTTGTTATTTATGAAAATCTGTACTGTCACAATCAATATTTTAATGTGTGCTTACTTCAGAAACATTAAGATTAAAATAAAATAATTAAAAGATAAAAAGTACTTTTTTAATGTATCATGTTTTTAAATTTTCTGAACACCCCAAAACATGTAAATCAGGTGAAATCTCGACTTCCACTTTCGATAATATAAAAGAACTTTAAAATATCTTTCGAATGATCTATTAAAAATAATTTAATCATAATTAGAATTTGAAATATTGAAATTTTAAAATATCACAGCGCCATCTGGCGGTAGAAATTTCTGTAATCTACTGTTCGATTCAAAATCAACAAAGCTTTCTAATGATGTATTACTTAATGAAATTATTTTAATTAGTAGCTGAGATACAAAAGAAAACCCATTCAGGAGACCTCAAAATGTGTAAATCGGGTAAAATCTGGAATTCCACATTCGATAATATAAAAGAACTTTAAAATATCTTTTGAATGATGTATTAAAAATAATTTAATCATAATTAGAAATTGAAATTTCAAAATATTACAGCGCCATCTGGCGGTAGAAATTTCTGCAAGTTACTGTTTGAATCCAACTCAACAAAGCTTTCAAATGATGTATTACTTATGAAATTATTTTAATTAGTAGCTGAGATACAAAAGAAAATCCATTCAGGACACCTCAAAATGTGTAAATCAGGTGAAATCTCGACTTCCACTTTCGATAATATAAAAGAACTTTAAAATATCTTTTGATTGATGTATTAAAAATAATTTAATCATAATTAGAATTTGAAATTTTAAAATATCACAGCGCCATCTGGCGGTAGAAATTTCTTTAATCTACTGTTCGATTCAAAATCAACAAAGCTTTCTAATGATGTATTACTTATGAAATTATTTTAATTAGTAGCTGAGATACAAAAGAAAATCCATTCAGGACACCACAAAATGTGTAAATCAGGTAAAATCTCGAATTCCACTTTCGATAATATAAAAGAACTTTAAAATATCTTTTGAATGATGTATTAAAAATAATTTAATCATAATTAGAAATTGAAATTTCAAAATATTACAGCGCCATCTGGCAGTAGAAATTTCTGTAAGTTACTGTTCGATTCCAACTCAACAAAGCTTTCAAATGATGTATTACTTATGAAATTATTTTAATTAGTAGCTCAGAAACAAAAGAAAACCCATTCAGGACACCTCAAAACGTGTAAATCAGCTGAAATCTCGAATTCCACTTTTGATTCTCATGGAAAGCCTTCGCTGACGATGACATGAGTTTCATGTTTTTTGTTCACCCAAAGGTGCTCAACGCACCTAAAGAAGTTTTCACTTAAAAAATACATTGTCACTGTGTTCTGAACTATTCTGAAAGTTTCAAATGTCTAGCTTGTCGGGAAGTTACATGATTTCAAAAAATATAATAAACGCTGCCGAAGGCAGCGGAAACCCAAAACAGTTGGCTAAAAATATTTTTAAAAATGCATTGTCACCATGTTCTGAATTATTCTGAAAGTTTTGAATGTCCAGCTCGTCGGGAAGTTACATGACTGCTTAAAAATATAATAAACGGTGCCGAAGGCAGCAGGGATCTGAAACAGTTAGCTAAAAGTATTTTAAAAAATGCATGGTCACTGTGTTCTGAGCTATTCTAAAACTTTCATATGTTTAGCTTGTCGGGAAGTTACATGATCATTGAAAAATATAATAAACGCTGCCAAAGGCAGCGCGGACCCGAAACATATGGCTAAAAGTATTGTAAAAAATGCATTGTCACCGTGTTCTGAACTATTCTGAAAGTTTCAAATATCTAGCTAGTCGGGAAGAAAGTTAAAAATAAATTTTCTTGTTGAGTCATATAAACGCTGCCTAAAGCAGCTGGGATTCAAAACAATTGGCTTAAAATATTTTAAAAATGCATTGTCATTTTCAACCTTTAGTTTTTATAACTAGAGGACACAACTTTCTACCCGTCTCCAAGAAAAGTAGAACTATTATATCTGGAGTTACATAACAGTGTATTTCCTCACTAAATATTTTTCTTCGTAGAGTGAGCAAAATGTTTCTCTAGCATTGGCTAACCCTAGCATCAGGCTTATCTACTGTTTTCTTTTTTACTGTCGCAATTTCCACCTTTCTACTCATGAATTCCACTAAATTCTTAATGTTTACATCTCAAAATTATGAACTGCTGGATTTATTTTTTATTATTTGGCTATTTTTATTAAGTTTTTTCAGTTTTTTTTAATGCTTTGTTAGTTCAGGAAAAATTACTAAATAATCATGAAATCATAACCAATCACAAATAAAAAATAAAACTTACAGCACACAATCACAGTCACACTGCATAAATGCTCAAAATTCCCAATCGCGGGAATTAGCAATGTGTATGTCTGTATGCTTCGCATAGATAGGGGGAAAAAAAGAACACTGGATACTCATATCTCAAAATGCATGAAACTTGAACATGTAAAACATTTTCTAGTTCAGCAGTCAGTTAATAAAACTTAGAACATACAATCACATGAAGATATAAATACTCAAAATTCCAATTCGCAATATCAGTATCATGCCTGTACACTTTGCATAGATGAAAAATTAAAAAAAAAAAAAAAAAAAAAAAAAAAAAAAAAAAATGGATATCCCTATCTCAAAACACATGGAACTCAAAGTTTTAAAAACTTTGCAGTTTAGTAGTCACTAGTCAGTAATATGTACTTATGACTACACTTCGCTTACATGATAACGAACAAATAAAAAAATAAAAATAAATAAGCATCATTATAGATACCTCTATCTTAAAATACAATTTTTTGTTGAAGCAATCAGTAATATGCACGTCTGTACACTTCACATACATGAAAATCAAATAATAAACATTACTGGATACCCATATCTTAAAATGCATAAAACTTAAAAATATACAAAATTTTGTAATGCAGCAATATGCACGTCTGTATGCTTTGTGTACATAAAAAAAAAAAGAAAAAGCAACAGTTTAAACAGTTTTTAACCAACAAAAATCACATTTTATAAACTATTTAAAAAGCACAAAAATACGTAATAATCAAACATATTTTTCAAAAAACAAGTAAAGCAAAAATTCATGGATATTTAGATATTTTATAAAATAGAAAATCACAGCTCACTTACCTCTGTTTCATGTCTCTAATTCATGAAGCACCTTCGCCTTTGATATATACTCCCCCCCCCCTCCTCCAAACTTCCTTCTGATTTAATGTCAATATCTGTCATTTGATTGGGGGGGGGGGGGGATAACCAAATGACTACTAGAAAACCTCAACCCTTTCTTTACATTATGACACATATTATGCCTCTTTTCTTTCACTTTAAAACAATTTCTATACATCCATGCAAAACCATTGATTTTAACTTTACATTCTGTTAAAATCATATTTTCATTACACACAGGCCAAACATAAAAAGACACAATTAAACTCTCTTTCATACACTACTCAAG
Organism: Salticus scenicus; assembly: GCA_963930645.1. Lineage (NCBI taxonomy): Eukaryota > Metazoa > Arthropoda > Arachnida > Araneae > Salticidae > Salticus > Salticus scenicus. The sequence continues at coordinate 242,490,360 of OZ005658.1, forward strand.
CACACCCTTATTTCCCAAACTATGCCAATAGAAAAATATCTTTCATTGTACTTATCATATTTCCTTAACATTCATTGACGGTAATATTCATTCAGAAATACGGAATGGACAGCCATATGGACTATTTAAGTAATATATATACAGAAAGTACCTTTAACCAACAAACCAGACCACCACTGACATAAACGTCAGAAATATGTCTAAAAATTCAAATACTTTCTTTTTCAAAGAAAAAACATGCATGCAGTCATGCTAAATAACAAACTTCAACCCAATCTGTGTTACGCAGCAGTGAATTACATAACAGATGATGCAAAGAAGCAAAAGTAAACAGAAAGCTCATAACTTCTACAGAATGTTTATCTAGTGTACTCACGAAATATTCTATACATAAGAGGCAGTAGAAAGTCAATCTTACCCTATTTTTTTATTTTTCCAACTTTTATGCAGTATTTATATTATAAATAAAACTCTTAACCTTTACTTAAAAAAAAGAAAAAATTCCTTTTTAAGAGTTTGAAATAAAAATGTTGATTATGCTTTGCTGGCCCAGCTCATATAAAAATTTACTTTTGTTTACTAGCTCATCTTGTTCAGACTTCTGATTCACATAAAACAATCTCATTCTACGAAGTCATTGTCCTGAGAGATGTGTCTTGCTAAAATTTATAGGTAGTGCACAGAAAATTATTCATATGTGTTAATTGCTTGGAATTCCAAAGAAATTTTTTACAAAGAATATTGCGAAATAAATAAAATAAATGAAAGTATGTCACAAACACACATTAATATGGTATATGAAACTTCAACATCATTTCAACAATCTCTTACACAACTTATGAATTTTTTGTAAAAGTCAGGGTTCAATCAAGGCAAAATTTGGGTCCCTTTTGCGGCCCTTCATAAATTTCTGCATCATAAAAAGGGAGCCTTCACAAAATTCAAATTCATAAAATGAGCCCCTGCACAAGACTTTGTTTTATAAAAGTGATCCTTTTATTAAACATTTTCATGCTTTCATTTCAGTATTATTTTTAATTAATGCCTTAATTTGGCTCAACAAAACTCTATTAACTTGACATTAAGCAGTATAAATGGTGATTGTAAAAATGGAAGATTAAACTTGGATCAATCCCTGAAAGTTTGTATGTATACAAAGTATAAAAGGTTTTTTCTTTTTTTCGAAAATGCATTCATTATTGCATTAAGTGTAACACATTCACATATATTAATTACGAAAAATTACTTTACAAGCTTTAACATATATACAGACTTAAATATCAATGGAACACACAAAATAATTAAATCTATTAATACTTACATGTATGAAGTCACTGCACTTCACATGATTTAACAACTTCTAATGAAAAATGATGACAATTTCTGATGAATATGTGATGAAATTATTTTCATTCCACTAAATTCCACAATTTTTAAATATTCAGAATTGTAGACAACACACAGAAGATACCTCATCAGGCTGATTCACTTTTGCTAACAATAAATCTGGAAATTGTTTGTAGAACTTTCTTCGAATCAAATCTTTCAATTGGATTATAGCTTTTCAAGAAACACAGACATGCCATAATGGCCCCAGTTTTGAACTTGTGAGCACAAAAAAAGCATGCCGCATCACTTAAAATTTGCCCCATAATATATTATGTTTTATCTCACTTTGTTTCTTATTTACAATATATGTTTATAAATAAATAAGAAAGCTAGATGCCCAAATGGTGACATTTGTGATATTCTGTTACAAGAGGGTTTTTTCATCCAGTTAATATCAAAACAATTTAGAAAAAATTATGTATATACCTAAAAGTGAAAAACCAGTATATTTACCAACGAAAGAATTTTATTATCCCTAAAAGTTAAAATTTACTGCCTCATTTAGCTATTTAAATTAAGAAAACTTTACATGTTTTGATAATAGGCAAATCACAGCATAATATAAAACTTTTTAAAAAATAACGATCTTTTTTTTTTTTTTTTTATTAGTTATTTTTTGATAATTAACACTTCTGAAAAATATTACCAATATAAAGTTCAGAAATTGAAATTATAAACACTGCAATCCTTCGGTGAAGTTTTAAGATATCTTTATTTAAAAATAAATAAATAACCGTGCATATTACTCCGTAATACGTATGTAGAAGCCCAACATAACAATAAAATTTACTTCAATGTACATATAGAGAAAAAAACTTATTTTACCCATTCACATTCACATTAAAAATAAAAACAAACATGTTTCCCTTTACCTTTAGCAGTAGCAGACGAAAAGTATGAAGAAACGAGCTATCGTAAACAGTTTCAGGAAAATAATCTAATTTTGAAGAGCAATTTTCCTGTTTCAATAAAAGAAAATGAGTATACAGTCGGCAACAAAATTATTGAATCACATATCCCCATTTTCTTTTGTTTTTTAGTTTTTTCGCTAATTTTTATCATCGTCTCACTTTTTAATAAACAGCATAAAGACTCGACATATAGTTATTTAACAAAACAGAATTCGGTGTACATCTTTTAAATACGAATTCCCTTCAATAATTTTACTGCTAACTTTAATGTCACATCTTGAAGGTTTAGATGCGTTTATAACTTAAATTAACAATTTTTAAAAACAAAGGCTATTTCGATATGTTTATAAAATGAATCATGCGAAATACAATAGTAAATAACTGTGAACTCTCTTTTGTTTTTTATTTCATGAGTACAAGATTTCTTGTTTATCAACAAATATTCATATGAACTGGATTACAGTTAACTGTTTAAAGAGATCTCCCAAAATATTTCTCGAATTTTCATTGGCTAGAGTAAAAAGAAGAAGAAATCAAATTAAGTTCCGCCTTATCGTGGACGTCATGTCCGCTTGGGTGGAGCTTATTCCTTTTCGTTAACGAACCCTCTTTTCGATCGATGACTTTAGAGTACCGCTTATGCGATTTATCGAAAAACTCCCGTCGTAACGAAAGAGTTTCGATCTACGTCATCTTTCGACGATCGAAACGTTTCGATGTGTTCGTGGTAGCACTATTAAGGCCTTATTTTTAAAATGTTTGTTTTTATAGCGTGGCATTTATGTGGCATTTATGTATCAATATTATACTTTGGTCTATTTTATACACCGATTCTTCTAGTTGTTGTTAGACACTTTCAATTTTCCAATACGTTAAGCCAATTTAAAAAATAAATAAATAAATAAACCTATAAAAATGCACCAGTGCTCGTCACTTGAAAACTGCGTTTCACCAGTAGTCGTCAGGTGTTTGCACCAGTGGTCGTCATGTAAATAAAACGCAACAATTTGCTCAATAGTTTGATTTTAATTGCGTTTTTGCAAATTTTAATGAAACAGAATATCTTTGGAACATATTTAGAACCCAAATCCATTCTTAGGGTTTAAAACACAAAACATTAAATGGTAAAATTCAAAATACTGCGAATAAAACAAATTCATATGTGAAATAATTTGAAAATTCTTTGCTTTTAAGAAAAGTTTTCAAAATTTTATTCGTTCTCAAAAATATCTTTACTTAAAGCAGAGGGTAAGTAGCAGGGGAGGAGGTAATAATATCGTTTTTAAGAGTGACTTTGTTCCAAATTATCGCAGTAAGATTGATTTTACCATGCTTTTTATTAACGCGTATTCTTGTTTGTTTGTCCAATACAAATCTTACAATTGATTTCTAACTGACTTCTCGACTAGCTAGACATTTGAAACTTTCAGAAAAGCTTAGAAGACGGCAACAATGGATTTTTAAAATATTTTTAGCCAATTGTTTCGGGTCACTGCTACCTTCGGCAACGTTTATATGGTTCAACAGAAAATTTGTTTAACTTTTTTCCCGACTAGCTAGACATTTGAAACTTTCAGAATAGCTCAAAACACGGTGACAATGTGATAGAATTCACAGAAGAAACTTTTATCAAATATTTAAATTCAAGATTTATAAGGTAAGTAAAATGCACTCACCTTGTATATGAGTATCCCATGAGGCTTGCAAAAACAGATGAATTTATTCCATGTATGAAAAGAAGAACCAATTTCTATTTTCTTTTATAAATATCTTTTCTGCTAAGCTGTTCAAAAGATAATTTCAAATATATAAATAATGATGTTTCAATTTAATTAAACCAGCCTCATTTAGCTTGGTTTGTGTATTAGGAAATTATATATTATTTTATGTTGCATTATTTTGTGGGAATAAAAATGAACCCACGTATTATCCTTTTAATCACATCTTTTATTATGAAAAACTGAACATGAAAGAAGGAGAAAAGAAAAACGAAAAATACATTATTACATGTACATAGAAATACAGACGGCCAATCAGAAAACAAATGCGTCATAGCGTCGTCACAATGTAGATGTATATATGCATGAAGAAATAAAAGAGTCAAATGAAATGTTTTTAGAATAATATGAAAACGAAAGTTTTTGTAATTATTGAAAGAATGTCATTTTGAGTTTATTTCTCACCAACACCCCTGCGTAAACTCGATGACATTTAATCACAGTTCAACAAGGAAATTCGCAATTTTCGAAAAAAATGTCTCGGCAGAGGCTTCGTGAGCACATCGGCGATCATATTTTCCGTGCTTACATACTCAATCTTTATTGTGCCCTGCTCAACAAGGTCTCGAATCAGATGGTATCTTAACTCGATGTGTTTAGTTTTCTGTCGAAACTTATCATTTTCGGCCAATTTGATGCAAGAAAGATTGTCTTCATAGAGTGTAATAGGACAATTTTGTTGCATATCAATTTCTTCAAAAAGGTTTATAAGCCATTTTACTTCTTGCGCGGCACTTGCTGCAGAAATATATTCCGCTTCCGCTGATGACATTGATACAGATTTTTGTTTTTTGCTTGTCCAGTATACAGTATTTGCTCCTATGCAGAACAAATTTCCTGTTGTAGACTTACGATCACTGGGATCGTTTGCCCAGTCGGAATCTGCATATACCCTCAAGACAGGCTCTTCAATATTATTATATGTCAATTTAAGATTAATTGTACTTTTTAAATATCTCATTAATCTTTTTACCGCTTCCCAATCTTTTGCTCTTGGGCGCTCATTTCTTCTACTCAAAATATTTACCGCGGCGCTAATATCCGGACGTGACACGGTTGAAATATATAACAATGCGCCTACAGCCTGTCTATATTGTGTATTTTCTGGTAAAAGGTTTTCCTCGTCATTTAATTTTATGTAACCTGTGTCCATAGGAGTGTCTGTAGGTTTTGAATTTTCTAAACCGTATTTGACTATAAGTTCTTGTATTTTGTGTGTTTGATCAAGAGTCATTGTATTTTCATTAGGACGATTAATATTTATCCCAAGATATTGTTTTGCTTCTCCCAAGTCTGTTAACGGGTATTCTTGTTTTAGTTTGTTTACAATTTCATTTATTTGTTGATCATTCCCCGCTATTAACAAATCATCGACATACACAAGTACATAAGTAGTTACATCGTTTTGTTTACGTTTATAAAGACACTTGTCGAATTGACTTTGAATAAAGCCTAAGTTAAGTAATGACTCATTCAATTTTAAATTCCATGCTCTCGCGGCCTGCTTTAGCCCGTATATTGCCTTTTTTAATTTACACACCTTATGTTCTTCCCCGGATACCACGTATCCTTCTGGCTGATGCATATAAACATCTTCACTCAATTTACCGTGTAAAAATGCAGTCTTGATATCAATATGTCTAAGACTTAAATTCTTATAAAGACTCATTGCCAAAAAACTTCTCAAAGTTGTGTGAGACGCCACTGGGGCGAAAGTCTCATCGTAGTCTATTCCATATTTCTGTGAAAAGCCCTTCGCAACCAGCCTAGCTTTGTATTTTTCAACACGGCCCTGACTGTTATATTTTGCTTTGAATGCCCATTTGCACCCTACTATTTTCATCCCTGGTGAAACCTCAACTAAATCCCAGGTGTCATTCTGCTTGAGTGAATTTATTTCATCTAATGTAGCATTGATCCAATTTTCCTTTTCTACAGGGTTTTCCATACTTATTATATCATCCCAGCATTTTGGTTCACTTATTCTTTCATTGTGTAATGTGAATGCGAATCTATCTGGTGGTACCCCTTTATTAGATCTTTGTGATCTACGTGGAGTATTTTGAGAATTATCTGACACAACACTATCATTAGTTTCATCTATCTCTGAGTCTATTATTTGCAAATTTGGTGATGGATTTTTATTATCACTTTTCTCATCATTGTTTTGTGATGTGTCATATTTAAGTATCGCTTGTTTTTCATTTTCTACAAATTTTACGGTTCGACTAATAATTATGTTTTTGCCATTTGTACAGATCCTATATCCTTTACTTCTATTGTCGTACCCTACGAATATACCTTCCTGTGCCGTATTATCTAATTTTCCTCTGTGTACCTTTTGTACGTATGCATAGGCACGACAACCAAATGGTTTTAACATTGATAAGTCAGGTTTTCGACCTGTCCATAATTCATAAGGTGTCAATTCACACGAAGATGTTGGGAGTCTATTTTGCAAGTAAACTGCGGTATTTATTGCCTCCCCCCAGAAAGAATTTGGTAAATTGCCATCTTTTAATAAACAACGTGCCATTTCAACTAAGGTACGATTTTTACGTTCAGCAGTTCCATTTTGAGAAGCTGAATAGGGAACAGTGAATTGGTGGTCTATACCTAATTTTGTTAAGTATTCATTTAATTCTGTCCCGGTATACTCTCCTCCGTTGTCGGAGCGGATTGCATGCAAAGTTCGTCCGAATTTATTTGATGTCATTGCGATATATTCCCTCAATTTTGCAAAAACTTCATCCTTTTTTCTCAGTAGGTATATTACTGTAAATCGACTAAAATCGTCTATAAAAGTTAAAAAATAGTATTTTCCACCGACCGTGGGGGTTGTCATTGGTCCACACAAGTCAGTGTGTACCAACTCTAGTGCTTTAGTTGCCCTAAACTGAGCCTTTTTGGGATAAGGATTGTCCGTTAATTTAGTTAATATGCAAGTTTCACATGCATTATCATGTTTGCAGTTGTCTAGTTTTATCCCAACTGCCATGTTGTTGTTTACCAATCGTTTTATATGACTAATGTTTCTATGGCCTAATTTAATGTGCCATTTATCAATGCAATTTGTATTTTCACATATTTTTACCATGTTTATTGTGTGTGTTGTATCATAGTTAACTTTGCATTCGTATAAATTGTTGTTAATGTAACCTTCAATGCATGTTTCTCCTTCATGCATTATTTTGCATGATTTGTTTTCAAATATTGCTACACAACCATTTTCAGTAGCTTCTTTTACAGATATGAGGTTTGTCTCTATCTCTGGTATATATAAAACATTTTTCAATATTATAGTATTATGTGTGTTATTGGAATTTATGGTGTTTAATTTCACAGACCCATGACCCAGGGATTCTATCTCCTGTCCATTCGCGATTGTTACGCGTGAATTATTATGATTAAATTCATGAAATTTATTCCTATCATTGCATACATGCGTTGAACAACCTGAGTCTACATACCAATTGTTAGATTTCTCACCGATAAATAGAGTGAATATTTTATCGTTAGGTTTTTTATTTTCACTCTCAGTAATAAGAGCCCTATCCGCGTTATGTCTGTCTTGAGAGTACATACCAGATTTGAAAGTTGATCTGGCATTGCTGGCTTTTGTTTGTTTCAGAGTCTTTTCTTTATTTTTATTTTTAAGATGCCAGCATTCTTCAATTGCATGCGATTTTTTTTTACAATAACGGCAGAACTTTGAATTTTCTGGTTTCGGTTTAAATTTAACCTTTAACACTGAATTATTTTCAGATTTGTTTTCTTTTCTTTTAGAAAATTCATCAATCAATTTCGAGCGTATAAACTCTGGTACAAGATCCTTTTCATCACGCGATTCTAAAGCGGTGATTAGTACATCATAACTTGGAGGTAAGGAACAGAGCATTAGGGCTGAAAGGTGCCTGTCATTTATTTCTTCTCCGAGCGATACTAACTTATCTCGCAATTGATAGATGTTAGTTAAGTGGTCTATCATATCGCCACCTTCAGTTAATTTCGTAGAGTAAAGCTTTCTAAGCAAAAATAGTTTACTGCTGAGGGTTGAACGCTCATGTACAGCTTTTAAGGCGTTCCAGCATTCTTTAGCGGTCTCAAGATTTTTGACATGGATTATTTGATTATCCTCTATTAAGAGGTTTATTATGGCGCGTGCTTTCCTATTTTTGTTATTCCATGTGTCCGTAATGGGATTCGGAGCATCGTTAAGAACCACGGAATATAAATCTTCCTTTTGGAGAAACATTTCTAATTTAAACTTCCACACATCATAATTTTGTGCGTTAAGTTTTTCAATTATAGTGTCCTTGAGGATACTCATTTTAATATTTCAATTTTGTTTTCTTTCTAGTTTATAATAACTACAATTTTATATTTAATCATTCATATGTTTATTTTAAACATTCTTTTATTTCTATACTTTCGTTTTCAAGAAACAAAAAGAAAACATATTTATTTATTTTCGCTTACATTTGTTATCATTATTATTATTTTAAATGTAGCAAAATAATATTATTTTAAATGTAGCAAATGTTTCTTCAAATATGCAAAGAAAAAAAACTGTCAAGAATAAATTCAAAGTTTCGATTTAGCGCGTCAGTAGCATAATCTGATAGAATTCACAGAAGAAACTTTTATCAAATATTTAAATTCAAGATTTATAAGGTAAGTAAAATGCACTCACCTTGTATATGAGTATCCCATGAGGCTTGCAAAAACAGATGAATTTATTCCATGTATGAAAAGAAGAACCAATTTCTATTTTCTTTTATAAATATCTTTTCTGCTAAGCTGTTCAAAAGATAATTTCAAATATATAAATAATGATGTTTCAATTTAATTAAACCAGCCTCATTTAGCTTGGTTTGTGTATTAGGAAATTATATATTATTTTATGTTGCATTATTTTGTGGGAATAAAAATGAACCCACGTATTATCCTTTTAATCACATCTTTTATTATGAAAAACTGAACATGAAAGAAGGAGAAAAGAAAAACGAAAAATACATTATTACATGTACATAGAAATACAGACGGCCAATCAGAAAACAAATGCGTCATAGCGTCGTCACAATGTAGATGTATATATGCATGAAGAAATAAAAGAGTCAAATGAAATGTTTTTAGAATAATATGAAAAAAGATAGTTTTTTGTAATTATTGAAAGAATGTCATTTTGAGTTTATTTCTCACCAACACAATGCATTTTTTAAATACTTTTAGCAAACTTTTTCGGATCCCCGCTGCCTTCGGTAGCGTTCACATGATTCAACAGAAAATTTATTTAACTAACTTCTCGACTAGCTAGACATTTGGAACTTTTAGAATAGCTCAAAACACGATAACAATGCATTTTTTAATACTTTTAGCCAATTGTTTCGGGTCCTCGCTGCCTTCAGTAGCGTTTATATGATTCATCAATCATATACTCGTCCCGATCATCAATCTTCCCGACTACCTAGACTTTTGAAATTTTCAGAATAGCTCAGAACACAGTGACGATGCATTTTTAAATTACTTTTAGCCAATTGTTTCGGGTTCTCGCTGCCTTCAATAGCATTTATATGATTCAACAGAAAATTTTAAAACACGGTATATAAAAAATTCTTTTTGTATTGCAATTATTTTTTTTAAAACGTATGGGTTAATTATGCGTATCTAACACATACTATAAAGGGATTTTGAGAAATCCTTCGCCTCTCCTTCCTCATTAAGTGTGGGGTGGATGCAAAAACACGTTTTCAAGAGTAATTATTGTCCAAATTATATCAGGAAAGCAATTTTTTGATGCGTTGATTGGTTATGCGTACCCAAAAATACTCTAAATGTATTTTGCGTAATTCTTTCCGACCAAACTTTGAGAAAAGGTAGCAAAAATGTATTTCTACGCATAACTCTGCTCTAAATAATCTTACAAAGGCGATTTCTGATGTGTGAGTTGGTCATATGCATCCAACACCTAGTATAAAGAGATTTTGCGAAGATCTTTCGTCTATGTGAGGGTGGCAAAAAAAAAAAAAAAAAAAAAAAAAAAATATATATATATATATATATATATATATGTGTGTATATGTTTTCAAGCTCTACTCTGCTGCAAATTATTTTCGGGAGGGGATTTTTTTTATGCGTTGGTTGGTTGGTGGTGTGTGTACCTTACACGCCTTATAAGGCGATTTTAAAAAATTACTCTTCCCCTCTTCCCTCGGCCGGGCGGACAAAAAACACGTTTTTAACCTTAGCTCTACTCCAAATTAACTCAGAAAGGCGAGTTTTGATGCGTGGGTATTGGTTAAAAGTGCGCAATATGTAATTTGATAATATTTCGTTAAAATTATAAATTTACCCGAGGGAGAGGGGGGGGGGGATAAAAAGCGGTTAAGCCTATGCCGAAGGCAGTAGAAGCCAATCATCATATTGCGGGATGAAAAGCTATTACAGAAGCCAGTGGGAACATTAACTGCGGTTTCGACTGATTTCAAAGTTTTTATTTTTTTATTTTTTTTTATTTTATTTTTTTAATTTTTGATAATGATAGGGATTCTTTCCTATTTTATTTAAATATAGGGACCAGCGAAGGTGGCAAAGCTTTCTAGTATTATTCTACACATCAAGATAATGTTATCAAATATTATGGATATTAATGTTATCAAATGTTAATGATAATTAATGTTATCAAATGTTAATGCTAATAAATGTTATCAAATATTATCTTACAATTTTAATTATTTAAGAACAACAGTCAACAGGGTAATTTTGATCAACATTTTAACTATTTGTTTATCTTACATAATTAATATAATGTATAAACAGAAAACTTGCTTAAGAAATGTTTTTAATGTTTAATATTTTCTATACAAATTTTTATTCACCTGCATCTAACATAACAAAAAAGCCTTAACATAATTTTGAACCGACTCACAGTCATGCTAGCTATGAAATTAAGCCTTTGTATTTTATCATTTTCGAAATATATATGAATTAAAATTAAATTATCACGGTCAATAAAAAACTTAAACATCACTTAAATACATCCTCGCAAAAGCATGACATCATAAAAAATTTTAAATTCGTTAGACAGATGTATGGAGTAATCATGTCTGTTTTTCTAAAATATATAACAGAAAACTAGAAAAAGCTCTTTATAACTAAATATGTTTATGTGCCATTGTTTAATTTTTCCAGCAAGATAATATGGAAAATTTTAGGTGGTTTAAAGTCAGTCATAGTGAATTAAAGGTACCATGACTGACTTTATTTAAACAAGCTATACAAAAGTTATAAGTGCAATAAAGTTCACGTTCTTGAGGTTAAAATACATTTGTTTACATTTACGAATACCCCTGACGACTACTGGTGCCAATAGTCAAATTAAAGTAAAAATTATATCATCATAATTCTAAACGAAAATATAGTATTTTTCATCAAAAAAAGTTACCCAGTTATTAAAAATGTTAAAACACCAGTGTTCGTCAGGGGTGACGAGCACTGGTAAAACGTGCAAAATATGCACCAGTAGTCGTCATACCTTAAAAACCTTTCTATTATGTCAAATTTTAAAAAGTTGCACATAAATCGTATCCTGCATTTCATAAGCATTATATACAATGCTCTATGAGCAATGTCAAATGCAGCAAACAACAAAATATATCAAGAAATGCATATCTATTCCCTTAATTATTTGCTTTACGTTGACTCAATTCAATTGTAATTTAACGTATACTTCCCTTATTTTATTTCTCCCTACTCTTCCCCAATAGTTGAAATCGAACTTTTTATGTCATAAGAAGCAGAAGTCTTTGGAGAATCTTATGCGGGTAGATTCAAATTCATACAGGTTATAAAACGGTTATTTTAACACTTCTTTTAAGAGGGTGACGACTACTGGTGCAGATTTTAGGGGTGACGAGCACTGGTGTCTTTACCTTACTTCCTTATTTAAAATATTATCTAAATATTTTTTTGACTAAATATGAAATTTTGAAATCAAAAATATTTTTTTCATAACACAAGAGAAAATATATTTAAGTGAATTTGACTTAGTATATATACAATAAATATTTTAAACAAGTACTTTTGCGTTAAAAAAAAATTCTAAATAATTCATTGGCTGCATTCAAGTCGGTCAACAAACCAACCCACATACCTTACATGTAATAACCGCATAACAGCGTTTTCACCCGAAGAAACACATGTAATTGGCGGAGTAATATAGTTCCATATTTAAAGCGATTTATATAAAAAACAAGAGTTTTCCTGAAAAAAACGAAAACGTTACTAGATTCAGAAAGATCCTATTAACAGCATATATTAATTATATGAAAATCCTTCGAGCCGTTTTAGAGATATTTTTCATTACATCCTTACATCGTTACACCGCACATTTTCCCTTTTTGGCTTTAAATTGAGATTCAGATCTCAAAACATACTGCATTTAGAAATGTAAAAATTTCAGGATAGATTAAGACCGAAGATAAAAGACTATTTTGAAAAGATGAGAACAAAATATGGCATATTTGCTGAGATATTAAGTGTCGGCTTTTACAAATCTCTTTGATGTCAAACTAGCCGTATATATGAGTTCGCAGCGTCCCGTTTGTCCCTCCGCTTGCGTCACTCAAAAAACTGCCGTTTTTCATGATATATATATATATATATATATATATATATATATATATATATATATATATATATATATATATATATATACACATATATATATATATATGAAAAAAAAAAAAAAAAAAGAAGTAGGAGAGTTTTATCATATGAGTATATTACGTTTGATTTACTGCGAAGAGCATGATTAAATTATTTTTGAGATAATGTATTAATGCAGTGTAAATTTAAAGATAATGCATTTAATTAAGATAATATTTATTGAATTGTTTTAAATGTGCCTGTGCACGAACCAATTTTCCGAGCTGACGTGTTCAATAGCTTTGGAGCTGAGTTCAATAACAAGTTTGGACTTTCTGTTAATATACAGGGTGTTTCAAAACGCATGGCCAAAAATTTAAGGGGTGGTAGAAAACATTTAAACAAGCCATTTTCCCCATACAATGCATGGGCGGAGAGCAAGCGGGGACCGCTAGAGGATACTGTGCGCGTTTTCTTACACATCGTCATTTCTGCTGTGGATTTCAGCAGGCATGGCGACATACGGTAATCAGGAAAAGGCGGACATACAGTGAGAAAAAAAAATATACCGCCTCTCTCTAGAATGAATAAGTGGCCATTTTCTAAATCCCTTAACTAGAAATATAGATTTCCGAGCTATGCACATAAGGCACGCCAATAAACTGAATAGTCGAAATTATCGAGAATTTCTAGTGTACACATTTCTAGATGGTGAAAGAATATTCTGAATACTTTAAATATTCTGAATCATTTGTATTGCGAGAAATTCTCGCTTGATTTTCTAGAATTGGGTAATAAACCAAGATTATAGTTGCAAAAACCCGCCTCTTGTAGTATCATTTATTTGCAGAGATTTTTAAATAACTTTGCCCTCGAGAATATAGACAAACGCTCTAGAATTCTAATAGGGGCTTCTAAAACTCGCTTTCCAAGGGGACTAGAATTTATAAGGATGACATGGAACTATTTTTTCTAGAGCCACAATTTCGATTCTAGTTGTCAGTTACAGAATTTTTTCTCAGTGTGCATTTTATGTACGGTCTGGCGAGTGGGAGTGCTCTGGAAGCCGCAAGACTGTTATGGTATTTTTCGGTCTGGCACGTGTCTTCTCGGGAAACGCTGCCTGTACAGTCTTGCGGCTTCCAGAGCATTCTTATTCGCCAGACCCTACATAAAATGCATGTCCGCCTTTTCCTGATTACTGTATGTCGTCATGCCTGCTGAAATCCACGGTAGAAATGGCGATGTGCAAGAAAACGCACTCTTTGTACTTTCCATTGCAGCGCCCTCTAGTGGTCACCGCTTGCTCTCCGCCCATGCATTGTATGGTGAAAATGGCTTGCTTAGATGTTTTCTACTGCCCCTTAAACTTTTGCCCATGAGTTTTGAAACACCCTGTATATTCTTCAGTTATGACGATAACAGACCAATACACACACACACACACACACAGGGAGAGAGATAGAGAAGGAAGAGGGGAGGAGAAGGAGAGAGAGAGAGGACTCTAAAACGTGTAAATGTACGCAAATCTGAGTTTCGAAAATTTGACGGTAAAGGTAGAAGTGAAGTGCGAGGGGGGAAAGGGGACCCTAAACTTGTAAATGTTTTCAAATCTAAATTTCGAAAAATCGACTCCAAAACAATACTTTCTTTACCATACATAATAATAATAATAATAATAATAATAAAGAATCATAGTGGAGAATCTGTCATGGATACCAAATAAAGATGTCAAACGTTTAGTTAAGAGAAATTATTTCCTCTTTTCTCTTCATCTAACGTCTGTCTGGAAGATAATTTACTCACTCTCCTAAAGGACCGGTATTCGATCTCAAATACGTAATTGAATGTTCCTTCTATCTTATTTAGTTACTGAATTACCTGTTGCTCAGCTGGTGAACCGAACCTGTTCTCCAGTTTGTGTACAGTTCTAAACAGGAAAGAAACTCTAGAATTTAAAAACTAGATTCATTTTGTTTGTGTTAATTTCTTATACCACGATGTGATATTGGAAAAATATTTCTCTGCTATTAAGAATAAGAAAAATAATTCAATTACTTCTAAAATTCAATTAGTTCACTTGCAATTAAGCATAATGTAAGTCCTTGCGTTGAAATAACGTGCCAGAAACGTCATTTGTCATTTGCTTCTAAAATGGCAACGTCAATTAAAGTCAATGCTTTAAAACATCAAATAGAGCAGTGTTAAGTTACAAATTGCAACGACTAAATTAACTTTGTTATAATTTTTTTAATTTTTTTTTTTATGTGAACATTACGTTGCTCAATTCTTAAAAAAATTATTACAAGGTTATTGTAATTGATTTTACATTTTGAAAAGTATTATTTGTTTCAGTTTTTTTGTAACAAGTGCTTTATTGTAACTTATTGTAATCGAATGGCATTTCAAAATAGAGATTAGCTTCAACTTTTGTAAAGGATGTTTTATTACGCGTTATTGTAATTGAACTCAATTTTGGAATCGAGATTTATTTCAGCTTTTGTTTAACGCCTGAAATTAGTATCTCTTAAAAATTACATTACTTTTACTGAATCTAATTTAAAATGGAATTTCTTATATCTAATAAATTTTGTATATAAATTGTTGAAAAATAGGCCATTGTAATTTAATTTAATTTCAAAATAAATAATTGTCTTTTATAAAACGTACTTTGTTTAATGCGTGAAATTTTGAATGTCAAAAGAATTAATTTAATTTTTTATGATTTTTAATTTCTAATGGATTTGTAAATAACTTTTATTTTATTTTTTAATCTTTTTCCATTAAGGAGGTTTATCACCTTTGACTTAGCACATTGAAGGTTTCATATAAAAACTATATTAAGTTTGTCCAATAAAATATATATTTAGGCAATAATTCTTATGGTTTTTGATAGATTTTTTTTTACTGATTTGAAATCTTTAAACTGAGTTTTCTCTCAATTTGCATTTTTTTTTTTTTTTTTAATGATTTCATGATCTTTAAAATGCTAAAACATCTACATTTAATTATTCTTTCATGTTTGATACAACATTCTTAAAATAATTAGGGATCAATTTTGCAATACCTTTAAAAGAAAAAAAAAAAAAATATATATATAAATAAAATATAACAAAAAATATTTTTTTTCCAGATTTTTAAATAGACATGCATTTTTTAATTTTTTCTTCAACAACTAATTAATAAATTTAAAAATCCTTCTCTAATTCTTTTCAATCGGTTCTTTTAGACATAAAAAAAAAATCTTTTATTAAATGTTCACTGAGAAAAAATTCTGTAACTGACATCTAGAATGTAGTTTGTGGCTCTAGTAAAAATAGCTCCATACTTCCATGTCATCCTTATAAATTCTAGTCCCCTTTGAAAGCGAGTTCTAGAGACCCCTATCAGAATTCTAGAGCGTTTGCCTATATTATCGAGGTCAAACTTATTTTAAAAACCTTTGCAAATAAATGTGTACAAAAGAGGTGAGTTCTAGCAACTATAATCTTGGTTTATGACCCATTTCTAGAAAATCAAGCGAGAATTTCTCGCAGTGCAAAGGATTCAAAATATTTAGAATATTCAGAATATTGTTTCACCATCTAGAAATGTGTAGACTAGAAATTCTCGATCATTTCGTCTATTCAGCTTATTGGCATGCCTTATACGCATAGATCAGAAATCTATATTTCTAGTTTAGAGATTGAGAAACTGACCACTTATTCGTTGTAGATGAAAGCGGTATATTTTTTTTCTCAGTGTATGTAGAAGCTTAACCATTTTGTAGATCATGAATCAAAACAAAATACAAACTGAGAAAACGCAGTTTAAAGATTTCAAATCTGTAATATATATATATATATATATCAAAAACCATAAGAATTGTTGCTTGAATAAATGCATATTTTTTAACAAACCTAATAATAATGTAAATATTAAATGAAAATATAAGCTTTTACATAAAACGTTCAGTGGTGCCAAGTCCCCTTAAATTATTTACTTATTTACTCGTACTATTATTTTTGAATGCCACTACAAGGTTATTACGTTTCAAAATAAAAAATTGTTTCATCGTGCTTTATTCAACGCGTAAACTTTTAGTTATACTAAAAATAATTGGTTCTTACTCATAGGGTTTATTTATATATATATGAGATTTTAAAAAGTACATATCCAAACATTTATGTAACATAGCGCAAAGTTATAGTACACATCTAGAATAAACAGTGTGGAAATCGCCTATAACCCTGATGTTAAAATAATGCTACAAAAATTAAGCTTCCCCAGATGTCGCTGTGATCGAAGCTTTTGCTCAAATCGAAGACCTGATTGGCTTTTCCCAGTTTCGTCAGCTCAATCACGTGATCTAAGCACATAATTACTAATTAGCCCACAGGGAGTCTCGGTTTTGATGGCGTGACACTAGTTTCGATTCCAATGACATCTGGTAGCAGGCTTAATTTTTATAGTACAATTTTATTTGCCGCTTTCCACACTGTTTATTATGGACGCTGTAGTAAAAGACATATTGTCTGTTTTACAACATATTTATACAATACACATCAATTTTCAAAATACAAATAAAACGAATCTAAGATATTTTTTATAAATTAATTAGGCTTACATAAGTTTTATGTTCAGTATATCACTGAAATTTTTAAAAGCTTATTACAAGATTATTAAAACTGAATTACATTTTAAAATAAAGATTTGTTTCAGTTTTTATAAAACGTGATTTGTCTAACGGTCAGACTTCAGACTTCAGATTTTTTTTTTTTTTTTTTTTTATTTTAAATTTAAATTTCTTTGTAATTTAATTTTTTTTTATATTTATTATTATTATTATTATTTATTGAGGCTCACGCCTGTAATGAAAGCTTATTGTTTAAAATAGGTTACCTAGTTTATGGCTGAATAATAATATATACAATATATATATATATATGTATGTGTAATGGTACACAAATATATACAAATGCACACATTTAACACACGTTTTTATTATATATATCAATGCTTTTTTTGTGAAAAATCGCACGGAAGTTCTAAGATTACAAACAGAAACTATCTATGTTTCGTTAATATGAAAAGTTTAATTTATTACAATTATAAATATAATACAATTATAAATATTAATAGTTAAATATTATAAATATTAGATAAATATATATATTTATAAATATTGGATAAACTTATTAGAGGTCGTTTGATTACAATAATGCAATTATAGGAAATAGTAAAAAATCATTTTTATTGCTCAAATATTATGAAAAACTGAGACAGAAAATTTAACTACAGTGAGTAGGTTCTGTTTCTATACATAAAACCTATTTGCTAAATCTAGTAATATTCATATTGTTAGATTATTAAGATATAATGGGAAATTATATTTTTATATACATTTTAAAGATTTGCAGAATTCAAATATTATGATAAATTTAGAACAATTCTAGTTAAGTACAAAAGCAGATCAAAATTCGAAGCGATTACTATGCATGGCATTCAAGTTTCAGTTCTTTATTATATAAGCTTAAATATATATATATATATATATATATATATATCCTCTCTCATCCAAAAAATTCTGAAGCCTAAAACTGTAAGAATGAGTGACTCGAAAAATGCTAAAGTTCTAATTATCATCAACAGTGTACACTGAGAAATAATCTATTTAAAAAAACTTTTAAAACCCAAATTCTTAACGTATCATATCACATAAACCTTTTCGAAGTTATGACTTTGCAATTTTTTTTTTTTTTGTATTAAGGAGAAATGATAAATTTCAGCGGAAAAGAATTTGTACTCTTTTATAAACCACGAAAGTCTAGGCGGTAAGGCAGTCGAAGATTCGATACACGCCTGCTTAAGCTTTTTAAAGAGTTAATTTTTATAAAACATTTTTATGTTTGAATACTAAATTTTTACCTTAAATTTCAGCATTCAAATATATAAAAAAAAAAGGCTTCTTAAAAAAAAAAAAAAACTCTTAAAAAATTCTTAGGATACTGTGTTGTCAACGAAAATTTTCCTTTTATCAATTGACATCTTTTCTACTAATTATCTGCAAAAATTAACACTCCGGACCTTCGAGGTATAGAACGCTCGACCACCGCGTTACTAATATGGCGCTCTAACCACCTGAGCTACGGAGAGACAAACGAAAAAGCTTATATTTATAGGAGGCGCATTTTTTATTAGCTTGAGATTCACAAATATACCGCAGTGAATGACAGTAAGTGCGTAAGAATTTGGGGAGGAAAATGCTTTTACTGATATCTAGAAACTAAACTGCGGCTCTAGTAAAAATGGTTACATGGCATTTTTATAAATTCTATTCCCATTAATAGCAAGTTCTAAAAACCCTTATTACAATTCTACAGCGTTTTAATTAACACGCTTTTATAATTAACACGCCTATAGCTTGCAAAAATTCATTTTTAGCCATTAGTGAGAAACCTTTCAGTTAAAAATAGATTTTGTTACTCATTTTTAAAATAAATAACACATAAAAATTTTATAAAGGACTGAAATTCAGTTTTATTGACAAAAGTGATATTTACAAAAAAATTGCTCAACATTCGAAAGTTTTCAAAACGTTAAATTTGCGAAGAATTTGTTTACTTTTTTTTCCACATAAAGCTGAAAATTCATTATTAAAATGAATTTTAATCCTTCATATCTTTAATACTGCTATGTTGTATTTATAAAAAAACAAACAAATTAACTAAAAGATTTCTTAATATTGTGTAAAACCAATTTTTGGAAGCTACCAGATACATTAGAAAAAAAGTGTTTTTTGTGAAATTCTCAATGGCAGCTATGCGATAGAAAAAAAAGAATCAACCTACCTTTCCTTTGAGCTGGAAGGACTTGTTTTAATCTTTAGATCAGTTGATTATTAACCCCTAAAAAGTAATGATATCAGAACAAAAACCCTTAACGGGTTAAAAGTTTGTGACGCAGCATTTTATTTCGATATGAATTGGAAATATGGGTCTTAAAAGTAATGATATCAAATTTGAGTGACGCTTTCCTATTAATTGAAATATATTACATAGATTTTCTTATTTCATCATTTGTTTTTTTTTTCTTCTATTTACATCACAGTGTATACATAATATTTTCAACTTCAGCACGAAAAAATATATAGAATTTCCTCCCTGATACTTTTTCATCTGCACCTCGTGAATTCAAAATATGAGTTTTAAAAGAAATGGTATAATTTCTGTGACGCCTTAGTGTTACTTTAAAAGATTTATTTTTAGGTTTCATTACAATTACTTTTGTTTTGTTGAATAAAGTATATTTACACATTGAAATAATGCTTATAATACTTTTAATTTTCAAATATACTGTCAAATAATCACACTTTTACTTAATTTATATTATAAATTGAAATTATCTAGTTCAATAAATTGATTTGTCTATTGCGTCACGCTATCCAAAACTGTAAGTAAAAATTTTGTAAATGTTACTTTGTTTCATAGTACTAAGTGTAAATGTGTGCAAAGAGATTGTGTGATGCAAAGAAAACATTTACATAATTTTTATTAATCTTAATGATGCTGAACTATCATAAATTGAAATATTAAATATTTACTTAGAACAAACAGTAGAAGAAAATTTTTAATTATCTGCTGGTCAACTGATTTTTAGAATAAGTCAAATACCATGTATTTCATCTTAAAGCAAAATGAGAACTACCGTAAAATATCTATTTAAACTATTTATATATTTTCAGGTTCCATAAGCAAAAATTTGGTTCAAATTAATTCAGTATTTCATAAATTATCATGATGGCAAATTTTTGGTTGTATACAAACTAAGTAATAGCTATAAGTTTTTTTTTTTTTTTTTTAATATTTGAAATTTTTTCTGCAAACAGCATTTATGCATTTTTGTACTTGCTGGATTTTTTGATTTTATATATATACATATATAAATAATAGATATCGTAATAAAATTTAATCTTAAAATTTAGCAATTAATAGAACTAAAACAATAACAGCACACTAAAATATAGAACTGAATTTAACATAGAGGAAAGAATTACACAAAAAGTTGCGATATAGATTAAGAACCAATGAGTTACGATAGTAACATGAAAAACTTACACCGACCTGAATGATAATAAAAAAGGACCATTATACTTATGAGAGAGAAAAACATATAAAAAATCACAGAATTAATTGGATGTAAATGCTTAAATTTAGAAGCATAATTTTCAAGGGGCGCATACTTCATAAAGCTGTGAAAACTGCAACGATTTCGTAAAACGATATTGCTATTCATAGCAATTTATATCATTTCACGCCCCGATCGATGCAGTAAGAAAAATAATATATATATATATATATATATAAGAGCATTTTGTAAATAAAAAAACTGACAAAATTGATTTTTTTAAATCTTGCCAAAAGTTAGGCGTAAAGTGATGATTGTGATTTTATGGATGTTACCGCTAAAGTGTTAGGGTGAACTAAAGCACTTATGGATGTTACTGCTAAAGTGTTCAGGGAAACTAGAGTGATCCGTTTCATTTCTCAAATTACCTAGGTAATCTGTGAATTACCAACTAGACACTCGTTAATCTGCACAGCACCACCGATCGGGACTTTGCTATGGTCAGCATTTCTAAAGATTAATAACACAGTGAGCAAATAGACTGTTTCAGATCTGAAACGGGAAGTGGGTACCTAGCAGGAATTTACTATACTTAAAATAGCTATTTGCATTATAAGTCAAAAAACTGTTATAGTTTTAGAAATGGCACCGCAGGCGCCACCAAGCGAAAGTTTCATACGGTCGTATGAAACTTTCATATCGTATGAAAGGTCGTATGAAACATCACAGTGTATACATAATATTTTCAACTTCAGCACGAAAAAATATATATATAGAATTTACTCCCTGATACTTTTTCATCTGCACCTTGTGAATTCAAAATATGAGTTTTAAAAGAAATGATATAATTTCTGTGACGCCTTAGTGTTACTTTAAAAGATTTATTTTTAGATTTCATTACAATTACTTTTGTTTTGTTGAATAAAGTATATTTACACATTGAAATAATGCTTGTAATTTTCAAATATACTGTCAAATAATCACACTTTTACTGAATTTATATTATAAATTGAAATTATCTAGTTCAATAAATTGATTTGTCTATTGCGTCACGCTATCCAAAACTGTAAGTAAAAATTTTGCAAATGTTACTTTGTTTCATAGTACTAAGTGAAAATGTGTGCAAAGAGATTGTGTGATGCAAAGAAAACATTTACATAATTTTTATTTACAGTTTTGGATAGCGTGACGCAATAGACAAATCAATTTATTGAACTAGAAAATTTCAATTTATAATATGAATTCAGTAAAAGTGTGATTATTTGATAGTATATTTGAAAATTAAAAGCATTATTTCAATGTGTAAATATACTTTATCCAACAAAACAAAAGTAATTGTAATGAAATCTAAAAATAAATCTTTTAAAGTAACACTAAGGCGTCACAGAAATTATATCATTTCTTTTAAAACTCATATTTTGAATTCACGAGGTGCAGATGAAAAAGTATCAGGGAGTAAATTCTATATATTTTTTCGTGCTGAAGTTGAAAATATTATGTATACACTGTGATGTAAATAGAAGAAAAAAAAAACAAATGATGAAATAAGAAAATCTATGTATTTAATAGCAAAGCGTCACTCAAATTTGATATGATTACTTTTAAGACCCATATTTCCAATTGATATCGAAATAAAATGCTGCATCACAAACTTTTAACCCGTTAAGCGTTTTTGTTCTGATATAGTATACGCTCGGGGCAGTTAAGGGATAAGATCCATAAGATCCATTATCCATAAGATCCAGATTATATATATTGAAATTTCCAGTACGATTTTTTAAATCTTATATTGCTTCCAACAGTTACTGATTTTATAGTTATTATTTTGACGTTCGTAAGGTTAATATTATTTCTTCTCACATTTTTTCATATTTTTTTTTTTTTTTTTTTTTTTTTTAATCATCATTTATGTCTGATTCCTAGAAATTGGCTATATACATTTATTATAATAATATTTTATTGCATCGATGAAAAAAATAAATATATAAATAAATAAATAATAATAATAATCATCACAAATTTTAAAAATTCAGGGTGTCAAACATGTGAATAGCCAGAAAGTTAATGTATCAAATAACATGTACAGAATTTTATTTGGTGTTTTTCAATTAAATGTTTTATACAGTAGAACTTGGATAATTCGAAGTTGAAGGGACCAGAGAAAAATTCGAAATATCCAAAAATTCGAATTACATATACTATTCTGTCAAAAAGAAGAACTAAATAAAAAAAAATAAAACTCTACGATCAAAGATTTAAGAAATAAACTTTATATTTAAGGATACTACTACATCCCCCCCCCACACACACACGCACTCCCATTAAATCAATATTTTTTACAAGCTTAAATATTCAGCACTTTTTTTTTTTTTAAATAGTCAGATATTTTTGATTGTTTCTTTAAGTCATAGCATATGACTTCAACCTATCAATTGATACAAAAATAGAATCTTCTACATTAGCCATGACTTTCAATTAAAAAAAAAAAAAAAAACTCGAAGTTCATGTATAGGGATCATATCTTCTGATGCACTAGTTAGGAAATACTCTTGTATTTCCTTATCCTTCTTTTGAAAGACTGTTAAAAAAAATAATGCACTTTAGCTGAGAAAAATATCGGGAAAAAATTTTACTGTAATATTTTAAAGGTAATCGTATGAAAAATTCGAATTATCCAAAATAGAATTCGAATTATCCATGATTTTTTAACATTATTTTAATACAAAATTCAAGGGACTGAGTAAAATATTCGAAATATCCAGAATTTCGAATTAAACAAGTTCGAATTATTCAAGTTTCACTGTATTTATAAATGTATATACACAGTGTATGTTTTTCTGGCTCCTGCGTTTACTAGACTGGTGTAACGCTTGAAGAAATTTTTCAACCCCTCTGTTTAGTCCATAATATTTTTCTGTTTAAAAAATTGACAATAACTTTATAATTTCGAACAAAGGTGGAAAATGTTTATGAATTGGAATCGTATAATAGATGCATAATTGACAAGATGTATACTAATAATTAACACCAGTTGAATTACTAAAATATATATATAATAAAGAAGAAGAAGGTTGCTTATCTATATTTTAAAATAAAATTAAACTCCTAAAACATCAATCAACATTTTCGATTGTATCCATACTTATTACTTTTTTCCTAATTAACAGCTTGGCAGTGTGAAAGGCTGTGATTTTGATATGCGTGTTATCTCTATTTCGAAATAAAATTAAATTTATAAAAAAGTTCAATTTCTGTACTTTTTGTTTACATCCATTATTACTAAATTTACTTTGGTTTTGGTACATGCTTTGGTTTCGGTTTAAAAAATCAAGGAATGTTAGGTATAGTGTTGTAGCAACTCTGCAACTTGATTGGTTGGCGATATGTAGGCAATATTTTTTAATCGTCTCGTCTTCATCTTCCCCGCATCGTATATAAAGAAAATAGAAAGAAAAGCTAAACAGTGATGAATGTGTCAAAAAATGGATATCCTCATTCAAAGTGTCTGGTTACATGGGTACAAGCTTTGGCAATTCGCTAGAAGGGAACTTTAAGCATTTGACTATTGAGAAGCGCCATCTTTTTTGAGTATTAGTCCATGGTAGTAACGACATTTAATTTAATGTACCATACAGGAAGGATGCGTAAAAAATTAAACGAGGTAACTTGTAAGTACAACTGGAAAATGTTTAAATCTATGTAAATCGTACGATCTTTATTTTGAGTTTTTTTTTAACAAAGGTAAACTGATATTTTGGGGGCATAAAACAAACTATTTTCTCTATAGTCCTATATAACCGTGCTTTCTGTCGTTTAGTATGCACAAAATTTAATCAGCAGCTTCTTCCCCATAAATGTTTTACAAATTTTGTTTTGTGCAATTTAAACCAACATTTGCTGAGACATAGCCATTTGAAAAACAACAGAAGGTAATTTATAGCAGCGGCAGCTGTCAATCGATCTACACTAGGCTGACCGGACCATATGTCCTCGAATTTCGAGGACAGTCCTCGAAAACTACCTTCGTCCCCAAAAAATTACAACACATTTGGAGACGCCGGTTATAAAGTTATTAATGTTTTATTATAATAATTTATTATATGTATAATAAATAAGCTGAAATAAGTTATTTTAGGTGCTTTATACATAAAAATTACTAAAATTTTACAATTTACGGTGATTTAATTAATTATTTATTTTTTTGTCCTTGAAATTCGAGGACACCGCCATCTTTGTCCCCAAATTCAATGAAAAAAATATAGTCAATCTAATCTACCCCCAAATAAAATCAGCATTGTTTTTTCCAAATTCCCTCTTACACATCAAGATTAATATATTTAAACTCTATAGAAACTGAAATATAACCTTCCATGAATGTAGATAATTTTAGCATAGCAGCTCCACCTGCCAGCCCAATTTTCACTGAAATTTAAACAAAAAATTTTTCATAATGGCGCTCTCACTTATTAAATTTTTTTTTTTTTTTAATATCATACTATAGAATCTGAAGTATAGCTTTCCCGTATAGGAAAATTCCTCAACTGTTTGAAGATATACAGCAAACGTTGATAGACAAGGTTGGGTAGGTGCTCCAGTGATTGGCATGCTTCAGTAATTGACATCTATCCCGAAATAATTAATAAATAATAAAAATAATAAAATCATATATTTTACATATAAGAATTTTAACATTTTATGTCAAACACTGGATCATAGGGTGCTAATAACTTGTAAAATGAATAATTAGCAGTGTCAAACACTGGAACATAGGGGGCCAATTACTGATAAAACGAAAAACTGGCAGTGTTATTACTGGAACATTGAGTGGGTGTCAAATAAAAATTCATAAAAAAAAATAATAATAATTGTTACCAAATGTATATATTTTAACATATATGTGGTTCTGAATGTCTTTCATGCCATATGTATTAACTTAAGATTTCTAAAAATATTTTCTGATGACTAGAACATTAAAAACATCAGAGATTGTTCTAAAAGTGTCAATCACTGGTGCACTTGCCCTATGTTAAGGCGCCAATAAATATATTTTTTAACAAAGCTTTGTGTATTAATTCATAATTTGTTGCCAAAAAAATCTTTTTTTCTCAAACCCACAGTCACAATCAGTTAGACAGGCATAATTCAAAAAATGGTCAATGCACCTTCAGGATATCTCGAAACGTACAAAACAGTCAAAACTGATTTTCAAAAATTTTTACAAATTGAATACTTTTCTCTATTGAATTTAGAAGAAAATATTAGAAAGTCTATTACATTGACCATTATTAAAGCATGATGGTGCACAATCCATGGTTGACCTGTAAATTAAGATGACATAGAATAATCTCAGAAATTTATGCCATGGTCGTAATATAACCAAATGGCATTAAAAAAAAAGTTCCACTTAAATAAATTTTTCAATTAAGAAAATCTATAAATGAGAATCGTAAGTAAAAATAAATAAATAAATAAAAAATAAAAAAAATATTTCTATTAAACCTTATTTCAACATAGCTATGCAATTCATTTTCATAAAAAAATTGCGTGCATGTTTTGTAGGCAGAAAGGTATAAATAATAATTAAATAAAATTACTTTTTCCGATTTAAATTGAAATTTTAGAAATTACACTTTGAATTATGCATAAAAAATTGGTTTTCATGGTATTTACTTCCAGTATTACAAAAAAAAAAAAAAAAAAAAAAAATTAAATGCTTAGGTAAACGTTACAAATCCTCTTGCTTATAACTCACTAAAAAAATCCTTAAATGAACTTAACAAAACAAATCGTGATTTGATAAATTAAGTTCATTTTATTTCTGAATATTTATGTAAAGAATAAATATCCTCATATTCAAATCAGCAGACTTAAAGAATTTATCAAATTACACAGTAATGCTTGGTTAAGATTGAAATTAGTATGGGCTATAATTGAAAAACTAGTCTTAAATTATTTATTGAAAAACGGGCCACAAATAAGGATTAAAATACTCGAATAAATCGTGATATGAAAATAATGGAGATTGCAGCGTTTGTTATGTGCACTTTTATGTACTTTTGTTGTTATGAATGACTCTTTAATCACCGTTGGACAGAAGAACGCAGATAAAATAAACAGCAAATTAGCTAAAAGCAAGAACACGACAAACACATGAGCTTTCGTTAAGTTTTGCGCCTGTCCAGCCCGGTGGGATACGTTGAGACATTTATTTTTATTTATTTATTTATTTATTTTTTTTTTTTTTGTGTGTGTTATGTTTAGAACATATCAAATTATTTGTGATCTTTTCGCCTAAAAGCCATATATTCAGAGAAAACATAGTACGTATTATTACTTACTTATATACTTACTTTATTTTATAATCAATAGGAGAAAAAATTGAATTCGTAAAAACTTTTTTCGACTTCTAGTTTTTGATGGATTTACACGTTTTGAGAGTTCAAAACACGATTTGACCATGTTTAGAAAATGTCTATCTGTTTTTCTGTGTGTGTCTTTCTGTATGTGTGAGAGACAAAATTGTGACATCTCTAATCGCGAGGAAAAATGCGCAGAATTTCATATAAACGTATAAGTAGTTGTACTTTGATATAAATTTATGCAAATCATTCAACAGGTGGCCTTGTTATCCGGTTATTTCGTAATTTTTAATACGGCGGTATAGGACAAAAAATACTCTAAATGTGCACAAAGAAAGGTTTTTAACCTATCAATGGAGGGGGGGGGGAAGAAAGAAAAAGAAAAAAAGAAAATGATAGTAATAGGCGATTAGGAATAAATTTTCGCATAAGGTAAAGCTAGGAGAGATTGCGCACATAGGGGATCGACAGGTAGGAATACAGTGGGCGCTCTGGAACTCCAGGTAAATCTACAATATCGATAGAGGAGTTCCCAATTAAATGTGCACGTTCATTGCCTGAACAGTCTAAGATTAAACGTGGTTATTTATTCTCGTTTTCAAAAATGTTTGTTTAAATTTTCAAAACCCTTTCTAGAAATTTTTATGGAATGGTAGTATTACAAAACATTTTAAAATTAAATGATTTTCCATGAACTCGTTTATATAAATTTTACTTGTGGCAGGTGGTTGCATGAAAGTTGCATCATTTATAACAACGAGTGATTATAGACAAAGACAGATTAGGTCAACAAACAAGAAACCATTCAAACTGAAAAGGAACGTTATTAATTTTAAGTTGAATATATTATCTAGTAACTGAATGTTACTTTTTATTATCTAGCATTGTTTTTTTATCTGCTTCTTCATTTTCTTCAGATAAAAATAATTAATACTTTTAACAGTTTTTTAACAGATCATTGCGAAATTAAAAAAATAATAGTACGAAGAAGAAAATAGTAATAGTCGATTAGGAATAAATTTTTGTATAAGGTAAAGTTAGGAGAGATTGCGCACATAGGAGATCGGCAATACATTGGCGCGCGGAAACTCCAGGTAAATCTACAATATCGATAGAGAGAGTGCCTAATTAAATGTGCATGTTCATTGCTTGAACAGTCTAAAACTAAATGTAGTTATATTGTCTCGTTTTCAAAACACTTTCTAGGAATTTTTATAGAATGGTAGTATTAGAAAATATTTTTTAATTAAACGATTTCCCATGGACTCGTTTATAATTCTACTTGTGGCAGGTGGCTACATGAAAGTTGCATCATTTATAAGAACGAGTGCAACGATTATAGACAACGACAGATTAGGTCATCAAACTGAAAAGGAACTTTATTAATTTTAAGTTAAATATATTATCTAGTAACTAAATGTTACTTTGTATTATCTAGCGTTGTTTTTTACACGCTTTTATTAGCTTCACCTGTATGTATGTTTGTATGTATGTTTGTAACCGCTCTGGGAGCAAACAAAAAATCTATATTGTAAAAAAAGACTTTCCCTACGTGAACGCTGTGGTTGTGAGGTAAAGCTCCGGGCTACGAACCTAAATGTCTAACGTTCGAGCCTAGTCAGGGGAGATTTTTTAAAAATGTTTTTTGTTTGATTCTAAATTATTTTAAAATCACCCTGTAATATGGTGTGCCACTCACACAGTTTTTTCTTACCCTGCATTTTAATACTATAAAGATAGATATTTTGTGCTTTTTAGCTCACATTCCAATAAAAGCGTGCTCTTTAATTTTTTTAAAAGTATAGTTTTACATATTACTGTGGCCAATCTCGTTTACTAATCTCTGAAAATAAATGCGAACAAAAGAGACGAGTTTTACTAACTATAATTTTGTTCTAAGACCCAATTCTAGGAAATCAAGCGAGAATTTCTCGCAATTCAAAAGATTCATAATATTCATAGCATTGTTTCACCATCTATAAAAGTGTACACTGAGGAATATATATATATATATATATATATATGTATATATATATATATATATATGTATATATATATATATATATATATATATATATATATATATATATATATATAATAGATATCGTAATAAAATTTAATCTTAAAATTTAGCAATTAATAGAACTAAAACAATAACAGCACACTAAAATATAGACCTGAATTTAACATAGAGGAAAGAATGACACAAAAAGTTGCGATATAGATTAAGAACCAATGAGTTACGATAGTAACTTAAATTACTTACGCCGACCTGAATGATAATAAAAAAGGACCATTAAACTTATGAGAGAGAAAACAAATAACTAACCACAGAATTAATTGGATATAAATGCTTAAAATTAGAAGCATACATATCAAAGGGCCCATACTTCATAAAGCTGTGAAAGCTGCAACGATTTCGTAAAACGATATTGCTAATCATAGCAATTTATATCATTTCACTCCCCGATCGAAGCAGCAAGAACCATAAAGAATGAGAAATAAGTGAAATATTAAATTAAAACAAAGATTAAATAAAGATTAATTAAAATCTTAATGGAAACCAAAGTGATAACATGAAAGAAGCATAGTAACCACATGTATAACAGTTAACACAAACTGGAGAAAAGGATGATGCCAAAACCTAAATTGATGTTAAAATAAAAGCTCGACAGATATCGATTAATCGAATATACTTCAGAGCATTTTCATTAAAGATAAAATACACAGAGTAAATATTAAATGATAATGTTAAAATAGATTTTAAAGTTAATTAAAATTAAAACTTGTAGAGTTAAATTAAATCGTACCAAAAACATTAATAATTAAATTGTTTAAGTTAAGGACTGAAGAATGAACGGTTAGCTATAAAAAACAATAAGTCAGTTAAATTATTTCAGGAGAAAAAGCCAATGCAATAAGGAGTGTAATTAAGATGTATTGAATGAAAGATTAAGATAATTTAGAAGTATTGACTGCAAGATTAAGATAACTTTTAGCACCGATCAAGTAATGAGAATAATTTTTAGCACCGATTAAGTAATAAGAAGATATATATATATATATATATACACACATATATATATATATATACCGCCTTCATCTAGAATGAATAAGTGGCCATTTTCAAAATCCCTTAACTAGAAATATAGATTTTCGAGCTATGCTCATAAGTCGCGAAAATAAACTTAATAGACGAAATGATCCAGAATTTTTAGTTTACATATTTCTAGATGGTGAAACAATATTCTGAATATTCCGAATCTTTTGTAATACGAGAAATTCTCGCTTGATTTTCTAGAATTGGGTCATAAACAAAGATTATAGTCGCAGAAACCCACCTCGTAGTTTCCTTTATTTGCAGAGATTTTTAAATAACTTTGCCCCCGATAATATAGGAAAACGGCCTAGAATTCTAATAGGCTTTCTAGAATTCGCTTTCAAAAGGAACTAGAATTTATAAGGATGACATGGAACTATTTTTTCTAGAGCCACAATTTAGATTCTAGATGTCAGATACAGAATTTCTTCTCAGTGTAGAGTAGAAATTCTTGATCATTTCGTGTATCCTGGTTATTTGTTTACCGTATACCATAGGTGCCATCTTGTACGATTTTTAACACCAGTATTTCTTTGAAAAAAAAAGTTATTGTGTTTAATCACAGAAAACTGTGTAGAAACTTAAAAATTTCGATAAAATTTTCCAGTAAGGGAGAAAAAAAGTACAAGTTGGCAGCTATGGTATACGCATATTTCGAAAACCTATATTTCTGGTTTAGGGATCCAGAAATGGCTACATATTCGTTATAGATGAAGGGAGTATATTTTTTCGCCGTGTAATTTCTAATAAAACATTAAAAATAAAATAAAAAATAAAATAAAATATAAATAAATAAATAAATAAAATAATAATGTCTACATTTTTTTTTTTTTTTTGACCACCAAAATTTTCTCGTGGACTACTAGTAATCCACGGACCACTGCTCTAGGGGACAAATTTGCTTTCCATGTCTGGGAATTTGGCGACATTTGTTTATGATTTGGCAGAAACTGTCGCTATGTCGTCATGATTTCGTGAATCCTATTTATAATGGATCTTTTACATCTGAGATTTTTTTTTTTAGGTATAATAGATTGATTTAAAATGAATGACATACTGTATATTTTATAACTTCTTTAAGCAACATAGTCAATATATATATAATATATAGTCGATTTTGAAATAAGAAAGCACATTTACAATTTTTCTTTGAGGCTTTGTGATTGTTCAAGCAAAGCGAAAAAAAAAAAAAAATGAATAAACATGTTTATGATTATTTTAATAGATAATCAAAACAGTTCTAGTTTAAATAACTAAAAAGCAGCCACAAGTATTTTAAATTCAATAATTTGTTTCGTTACTTTTAGTTTTAATTAATTATTTTTCTATAGATATCGAGAAAAAAAAAAAAAAAAAAAAGTTAATATATTTCCTACCAACAAAAGGTATTCGTCACACTTGAAAAACAATTTTAAATCGTTTTCGAATAATTTTACATTTGAACAATTACTAATTATATTCTTTTTAAAAAATTGGAGCACGTGAACTAAGTTTTATTTTTTTTTACAATATTTTTTCTGGCAAACACATACGCACACACTCGCATACACACACACATACTTATATATATATATATATATATATATATATATATTCAATTAATTCATCTTTAGTTTTTTTTTTAAATTATCATTTCCTTATTGATTTCTTCATATGTTTCCTTCTTTCCTTGTTTCTTTATTTTATTTTTTATTTTTTGACATTTTGTTAACTGACGGTTCGGATCATTTCTTAACCTTTTTAGACACCCTCTAAAGCAAATCTAATCAATCTTTTTATCCCTACTTTCAACATTTGTATATTTGTTAGTAGTAAAATTTTCTAGCTGCCCACCTTAAATACGATGATTCATGAAGTAAGGAAGTAGTTTAACTTTATAAAATTTACTAAACAGAGTTATGAAAAGTTAATCCACATAATAATAAAATATTTTTCCATTTCAATGTTTTTAAAAAGTAAATATAATTTTCAAAATAAAAAGTTTCAGTATCAGACAAGAAACTTACCGCCCACGATAAAAGATAGAACGCCCACTGGTGGGCGATTGGGACCGAGTTAACTATACAACTGCTCTAAAGCTTGGAGGAATGATATCTATATATATATATCTATATATATAAATGATAGATGTTTTAATAAAAATATAACCTTAATATTTTAGCATTTAATAGATACATGTCAATACCAACACAACAAAAATAAAACTGATTGTAACACATTGCTAAAATTAGCACAGAAATGTTGCGATACGTGTTAAGATCCAATAAGAGACAAAAACAATTTAAATTACTTTCGCCCACTTGAGTAAAAAAGGACCATTAAACATAATGATGGAGAAAATAAATGAAGGACCTCAGAAATAATAATTGGAATAAAAAATGGATTAATAATTGGAGTAAAAATGCTTAAAAATAGAAGTAAAATCTTATCAAGGAACATGTACTTCATGAAGCTGTGAAAGCTGCAACGATTTCGTAAAACAATATAGCTAACAATGACAAATGTATATTGTTCATGCCCCGATCGAGCAACAAAACCATTTTGAATGAGAAATGAAAAAAATATTAAATAAAATCATCAAGGAAACTAGAGAGAAAAATAGAAAAAATCAGATATTATGATATTACTTACAATATTACGTTATTAGGGTATAAGGAGATGATATGTCCGGAAATAAAGCATGAAGCCAAAATCGTAACCACAGAAGCCATTAAATAATGGAGTTATATACAAAATTCTGCATTGTTATTGTGAAATTATGTAATATGGATCATTCGAGATGAAAGTCTTTATAACTGTACAGTCGGTAACAAAATAGTCCGAACACTAGCAAAAATTCCTATGTAAAAAAAGTACACTTCATACAGTTTTGTTAAATAAATCCTTATCGAATCATGTTCTTAAACTGACTAAGAACAGGATTCGACAAGGATTTATTACAGTCGGTAACTTTTGTTACCGACTGTAGGTCTCAAAGCTTTTAAATAAATGTCAAATGATAAAATAACTGAAGTTTAGCCAATGTTTTGGTAGACTCAATGTGGCTTCTGTGGTAGCCTTGGCTGCTATTGCGGAAGCCATCTTCAGTAGACAACAATTAACTTCATTTGCCCCGCATACTGATACTCCCTAAGCTTAGGAGGAATGGTATAGGAGAAGTGGACATAACAGATCAGCATGCAGGAAAAATGAAGTTAATTGCTGTCTTCTCAGATGCTGTCGCCAGATGGCTGCTGCAATAGCAGCCTAGGCTACTGTAAGAGTTCGCATTAGTTTGTTTAAGAGTAATCATAACAGTTAGTCAATCTGTGTATCCGACTGTACGCGCTGTAATCTTTACTGATGTTTATAGAATTCTTCCTTCAAATTAATACATGTTATTGAAGTTCACTATAGAATATTCTCCAGAGGAATTAGTATAGATAGTGCAACTTACTTGTATACAGGAACACTCACAAAATATTTCCGATGCATTGTGATTTATTTCTTAAAATTTATTTAATTTATAATTATTTTTATGCTGCACACACCACAAAAAAAATAATATAGATTTTTTTTTTTTTCCAATGGCTAGGAGCAAAATGATTACAAAAAAAAAAAAAAAAAGTCAAAAATTAGAAGTGACCGAAGTTATTGCCTTAAAAGTTCTCTGGCACGCCAATAAAGCGCAGTTTCAGAGTTGCCACGAAGTGGCTCATCGACGGAGGTGGTGTCTGTTCATTGGTTCTGCTGAACTGCAGAGGAGACAACCAGGGTTTGAAATACAGCGCTGAGAAGATATACCAGAAGCTGCCGAACGATGTAGACCACTTTGCCGTTACAAGAACGTTGCCCAGGGTCCAGGGTGCACCAGCGGGGATGTAGGTCTACGTTGCACCCCAATATAGATTATTAAGATACACAAAAACATTTCTACTCTAAAACAAGACACAACCAGCGTAACTGATTAGTTTACAGGGCACTACAATTTTTTTTTTTTTTTTTTTTTTTTTTTTTTTAATACATTATGGGATATTAGGAAAAAGTGACCAATATAGATTTTTAATGCTATAATTATTTTTTTTAGTACATTATTTGTTGCGTATACGATATGTGAGACTAATTATGCAAGACTCAGTAATTTTAATTAGAATTTAAATTATAAAGATACTTTTTTGAGACTCTTTACTGCATAGTTAAAATCAAAATATATCTATGTTGCCTTCAGTGGCGTAGCGTGATCTTTGAATCTGGGCAACTGTGGAAATAGCACTTCTCCTAAATTCGTTATCATTTCTTATAATTTAAGTACGTAAATTTCTAAATTCTCTAAACCATAAATATAATTTTATACTCGAATTTTACGAATTTATCTTGACAGCATATATTTAAATCCCACTTATTATAATTTGTTGAAGGACTAGTAGGTTTTGCATGCGTCACGGTTACTATAAAATTTTCAAGGAAATTGAATCACTAATTTTTTATATATCACTTTATACATATATATAATTTTATTAAACTCACGCAAAATATGGCATTAACTTCCTTACAGTGTCAGATCCAGGTTCCCACTGCTTGTGATTACGCTTTACCTCGGACCACAAATAGTTCTTATACATGAACTTAATTGTTGAACATTTTAATAAAGTTTAAAACATAATAAGTTTAATTATTTTTATTATATTGACATTTGATTCCAAAAGTGAAAATAAATAAATAAATAAATAAATAAAAAGTATGTAAATATTTCCCTTTCAAAGAAATTTTTATGTTTCCAAATAAGAAGTTGTTTTGAAGAGGCAACTATTGAAATAAAATATCTTATTTTGTCCAATTAAAATAAAAATTTGTCGATAGGTTCGCTTTTTAAAAGGCATCGCCTGATAGAGAAAGTGTTGCTATGAGTAACCGTAATAAGCTAGTAACCATTGCTAAGGAATGGGGATGACTGAAAATAAATATCAGGCAATTTGATTAAAATTTAAGAAAATGAAGTGGAAAAATTCGGAGGGGGGGGGGAGTTAAATATTCTCATTAAAAAAAAAAAATCTCGATGAGGTGTACATTTACAATATCCAAGCTACACCTCTGCCACATGTTGTTGCTCTCTAATCAAAGGCTTGAGCTTCAGAGCCAAGTTCTTACAAAAGGAAATTTTAATACCACTATTTTTATAATATTGCAGTTTCTCACTTGACGAATCGTTGATATTCGTTTTACCTGTTAAAAATAAATAAATAAATAAAATATTATATAAAAATTATGGTATCTAAATTTTTATTTATGAATCTCTGCCCAGAGTGCACGCAGACACACAGGGAGAGACAGACAATTCTCTTTATTCATACAGAGAGATAACATAATAAATAAAATTTTGATCATAATTTTACTTCTTTCGGTAGCTTTCGTTTGGTATGAGTTATTTAGGAAAAGTATCAAAAAACAGCAGTAATTTTCCTGTTGCATAAAATAGCAGAGATATTTTTTCAGAATTTTTTTCAAATTTATTTTATAGTTGAGTCATTTATAAATAAAGTCAGTTTTTTCTTTCTTTCTTTTTTTATTTTTCTTTCTTTCTTTCTTTCTTTTTAATTACATCATTGTAAAATAAAGCATTAAATTTTACTTTATCAATAATGTTCATGAACTGGCAACATCGTCAATATATTCAGTCATTCTTGTCTTTGAGTAGATGGACAAAATGGAAAAACTAGTTCTCACTGACTACGCGAACACTTCTACGGAAGATAAGAAAATGAAAATTCCTAATACTTTAGAAGTACGGGAAAACTCCAGGACATGCTGTCGATGGATAGCATGACTTCGATCCTTTAAACAGCGGAAATCCCCTTGTGCGGGAAAATTAACGCAATGAATATTTCCTCACACAATAAAAATTCCCTATCCAAGCGTATACTTTAGAAAAGTAGCATGCCTTTTACGGAGTAACCGGTCAGGAAATGGCTGTTTTTCCACGAATTATCTATGTAACAGAAGGCATTTTCTTTCAGAATAGTTTTGGAAAATTAAATGATGGCTAAAGGATGGATGAAAGCGAGTGATTAATAAAATCAGCTGTTGAATTATTATTTTTTCTTTCTTTCTTTCTTTCTTTTTTTTTTTTTATCAAAATATGTTTGAAGTTTAGATAGTTTTTAGCAGGTATGCGGCGCATGCCTAGCATACCCAGAGAATACGCCACTGGTTGCCTTGCATTTTTTAAACAATATACTACAAAAGTAAAGACTAGTGATGGCTACACAAAAGCAATATATCGTACTTTTTTTTTATCTTTTTAATAATATATATATATATATATATATATATATATATGTGTATATTGATAAATTATTTTTCCGAGTTTTCTGTTTGTTTGTTTGTTTTATTGATAACATATACATCAGATTTGTATGCTTGACTCTTAGTTCGCTTGTAAATCTTCGTCAGATGATTACAGATAGCACGTGACAGATACGGAGAATTGGAAAAACAGGGCCAGCGCGGGAATCGAACCCGCTCTTCTACGCTCGAAGGCGATTAGCAGTGTGGTGAGATAACCACTCGGCCACGGAGGGCACTCCAAGTTTTCTTCCTTCCAACTGAATAAATAAATAAATAAAATAAAATTATGTGTTGCCATCTGGCAAAATACATTGTATATTGTAATTGATAAGTACTGTTGAAAATTGTTTGTAATCTTGCAAACCACATGACTTTTCTTTCTTGTTAATTTTATGCATTTTAAATTATTCTGACAATATATTTCTTAATTATATATTTGTTTTATTTATTTTCCTTTATTCATTTTCTTTATTAATTTCCTTCACTTCATTTTTCTTTATTAGTACAACAGGGCGTATTATTTCTTTAAGACAGTATTTTTTCGTGAACGCCTTTTTAACTTACCAATTTGAATGAGCGTGCAAACACTTTTTGTTTTTATTTATTATTTAAAATATGCAAAGCTGAAAGTCTGTCATTGTAATCTGCCCAGATAAAAATTGGTACACTTATTAATAAGGGCAAAATCTAGCTAATGCTGTATTTTTTAGTTGAAACGGATAATTGGTTTAAAAAACATTCACTAAAAACCATAAAAATCTCATTTTAACTTTAAAATTATTTAAAAGAATAAAACTAATTGATTAAAAAAAAAAATTAAAAAAAAAAAAAAAAAAATGAATATATTTCTTTTTATGTCAAAAAAAAAAAAAAAGAAAGAAAGAAAGAAAGAATGAAAAGAACGTGCAAATATATTATTTTTTATTTTTATTTTTAATAAAATTGTGAAAAATCGTGCTAAAGAAATTGAACGTTTTCTGCCATTATATGGAAGAATAGATTGAAATAAGACCTTTTGAACTAAATTAAATTTTAATTACAAAGAATGTAATCAGAATGTTACCCTTTCTTTAATTTTTTTATTGTAGGTTATCAGGAAAAACAATATGCGAATACAATAAAAAAAAGAAGAAGAAAAATAGATAAAGAAAAATAAATAAAAGAAACCGAAGTCTATTTTTGTTTTCTAAGAAACTGGTATAAAATTCTGTACAGAATAGAATTCAATTTAGGATGACAGGACTCGGTATGTATATAACCCATATCAAGATCTAAACCAAGGTTATTAATTAATTTGATTCATCTTTTTTCAAAATGAAAGTCTCTTGAAAAAAAAAAAAATAAAGAAATCAATTAATTCTTTCGATATTAGACTGAGTCAAAAATACTTTTCTTTGTTATGAACAATTAAAGTTACTTTCAATGTATTTTTTAATTTGTTTTTTATGCAATTCTCTCTTGATACATTTATGTAATAATATAATTTTTTTTTAATATGCTTCATCATCTTCTTCCTATTTCATTTTAATTTCTATTTATTTATATTATATTATTTAATATCTATTTATTTCTATTAATTTTCCTTTTATTTTTTAATTTATTTTTTATGCAATTCTCTCTTGATACTTTTATGTAATAATATAAGTTTTTTTAATAATCTTCATAATCATCATCATCTTCCTATTTCATTTTAATTTCTATTTCTATTCTATTATTTAAATATTTAATATCTATTTATTTCTATTAATTTTCATTTTATTTTTTTAATTTATTTTTTATGCAATTCTCTCTTGATACTTTTATGTAATAATATAAGTTTTTTGATAATATTCATAATCATCATCATCTTCCTATTTCATTTTAATTTCTATTTCTATTCTGTTATTTAAATATTTAATATCTATTTATTTCTATTAATTTTCATTTTATTTTTTAATTTATTTTTTATGCAATTCTCTCTTGATACTTATATGTAATAATATAAGTTTTTTGATAATATTCATAATCATCATCATCTTCCTATTTCATTTTAATTTCTATTTCTATTCTGTTATTTAAATATTTAATATCTATTTATTTCTATTAATTTTCATTTTATTTTTTAATTTCTTTTTTATGCAATTCTCTTTTGATACATTTATGTAATAATATAAGATTTTTAATATGCTTCATCATCTTCTTCCTATTTCATTTTAATTTCTATTTATTTATATTCAATTATTTAAATATTTAATATCCATTTATTTCTATTAATTTTCATTTTATTTTTTAATTTCTTTTTTATGCAATTCTCTCTTGATACTTCTACGTAATAATATAAGTTTTTTAGTATGCTTCATCATCGTCTTCCTATTTCATTTTTATTTATTTGTTATTATTATTATTTTGCATTTAATTTCACTGAAACTTTTCTTTTATTATTTTCTTTTATTCTATTTTATTCTTATGAATTTCTCTTTTATTTCTACTTATTTGTGCCATCTTTTTATTTTTAATCGTTCTTTGAAATTACTGTCTTACATTAGACTTATGAAAGCTTTCATACTTGTGCATTGAAATGTATCAATATTAAATATATACTGTAAAAAAAATGT
Source organism: Salticus scenicus (assembly GCA_963930645.1). NCBI lineage: Eukaryota > Metazoa > Arthropoda > Arachnida > Araneae > Salticidae > Salticus > Salticus scenicus. Next base: position 242,529,567 of record OZ005658.1, read on the forward strand.
CCTATTTGCTGCCAAAAATTCTCTGTAATTTGAGAAAATACGCGTAATTTACGAAAAAATTACGTTGTCAGAACGTATTTAAAAAAAAAAAAAAACGAATATTTTCTCAAATTAAAGAGCATTTCTAACAGCAAATAGGATATAATAGAGTTCTAACAGATGACGTCACGAGCAGACGATATTATTTTGCTGAGGGACAGTTGACCCCACGGACCTATTGTTTATCATTGCGGAATAGTGTTACAAATTTCTTGAAACACAGTGTTATAAATGTATTTGTAAAAGCATAAAAACATTCGACTACTACGCTTCCAGAGGCATGGAAAAATTAGCGTTGTCCTTCAGCAAAGTACGGTTGCTAAGAAGAAAGTCACGTGGTTGTTAGAACTCTATTTTTTACAGTGTACAGTGAACCTTGATATAAGGCCATCCGCATATAAAATCACCCCGCACTGAGATCACTTTTCGAAAGTTTCGGCTCATTGGATAGGAATTCTGTGTTATGATTTATCACATATATGATTAGGTCTGGAATACCATAACCGCTTATAAGGTCACTTTCGTCTGACTTTTTTTGAGTGATTTATCTCTCCAACTAAGTCAATCCAGAAAATTTTCTGATTTCTTATGGTGAAACAAGCTTAATTCCTAACAATAGATTATTCATGGGAAAGAGCTCATCTGATAGCCTAATGGTTAGTGCTCTGGACTTCAGTAACCAAATGCCAGTTTTGAATCAAGGTTCACACGTGATGTTCGTGGAGGTTCGGATTCCATTTCAATCTGTAGGTCTTGGTGTAAGAAATCTAATTGTGCAAAAAGTGATCGTAGAGTAACATCACAAATCTGAGGTAAAGAAACATCTTTAATTGCGAAAAAGTGATTTATCCATTCCTAAGCTGCCCGTCTGGTGGCTGAATGGCTAGAGCCCTGGCCTTCACTTTTCACATCTGGGGTTTGAGTCCTGGCTCAAGCATAAATTTTCGTAGAATTTCAGAATCACTTTAAGTGTAAGTCCTGTACAAATAAACCTTAATAAGCAAAAAAATACCATAGAGTGGCAACCTTAACCTAACAATCTCCACTTCTTACCTCCTGCGTGTACCGTCCTTTTGCTGAAAATTGTATGCGAGAGCAGCGTGGCTTTCATGGGGAATCGTGTGTCAGTCTGTTGAGTGTTCTGTTGTTAGTTATAAGACTGGTGTCTACTCTTGGGACCTAACCATGGGATGGGATGTACTCCGTTGATGTCTTTCCAAGAGGTTCTTGAACGTACTTATGAGATTTTCGCAGAAAAACCACAAAAAACTCCGAACGGCTGTGCTGTCGTGGCCGCAATGTCCTCCATGTTCCCATCAAAAATTATACCTCTGGGGGTCACCGAAGCGGGAGAGCCATCCCTTCCGTGGAGGATCAAAATTGCGATGGCATGTCTCCGGACCACCTCTAGGGGTGTGTCCCAGACCGTCGCCAATTGCCCATCTGCGCAGCACTAGTGCGACGTAAAACCCAACCAACCAACCAACCAACCGAACGGCTGTACTGATAAAAGCAAATTAGTCGCTTGTTAAAGAACAAATTTGATTAAGGTATCTTATTGTATCGTGTTTTGTGTTTATGCGCAAGATATCTATGAAAAGAAAATCTTTATTGGTGTAAAAGTATATTGTTAAAGGTTTTGAAAAGTCTAATTTATTGAATGCATGTTTTGCAAAGAAGCAGGAAATACCAAAGATTATGATTAACAATATTTTATCATTGCTTTATTTGTTTCAAGAATGAAAAGTGTATAAGTAGAAAGAGAAGAATTTTTTTTTTTTTTTTTGCTAGTCGGTAACATGGAGCTCTTCCCAAACAGCAGCATTGCTAATTCTTGGGGAATTTCAATGAAAACGTTCGTTTAAAAATTTTAAATCTTTAATTTGCATGCTTATGCATGTTTATTTATTGACACTTACTTATACATTAGTTGCTTATTTATTGACAAAATCGCATTAACCAGTTATAAGGTTACCCCGCTTGTAAGGTCGCTTTTACGATGCGTTAATTTTTAAAACAATATTTTTGATGCAAGTTTTAGACATTCAAACATAATATATGTATATAATTGATAAACTATAATAATTTGAAATCGAGGGAAATTTTTTTAAATTCAGTTGCATGGAGCATTAAAAATAAATAAATAAATAAAATAAAATAAAAAATAAAGTATAATAATAATAACAACAAAAATAAAAATAAATAATAAAATAAAATAAGATAATTTATTTATTTTTCATTTAAATAGTTTTAGATTTTTTATTTATTTATTTATTGTTTATACATTTCAATGTACTTGTATGCAAACTTTCATAACTCTAAGACAGCAAAAACAAAAAACAATTTTCAACATCTACCATCTCCTTAATAGTTAAAGCTATTATCAATACGAATTTTAATCTTTATCTGTTTGTTTAATTTTTATTTAATTAATTATTTTATATTACTTTTATTTATTTACTTATTTTCTCAACAATGTTTCCCCTATATTCTTATGGAGTAATACAGGAAGATTTTATCATGCATCTTAACTATTTTATTTGATTTTAATAAATTTTTTCTTTCCATCATGCAAGTTATCTTTTTAAAATACTTTTCTAACTGATTGAAGTTATTTTCGATATTAAATTTAAATAATTGTTTTATGTAACCCTTTTCTAATGCCTTTATGGACTAATATAAGAAATTTTTAACATACATCTTATTGTTAATATTATTATTTATTTAATTTATTTGTACAAAATTTTACTCTTTATAATTATAGTATAAATAATCTCTTTTTCGAAAAATTTTCTGCATATCTAAAGTTGTTTCCATTTATAAATTTTAGAGTTTTATTTTTTTCTATATGCAGTCGGTAACAAAAGTGTCCGAACACTAGCAAAAATTCTTTTGTAAAAAAAAGTACACTTCGTGCGGTTTTGTTAAATAAATCCTTGTCGAATCCTCTTCTTAGTCAGTCTAAGAACATGATTCGATAAGGATTTATTTAACAGAACCGTATGAAGTGTACCTTTTTTACATAGAAATTTTTGCTAGTGTTCGGACACTTTTGTTACCGACTGTACACAGAACAAAGTGTACTGGATTCGTGAAAATTTTCCATCTGCGGTTTTTAATGGATTTACCTGAACACGATTTGACTATTTTTAGAAAATATTTGTCTGTGTTTTCTGTGTATTGCGAAAGTTCTGTGGACGTTGTATCTCACAAACCAATTGACTGAATTCAGCCAAATTTTATATTTAAAAGGGTCTTGATTTAAATTAGAGCCAATTAGATTTCGGGATACATCGTCAAACAGGTGGCGCTGTATGATTCAATTCCCCTTTCTTAAGGGAGGGGCTATATATTTTAGCTGTTATTGTGTATAATTGCACGAAACGTCATATGTTTGAAAGTCACGATGAGAAACTATGGTTTACATACAAACGGAACGCTTGCAATTTCGATGACGTAAATTTTGCAAGTTTTTTGAAAATACAGTCGGCAGCAAAAGTAACAGAGCACTAGCGAAAATTCCTATGTAAAAAATGTACACTTAATGCAGCTTTGTTAAATAAATCCTTGTCGGATCTTGTTCTTAGTCAGTCTGAGAACACGATTCGACAAGGATTTATTTAACAAAACAGTGTTAAGTGTTCTTTTTTCATATAGGAATTTTTGCTAGTGCTCGGATACTTTTGCTGCCGACTGCAGTCATACATTTGGAACGCCTGCAAAAGGCTTTGCAACTGGAAGTGTTTCATTTGTATGTACCCCTATGTTGATTCAAGTTGAGTGCATGTCGCCCGATAGGTGGTACTTCTATTTGCGATTTCCCCCGATTTATGGAAAAGTAATGTATTTCAACTTTTGGGATAGATAAATGTACAAAACTTATGGTATCTGAGATGAATATTATAAAAAAGTGATGCAGTTTTTGTTTGGGTGCATATCGGACAACAGGTAGCGCTACTATGCTGAAACATTTTCCGTTCATGAGACGGCTATATCTTAGACTTTTTAATGCTCGAATGCTCCAAATTTAGTGCTTAAGATAGATATTATAAACATTTTATACTGATTTTATTTGGGTGTACAGTGCGGCCACATATCCTAAAACTAGCAGTGAGGACGCGTCCAAAATGTTGGAGGGATGCCAGCTTGAAATTTGGAAAACATCCAGAAATTCCGCGCTCTGTTATTGCTCATTTTCTCTGAGTTAGATGACTGTCGCCCCTATTTTAGCATTGGACTCGGTAAGTTAGCATATGCGCAGATGCTTCCTTGGTTTCATGAAATGTGGTCGAAGAATGCATTGGAACATGAACGGCACGGATGTTATTTACTTTCTGTTTTTTTTTTTTTTCTTTTTCTTTTAATGGTTATATCTCAGCATCTGTTCGTTAAAACTGCTCTAAACTGCACATGTAAAATCTTTATTGCAAGAACCTATATTAATTAACATTTTGTGTATATTAGCTGGTATGTAATGTTGTTGTATAGAATGATATAAAAGGAAGTTTTGTGATTGCCACAGCATACTAGTTCATAAATATTTTTTAAATAGTTGAAGTTTTTCAAAATAAATTTTTATTTTATTTTAGCCAATCTTATCGTGATATTCCTATGAATTAATACAAGAGTTTTAGTATCCATCTTAATTTTTTAATCCTGTAACCCGAAGGTAAAAAATACCATGTGCATTTTTTTTTTCTTTGTGTAAAGAGTTAGCACCAAAATGTATTATTAAAAGCAATATTTCCATTTAGACATTATAGCATTAATATTGTCTTAAAGTATCATATAGTGATTACTGACAGTTGCGAAGAAACATGGAAATTTTTTTTAAATAGTTGAAGTTTTTCAAAATTGATTTTTATTTTTATTTCAACCAATTTTATTGTGATATTCCTATGAATTAATACAAGAGTTTTAGTATGCATCTTAATTTTTTAATCCTGTACCCCGAAGGTAAAAAATACCATGTGCATTTTTTTTTCTTTGTGTAAAGAGTTAGCACCAAAATGTATTATTAAAAGCAATATTTCCATTTAGACATTATAGCATTAATATTGTCTTAAAGTATCATATAGTGATTACTGACAGTTGCGAAGAAACATGGAAATTTTTTTAAAATAGTTGAAGTTTTTCAAAATTGATTTTTATTTTTATTTCAACCAATTTTATTGTGATATTCCTATGAATTAATACAAGAGTTTTAGTATGCATCTTAATTTTTTAATCCTGTACCCCGAAGGTAAAAAATACCATGTGCATTTTTTTTTTCTTTGTGTAAAGAGTTAGCACCAAAATGTATTATTAAAAGCAATATTTCCATTTAGACATTATAGCATTAATATTGTCTTAAAGTATCATATAGTGATTACTGACAGTTGCGAAGAAACATGGAAATTTTTTTAAAATAGTTGAAGTTTTTCAAAATTGATTTTTATTTTTATTTCAACCAATTTTATTGTGATATTCCTATGAATTAATACAAGAGTTTTAGTATCCATCTTAATTTTTTAATCCTGTAACCTGAAGGTAAAAAATACCATGTGCATTTTTTTTTTCTTTGTGTAAAGAGTTAGCACCAAAATGTATTATTAAAAGCAATATTTCCATTTAGACATTATAGCATTAATATTGTCTTAAAGTATCATATAGTGATTACTGACAGTTGCGAAGAAACATGGAAATTTTTTAAAAATAGTTGAAGTTTTTCAAAATTGATTTTTATTTTTATTTCAACCAATTTTATTGTGACATTCCTATGAATTAATACAAGAGTTTTAGTATGCATCTTAATTTTTTAATCCTGTACCCCGAAGGTAAAAAATACCATGTACATTTTTTTTCTTTTGTGAAAAGAGTAATACCAAAAATGTACTATTAAAGCAGTATTTCCATTTAGACATTGTAGTATTAATACTGTCTTAAAGTATCATAAAGTGATTACTGACAGTTGTGAAGAAACATAGAAATTTTTTTTATAGAAGTAAAGTTGAAAAAAATAAAAAAGTTGCTCTCCTGAAAAATTGCCCTTTTGTGTATGGTGTCCTTTACTTCAGGGTATAGAATTTTACTTGAAACAGTTTTTCTTCTTAAATCGTGTGGTGTAAGGTTATTTATTTATTTATTTATTATTATTATTATTATTTTTTCGAAAAACTTTTTTACAAAATTAACTTTATTTCAGTAGGAATCTGAAATTATCATTTTTATTATTTTTAATAGACACCTTAAATTTTTATGTCATTTTACTCGAGCATCTATTTTTTTCAGAATTTATATATTTTCAAAAAAATGTCTGACTACTGGAAATGATTTACAATATCAGTTTCAAATTCCCCATTTTATTTTAGGTTGTATATGTTATATATTTATATCTATATCTATCTATCTATATCAATCTATCTATATAATATTTCTCTAACGTGGACGAGTTACGATTAAATTTTTTTCGAAACGGTACGGTTATGATGTAATTAATAAAATATGCGAGGATGAAAAATAACATTTATAAATAGACAATATTTAAGCATGTGGACTAAGCTCAATGATCTAATGAGAAAAAAATGACGGCAATTGTCTGATGACATCATTTTATGGAAAAATGTATTTTTAAAAGTTGCTTTTTCAGAATCTCAGTAAGTATCGTTATAAAACTAGCAGTACTTTAAAGATATATACAGAATATGAATTATTATCATAAATTGACTAAAAAACACAATTATAAAAAGTATAATCAAAATAGGAATTCGTTTTTTTTTAAAATAAAAAATTATGCCAAAATAAATAAATAAAAAGTTATCGCCAACATCGCGACAAAAATTAAAAAGGCGTCATGGGGGTCCTCTACTAAAACTGTACAGCCTGCAGAAGTATGGAAACTGGGTTGTCAACCATGAATTTTATTTTGAAACCCATCTTTGAATGATTTTGGTTTCGCTATTGTACAATATTAATTTGGCTCTATCAATAATTAGGCCTCTGATAAATTAAAATTTTAATTAGGTGGTGAAATGGGTATAATATTTATGAGTTTCAAATTTTAAAGGTAAATAAGAAAAGAAATAAAGTGCGAAGATTTCGCACGGGTTTGCTAGTATATATATATATTCTTATGGAAGAATACAAGATGTTTTCAGCATAATTTTAAAATTTTCTTTTACTCGAACATCTTTTATATTTATGCGATATAAATCAAATTTTTCCAAAAACTTTTCTAAATAATTCAAGTTATTTTCATCTATGAACTTGAAACTAGGTATTTTCCTTGTGTTTATAAAGATTCCATGTGTCCAATCTTTATTTTCCAATAATATTTTGTGCGAACTTCTTTTCTTCTTTCTTTCTTTTTTTTTTTTTTGTCTTTCTCTCACACACAGTATCTAATTTTTTCTCTCTCAAATTTCTTCCTAAGTAATTCAAGTTACGTTTCATACTAATGCTATTTTTCTTTTAATTTACACATTTTTTTTTTTTTTTTAACACGCTTTTATTAGCTTCACCTGTATGTATGTGTGTATGTTTGCATTCTTGTAACCGCTCTGGGAGCAAACAAAAACAAAAAATCTATATTGTAAAAAAAAGACTCTCCCTACGTGACCACCGTGGCTTTGAGGTATAGCTTCGCGCTACGAACCTAAAGGTCTAGCGTTCGATCCCAGTCAGGACAGATTTTTTAAAAATGGTCTTTGTTTAATTCTGAATTATTTTAATTAAAGATTTAAATGTATATAAATATTATGGTGTGTCACTCACACGATTTTCTCTTACCCTGCATTTTAATACTAAGATAGATATTTTGTGCTTTTTAGTTCACATTTCTATAAAAGCGTGTTCTTTAATTTTTTAAAACTATAATATTATTTTCTTTTCTTTTCTTTTACACGAACCTCTTTTACATTTCTGCGGTGTAAATCAATTTTTCCGAAAACTTTTTTAAATAATTCAAGTTATTTTCATATATGAACTTGAAACTAGGCATTTTCCATGTGTATCTATCTTTATTTTTTAATAATATTTTACACAAACTTCTTTTCTTCTTTCCTTCTTTTCTTCTTCTTTTTTCTCTCTCTCTCTCTCTCACGGTATCGATTTTTTTTTTTTTTTTTTTCTCAAATTTCTTCCTGAGTAATTCAAGTTACTTTTCATACTAATACTATTTTCATTTTCATTTACACATTTTTCATTTTCTTTTTTCTTTCTGTTTTCTTTCCTTTTCTTTTTTTTTTTTTAATTTTGCAGTTATTGTTTCTTTGATTGAGTTTCTAGTTTCCTAATCGTTGTTTTCCAAACCGAAAATTTTATTCAAAAATATTTTGTATTTTATCGGCCTATCAATAATTTTTAATTTCCCCTTCGGAATTTAAATGTCTTTTTTTGCTTTGAGGTATATATTAACGGATTTCAAAACCAAGGAAGTAACTCAGCATATCTCTACATCAACTGAAAGCCCACGATACAAATCACTTCTTCATTAATATCTCTATTAGAATAAAGTCTTTTGTCAAAAAGGCTTACGCTATAATACTTAAAATTCATATTCGCCTAAAGAAAAGCGAACTTTCCACTTTCACTGTTTCGTGGTTGGTTGCGTTTAGAAGGACAGCAGAACGAAATTTATCTTCGAATTACGATCAACTTCTTGCCGGTCCAGAGAAATAGAGCGTCGGATCACGATCGGAACTTTACAGTCTGAGAAAATTCGCATAGCATTACAGTTGAGGAACTCCTTTATCGTCTGCTTCTCATAACGAATGGATTTTTTTCGGTGAGATTCTTTATTCTTGAGCATCCTGAATATTCTTCGTATTAATTATAGGATTAAGTATACAGAAATTTGTAAATTAATAATAAGAATGATATTTATGGTAATAATTATATCAATTAACGGTCATTTATCGTGATAATTAAGGGTTCCATTTGTTTTATATAAGTTGATTAAAAATTATTGCATAGTTTTGCACTTGAAGAATTCCATTGTCATCTGCTTCTGAAAAAGATGGATTTCCGGTGAGTTATTACTATATATCTTTTCATAATTAAAACTAATATAGCTTTTACAATTGAGAAATTTCTTTGTCAGCTGTTATGAATTGATTTTCAGCGAGATTCTTTATTTTTGACATCTCGAATATTCTTCTTATGTAATTAACATAATAAATAGTCAAAAATATTAATTAATTAATTAATTAATTAAAGTTTTTAGGGATAATTAAGGGTTAACTCTTTTGTGAGAACTAATAATAAATATAACATATAGCATTGAATTTGGAGAATTCCATTATCGTCTGCTTCTATAAATGGACGGACCTCCGATCACTGATTATTTGCTTTAATAATTTCCTAAATTTTATCGTTTTAATAATTACGTCGATTTTTGTTTTAATAATTATCATACATTTTTTATTCGTTTATCGCAATAATTAAGAATTCATTTGTTTTCAAAATTCAATTAAACAATCGCAAAATTTTTCACTTCAGGAATTTCATTATCGTCTGCTTCTGAAAACGTATGAATTTACGGTGAATTATTATCAACTGTTTTAATAATTATTTGTAAAAATTACATAATAAACTTTTGGAAATTCATACGTAATAAGATTAATATTATAATAAGGTAACAGATGTTTTATTAAATAAATTTATGGATCATTTGTTAATTTAAATCTATTTATTTTGAAAAAGAATATTTATTTATTTATTGTTTTATAAATGGGAGTAACTTACAAAAAGAGATTATGTAAAGGGGATTTAACTGATCAAATTAAGATGATTTTAATTTATTGTGTATTTAAACACATACAATTAATAATAATAATAATAAAATGTATGCTAAATTTTTTAAAAGTAATTTTCGTTATTAAAATGTAGAGTCCTGCATCGGGTCAAGTTAGCACTAATTTTTGACGAAATATGCAAATATTGTATATTTTTTGTTAGAATAAATTATTTTAATTTGCTTCCTCCAAAAAGGAATCATACAAAGAAATTATTTTATCTAAAATTATTTCATTAATAATTTATATAGAATTACTATTTGCAATTATTTAATGTAAATTTAATAATAATTTATTTCATGTTTAAATGTAAAATTTACTATGACTCCATTTGACAATGAGATTTTTTAATTTATTCACACAATGAAATTTTGCATATTTATGTTTAAAACAATGTGTCAAGATTGATGAATATATATATATATATTTTAAATCATACACCATAAACTTCAAAAGCACATAACAATTGTTTTATTTTAAAACAATTTAGCGTAACACTTCATCAAGGAAAAAAGTAAGCAAGAGTACCGCATGCCATTTTCATACTGCACCATAGCGGCCAACTTGTCCGTTTTTTTCTTCTTCCGAAAACCTTTAATAGAAATTTTTAACCTATTGACGGTCCTATTTAATTTTACTCTTCTGACCAGTGTTGCCAATTTAAGGCATTCTTATTTAATATTCACTTCTAAATTTTAATTCTAACGGATGCCGAATAACTTCGAAGTTTATTTGTCTAATATGTACATCAAATATCACTTCCCAAAATTATTGGTTATAGTTGAATAAAATTGTTTAAATTTGCCTTAAACGGAAAGCAGACATCCACGTTCAACAAAAAGACAACCGGAGTTCTTTCAGCTATTTACATGAATAGATTTGCATGTTTAAGTAGTCTCTGTGGTGATGGAAAAAAAAAATAATAATAATAATAAAATCAACGACAATTCGTACATTTTTCAGCTTGTCCAGTGAAGATATAATTTAGTTTTGAATTTTCTTTTTCTTTTTTTCCTAAGCCTCAGTTAACTGATTATTTTTACTTTTACAACAGTTTTGCAGAAACAATTGCTCTATTACTTATTGTTTTTAAGATTGAAGAAAATAATTTTGTAGAAGAGTAATTATAAAATAATGATTACACAAAACTAAGATGAAATTCTGAGAGCAGGATTTTCAAGAATCGCAAAAGCCTGGTTGTGTTTGTTATGGTCAGACTTGTTTAGAGAAACAGAACGAGGATGCCAGCGAGCGAAGTATTCATACGGCTAACAAACAAGCTGTAGGAATCTGATGCAAAAGTGGATGAGGTAGAAGAGAAAGCTGTCACGATTCGAATTTTTAGAGATCTTGAACAGGATAGTGTCGAGGGCGGTAGAAAAACAAAAGTTATCGGAAAATGCGGAAAAGAAATGTCATACCAGCAAATATGAAAAAAGTAATTATCAAAATTTAAAATAGTCATCATGAATATTCAAACTGGAATCCATCCCAGTTTGAATAGGGGAGGAGTATAATTACCCTCATTAACTTCGTCTTAAATACGCCAATGGCTGAAATATATATATATATATATATTTCCTGAAATTTTGAACTGTCTTTTTACTGGTTTAGAAGGTTAATCATAACTGAAATTTGTACAAAGCAGTAACGTTATAAATATTAGAATAGTTTAAACTCACTGATAAACTAAGGTAAATTTATACTATACTTTAGAATCTACTAGAACCATAGAAACGAAACTGAAAAATACGGAATATCTAGATATAGACAATGCAGTGATAGAAATATTTTGTGAAACATTTCTCCGAAGTCAGTGGATGGCCCAGAAATACACATATCCCACCGGAATACAAAACATTCTTTCTGAAAATATCGGATTTCAGATTATTATTATTATTAGTAGTACTGAGGGCCTATTAGTCTCAATCTGGGATTTTTGCGTTGTCGTTTTCGATAGTTGGAGATTTATCGAAATCTAAAATTTATCGAAAATATAATTGAATAATTTGAAAGCGATGTTATAATTGGGAAGAAAAAAAACTAATAGTCCTCCGTCCTAAACTAAATTCTGCTTTTGCAAGAATTTCATCAAAATCTTTTTTTTTTTTTTTTTTAATTTATTATTATTATTATTATTGAAAGAAAAAGAAAAGAAAATTAATAATAATCAGTTTGCCAGAATTTCATCATTTTTTTTTTTTTTTTTTTTTTTTTTTTTTTTCTGAAAGAAAAAGAAAAGAAAATTAATAATAATCAGTATCGTTACAAGAGATATCGAAAACGTTTTTTTTTTTTTAATAATTTTGAATTAGGAAATAAAAAGTGCACGTGAAATAATATAAAATAAAAATAAATAAAAATATGAATTTAATGATTTGATTTTTATTTAAAACACGATCGCGTGCTACCTTAAAAAGTAGATGTAAAATTTAAAGTTTAATTTTCTTGGCAACAATTATAAATTAAAATAAATAATTTAATGAAAGTTTAGAAGTTACAATTTCTAATTTTCTTTTCTTTTCTTTTCTAATTCTGTTCGAAGACATGAATCGCTGTAATTTGTTGTAATGACTTTTTTTTTTTTTTTTTTTAATAAAGATAGTTTTATTTGGGAATTAATTTACGTATAAAAATATATTTTGTATAAGGAGGAGTACTCTAAAAAAGAAAAAAAAAAATCTTTCTACATAAATTGATTTTTATTCGTAGAAATTGCATCAAACTTGGATTTGACAGATATGGTTTCAAAGAAAGCACATATTTTGTTTATTTTTATTTACTTATTTACTTATTATTTTTATTGTTATTGGAATACTTTTTATCTTTTTCTTAAATTTCCCATACCATTTAGGCAGGTCCAAGGCAACAGAGCAAATACATTTGCTAATAATAAACAAACAAGCGCTATTTATTTTCCCTTAGATTGAAATTACTATTAAGCGTGTATTTTAGCACACAATAGTACAACATAGTGTGTAATATAAGCAGAAAATTTCAAAACGTCGGGAGACCTAAACTATTATTTTGGCCAAATTTGATCGCCAAGTCGCCAAGGCTGATTTCACTGAAAGGTAATGAACTGCCGCTTCATTTTCACTTTACCTGTAAAACTACTTTCACAGCAACACGCAGTGAAAAGACTTAATCCGTTGTAACAAAATTAACCGCGTTACAAAATACAAATTATTTAGCAATATACTAGTTAATTTTGAAAATATGGGACAATTTTTCAAAAACGCTAGTCAAAAGTTAACCCTTTCTAATTACATATAATTTTTAATATAATAAACTTACATCAGAAAAAAAAACAAGTCCTTCCGGCTTATTCGGAAGGGTACGTTGATTTCTTTTTTCTTATCAAGCAGCCGTCATTTTGTTTCAAAATGGCGGCTACAAATTATAAACGAATTAGTAGAAATATTGATGTAGGCTATCTACATATGGAGTTTTAAGCAAATTGATTCATAAATACCTTTTTATGTGAATTTAAACTTTTCAAGTGGCCGGCGCTTGGAAACAAGATGGTGGGCCAAGTTGACAAATATATCAAATGCATTTGTGAGATAAGACTAACTGTGCAAATATAGTTGGAATTAATTCAGAATCTCAGAAGTCATCGTGTTGAAAAATTAAGTGGCTGCTACTTGGATCAAAATGGCAGAGAAAGGTGCTCAGTGAACTAATTAATCTAAAATATTGTTGCAAATTTGAAAATAATTCAATTTTTTTTTTTTTTTTGGTAGAAATTCTTTCAAAGAGGCTTAGTAAGTTGATTAAATGTTAATTTTTTGCATTTCTAGTTTGTTTTAACGTTAAAATAGCCCAATTTCCCCTTAAAAACTCATTAAAAAGCTCCAATATGGCAGGTAATGGATTTGGCGCCAAATTTGGCGACTTTTCCACTTGGCGACTTTTTTGGCGATTTTTGGCGAGAAAATCCATAGTTCATTAATAAATTTCATTGAGACACTTATATAGTCTACGTATACATCAAAATTCAAACAAATTCGGAATACGCTTTTTACAATTTGAAATTGAAATTTCCAAGTGGTCTCCACTTGAAAACAAAATGGTGGAGCAACTTGGTTAAGAAACTCATCCAAGTTATTCATAACACAAGTTAAGACACTGTCCAAATTTGGTTCGATTTGGAGTATTATTTCGGAAGTTATCGTGATTTTAAATTTTCAAGTGGTAGCCTGATTTCAAGTGGCCCCGCTTAACTTAACATATCCGCCACTTTATTAAAAATGGTGGATACGTTCATTAATAAACTTCATTGAGACACTTATATAGTCTATGTATACATCAAAATTTAAACAAATTCAGAATACGCTTTTTACAATTTGAATTTGAAAATATCAAGTGGTCTCCACTAGAAAACAAAATGGTGGAGCAACTTGGTTAAGAAACTCATCTAAGGTATCCATAGCACAATTTAAGACGCTGTCCAAATTTCGTTCCATTTGGAGTATTATTTCGGAAGTTATCGCGATTTAAAATTTTCAAGTGGTAGACTGATTTCAAATGGCCCCACTTAAGATATCCGCCACTTTATTAAAAATGGCAGATAAATTTCATTAATAAAGTTCATTGAGACCCTTATGTAGTCTAGATTTACAAAAAAATTCAAGCAAATCTTGCTTTAAATACGCTTTTTAGAATGTGGGTTAGAAATATTCAAGTGGCTGCCACTTGAAAACAAAAAGTCGGAGCAACTTGGTTAACGAATTCATCCAAGATATTTATAAGATCAGTTCACTGTCCAAATTTGGTTCGATTTGGAGTATTATTTCGGGAGTTATCGTGATGACAAAATTTTCATTATATATATATATATATATATATATATATATATATATATATATATATATATATATATAGATAAACGAAGTGGTTGCAATAGGTCGATTCAGAACTTAATGTAAAAGCAATCAATTTTGACACTAAATACAAAATGTATGCTGAATTGAATATTACATTTCATACGCCAAGCAAGTATTTTTTTCGATGTTTAGTGTCGCATTCAAAAGTTAGATTATAATTAAGCTTTCTTTTGAATTATAAAGGTGCACATTTTTGTGGATTAAAATCAAAATACTAAGAAGATTTACTTGTTTAGCTTCTGTATTTACATATTAATTTTTCCCCCCATTTATGAACAATTCAAAACTACGCTTATTTACAATGAGCTTCTTTTATAAACACGAGATTCAAATAAGGGATGTGTCGACAAAGTGGATATTTAACGCAACTTATTCTAATTTTTTGAATCAAATAATAATAATAATGAAACTAGGATTCTGTAGCAATCACAAAATGTCATTTTATATCATTCTATATAACAGGGTCATCTACCAGTTAACGTGTACAAATTACGATAATGAAAAAATTATTATTATAAAGGTTTTATATATGCAACTTGGCGCTATTTTAAACAAGAAAGCTGAGATTACTACTACAGTAGGCGAGACGTAGCTAGAAACCCTGGATAATCTCTACCTGGTCGCTAGACGTAGCAAGCCTCGTCGGTAGCCTCAGAGTCCCGTGCCCTCCCTTCCCCCTTTTTAGTTTATTTTTCTTGCATTTTCTGAATGGTGTAAGTTCTTCTTTTTCACTCACTTGTGATTGTGTAGTCCCCCCCCCCCCCTCTATACTCATATCTATGGATTTTTGACATTTTCCCTACTTTTTCCAAATTCTAAATTTCGGCGGTATTTATTACATTTCATATCTATCTATATATCTATTTATCTATCTAACTATATGATATAATAACTATATGAAACAAGGGCAAAATCTGAATAAAAAATAAATAAATAAAATAAGAAAGAGCAGAGGCCTCCACGGCTTAAGACGGGTGTAGCAGGTTATATATTAAAATCCATATTCAACACAGTTACTTCAGTACACACACATACACACGCACATATGTCGGCATAATCTGAAAAACTTCAGAGCAGTGAATAGGTGCAGCGCCACCTATCCTCCGAAGTCCAAATATGTTCAAAATAGTTTTTCATAATATCTAATTTCACATACCAAGTTTGGTACATTTATGTATCATAGAAACTAAGATATAACTCTCGTAAGTAGGAAATATTGCAGCATAGCAGCGCCACCAATTTGTTTCCTGTTCAACCAAACTGCATCCCCCCCCCTTCAATAATATTTATCTCACATATCAAGTTTATTGCATTTATATACGATAGAAGGTGAGATATTGTCTTCCGGTAAACGGGGTTAAATTGCAATATAACAGCGCTAAGTGTCGGCCATTATGCACGTAAACTGTATAAACTTACGTTTTTCATTATGGTCCTCATACTTAGTACGTTTCGTGCGGTACCACTTGTTGGGCAATATATCCCAAAATCTAATCAGTATCAATTTAAGTCAAAGTTCAACTGAAAGTAAAGTTTTGTGAAGTTCCCCTTGTTTAAATAATAATGTGTTTGCTTTATGTTTAACATTGATATTTCAGTTTAACTTTTTGATTTAATCCTTTATTGATTTAATTATAGTACTTTAGTAAAATATTGTTAAAATTTGTATTTAATATTAGATAACTGTTGATATTAAAAAAAAAAAAAAAAAAAAAAAAAAATATTATGTGATTTTAGTATTAATTGAATATATTTAGAATTTTGTATAATTTAAGATTATCAGAATTTGTTCAGATTGAGATTTATTTTTGAATTAATGAGATTTTTGATTTGTGAACTCTGTAAGAGTTCACGGCGGGGAGTTGTGTAGTAAAAATAATTCACTTTAGACGGCGCTGCGTCGCCGCTGAAAGAAAAATAACTTATGTATTTGTTTTAGATTTTGGCAACAGCCAATAAAAGTTTTAGTTTAGATTTTAGATTCTTCGACTGCGTTCGAAGTTTGAATTTTTCGATCTCTCACTATGAGAGTATGAGAGTTCATTAGATTTAGAATAATGTTCCTTTAAGTATTTTTTTCTGTAAATAATCTATAAAATGTATATAGAATTTCTAATTTTATTATAATCATTAAATTTCAAGAAAAAATATGCATCGTTCTCCCTTTTTCATTCTCTTGCTTAAAGCAATCCGGCATTTTGGTTTTGTTCTTTTTCTCTTAGATTTTCGAATACCACTGAACCGCGAATTATTTATCACCCTTATTGTGTCTTGAGGTACAGCGTCCGCAAAAGTTGGGTAACGTACAATACAGACAGAGCCGGACACACAGATATTCAGATATTTTTTTAAAGTGGAAAAATCGTCTTCAGGATGTATCAAAACATGTTTATCCTTTGAATACTGGAGGGAGATTCATCGAATACCAGAAATGGGAACGAATCTAAAATTGTGATAGATTGAGGAAGTCAATAAACACTTTTAATCTTTGCTGGGAAGTGTTAAAAATAGAATCTAATATAATTTGCTAATATGTTAAAGTAAAATATATTATCCGAATAATGTTTTAGATACGCTTAATTTAGTCTTGAAAATAACGTTGTAAAAACGTGTTTATTTATTTTTAATTATTTCTCTCGTCTTCTATATATATAATAAAATAAGATGTTTGTGTGTGTGTGTCATTGTGTATGTATGTCCGGAGCATTTTAGGAAAACGGCTGATCGCAGAGCTACACAAATTTGCATGGAGGTTCGTAAAGACCTATCTTGATGCACCTCGAAGCCCAATTTTCGAATTTTTGATCAGTTTTATTTTAATTAGACTTTTTATTATTATTATTATTTATTCAAATTGTATTTTGCCATAGTGTTTCCGCGTCACACTATAAAACAAGGCGTTTTCATTTGAAAGTAAATGTGAGGTAATCCTTATGCTGGTCAATGGCTCAGTCGGTTAAAGCATCAAGTTGTTAATACGATGGTCGGGGGGTTCGATACTCGGTGGCGGATGTGTTAAATTTTTTGCAGATAATTAATAGATAAGATATCAATTGTAAAAGAAAACATTTCATTGTCTGATCAGTATCCTAAGAATTCTGATTAGATTTTTTAAAAGCTTCCTTTTAGTTACTAAAACACAGAAAATAAAAATTTAAGTGAAAAAAAACAAAAAAAAAAAACAGTGGAGCTTTAAAAATTATAAAATAAATATTTATTCTTGAAGAGATATGGCTATAAAAAAATCAACGCGTGATCAATAAGTAAATTTTAAAGAAAAATATAAATATTTAATTTTTGCAAAAGTTGAAATATTTTAATTAATCCAAATATTGTAAAAAGCGTTCGAGAACAACATTCGAGATTCTTTTTCTATTTGTTATATATATATATTTTTTTTTAATTAATTAAATTATGAAAATAATTTCCTTATAATAGCTCAAAAATTAGCCATTTGAATGTCAGCTTTAAATTTAATTGTTGCCAAAAAAGTTTTCCAGTTCATTGTTTTCGACAAAAAAAGAAATATAATTTCACGCGAATAATGAAATTTTGCTACTGAATAATGAAACAAAAATATTTAATAGATGTTGAGATACAGTCATCTTTGAAATCATAGTTCCTAAATAATAACAAATCTTCTTTTCGCCGATTAATACCCAAGTTGTAGTACCCAGAATAAACCTTTCTGGAGGCAGTGGTAACCTGGACTAGATGCAGTGCGGGCGGAAAAAGACCAACCGTAGGCAGCAGGTACCCGAAGAAAGGTTTAGTGCGATTTCAATGTAGGTATATACACAGTTCCCGCCGCTTATTAAAATCACATTCGTTCTGAACCAAAGTGATTTTATTAAGCGGCTGGTTTTTATATCCAGCGAACGTTCCTGCACTTAAGGAAAATTATTACTTCCCTGAATTTGGTAAGAAACTTCAAAAGGTAACGAATAATGAAATTAGTAAAAAATATTAATTAATTTTTGATAGATAATTAATTGATTGTTCCTTCAATATAAGTAAATTAAACGCATTCCAAGTTCCCATGCGCTCTTCTTTAGAGGAAAATCATCATTACTTTACCAACGTTCACTCTGTTCTTATAAATTAAAATCTTTCCGTTTAAACCTCATGAATTATAGTAATTTCAAAATAAGAACTAGAAATTGTCTTTTATCAATTAGAAAAAAAAAAAAATCATTTCAAACCAAATTTATAACTTATTACTGCGCTTTGAAGAATAGCCTCTTGAAATTATTACAGAGATAAGTTATGGGGTGTGTTAAATTTGTAACTGTGCTGCAAGTGTAAAATCTTCGGCAATTAGAAAATAATAATAATAATCACAAAGCAAATAAATTTTTTTTAGTGTGCATAAATGATATTTTTGACTGCTGAGAAGATATTTTTGAGTTTATTAACCGGCGATATTGATTATATAAAGCGGCGTCTTTAAAAGTAGTTTGTATTGATTTGATTCCGGTCCTGGCAATTTGATCAGATTAAGCGGCTTATTTTATTAACCAGTGATTTTATTTAGCGGCGGTTACTGTATATATTTTTTAAGGTGATTTAAAATTAAACAGTGATTCAATTCTTTTTGAAAAATCATTTAAATATAGTGACCAGCGAAGCGGACGTAGCCTGCTAGACATTAATAAATATTATCTTACAAATATTTTATAAATCACTGATTTATAAATTATTGCTTTTAGAAGATACCTATAAAACCTGTTTCGCCAAAATTTTCAAAATCTTGTTAGAGGCCGAAATAAATCTAAAACGTGATTTTAAGAGATTTCCTTTGCAAAAACAAATATAATATAATAAGGAAATCTTAAATACTTTTTACAAATATATTTAAACAATCAAGAAAAGTTTGCGTCACCTGTCAAGTTTTATCAATAAAAAAAATCTTCGATCCTATCGAAAAAAATCGCCTCCAAAACTTAAATATATTTGAAAAATGATAACATCACTTTCAAGATTTATTCATTGTCTTCCTTTATTTACTTACTTGTCATACATTTACTGATTAAAAGTTAAAATATTTCAGTCCTGACCACATTTTCCTAAGAACTACTAATCCGTTTATGTATATATAAAAAAAAATCGGATTATATTTAAAGAAGCAACAAATGTAAAGGATTAACAAGAACGGAAATTTGAACATTTGGATTTCCATACAAGCCAATACATAACAGATTACAGATAACGGATTATGTAGAGTACCATTTGTATCACTTGTAAATGATAAATGAACAGAGTTATTACTGTTTAAAACTTTGTTTAATTTTATTTATTTATTAATTTTATTTTATTTTTACTTTCTTGAATATACTTAAGGAGAAAGTATTGGATTCGTGAGAATTTAATAATTAATTATTTTTTACTTTCTCTTACCCATAAGGTAGAGAAAGTATTGTTTTGGGGTTAAATTTTAGAACGCGAGTTTTTGCTATATTTACATGTTCTGAGGTCCCCTGAATACGAAAATCATGTTTTTAGCAAGTGGTCTGTGTGTATGTCTGTGTGTGTGTCTGTCTGTTATCAGCATATCTCAAAAACAAATTATGGCAGAAAGTTCAAACTTAGTATTCTAAATGGGTATCATATAAGGATGCTACACGGAACTTTTCGTTAAGATCAAGCAAATGGTTCGTGTACAGGGACACTCAAAAGTATTCAAATACATTACGTCTATGGGGGAAATTGCAGGTAAGTAGAGTTTAACATCTATAAATTGCACTAAACCAAATGAAATGAATATATATTTTTTGTAATAGAGATAGTCAACAGGGAAAAAAAGATGTGTATGTAGGAGCCTCGCCTCACCCCCCGGGGGGGGGGAAGTCTCCTCTCGAGGGGAGTAAATTTTCATGATGGGTATCTTTCAAAAGAGCTCGCCAATATCTTTAAAACGAATGGTTGAACCATCGATCTGCGATAATTTAAAACAAAGTTATGGATTTTTTTTTACTTTTAACGAAAAAAACTTTGAAAAAAAAATCGTATTATTATTATTATTATTATTTTTAATATCTATAATAATAAATGGAAAGGTTTGTCTGTCTGTCTGTCTGTCTGTTCTTTTATACGTTCAGACCCTATTGAACGCAGAAATACAAGAATTCACATACAGATGCTCTGGAGCCTTACCGAGGTCCTCTTCAAAACAGAATTTAAAAATTTTAATTAGTTGTGGAGATATTAATTAAAATGTAGAATCATGCCTAATCAGAAAGCGATCTCAATGACTGAGAATTCACCGCGATTGCATAAAAATAGATATTTTAACGGAGTTAAAAGCAGAAAAAGTGGAAAATAAATTAGAAATATTTGTCCGATCGTTACGATTTCGATACCAAATGAAAGGGGCATTTTTTCTGAATCTAAGTGTGCAAGTGGCTTATCGGTACAACCATTAGATTTTTTAAAATTAACTAAAGTATGAAATTTTTGTGGCAACATCATTTCAAACGCCAGACTACTGTCTGAGATGAAAAGGGAAATAATTGTAACCGATCAAGATGTCACGTGTTTTGTAGTGGGAAGAAAAATTGCAATTTTCAATTTTTTTCAAATTTTCATTCATGTTACATTTTAATTAATATTCGGCCTAGACAGCGTATTATAAAGCTACTGTTCAATTTTCATGAAAATATCTGGATAAACAAAAAAATTAGATTAAATTTTGTATTATATTTTTTTAAATTGAGATATGCCGTTGAAATTACGTAATATTTAGTTTTGACGCCCGATAATTCGATTCTGAATATTTTTGAAAGTGTAGAATTATTAGGAAGGGCTTGAGGGGGAAGGGAGGGGGCGAAGGGGCCGAAATTGTTATTATTACGTTTTAAGGAAAGATAAATCGATTGCAGATATTTTCAAGTGTAAAATTATTCGAAGGGACGGAAAGGGGGAAAGGGGCAAAAATGTAGAAAAGAACGGTTTTTTCGGAGAAAACAACGAAAAACCCAGAACGCCTTTATTCTTTTACATATTGCAGAGTTTCAAATTCTGATACTCCTTTCACATTTCATACTATGGATTTTTAACTGTATTTAGCCCGGAATTACGCATGTTACGGAGAAAACCACGAAAAAGTCAGACATAAATCGTTTTATTATAGTATTTATATCATTTTTGTATCTCAGCTTCTAATTAGCATAATTTAATATGAAACTTATTTGAATTGAATTTGAAGAGTAGACGCCACAAATTTCTGTCACCTTCCATTAACCGACTACTGTTAAGTAGTGGAATTCGAGATTTCACGTGATTTACACGGTTTAAGGTGTCCTGATTAGGTTTTCTTTTGTATCTCAGCTACTAATTAAAATAATTTTATAAGTAATACATTATTTGAAAGCTTTGCTGATTTAGAATTGAACAGTAGATTACAGAAATTTCTACCGCCAGATATTTAAAAATTTCAATATTTCAAATTCTAATTAAATTATTTTTAATACATCATTCGAAAGATATTAAGTGGGATTCGAGATTTCACCTGATTTACACGTTTGAGGTCTCCTGAATCGGTTTTCTTTTGTATCTCAGCTACTAATTAAAATAATTTCATAAGTAATGCATCATTTGAAAGCTTTGTTGATTTGGAATCGAACAGTAGATTACAGAAATTTCTACCGCCAGATGGCGTTGTAATATTTTAAAATTTCAATATTTCTAATTCTAATTATTATTAAATTATTTTTAATACATCATTCGAAAGATATTTTAAAGTACTTTTATATTATCGAAAGTGGAATTCGAGATTTCACCCCATTTACACGTTTTGAGGTGTCCTGATTAGGTTTTATTTTGTATCTCAGCTACTAATTAAAATAATTTCATAAGTAATACACTATTTGAAAGCTTTGTTGATCTGGAATGGAACAATAGAGTACAGAAATTTCTACCGCCAGATGGCGCTGTAATATTTTTAAATTTCAATATTTCAAATTCTGGTTAAATTATTTCTAATACATCATTCGAAAGGTATTTTAAAGTTCTTTTATATTATCGAAAGTGGAATTCGAGATTTCACCTGATTTACGATTTTAAGGTGTCCTGATTAGGTTTTCTTTTCCATCTCAGCTAATTGAGTTAGACCTTTCAAAATTGGTATATGTAGGTTAATTAGGAGGGGCTAGAAGAGTGGGGAAGGAATAGGCGCACGCAGCGAGGACGAGACTGCGCTGCCGAAGGCAGTGGGGACCCGGTGCGTCTTTTTACCTGATGAGAAATGATTTTTTAAATTTTCTTTTCTTTAGAATAAAGGAATAAAGGTTTGATTTCAGAATATGTGCGCGCACCGCACGTTATCTTAACACGTGCACGCGCAGCGCGCATGCTTTTGGGATCCGGTGCGAGTTTTTACCCGATGATAATTTTTTTTTTTTAATTTTATTTTCTTAATAATAAAAGTTTGAGTTGAGAAGGAATTTTCGTGCACAGCGCACGTATATCCTCACACGTGCGCGCGCATGGATCTGCGCTGCCTAAGGCAGTGGGGTCCCGGTGTGAGTTTTTACACGATGCTAAATGATATATTTTTTTAATTCCTTTTCTTAAAAATGAAAGTTTAGGAGTAATAACATGGAATTTTTAGAAGTCATAAGGATGGGGAAGGGATACGCGCGCGCAGCGCACGGGTCTACGCTGCCGAAGGCAATGGGGACCCGGTGCGACATTTTTCCCGATCAGAATTTTTTTTTTCTCTTTTTAACAACATGATAAAAAATTAATACAATTTTGTGAATTCATTAATTATTGTGATTCCTTTAAAAATAGTGACCAGCGAAGCGGGCGTAGCCTGCTAGTTGAGAATAAAATGGAGTTTTTTTGGATATTTAGTGTTATACTACTTCTCTAACATGGAAATCGTCTGCATTATCATAAAAGATAATTTTTTTAGATAATAATTTTAATAAAATATTTTTTAAAAACAGAATTATTTTTTAATAGCCGAATTAAATTCTATATAAATGTAGGTGCATTAATGAAACGGGGGGTTGAGGGGGGCGGTAGCCCCCCCCCCTCACACAGAACTAATTATCATATAAAACTCTTCAGAAGCCTAATATGAATTGTTTAACACAGGTTTACATAACAGTACTCGTTATCTTACCTCTTAATCTGCAACCTGTATTTATAGTATTTAATTTCAGGGTCAGAGAAAGTCGTGTGAGTGACACACCATATTATTTTTATTTTTGATATATTTGTTTTGACATGGCCTGAACGCGATTATATCATTTTTAGAAAATGTCTGTTTGTGTGTGTGTATTATAAAATTTCAGAATATTCTATCTCACGAACCAATGAACGAAATTTAATCAAACTTGGTATTTCATAATTGGACTTTGACCTGAACTGGTGCTGATATACTTCTCACAAAAAATAATGCTAATTTATAAAGTTTTCAATAAAGAACATGCCATGGTGAACTTAAATAACATATTAGTTTCAAGGCATTCTAATATTTAAGAAAATTAGAGTACTGACAGTCAGACGGGTAGTTCGTCGTTTGAATATTGCAGCCACACTCACAAAATATTTAGGGTTATTAAAAAAAAAAAAAAAAAAAAAAAAAAAAGAAATACAAAGAGAATTTTTTATATTATATTACCAACCGAGACCTCTCTTTAGAACTCATTCGACTAATTTTGGATACTCCTGTATATAGACTGTAAATTGCAAACAAAGCACGTCGTGCATTTAAACTTACATACAGAAGGTAAACACATAACGTAACTTTAAAATGTACTTTCAGCAATATTTAAATATAAGCCTTGATATATCCAAACACTTTTCTGTGGCCCAGTGAACGAAAAATGAATGTAATTTCAAGTCGTATTCTGTATGAAATATGCTTTTGTATATATAAAAAATGCATATTAATTTATGTTTTTTTAATCTATTATTAATGTTATTTATTAAACATTATATATTTTTTTGTTTTTAAGTGTTAAATTAATTCGGTTTAATTCTCCAAATCAAATTCATGGCCATAAAATTACCGAACAGTGATAAAAATTGGGGGAAGGGGTGGTGTCCCGAGAAAACTTTGGGTGACTGGGCAAAATGGGGGTCATATTCGGAATCAGGAGGGAATTTTACATAAGAATCAGCAAAAATGGTATCAGAGCTCGATTTTTTTTTTTTTTTTTTTTTTTTTTTCAGCGCAGTGTAATTAGTATTTTTACTTTCCGAACACTATAGTGAGGAAAGTATTGTAATCATGTCAAAAATCCGAATTCGAGATTTTGATGTTTCTATACGTTTCGAGGTGCCCTGAGTCCGTTTTCACTATTTTTACGATGATGTGTCTATGTATGTGTGTATGTGTGTGCGTTTGTATTGTGACGATGAGAAAGATGTATTTTTGTTTTTTATCTCTCTCACCCTTGATTTAATTTAATTAATTTTCATCTTTTAACTTTTAAATTTTCCTCATACTACTAAATCACATTAAAGAGCGTTGTGTTTTTCCCGCAATTTCCCAGGTTCCCTAAATATAACCTATTTGTGCAATAAATTGCACACTAGAAAGTTTTATGTTGCTGTGCAGTTATGATTTTTACTCAATGTAGGTGTAAAAATAATTTTTCATACATTATGGTCTATGGCAGCCTCTGTCTACCTTTAACCATCATTAAACTTTCTTTAGGTTATTATGAATAGACAGAGACCCTCCTAGACAATGTTATAAATATGCTACATGATACTAATTAAAGAAAAATAATAAAAAGAAAAACAAACTGGGCAATTTTCCACCCCCCAAAAATAAACAAAAATAAAAAATTATTCATGTATCCTGCTGTGAGTTATGGGAAGTCAGCACTAACATATAAAATAGATCCTGATATACAACATGCTCATAATTTTTTCTTAAATACTAAGACTTAAAATCAATAAAGCTAACTTTTAATTCACTTCCTTTTTTTTCTTTTGTTTTAACCTCTTTTAAGTCTTTTAGTCCAACACTTCCCTCACAGCAGGGTACTACATTGCCCAAAAAAATAAAACATGTAAATATATATATAACTTTTCCTCCCCCCCCCCTTTTTTTTTAAACTGACAGTTATCAGCCAAAAGATACCAACAAAAAAAAAGGAATTTAAATGGTCACAGTTGTTCATTTACACAAATTGGCAAATTTAAGGATTCAGTTACTTTAAATCAATTTCTCAAGAAAATCTTCCTACAATTTATTTTCTTACTCCCTTTTATATTACTACTAACATCACAAGTTATCAAATAATTCAAAACTTTTCAATTAAAGAATTAAACAACACTGAACAACTGTGACCTAAACTGTCAGTCACTTTCTGAATCCAAATATAAGAAACTATGCATTTTTCAAATAACAACATGCTGTGAGGTGCTGTTTGTTAAATTTAAGCGAACCTTTCTAAGTAATGGGATGCCTTAAAAACACATCCCTTCAATTATTTCCTTTTTACTAATAAACAGATAAATTCATCACACAGTTATGTGAAATCTAAATTTTCCCACAAACAGCAGCCCACATCATAAGCAAAAATGAGTAAATTTGCATTTTAAACAAAATCCTCTATATTACTTTTAACTGGAAACAAAATAAATAAAGATAGTTCAGAATTTATTCAATTTTCTTCCTTTGAATGTTAAGTAGATAGCATAAATCACACAAAGACTATTCGTATCTTTTGAAAGTTTTTATTTAAATATGGTAACAGTCCTTCGCTGTAAATTAGTTGAAAAACAGTATTTAAATGATTAATCAGTATTTAATGATTAATCAGTATTTAATGATTAATCATGAATTTTTTTCCAAAAAATTTAAACTGCCAATGAAACAGAAATCACTTTTGCTTCTATAAATGGATTTTTTCTCAGTTTAGGTACAATCTGACATAACATGTAAATTTTAGAATTTTGTTTGGATATTTTGAATGGGAAAATTTGAATTTTGGGATATGTTGGTGTGAGAACTGGAGTATGCCAGAAAACTCCTTTGCTCGCAGATTTAAAATAAGTCTGTTGTGGGTCTCCCACTGATTTTTTTTAAATGGCTATGAGTTTACCTATTGGGGCGACAAATTTTGTTGCTAATACTTTACAAAGTTCTCACTGACAGGGTATGCTCTTGAAAGTCTGAAATGTTGATAGAGATATAGTGTTAGTGTTAAAGAATTATCATGATAAATTTTTCTCGAGAAGAGAAGTTTATGTTGGGAAAAAGTGAATTTAGTTAGGTAGGAAAATTTGGAGGTAGAATAGATTGGTGGTTACGGAAAGTTGAAAGAGAAAATAGTGAATATTCAGATTTTTTCTCGAGCTGCCCATGTTGTTTATTCCATTTAAGCTTATTCAAATATCTTTCAATTTAATAGTATTGGTTGAAATTTTTTCTCTAGAAAAGTTATGAAAGCTTAGAAATTTTTTCTGCATTAGATAATTAAAATTGAGTTTCAGTGAGGTACAGAATTTTGTACATGTAGGTACTTGGTTAGTTATGAAATAGTGAGGTCTCTCAGTGCATATTGGTTTCTTAAATGATTAGTAATGGAGGTAAATTTTGATAGTTTGGAGTAAACTGAGGTCTAAATGTTAAAAATAATAAAAATAGAAAAATGTGAAAAAAAAAAAAAATGTAAAAATATAAATTTTTTTTTAATATTTAGCTCCTAGAGTAGTTTACTATTTACTGACTAGGAATTGTGATAAGGTATGGACATTGAATTTTGTGTAAATTTCAAAACAAATCTTTGTTTACCTCATATGTGATGCACTGAGAGAGCAATAATTAAGACTCAATCTGTACTTATAGTGGGGTAGAGAAATAAAATAAGAATAACAAAACCACCCTGGCACATTCTGTAAAAATAACTTAAATTTTGTTTGATTGTGATTCGGCCAAAGAAATTTTTTTATATACATATTTCAGTGTTTTTTTTTTTCAATTTGTGTGAAAAAAGGAAGAAAAATTGTGGGGTAAAATGTCAATTACTAAATGTCTAATAGCATATAAGTGGATTTCTTTTTCATTTGCTCACTCACATTGGTGATTTATACAAAATTTTAATTTGCATTAAGGTTTCTGTTATGAAATTTATAATGCTAATATGGGAAAGAGGTTGTTTATGAGTTCTCGAGTACAGTAAATATTGGGGGGAGTTTTACAAAAACTTCTTTTACTTCTAAATGTTAGTGTTTGAATTGTTAATCAAAATTGTAACTTAACTTCTGCTTGCAAGGTGCACATTGTAAACAGATTTTGAGTTTTAAGAGAGTAGTTGTGTTCTGGGCTTTGCTGTAGTAGGGTCGGTGTTTGACTTTATACACTTTGCTCGGGACATGAGCTGTCTCTTCTGTTTGTTTTTAAATTATTTAACTAGTATTACATGAGCTTAAGAGATGCTGTGATTTTAATTTTATGCGAGTGTGGGTGAAAAAGGGATTTACAATCTGACATTAAAATTTTCAGTTAAATTTGTTTTTGTTTTTGGATATGTACTTGGAGAGTTAAGAATTTTTTCAGAAAAACTTTTAAGGTAGATTTTTTTAATATTACAGTGCCTTAGATGTCATGTAAATTTTTTTAGGATTTTACAAATTTCACAAAATTCTTGTCAATGTATGTCCGTGTATTACAGGACTTTAAAAGAAGAAATTGTCAGTAGAATTTCATTAAAAATTTTAATTGCAAGTTTAATTATATGTCAGTGTGCGCTTGGTCATACAGACCTTGTTAAAAAAAATTTTTTTACCAAATTTCTGTTTTTTTAGTTGTGTATATGTTCTTATATTGCCTTTAATCAGTCACTTGGCTACTTCTCAGTGCATGTATTCACTTTCGAGATAAAAGTTAGTAAGAAATTTTAAAATAAGAATATGTTAACCTGTGCCAGATGTAGGTACACAGGCACTTGAGCGCGGATCCAACTGTATATCTTGATGATAAAAATAGTAAATTTGAAACAAGTAAAAAAAAAAAAAAAGTAAAAATTTGAAAAAATAAAACTTGTTTTTGGTATATGGTTGGCGAAGATGAAAACTCTTGTTTCGCTTGAAAAATTTTTTGGTACTGGTGTGGTTATGCTTTAAATGGTGGATGTAACATGTGCACTGGGAAGTTCAAAAAAAAAAAAAAAAAAAAAAAAAAGGAGTAATTGGTATGTTGTGATTTTTTTTTTTTCCAAGTACAAAGTTTAATATATGTGTGTGGCTGATAAATTTAAGTTGATGTAATATGGTTATTCCAGAATTTGCCTTATGCTGTTGTTTGTAATATGTATATACCATGTAATTTTTTTTTGTGTTTTGTAATAGGGAGGTCGGCGGATGGCTGGTGGTCGCTTTCTTTACCCTTATAGGACATGTCGAAGAGTCTAAATTGCAAATTTGTTTTTTTTAGTGTCTTGTAGAGCTCTCGGTATCCTCCTCTTGGAAGACAGTCATCTCGCTGGTGGTTTGAAACTTTTGTGTTTGTTTACATTTTTGTTTTACAGGGGTCATGTGCGAGTTATGTAGATCAGTATGTTAATGTAACTAACCCTGAGGTTGGTGAAGATTGTTTAAATGACTGTGGGGAATGAGGACGTGTTCAGAGGAATGAAGTTTAGTGTGCTGTTGTGAAACAAAATATAGGCAGTTACCAGTTGTCAATTGTAGGAAGTTGGGGTCTTTCATAGTAGTAATTTAAATTGATTAGATTTTAGATTTTTTTTTTCTTCTTTCCTTCATTTCGTCTGGTGCTAGGGAGTTTAAATTTCGCAGATGACACCCATGGCTGGGTACTTTAGATGAAAATAAGTTGATAATAGTAGATAGTTAAATAAAAAAAAAAAAAAATATATATATATATATATATATTATAACTGATTTTTTTTTGTGTAATGTAAGATTAAGGTTAACATTTTTTTTTTTGTGGGGTGTTTTGCTGCTGAATTCTGGCCACGTATGTTTCATATGTTTCATGTAGCAATTACAGTTCTTAGTGTTTGCTACCTGTCCTCGCGGGGTCGGTGTTTGACTTCTCTTGGATTCGGGGCATTTGCTGGGTATCTGGCATCCTTTAAAAAAAAAAAAAATTGTGCCAATTTTTTTTCCGGAAGACGGAGGGTGTTGTTGAAGAGTTTTCCGCAACTGTGTAAAATAATAAATAATGAAATAGTTTAATAACGTAATTTAAAATAAATCCCTAGAAAAAGAAAGAGATAATTGCTCTTTGCCGCAGATGAGAGAGAAAGAGGAAAAAGTAACTTTTTGCTTCCTTCTGACTCGGGAGGGGAACATTGACCTTGGAGGGTCAGGGAGGCAGAAATGCTTTCCCCCCTGGCGGGTCGAGAAAAAGCCAAGAGAAAATGACAGAGTATGATACTTGCGGATTTTAATAGCGTATCGGGTGAATGAGCCAGGGTTTTTCGGGAGTTTTAGTTTGTGGCAACAGCGGAGAAGGCGCGAAAAAAGAAGGGACGCTCTCGCGTTCTCTGGAGGCGGTAATAGGACATACGGTGATTGGAATGAACTAGCGTTGCTTGACACCATTTTTTTTCGGCGGCCAGGGGCTTTTTAGCCCCTGCTATGGCCCTCCCTAGCTCCGTTGGAAGTTTCTTTTAATAGACTGTTAAGTATTTCTAGAAATTAAACAACAAAAAGGAAAAATATTCGTGAAATCAACCCCGAGGATTCCTGAACTCAAAGGTAATCAAGTTTACCAGTGGAGATACTACTCGAAACTGTCTAGAGGGTAATTTTTTAGAGAAAAACATAGCTGGAAATGCTGTTCGAGATATAGAAGAAAAACTCGTATTATTCCTCGTCATAAGTGAGTGGATTACTACTCGAAACTGTCTAGAGGGTAATTTTTTTAGAGAAAAAACATAGCTGGAAATGCTGTTCGAGATATTAGAAGAAAAACTCGTATTATTCCTTGTCATAAGTGAGTGGATCCCGACAGCCGTTAATTCAAGAAGTGGTAAACCTCGAATTTACGTAAAAGGGACTTTGTAAAGATAATTTTATGGAAGCTTTTTCTCCAAGATAAATTTGGATAGACATCCTCTCCATCACGTCTGAGAAAAAAGCCGTACTGGGGTGAGTGTACGCGTAAAGATTTGCTGACAGGGCTTAAATACTCCCTCAGGTCTCCCCACCGTTGAAAAGCCTGTGGGTGCCTGAAATATGTGCGACCACAAATTAAAAGAGAGGATTGATGATAGTGTAATCACCAGCCACCCTATGACATCTAAAATGGAGGTAAATATTATTTTTATTTAGTATTTTATCTGTTTAACAACAAGTGAAAGACTTATGTATGTGTCATACGATAAAAAGTGAGACATGTGTAAAAACATTGTGTAGGAATTAATTGAATTTGTGTAGAAACTCATTATCTATCTACGCCTTGTGGCATTTATCTAATCATTTAAATACTGTTTTTCAACTAATTTACAGCGAAGGACTGTTACCATATTTAAATAAAAACTTTCAAAAGATACGAATAGTCTTTGTGTGATTTATGCTATCTACTTAACATTCAAAGGAAGAAAATTG
Source organism: Salticus scenicus (assembly GCA_963930645.1). Taxonomy (NCBI): domain Eukaryota; kingdom Metazoa; phylum Arthropoda; class Arachnida; order Araneae; family Salticidae; genus Salticus; species Salticus scenicus. The sequence continues at coordinate 242,560,810 of OZ005658.1, forward strand.
AATAAATTCTGAACTATCTTTATTTATTTTGTTTCCAGTTAAAAGTAATATAGAGGATTTTGTTTAAAATGCAAATTTACTCATTTTTGCTTATGATGTGGGCTGCTGTTTGTGGGAAAATTTAGATTTCACATAACTGTGTGATGAATTTATCTGTTTATTAGTAAAAAGGAAATAATTGAAGGGATGTGTTTTTAAGGCATCCCATTACTTAGAAAGGTTCGCTTAAATTTAACAAACAGCACCTCACAGCATGTTGTTATTTGAAAAATGCATAGTTTCTTATATTTGGATTCAGAAAGTGACTGACAGTTTAGGTCACAGTTGTTCAGTGTTGTTTAATTCTTTAATTGAAAAGTTTTGAATTATTTGATAACTTGTGATGTTAGTAGTAATATAAAAGGGAGTAAGAAAATAAATTGTAGGAAGATTTTCTTGAGAAATTGATTTAAAGTAACTGAATCCTTAAATTTGCCAATTTGTGTAAATGAACAACTGTGACCATTTAAATTCCTTTTTTTTTTGTTGGTATCTTTTGGCTGATAACTGTCAGTTTTTTTTTAAAAAAAAGGGGGGGGAGGAAAAGTTATATATATATTTACATGTTTTATTTTTTTGGGCAATGTAGTACCCTGCTGTGAGGGAAGTGTTGGACTAAAAGACTTAAAAGAGGTTAAAACAAAAGAAAAAAAAGGAAGTGAATTAAAAGTTAGCTTTATTGATTTTAAGTCTTAGTATTTAAGAAAAAATTATGAGCATGTTGTATATCAGGATCTATTTTATATGTTAGTGCTGACTTCCCATAACTCACAGTAGGGTACATGAATAATTTTTTATTTTTGTTTATTTTTGGGGGGTGGAAAATTGCCCAGTTTGTTTTTCTTTTTATTATTTTTCTTTAATTAGTATCATGTATAATATTTAAAAAGGTTGGCTATAAGAGTCTCTGTCTGTTCATAATAACCTAAAGAAAGTTTAAAGTGGGTTGTGCTGGGACAGAGGCTGCCATAGACCATAATGTAGGAAAAATCATTTTTACACCTACCTTGTGTAAAAATCACAACAGAACTGGCACAAGTTCTAGGGTGCAAGTTCATTGCACAAACTTTAGTTTTTGTTGGGTAACCTGGGGTATTGCAAATTTAACACAACGCGTTTTAATGTGATGTAGTAGTAGGATGAGGAAAATTTAAAAGATAATAATTAATTAACTTAAACCAACGATGAGAGAGATAAAAGCACAACTTAAACTTTCTCATCGTCACAGTATGTGTGTATGTCTGTGAGTGAACACGCTAGCGTCTAAACGCTTTGTTCGAATAAGCTGAAAGTTGGTACGTATATTGTAAGTCACCATAGTACGAATCCTATTGATTTTGGTGAATCTAGCACTTATAGTTTTTTTACAGGGACACCAGGAAAATGTATTTATCATTATGGCCTATGGGACCAAAATCTTAAAAGTGCGATAACATCTAAACGCCTTATTCAATTAAGCAAAAAAATTATACACATATTATAGGTCACAGATACTCAATCTGTATGGAGCTTGGAGAATCATAGCACTTATAGTTTTTTTACAGGGACACAAAGAAAAATTCTTTATCATTGTGGCCTATGGGGACAAATTTTTAAAAGTGTGATAGCGTCTAAACGCTTTAGTATTCTGAGCAAAAAATTTTGTACAACTGTTATAGGTCACAGTTGCACCAACTGTATAGATTTTGGTGAATCTAGCACTTACAGTTTTTTACAGGGACATAAAGAAAAATTCTTTACCATTATGGCCTACGGGACCAAATTTTTAAAAGTGCGATAGCATCTAAACGCCTAATTCAATTGAGCTGAAAATTTATATGAATATTATAAATCACTGTTGCACTCACTATAAGCATTTTGGTGAATCTAGCATTTATAGGTTTTTACTGGGACACAACGAAAAATTCTTTATCATTATGATCTATGCGCTCAAAGTACAATAGCTTTAAATAAAACATCGTGTTCTATATGGAGAAAAATACTCCAACACTCTATTATGGTTTTCTCTCTTTTGATTGTTTAAGAACTCCTCTTTCTTTACTTTATCTACAAAACTGTTAATTACTCAATGTTCGGAAAGTCAAGTGGAGTCACTCCAGATTTTTTATGTCTCAGTAATAACAAATAGGTAAGATTCACTTACCTTGTTTCTTCATTTATTTTCATGTCCGCATCTTTAGAACTAGAATACTGCATCGACGTATCCTGCATTGCTCCTGTAAAAAACTAATATGTCCATTGTTAATCTACAATGTTGTGTGGTATCTTCTCACAATTGAACAGAAGTTTTAAGATTTAAAATTGTTTTTTTTAATGAAATATATTTCTGATTAAATTACATAATTTATTATGCATAATGAATATACTTTAAATATTACAAATTGAAGACGATTTGGGACGCTCTTTATGATGGCACATCCATTTTACATGTGCATCGTATAGAAGCACGAACAAGAGAAATTTGCTGATGCACAGAGCTTCAAAGTTCAGCGTCATGAGGATAATGCATATATTTAAGGTATGTCTCCGTTAAAAGAGTTTATTGAATAAATGAAAATCTCGATTAAATATGAGTTCTATGAGCAAGATGTATTATGGCCATTAAATATTTATAGTAATATTACAACACCTCTACTTTCCCAACATCACTACTGTTCAATTAATTTTAGAATGTCTTGTGTTAAAAAAAAAATATATATATATTTCGGAAAGGTTTTGCTAGGATATCTGCCGTCATATCCTTGCTTGCGTGATTTACATCCTATATTGGGCATTAAATATTTATAGCAATATTACAATAGAAAGAGTAATAATATGATTAAATAGCATTGAATAGAGCAAAACATATTCGTGATTCAATGTTTCTGTGTGCAACGTATAAAATATAGAAGGAATATATATATATACAGGGTGATCAATTTAAAAGAGTATCCGTTGGTTTTTCGTATTACCCTTAAATATGACCGGATGTGGCAACTATTCTAACACTGAACTATAATTTTTTGAACCTTGTTTAAGTGTGGGGGACAATTTCCAGCACTGTTGGACTGTTACAACTTTATTTGTGAGGTAAAACAGAAATGGAGACGTACAATTTCTTTAGTCCTGTAATAATTTTATTTTTGAAAAACAAAATTTAATTAAAATATTTTACATTATAATTCCTACATTACATTTACATTATCATTATCATTTTTACATTTTCATTTCATAGGCTTTTCCAGAGAAGTCCTGCAAACATCGATGAATTAAAACAGATCATAACTGAAGAAATCTCGTCAATAACGCCAACAATGCTGCGAAGTGTGTCAAAAACCTGGTTCGACGTATTCATGTTTGCATTCAAAATGGTGGCGAACATTTTCAACATTTTCCGTGAGGAATGATAATATAAAAAAATACATGCATACACAATATTAAAATATACGATCTATTTTATTTTTTCCCTTTTGATTTTTGTATCATAATTTGTAGTATTTTTTAAATTTAATACTAAAAGAAGTATTATATTTATTAAACAATTAATTATCTTTTGTAGCGTTATCATTATCATTATGAATTATCTTTCGTGTTATGAATGCTTAAAAAATTAACTTTTTATTTTCATTATATAAATACATGCATACATATAAATAAATGGATAAAATATACATATATATATATATATATATATATTATTTAACATACATTATAGTGAAATATTACAAATGCTATAGATAAATATATTTTTTTGAAAGAGTGACGTCATGACTGACTAGTAGTAGTTAGAACTCCTACATTGATCGGCTGACGCATCCGCCATTTTCTAGCCCACAAGACCGGCTGACGATTTATTATTGCTGGTTTTTCGGTAATAAATTGCACGAATAACTCCAGAAAAGGGCACCGCCTGTTTATATTTTCTTCTAATGCCGAAAGAAGGAAAAAGTGAATTATAAATTGCAGATGTAACTCGTGGATATCCGGAATAGGAGCACAACTTTGTAGCGTAAGATTTCCCTTATTTTCAACTTATTTCACTTTATTTTCAAAGTTGTTTGAAAAATTTAATATGAATGTACCGTATTTTTAAGTTATTGTTTTTATATTCTTTTAAAATTAACTTCAAAATTGCATTTCTTTTAACGTGAAGGGTTGCAGTTTTGAGAATGTTGGCGATGTTCTTAAAATTGCCAACTTGTTTGTTTTGTGATAAGAAGTTCTAGCTCACTTGTTCTGTATAGAAGCTTAAAGGCGATAACAACGCTAATTAGGTAACCTAACTTTTTCTACCGCCAACACTTTCCCAGACGGGCTAGAAAATGGCGGACACTGCGTCAGCTCTTATCATATAGGAGTCTTAGTAGGAGTTGTTGATGGAAGAAGCATTTAAAAGAATAACGTCGCAAATAACTCCTTCATTGATTCATTGATGACGGGTCTTTTGAAAAATGTAACCATTAGCGAGTGTTACACTTTTAGTATAACATAGATTTCCGATACCAAGACATGTCTAAGTTTAAAAACTGTTATATTTTCTTATTGCTTATTCAGAGTGTAATGCTGAAAGAGAAAGCAAAATAACTATCATTTATTCATAACTTTGTGAAATACTATTATTATTATTATTTTCCACAGGACAATACCACCATGGTTCTCGGGATTAATATGGTTTATATTTTTAATCTCCTGCGATGCCTACATTTCAAGACCTGACAGATTTTTCTATATGCATCACTCGTTTGATGATGGATGCGCATTGAGACTTAACAGATCTTACTCGTCTATGATGTCATATCCCTATATGTCATACATGAGGTAAGATCAATTAATTATTACTATTATTCTACATGCATTTTTTTTTTTAATGAAAGCTTCTTTATTCACTATGTATATTTCTTCTTTCAGAGTGATCTGATTCGTATGATCCTTAGCTGAAATAATTTTACGCGTTTTAGAATCACGTTCGTGTATGCATAAACTAGATTTTTTTTTTTTTTTTTTTTTTTTTTTTGAATTAAAAATTTAAAAAGAAATACAGGGTATTTCAAAAGAGTTCTGACAAACTTGAAGGGTAGGTCAGGCATACCGAAATAAAACCTTTTCACACAGAAGCATATATCTGAAAACGTCAGGTATGCTCACTAGAGGGCGTTGATTGGAAGAAAGTGAATTATGTGAAACACGAGCCATATATGGCTCAGCCATCATTGTTCCAGTCAAAGATGTTGCGAAAGTAGGACCAACGCGAGGCACCATCCACCCCATGGTGGATCAAAATTGTAATAGTAACTTTTTTTTCCCTTCTGATTTTGGTAACTCCTGAGAACAACACATTTTTGATTCGGTCTTTACTCACCTGCCACACCTATCTCTGTATATAAATTAAGTTAAGCACATCACTAGGTTTTTTCTTCTTTTTCTTCTCCAGGTGTCAATTATAGAATTCTCCTTTAAAGTATCTAATTTCACCAGGCCATTATTTCTCAGCTTCCTTCGTCAATTAGCAGTCTTCAAGCAGGAGTTCAATTCCTTTTCCCCAGATTTTCTTCTTTCGCTCTTTAATTACGTTGGTACCTCCTTTCTTTCGGCTAGTAATTTCCCGTACACAACCACCTTTTGCTGATCCCCTGCCCATTTACCTCTTCTCATTTTTTTTTCTCTCTATTTTCTCAGCTAGGTCAGCACCTATTTCAAAATTCCTACACCCCTGCTCTGTGCGCTCCTGTTAGCGTATTTTTGGAAATGCAGTTATGCTGGTCGAGCACCGAGACCAAGAAAAACTCTGAAAAGTGAAATCGCAATGACGAAGTCTATCTATAAGATATAAGTCTACAATTAAAAGTCTTAACCTAATTCCTCCGGACGGAGCTTATTTCTGTGGGATGCTCAAGTAGCTAGTACAGTCGTTGGTCGTCATGAGGTGAAAAGGCGTTATTCGTCCCTTTGGACGGTATCAAACTCGTTAAACTTTGCCTAGTCCTAGTCCATGTAGGTAGGGCCGTCCAGAGGTTTTCAAGATTCCAAGCGAAAATAGGATGGAGTTGTACAGAAGTGAAGAGATAATAGACATGTATCTAGTGTATGTAGAAGCTAATAGAAATGGACGAGAAGCGGTTCATTATCACTTGTAGCGTCAAAAAAAAGCATCACGAGTCATCAGGACGCGTCCGTGACAGAGCTGGACTGTTTGAATGCGTTCGTCAATACATGATTTGCGTTTGTGAGACTTATATCATTGCAAAATGACAAGGATTTTTAGCATCTTTTGTAACATTATGTACACAGTGTTTAATAAATCTGTTTTTGTAACCCATATCTGCATTGATTTGTTTTGTATTCTTGTCCCGTTAGCGAGCATACATGAAGTTTCCGCCTGTATGTTTCTGTGTAAAAATGATTTTTTCGGTACGCCTGACCTATCTTTAAAGTTTGACGGAACTCTTTTGAAACACCCTTTATATATATATCTATACATTTTTATTAAAATAAAATTTTATCAAAAATTAATCTGGCACGTGCGAAAAACTTCTCGTAAGATTCATGTGTTTTATAAATATATTTTTCAAATATATTCTTACACATTTAGCAATTTTATAAATTATGGTACAGCTAATTTTATACATGCACTGAGGGACACACACACACACACACACACAAAAAGGCGCACTTGGATATATTTTTTTTTTTTTTCTATTTCTGCAACCACCAATTTTACCATTTAAAAAGCAAATTTTTGAACAGGTTTTAGGACATCGTCCTCCTCGTACAATTTAGAATTGAGCCGAGTATTTAAAAACAAAACAAAACAAAAAAAAGCTGTTAGGAAAGTTGTAATTTTGAAAAATATTTCAAAAATTGCAAGGATAAGGCAATTAACAATACCACACACAATATTTATTTTACAATAAAAAGCGAAAAGCATTTCAATGCGCGAGACGGCGAAAAAATTAAATGTTAAAGAATAACTCCTGAGATGATTTTCAGCAAGATATAAAATTGTTTGTCTGTTTAAACTGGAAATTTGGCTCTAGGTGGGCACGTTGCTTATTCAAGCGAGATGACCGCAAGTTAAAAAAGGATAATATTTAAAAAATCCGATTTGTTTTGTGTTCAGAACTTACAAGGATGGTCTCCTTAAAGCGAAAAAAAAAAAAAAAAAAAAAAAAAAAAACTTAAAAAAAGCGCGTTTTTTAAGTTATCTTTAGTAGAAACTATAAATTCGACTTATCTGGACATTTAGTGTTATACTTCTATTTAAAAAACTCGTCTGCGTTCATTGTGGAAATTAATATTAATAAATAATGATTGTAATAAAGTATTTGTACTGCGTAATAGGAAAATATAAAAGTTTTGTGATATCCAAAGCATACTAGTTCCTACACTAAATTCAAAATCGAGGCGATACAAGTCAAAACTATCGGACGTCACATTTAAAACATTGAAGAAATTCAAAAGGCTATGAAGAACTTTCTTAAGGGGACTTGAGGTTTTATGTGAAAACTTATATTTCCATTTAAAATTTATAAATTGAAGTATATTAAGTTTGTTTCATCAAATATATATTCAGGCTTATCTTATAGTTTTTGGTGTATTTTTTACGCATTTGAAATATTTAAATTGCGTTTTTTTAAATCGCATTTTTCTTTCATAAATTCATGACCTTGAAAGTACTAAAACTTCTGCTTATATTTAAGAAAAGATTTATATACTTTTTAATGTTTAATAGAACTTATTTAAAAGAATTAGGGATGGATTTTGAAATTTATTGATTAGTTTTTGAGAAATTTTTTTAAAAATACATGCCTATGTAAAAATTTGCAAAAAGAACAGGATTTTTGTTATATTTTTATTTTTAATATTTTTCTTCCAAAGACATTGCAAAATCATTTCCTAATTCTTTTAAGTAGATTCTAAACATATCTGAAGAAGTTTTAGTAATTTGAAGATCAGGAATTCAAGAAAAAACGCAAACTAAGAAAATGCGATTTAAAGATTTCAAATCTGTAAAAAATGTATTAAAAACCATAAAAATTCATCTTGCCTGAGTATATTTTATTGAAGAAGACTAATATAGTTAAATTTGTAAATATTATTTGGAAATATATGCTTTTGTATATGAAAACTTTAGTGCTGCCGAGTCCCCTTAAATCGCCAGACACCGATTTTTACCAGGTTTTTTCCTTAAAATAAATTTCCGGAAACGACAAGTGAAAACAAGTGTTCCTATGGGAAATAAGTGTAAATCAAGCTTAGCTCGTAAATTGTGAAATGTCAACGCAGGTTGGGATTGAATGTAATTAAAATTCTTTAAAATTCTATTAAAATTCTTTAAGATCTCCAATTTTCAATTGAATTTAGCAACTTTTGAATGTGAATTAATAATCAATATTTTTTAGATTTTTTTTTTTTTTTTTTTTTTTTTTTTTTTTTTTGTAATAACTGTTTGTCAGTATCGGTTAAATATTAGTAATTTTTTTTAAAGTTTTTTTAATAATCTGATAATAATAATAATAAGAATAAGAATTATCATCTAACATCACTTGAAGTTCAAAGATAGAGTGCTCACGAATGTTAATAAAATATGCTTGGGTAATAAAGTGTTCTGTAAAAAAAAATGATTTTTAAAATAATTTTTTAAAAATATCTATAAATATCTAATTTTCAGCCAAATTCATAGACATTTGGGCGGTAAATCACTATTTAGTGTCTTTTTCTTTATTCTTTTCTTTTCTCTTTTTTTTTTCTTGTCAGAATCGGTTAAATATTCGTAATTTTTTTTAAAAAGCTTTTTTTTTTTTTTTTTTTTTTTTTTTTAATAATCTAATAATAATAATATTAATGAGAAGAAGAATTCTTATCTAATGTCAGTTGAAGTACAAAGATTGCGTGCTCACAAATTTTAATGAATTAAATGTGCTTGTAATAAAGTGTTCAGAAAAAGAAAAAAAAAAAGTTTTTTCAAATATTTTTTTAAAAATATCTATAAATATCTAATTTTCAGCCAAATTCATAGACTTTTGGGCGGTAAATACTATTTATTGTCTCTTTCTTTTCTTTTCTTTCTTTCTTTTCTTTTTTTTCGTCAGAATCGGTTAAATATTCGTAAATTTTTTTAAAAAGCTTTTTTTTTTTTTTTTTTTTTTTTAAATAACCTAATAATAATAATAAAAATGAGAAGAAGAATTATCATCTATCGTTAGTTGAAGTTCAATTTGTTTCTCGCAAATTTTAATGAAATATTTGTGCTTGTAATGAAGTGTTCTGAAAAAGAAAAAAACTGGCTTTTCAAATATTTTTTGAAAATTTCTATAAAATATGTAATTTTCAGCCAAATTTAAAGACTTTTGGGCGCCAAGTCACTATTTAGTGTCCTTTTTTTTTTTTTTTTTTTTGTCAGAATCGGTTAAATATTTGTAATTTCTTTAAAAAGGCCTTTTTTTTTTAATAATCTAATAATAATAAGAAGAAGAACATCGGGCGGTAAATACTATTTATTGTCTCTTTCTTTTCTTTTCTTTCTTTCTTTTCTTTTTTTTCGTCAGAATCGGTTAAATATTCGTAATCATCTAACATCCGTTGAAGTTCAAAGATTAAGTGCTCACAAATTGTAATAAAATATCTGTGCTTGTAATAAAGTGTTCTTAAAAAAAAGAAAAAAAAAATGGCTTTTCAAATATTTTTAAAAAATATCTATAAAATATCTAATTTTTACCCAAATTTATAGACTTTTGGGTGCTAAATCTCTATTTAGTGTCTTTTTCTGTTTTCCTTTTCATTCTTTTCCTTTTCTTTTTTTTCACAAAATCGGTCAAATAATTGCATTTTTTTTTTCTAAAGCTTTTTTTAGAATCTAATAATAATAATATTGGAAATTATCATCTAACATCAGTTGAAGTTCAAAGATTAAGTGCTCACAAATTGTAATAAAATATCTGTGCTTGTAATAAAGTGTTCAAAAAAAAAAAAAAAAAGTTTTCCCAAGTATTTTTTAAAAATATCTATAAAATACCTAATTTCCAGCCAAATTTATAGATTTTTGTGCGGTAAATTACTATTTAGTGTCTATTTCTTTCTTTCTTTTTTTTTTTTTTTTTCTTTGTCAGAATCGGTTAAATGTTCGTAATTTTTTTAAAAAGCTTTTTTTTTTTTTCTTTTGTAATCTAATAATAATAATAATAAGAAGAAGAATTATCATCTAATATCAGTTGAAGTTCAAAGATTGAGTGCTCACAAATTTTAATAAAATATCTGTGCTTGTAATAAAGTGTTCTGAAAACAAGGGGGGGGGGGGGAATGGCTTTTTAAATATATTTTAAAAATATCTATAAAATATCTAACTTTCATGCAAATTTATAGACTTCTGGGTGCTAAATCACTATTTAGTGTCTTTTTCTGTTTTCCTTTTCTTTCTTTTTCTTTCTTTGCTTTGCTTTGCTCAGAATCGGTTAAATATTCGCATTTTTTTTTAAAGCTTTTTTTTATAATCTAATAATAATAATAATAGGGAATTATCATCTAACGTCAGTTGAAGTTCGAAGATAGAGTGCTCACAAATTTAAATAAATTATCTGTGCTTCTAATAAAGCGTTCTGGAGGGAAAAAAAAGGCTTTTCAAATATATTTTTTAAAATATCTATAAAATATCTAATTTTTAGCCCAATTTATAGATTTTTGGGTGCTGAATCACACTTTAGTGTTACTTTGTCTGTATGTTTATCAGAATCGGTTAAATATTTGCAATCTTTTTATAAAGCTTTTTTATGATTTAGTAATAATAGTAAGAAGAATTATCATCTAACAACAGTTGAAGTTCAAATATAGCGTGTTCACAAATTTTAATAAAATATCTGTGCTTGTAATAAAGTGTTCTGGAAAAAAAAGAGAGAGAGAGAGAGAGAGAGAGAAAGAAAAAAAAAAAAAAAAGAAAAAAAGAAAATGATTTTTCAAATATTTTTTTCAAATATCTATAAAATATCTAATTTTCAGCCAAATTTATAGACTCTTCGGCGGTAAATCACTATTTAGTGTCTTCTTTTTCCTTTTCCTTTCTTCTCTTCTCTTTTCTTTTGTCAGAATCGGTTAAATATTCGCAATATTTTTTTTTTAAAGCATTTTCATATTCTAATAATAAGAATTATCATCTAACATCAGTTGGAGTTCAAAGATAGAGTGCTCACAAATTTAAATAACATATCTGTGCTTATAATAAAGCGTTCTAAAAAAAAAAAGTTTTCTCAAATATTTAAAAAAAATATCTATAAAATACCTAATTTTCAGCCAAATTTATAGACTTTTTTGCGGTAAATTACTATTTAGTGACTATTTCTTCTCTCTCTCTCTCTCTCTCTCTCTCTTTTTTTTTTTTTTTTTGCCAGAATTGGTTAAATATTCGCAATTTAAAAAAAAATGATTTTTAAAGAATGGTTTTTCAAATATTTTTTTTTTAAATGTCTATAAAATATTTAATTTTCACCCAAATTTATAAATTTTTGGGCCCTGAAACACTATTTAGTGTCTTTATATATATATATATATTATTATTAAAATCGGTTTAACCCACTAAACGCTGCTATATGTATACTACCGAAAAAGTTTGAATTTTCGTATGTTTTGGCAACATGCATGTCTAATCATATGTAGTTTAAATACTTATATATATATATATATATATATATATATATATATTGTTAGAAGATATGATATTGTTCCACAAATTGGGAGACTTGGCACCTAATGGGAGCGACATAATGGTAAAAACAAAAACTTTTTTATTACGAGAGAATAACATATCAGTTAAAATATACATTTAAAAGAAATTAAAATATAGACGTCTCGAAACTCGTTCGAGTTTCCTCATCAGTATTAAAAACAACATATTTTGCAAACATTCTATACATACTGAAAGAATTTATACAGTATGATTATGTATACAATGTTTGCAAAATATGTTGTTTTTAATACTGATAAGGAAACTCGAACGAGTTTCGAGACGTCCATATTTTAATTGTTTTTAAATGTATATTTCAAATGATATTTTATTCTCTCGTAATATATATATATATATATAATGGCGACGGTGTGATCTTTGTATATGTTAGACATAGACGTAGATAAACTGCAAAACTCTTTTAAATTAGTTTTCTTGATACCTATTTTATAATTTAAGAAAAGAACTATTTTCTTTCGCATTCAATGTTTCTAAACACCTGCACTCGAATGAGTAATTTTTGGTGATTTTTTTTTCTTATGCAGATAAGCAGAATATTTTGTTTGAATAATTAAAAATATAGAATTTACATTACAAACTTTTTGAAAAAATTACCATCAAAGCTAGCACATCAATATTAAATGAAAAAAAAAAAAATATTTTAATTACTTGTAGAAAAAAAAAAAAAAAATCTTAAACGTTCTCAAAATGGAAGCTTTGGCGCTTACTGAGTTAAAATTAAAAAAAAAAAAAAAGCATTTATTTGTTATAGTTTAAAAAACTTTGAGAATTGCGAGCGCGCAAATTAAAAAACATCAATGCAAAGCGTCTTAAAAAACACATTTTAATTAATTCTAAAAATTTATTAAACTGATTTTCGTCAAACATATAGTTGTTATCCATACCGATTAAATCACCATTCTAATTAATAAAAAAGAAAATCAAATTCACTAAAATCAGTCTATTTGTTTGAAAGCTATAATGCCACAGACAGACATAGAAATAAAGGCTTCAAATTTATAACATCGTCGGGGGTTAAAAATAGCAAGACTTTAGATTTTGTTTTGCCATTGTCTGTTTAAATTTCTAATAAAAATTTCTTTGTAAAAAAGAACGACGGAACTTACGTTTGGAATGTCCCGTGCATGTTTACAGAATTATAACTTTTAATTTATTTTATCAAACTATGTAAAATATTGCGTTCTTATCATAACTTTTATTATTTTTACAGCAGTTATCCCATGTTCATGAACACAGTGTCTGATACCTGCATTCGATATGATGATATAAATAGAGCCTTGGCAAAAGCAAAGAGGAAACTTCGTAAGTACTGGAATTTAAAATTGATAACTTATAATTTTGCATTCTCTGTTATTTTAGTATGCCCATGTTTGGCAAAATCTAATTAATAAATTTAGTTCACTAATACATGATTTGCTATGCTGCATTTGCGCAACATTCATAGTATTATTGTTAGTTCTAAAACTACCTTCTTCATGTTGAATTGATTTTCCTTTTCTTGCATTGTATTAACTTCTGAGAACTTGTAGAATTTTATAAATGTCAATTTTTTCTGTTTCATCTTTTTCAATGTTTCTTGTTTTCATCTATTCAATGTTTGAAAAAGTTTTCAATATATATTTAAAACATTTTCAAACAATGTAGTTGATACCAATGTAACATTTAAAATGAGATAATGAATACAAAAATTTTTAAAACATTTTCTAATTAAAAACATTAAAATACACGACAGACGTTTCGGCTAGAACACTAGCCCTCCTCAGTGTCAAACATACAAGTCGTAGTGTTCTAGCCGAAACGTCTGTCGTGTATTTTAATGTTTTTAAATAAAATGTATTTTCAATGTTTTAAAATTTTTTTTATTCATTATCTCATTTTAAATGTTACATTGGTTTTAATATATTAGTGAGACGTACAAATTACGCTTAATTTTATTAAATTGCAGTTGATGAAACCAAGTAACACATAAATAACTACATAGAACATGATTAAAGATTTCTGAAAAAAATTAAGCATTCTTTAATTAAAACATACAGCATCAATACTTTTTCAAGGGGAATGATTAAATATTGCATGCAAATTAGGCGTTATTTCTGTCTTACTGTATGCAATTTGCTGTAACTTTACATTAACCTATGCCCAATAACATCTAAAGGAAGGACGTGTAAATAATATCAGACTCAAAGAGAAAAAGGAAAAACCGAAAGACAAACGTACTTTTAAATTCTACAATCACTAACATTACTTAAAAAAAATAAAATTAGTCCTAAGAATAAATAGGGCCACGGTAGCCCAGTCGGTAGAGCGCCGGCCTCGTAATTGGAAGATTGCGGGTTCGGTACACGAGCCGGCCAAAGACCGTCGTGTACACTAATGGTGGCTGGTGCACGTAAAATCTGTCGTGGCCGCAATGTCCTCCATGTTCCCATCAAAAATTATACCTCTGGGGGTCACCGAAGCGGAAGAGCCATCCCTTTCGTGGAGGATCAAAATTGTGATGGCATGTCTCCAGACCACCTCTAGGGGCGTGTTCCAGACCGTCGCCAATTGCCCATCTGCGCAGCACTAGTGCGACGTAAAAACCCAACCAACCAACCAACCTAATAATAAATAATAAAACTAAAATTATTGCATGAATTTTCGATCACGCCTCAAACATACGAGAATAGCCATGAGGCCAAACAGAGTTAAATTCACAGTTAGATGAAGAGTCGTATAGTTAACTGCTATACTACTGAGTAATAATAAAATTTAAAATAAAATGTTTCGGCTAATTTTAATAAAAACTAAACCATAAAAATTAATCCTTAAACGTCTGATTATTTTTAAATAACTCTAAAAATGCTTTACTTCTTTCTTCTATTAAATAAATCACGGAAAAAGTACTTTAAAAAATCATACTTTTTTTTTTTTAAATTATGGTTTGCAGCTAAAAAGCGATTTGTTGCCAATCGCAAACAGGAGGCAGTAGAGCTTCAATATTATTGTAAGAATACTTTAGAAGACAAAATTGGGTATGTTGGCAAAAGGCAACACATGGCATTTAAGGGTTAAAATTATATTTGATTAAATTTTAATTAAATTTTACTTTTGATTATATTTTAATTTACTACATATAAAATTATTAGATTTGTAAATTCGCAATACAGAAGTAACGTGCGAATGTAAAGGTTTTTGCGATTGGATTCAAAAAGAACAAAAGGTATCGAAAGATTTATATGCATATTTGTTTAAATTTTCTTTATCAAATGGGTCATTAATTGTAAAATAACTTTTTACTTTCCGAACATACGTATGTGAGGAATGTATTGTAATCATGTCAAAAATCTGAATTTGAGATTTTGATGTTTTTATATGTTTTGAGCTCTCCTGAGTACATTTTCACTATTTTTACGTTGATGTATGTGTGTGTGTATGTATGTGAGTGAACACGCTAGCGTCTAAACGCTTTGTTCGAATGAGCTGAAAGTTGGTGAACCCTATTGATTTTGCTGAATCTAGCACTTATAGTTTTTTTACAGGGACACCAAGAAAATTCTTTATGATTATGGCCTACGGGGCCAAATTTTTAAAAGTATGATAGCGTCTAAACGCCTTATTAAACTGAACAATATATATATATATATATATACACATATTTCAGGTCACAGTTGCACGAACTGTATAGAGTTTGATGAATTTAGCACTTACAGTTTTTTTACAGGGACACAAAGAATAATTCTTTATCATTATGGCCTATGGGACCAAATTTTTAAAAGTGCGATAGCGTTCTAAACGCCTTATTCAACTGAGCTGAAAATTTATATGAATATTATAAATCACTGCTTCACTAACTATAAGCATTTTGGTGAATCGAGCACCTATAGGTTTTTACAGGGACACAACGAAAAATTCTTTGTCATTATGATCTATGGGCTCAAAGTTCAATAGCGTTAAATAAAACATCGTGTACTATTTGGAGAAAAATACTCAAACACTCTATTATGGTTTTCTCTCTTTTGTTTGTTTAACAACTCCTCTTTCTTTACTTTATCTACAAAACCGTTAATTACACACAATGTTGGGAAAGTCGAGTGGAGGAGTCACTCCAGATTTTTTACAGTAGCGCAAGGCACCCAGCAACGTAACTAGGGCTACAAATGCTCAATTTGACAGTCGTAGCACATTAGAATGAGCGTCAGACGTTACGATTGGAAATCTCTTTTAAAATAAGCTTCAGTATTCACAATATGGCGTCATTTGATCAAGCAAATCTGTGAAAAATGTGAGAGGATACTGCAAATACAGCCCGCTATGTTGGTGAAAAATACAACTAACATTTTTTCGTATATATGTAAAATAATCCCATGCTTTTCTGTACATTTCAGTGAAAACAGCCTAAAGCTACAGTCAGTACTTTTTGAATAAAATATTTTTATATTTTTTTGTGACTTTTGATCCCCCTGCATATATAAGAAAAAAGTATTGAATTCATAAATATTTTCGAACACCAGTTTTCGATGTATTTAAACGTTTTGAGATGTCCTGAAGAGGATTTGACTGTTTTTAGAAAATGTCGGTCTGTTTGTATGTGTGTATCACTAATTTTGTGGACGCTGTATCTCAAGAACAAATGAACGAAATTTAATCAAACTTGATCTTTTGTTGGACTTTGACCTAAACTGATGCTGATTGGATTTGAGAGTCAGTCGCTCAACAAGTGCCAATGTGATCCCAAATTTTCTAAATTTTTAACATGGCAGTATAGGACAAAAATTTATATAAATATACATTCAGAGTTATTACTTTCTTCTATATGTATATATAGAGAAAGTATTAGATTCTTGAAAATTTTCGAACTCCAGTTTTCGATGGATTTACACGTTTTGGGATGTCCTGAACACGATTCGACTGTTTTTGGAAAATGTCTATCTGTCTGTGTGTGTGTATCGCAAATTTTGTGGACGCTGTATATCTCACGAACAAATCAACTAAATTTAACCAAACTTGACATTTAGTTGGACCCTGAAATAAACTGGTGCTGATTAGATTTGTGGAACAATTTTTCAACAGGTGGCGCTGTTATCGCATTTTGTTTCTAAATTTTTAACATGGTAGTATAGGACAAAATTTCGTATAAATGTGCATAATGAGAGTTATTTTAATCATGTGATTGTAAAATTCATATGAATTATTGATAATAGTAGTAGTTAACTAGGAAAAAAAACTTGTGCGTGTGGGAGCATCGTTTCCCCTCCCTGGGGGGAAATACCCCCCCCCCCCCGGGGGAGTAAATTTTCAATATGGGTATCTTAAGAAAGATCTTGTGAATACCTTTAAAGAGAATTCTGGAACAATACATCTGTGATAATTTAAAAAAAAGTTATCGATTTTTTTTTAATCTTTTGAAGAAGAAAACTTGAAAAAAAAAAAAAAAAAAAATCTTATTTCTTCTGATTTGCAAAAAATTGACATCTTTCGGCATTTAGTGATAATATAATTCTGTCAGATAAAAATCGCCTGCATTCATAATGGAAAATAATTTGATAATTTAATAAATAATTTGTATTGAATAAATTTTGTGTAAAATTATATAGAAGAAAGTCATGTGGTGGCCACATCATACTAGTTTTTATCGTGTGATTGTAAAATTAATATAAATTATTGATAATAGTAGTAGTAAACTGGGAAAGAAAGTTTGTACAAAGTAGGAGTATCGCTTTCCTCCCTTGGAAGCGTAATTTTTACATAATAATTTTTACATAATAATATATAATATTTGTTCATTATAATGATGAATTGTTATTATTTTATTGTTATTATTATATAATACAGATATCCCCTTTCTCATTAGTCAAGCATACAGGAATATCTGCAAAAATTGATTTTTCATGTACGAAAAGGTGTAAACCTAATAATTTTCGAAACTGCTCGAAACAGTTGCATATAATCAAAACATAAATAAGGGGAAAAAATATCCTGAAAACATGTACATTGAAAAATATAATTACTATAAGAGAGCAAAAGAAAATTTATATATAAATGTATGTATGTATGCATGAATAGCTCTAAAATGCAGTTGTTGTATGATTTTTTAAACGAAAACACATTGCCAGCATTGTATAATTCCAATATATTTTAAATGTATATATATTACATGATAAAAGGATTGTGTGAAGTAAAAACAAGATTATATATATATATATATATATATATATATATATATATATATATAAATGATAGTTATCGTAATAAAATTTAACCTTAAAATTTAGCAATTAATAGATACAATACAATACCAGCACAACAAAAATAGAACTTATTGTAACATATAAGTAAGACTGACACAAAAATGTTGCGATACAGATAAAGAACCAATAAGAGACAAAAACAATTTAAATTACTTACGCCGACATGAATAATAATAATAAAAAAAGACCATTAAACTTAATGACGGAGAAAGTAAATAAAAGACCACAGAAATAATAATTGAATAAAAATGCTTAAAAATTGAAGGATAAATTCTTCAGGAGGCATGTACTTCATAAAGCTGTGAGAGCTGCATCGATTTCGTAAACCAATACAGCTAATCATAGCAGTTTATATTGTTTCAACCCCGATCGAGGCAACAAAACCATTTTAAATGAAAAATTAAATAATTTATTAATTCAATTCATCAAGGAATCCAGAGAGAAAACTAGAAAAAAGCAGAGTATATATATATATATATATATATATATAATCTGCTACTTATTTTAGGAGAATTTATAATGCGTAACGGCTGACGCTCATTCTAGTGTATAACGATTGTCAAATTGAGCATTTATAGCCCTAGTTCCGTTTTTGGGGTCTTGCGCCACTGTGAGAAAGGCATTTTACAATTAATGAGCCACTTGATAAAGAAAATTTAAACTAATTTGCAAATAAATTTTTTGATACCTAAAAAAAATCCCATGCCTTTCTGTACGTTTCAGTGAAAGCCGCATAGTGATACGGTCAATACTTTTTGAATAATATATTTCTTGTTTTTTTCTGTGACTTTTGGATCACCCAGTATATAGAAGGAAGTTAAAAAGAGATCAAAATAAATATAGAGCATCATCTATTTGTATATTAATTTACACAAAGCAAGAATAATTTAAGAGCATTGAACACGATAGAATATTAATGAAACACTGTAAAAAATATGTCCTATTTGCTACCAGAAATCTCTGTAATTTGCGAAGATACGCGTAATTTACGAAAAAATGACGTTGTCGGAACGTATTTTCTCAAATTACAGAGAATTTCTGGCAGCAAATAGGACATGTTTTTTACAGTGAAGAGGCAATAAAGTTAACATTTTAAACAGTTTTCATAGTGGTAAATGAAAAAAAAAATAAAAATAAATAAATAATAAAATAAATAAATAAATAAATAAATAAAAAAAGACTGGTCACCATAAATACAATTACAATTAAGTAGCGAAAAATATAAAACTTTATACTATAAACGTTGATAATAATAAATATATTACCTTACACTGTAAAAAATATGTCCTGTTTGCTGTCAAAAATTCTCTGTAATTTGAGAAATTACGTAATTTTTTCTTAAATTACGCGTATTTTCTCAAATTACAGAGAATTTCTGGCTGCAAATAGGACATATTTTTTACAGTGAAGAGACAATAAAATTAAGATTTTAAACAGTTTGCATAGTCCAGCACTTACTGCTATCGATACTTGAGAGGGTTATGTTTTAAAGTTTTTCTGGGAAGAGACCATGGATGTGACGTTATTAAAAACTCGTTACTTTGTTCGATTTAGTATGTTTGTTCAGTCGGATCGACTTCGCGCGTAGGTCGTTGGACTTTTAAAGCAAAGGAGCCATTCGTCCGTGGAGGATCAAAATTACAACGTCATATCTTTTGATCACACTTACGTATGTTTTTGAGACCGTCGCCAATAGTCGTATAACTATAGTACATTATGAAATTATTCAACGTCGAATGCCTATTTATAATTAGGCTGCACTGTAAAAAAATATGTCCTATTTGCTGCCAGAAATTCTCTGTAATTTGAGAAAATACGCATAATTTACGAAACAATTACGTTGTCAGAACGTGTTTTCTCAAATTACAGAGAATTTATGGCAGCAAATAGGAAATATTTTTTACAGTGTGTCGCCAATTACTCATTGCATAGCTATAGTGCTACGTAAAACGCCCATGACCTACACACAAACAAACTATTTATAATTAATAAATTATTTAACACTCCTATATAATTTTAAAGGTCATATTTCTTATTTCTCATTTCAGACTACATAAAACCTCCTCCAATGATATTCGACATCGATCTTCAGGAGATTGACAAATCAGCGGAACTAATCGTAGAAACGACAAAGATATTAGCCGAGAGGTAAGTGGTGACTTTATCGTAACTAAACAGGTTTAATTATTTAAACTAATTCTCTGAAACTTATTCTTATTACCTATTTGTTTATTTCTTTGTGTTGTTTATTCATGGATGCAGGGCTCGACAAACATATTTTTGTGCCTCAAAGTGCTTTCAAAGTTATGTGCCCCCCAACACCCCAAAAGCATCTTGTGTTTAACAACCATACGATTTTCTATGCATATTATATATTCTTTTTGGAAATAATGTTATCAAAAGATAAAACTGATTTAACAAATAGTACACCTAACAATTTTACTGTAAGAGCAAACTGATACATACGTCGTGAAGACATATAAACAAAAGTTTGCACAACGAGTATAAATCAAATAGTTATAGCCGTTTTTTAAAACACCCATTCTTGAGATCTATAACTGACCTGTCTAACCAGGATGCATCTCGATTTTCCTGTAGTAAGCAAGTAATACTTGCTAAAATGGGGTTTATGTAGCAAATTTATAGAAAATCGTTAGAGCCATTTTTGGGATACCAACATTCAGCCCCACTGCCGATTTTCACTAAAACTTTCCAAATTCATCTGCTCACTGGAAATTGACAATTGCGTAGGAAAAGATATGTATGAGGGAGTTAATATGGCAAGTCTGAAGAAAATCCGGAAATGCACTGTTAAAGGAACGCACTTGCGAGACCTAAAATTGATCTCTTTATACAAAGATTTTTTAATATATATATATATATTTATGTAAGTATTATTCACAGAATAGAGAATGTAAAATAATCGTTGCTAATAATATTTTTGCCATTAAATTCACAAGAATAAATGATGAAAGAAAACGAAGAATCACTATAAGAGTTACGCTGAAATGCTATAGCACACTAATCTATTTAATGACGAACACAAATTTACAATTAATATATACAATGCATTAGTTAAAACTGTTTAGAAAATAACATTAACTGGTGAGCACTGTCTGTGCTAATTTTCATCTTAACGAGAACAACTTAAAGTTCTGAGCATTTATGCTCAATCATTTATGATCACGTCTGATCATTCTGACATCTCTCTAAGAACTCCAGCTTCTTCTCGTAACTTTCGTTTTAGCTAACAGCTGTTGCCATTCTGCATCAACTAATAAATGAAAGGCTACGTGAAAGTGTTTTCTCTGGAAGTGGGAAAGTTGAATTTCTTACATCTTCTAAATTTTCTCTCTGAATAAAGTAAAGAGTTAACTTTAAACAACTATCAGGGGCGTAATGAGAAAGGTACAAGAGAGAACAGAATGCCCCCACTGAAAGTCGTTTAAAATATATATATATATATATATATATATATAGCCGGTGTATTAAAAAAAAAAAAAAAAAAAAAAAAAAAAGAAAGAAAAGATTTTGTTGCTTTTTAATTTCTATCCTGACACAATTTTTAAAAGGCAAACAGGCTAATTAATGTGAAAAGCATTTAGGCGAGAAATGAATCGAATCTCTGATTTTAGTTTCAAAGATAAATAAAATTACTCCAATTAGCCAAACCACAGGTTTTATTTTGAAATTTTGTTCATATAAGTCACATTAAAAATCCTCTATTTGACTGTCTTAGTGTGAGTTTGTACGCAATTGTTTTTATCAAGGTGCATTCTTATTACTTTCTTCCTGCACTCAATTGAGGAAATAATGGTTATGAAAAAATATTAAGAAGATTTATACTGATCCAATTTAAATACATATGTGTCAGATGATAGAAGAGGCTGCTGTTTGTCACTTCTCGAACTTTCAGGTGGCTATATCTCAGAACTTATTGCTTAAAACTGCTCCAGAAGTTGATATATAAAATTTTTATTATGAGAAGCTATGTTACTGAAATTTTTTGTATGTTAACCGGTAGGTGGAGCTGTCACATAAAATGATGTACAAGACAGTTTTGTGATGACCACAACATGCCACTTTAAAAATTTGAACAAAACTCTAACAATACACAACATGCATCTTTTAATTAATTCTAAAGAGTATCGAGTGATTTTAAGCATTTTATACCTCAACAAAACCTATGAATATAAAGCACTATCTTCTTGTTTCCATTCGCTCATTTATTCATTTTTTACTTTCTTCTGTATTCAATAAGGGAAAGTATTGGATTCGTAAAAATTTCCGACTTCATGTTTTCGAAGTATTTACAAGTTTGGAAAGATCCAGAACACTATTTGATCATTTCTAGAAAATGTCTGTCTATGTGTGTGGGACAAAAATTTTGTGGCGAATTTGAAAAAAATTGTTACAGAATTACATATAAATTTATATGTATATGCACCTTGACTTAAATTTGGGCTTATCAGCTTTTGGTGTCAGTTTCTCAATAGGTGATGCTGCCATACTGCGATTTCCACAATTTAAGGAAAGGCTTAAATTGTGGAAATCGCTGAGGACCAAATACCTATACAGAGTATGATATTTATACAGTGATTTCCGCAATTTAAGAGAAGGCTATATCTCAGATTCTATTGTGTATAACCAAATAAGGATTGGTATGGGAAAAGGCCATTAGGAGACAGTTTCAATTTGGATGCATATCGACCAATAGGTGGCGCTGATATACTGAAATTTTCCCTGAAAACGAGAAAGCTATATCTCAACTTCTAGGGCATATAAATGTACGAAACCTGATATACAGGATAATTATTATGAAAATACATCTTTAAGATATTATTTATAGAGAATAAATCTGTCTTTCTTTGAATATTTGTGTTAGTTTTCTCTGAAATGAAAATTATCTGCATTCATTGTGGTAGATAATTTTAATAAATAATAGTTTTAATATGCTGAGTAAATTTGTATCGGAAAATATAGATAAAACATACTAGTTTTTTTGAAGATTAGTAAAAGATTAATGATTGTAATTCTTTCCATATACAACTGTCTTATTCATCAGATTACGCGATTCAAGTCAACCGCATATTGACATTAATTCATGAATTATTCTCAGGTCATTATTCACGGTGAATCTCATAGCGTGAAGCAAATTCTTCTTTATTATTTATTTCCGATAATTGTTCCTTGTATCTGCTCGTTAATCCGTTTAGGATGACCATCGTGGCATTAAAATGCCTCCATCCAATCATATATGGGGAAAATACGATACGGAAATTAAAAAGAAATTAATTCTCCACCAGAATGGAAATTTCGCGTGAATATTTAAAAGGAAGTTCTCATCCGTTTGAAATGGATGCTTCTTCATATAACTACGATCATAACTTTTCTATTTGGGAGGAGGGGGGGGGGGGAGAGAAGCTTGAAATATGAATTAGAACGTGTTTGAGTATTTGAAAGCTATATTACAATCGTACTTGAAATGGAAATGAATGAAGACGAAGTATATAAGGAAGGGTGGGATTGATATGGTTAATACCGCTATGCAAATGTCGATTTTCATGTAAAAAGTGGATCGGTAACCACAGTGATTTTCCTTGTGTAAAGAACGTGTAGAAATTCTAACACGTCCTTCTTACCTCTTTAAGTGTTGAATTTCGGAAGATTCTCTCATTTTAACTTAATTAAGGTCTAGGAGATATTTTTCATAAATTTTAAGTTTCTACTAGAACAGGGCCTGACTGTCGCACGGGCACCTGGGGCTCGTGCCCTGGGCACGAAATTTCTGAGGGGCACAAAATCTTACTAACGTTTAAAATATATGGTCTAAATCTTCCTATTTCTCTCTTTTTTTTTTTTTTTTTCGAACTGTGTTTCCCATTTCTGAGGTGCACAAAATTTTACTGATGTTAAAAATTATATGGTCTAAATCTTCCTTTTCTTTTCTTTCTTTCTTTCTTTTTTCTTTTTTTTTTTTTCGAACTGTGTTTCACTTAAATGAATAAAATTTTAAAATAATGTCTGTTGTTAGGTTGACTGTAATTTTATATGTCTTTAGATCCCAAAACAGAGGCAGATAATTTTTTTGACCAAATAACTCTTTTCGGACTGTTTTTTCGCCAGCTATAAATTGTAGTACGTTAATAATTTTTTTTTTTTTTTTTTTTGGGGGGGGGGGGGGGCACAATTTCTTTTTAAATGCCCTGGGCACAAAAAGTTGTTAGTCGGGCCTTGCTAGAAACCTCTGGTAATTTTTCCGTACGAAGAACGGGTAAAAATGATAGGCATCTTCTTTTACGCCCTTACGGGATAATTTTCGGAAGATTTACATTTTTTTAAACCTTAATTATGACCTAAGAAGGGACATTTCATTATATTTAAAGCTTTTATTGGGAACCACTGACAGATTCCATGCGCAAAGAACGGATAGAACTGTTAGACGCTCCCTTTCACCTCTTTAAAAACTAAATTTCAGAAGATTCTCATATTTTACTTTAATTAGGCCGTAAAGGAAACATTTTTCTAAA
This sequence comes from Salticus scenicus, assembly GCA_963930645.1. Classification (NCBI taxonomy): domain Eukaryota; kingdom Metazoa; phylum Arthropoda; class Arachnida; order Araneae; family Salticidae; genus Salticus; species Salticus scenicus. The sequence goes on from OZ005658.1 coordinate 242,585,319, forward strand.
CTTCAAGCATCTATTGCAAACCACAGATAGATACGGTAAAAATGTTTAAAAAGATCGACTTCCCCTTTCAACCCCTTTTATAGTGAGTCTCTGCGTCTTGAAAAGAATTTATTGTTCAAATGGCATGTTCTTAGTTTCAGCGTTTTGGGCTCAACGTTGGTATATGAAAAAGTGAAACAGTGGTACTCCGCATTTATATACATGGATAAGAGAAGGTTTTTCCAACGTTACAGATACTTATTCAGCTGAATAACAAATACAAAATCTTTTCAGAACGATATGATTTCTTTTTCAAAAGTGTTGCCATTCGAGGATAATGTAGTTTGTTGTTGCCATTCGAGGATAAGTGAATCAGTGGTATTTCGTGTTTATATATATAGGTAAGAGAAGGCTTTTCCACGTTGCAGATGCATTATTCGTCTGCATAACAAATACAAACGCTTTTCTTAGAACAACAATTTTTCTTTTTTAAAAGTGTTGCCATTCGAGGATTATATAGTTAATTGTTGCCATTCGAGGATAAGTGAATCAGTGGTATTTCGCGTTTATATATTATATAAGATATGAGAAGGTTTTTTTTCAACGTTACAGATACTTTATTCGTCTGCATAACAAACTCTTTTCTTAGAACAATATTCTTTCTTTTTTAAAGATGTTGCCATTCGAGAATTATGTTGCCATTCGAGGATAAGTGAATCAGTGGTATTTCGTGTTTATGTATATAGATAAGAGAAGGCTTTACCACGTTACAGATGCATTATTCGTCTGCATAACAAATACAAATGCTTTTCTTAGAACAACAGTTTTTCTTTTTTAAAAGTATTGCCATTCGAGGATTATGCAGTTAATTGTTGCCATTCGAGGATAAGTGAATCGATGGTATTTCGCGTTTATATATTATATAAGATATGAGAAGGTTTTTTTTCTACGTTACAGATACTTTATTCGTCTGCAGAACAAACTCTTTTCTTAAAACAATATTCTTTCTTTTTTAAAGATGTTGCCATTCGAGAATTATGTTATTTGCTGTTGCCATTCGAGGATAAGTGAATCAGTAGCATTTCGTGTTTGTATATATAGAAATGAGAAGTTTTTTTTTTCCCCTACGTTACAGATATTTTATTCGCCAGCATAATAAATTTTCAAATTTATTCATTTGTAGTTATCGATAATTGTTCATATTTTTTAGGCTTTTTAGTAAATGTAGGAATAAATTTATTATAAAAAGGTTTCATTTAAATATAGTGACCAGCGAAGCGGACAAAGCCAGCTATTAGCTTTATAGACACCGGGGTGCAAGAGTATAGCTGAATTAGGAATAATGAACATCAGCTTATCGCACAATTTCTTGGAAGGAAAAAAAAAAAAAAAAAAAGCCTAGCTCTAAAACCAAACATAAACTGAACTCTTTTCGGACTGGCGTCTTTCTTTTTTATAGTCTTGTCAGTCGTTCGCGTTCGTTCGGCGCAAGAAACCAATAGATCATACTACAAAATTTCTGTAATTTCTTCCTAGTAAAGATAGGGCTTTTAGATTTTGGCAAAAACAATTTACAGCATATCGGAGAAATTTGGTGGCGAAATTTGTAACAAAGACGCCAAATTTGGCATATAAGTCGTTATATGTCATATATGTAATGTATTTGAATTCTTTTGGATGCCCCTGCACAATGACCATGTCTTCCACTTTTTCGAGTTGCATCTCGATAGAATAGAGATTTAATATACCGGAGTTCAAACTCCCTGCTAATATTTGTTTTTGAGTGAGAGTTATGTTGGTAACAGACTCTCGCACTGAGACACACACAAACCAAGCACAAGAAATTTGTGTATAGGATTCCGGAAATCCCAAAACGTGGAAATATGGCAAAGACTCAATATCGAAAATTTTACCCCAAACCAATACTCTCTCTACCTTACATAGGTAGGAGAACATAAAGTACAAAATAATTCCGGAAAAATAATAAAGAAAATTAGAATAAGTAAAATGTAAGGAATTTACGAACTAATAACTACATAAGCATGTAAGCTATATTAATATTAGCATGTAGCCTTTTTACCATTAATTATTAACTTATTAACAATTATTAATTAACTGATATTAATCAAATGTTAATTCAGCACTTTTATTTAAAAAAAGACCTTTTTATCTTTTCTTTGCACTTCAACCAAAGTACCTTCCGTGGAGGATCAAAATTGCGATGGCATGTCTCCGGACCACCTCTAGGGGTGAGTTCCAGACCGTCGCCAATTGCCCATCTGCGCAGCACTAGTGCGACGTAAAACCCAACCAACCAACCAATCAACCAGTCGGTAACAAAAGTCACCGAAGACTAGCAAAAATTCCTATGTGAAAAAAGTACACTTAATACAGTTTTGTAATAAATCCTTGTCGAATCCTGTTCTTAGTCAGTCTAAATACAGGATTTGACAAGGATTTATTTAACAAAACTGTATTACGTGTAGTTTTTTTATACAGAAATTTTTGCAAGTGTTCGGAGACTTTTGTTACTGATTGTATGTTTAAATATTTTCTGCAACACATGATAGTACGAAAAAAAAAAAAAAAAAAAGTAAAAATAAATATGATGACACTGGAAAAACTAGAAAGTAAATTAGAATAAGTAAACTGTATCGAATCTGTGTTTTAATTTCTGAGATTATAAGAATGTAAACTATGTTAATTTAAGTTTTAAGCTTTTTTTTTTTTTTTTGTTCAAGAGAGAAACCTATAATTGTATTTTAGTAAAAGGAGGCCAAAGAATGAACAAATTGCACAATGCAGTAACTTTTAAACAATTAAATTCTAGGTTGTTTGTAGTAACCGTGTTTCAAACAATGATACATCCTATAAAGAAATGAGGAAGTCTTTGTCCTAATATTGTTTAACACTATTGTTATAACCACCATTACAACAACATGTTAAACAATATTAAAAGTTCAAGTAAACTTTTAATTATTAATTTACAAATTTTGAAATAACTACATTTTAAACAATAATGCTTATTAAAAAAAAAAAAAAAAAAACGAATACGGTCAAACGTCTTTAAGAGACCACCCACCGCATAGGGGATCGAAGTATAGGCAGTGGCGAACATAGGACGGTTATGGTATTATTACCATTTATGTATGATGTTTTTTGTCACATTTCGATTTAAATATGTATATATGTATGATACTAAAAGCGATTCTATGTTTCTTCAACCCTTTATAAGGCCAAAGGAATATTTCCCCCACCAAATTCGTTATAATTTTATTCAACTGGCACCATTTCTTTTCTTTCTTTCTTTCTTTCTTTCTTTTTTTTTTTTTTTAAATAATGATTCCTGTGTAACATTTCTCTAGAAAAATATCAGTATAAATATTATTTTTATAATATTGGTGCGAAAAAAAAAAAAAAAAAAAAATTAGTCATTTGTGGCCATTCTGCTTATGCTAATACAATGGGTTGTGAGAAATTTGCGATTAACTAAGAGAATAATGTGTCAAAATTAAAATTAATTGTTTCTAACAAGCTAAATGATTTTTTTTCTCTACACCACTTTTTATTCGTGCCATTTGAGGAAAAAATTGGCATTATAAAGGGGTTAAACGGTATCATATTTTTCTGCTGCAAACAGGTATTTAGAAACATATACCTGATAAAGAAACAAATGTTGCAAAAAAGAAGAGAATAAAATGAAATAAATAAAAATTTCGTGAAGAAAATCTATATTTATAACACAATTAATTTAGCATACAATGTTAAATATATCATCACATTACTGCTTCTTTTTAACACGCTTTTATTAGCTTCCCCTGTATGTTCGTTGTAACCGCTCTGGGAGCAAACAAAATATCTATATTGTAACAAAAGACTTTTCCTACGCGAGCGTTGTGGCTGTGAAGTAAAGCGCCGCGCTGCGAACCTAAAGGTCTAGCGCTCGATCCCAGTCAGGGGAGATTTTTAAAAAATGGTTTTTGTTTAATTCTAAATTATTTTAATTAAAGATTTAAATGTATGTAAATATTATGGTGTGTCACTCACACGATTTTCTCTTACCCTGCATTTTAATTCTAAGATAGATATTTCATGCTTTTTAGTTCACATTTCTATAAAAGTGTGTTCTTTAATTTTTTTAAATTATAATATTTTCTTTCTTTCTATTTTTATGTAATATTTCAATAGAAAACTCATGCAAGCATTTACTGACAAACTCTATAAAAATTTCACATTTGTCTTAATATTTATTGCACAGAAACTTTTACTTTAAATCGTAATATGGTATTATAATATTTAATTTTAACATTTAGTAATTTAACATTAAACATTTATTTAATTTTAACATTTTATGACATATCACAGAAACCATTTACATTTCCCCCCTTTTTGGGGTACAACGGTACTTTTCAGTACCTTTAAAGTAAAATTAATTATTTTATTAAATATTAAAAAAAAAAAAAAAAAAAAATGAAATAGTTTCTGATTTATTAAATCTATTTTAATCATCTAAATTCTATAATATTTTCACTATAAAAATTTTAATATATTTTCTGTCATTAATGAATACAGTTATTCAGAAAAATTTCTTTATTGATAATTTGGGGGTAAACAGAATAAAAATTTATTTTTCTTTTTTCTCTAAAAGTGGCGATTTGTGGCGAAAATCCTTTTCACAGATTAAAATGTATACTTTTGGGAGTAGTAAAATGTGTTTTAAATGTAAATTTTGGACAAAAAAGTTACACAACTTATAAATTTAATTTTGTTGTTAATTTTATATTCACATTTCATGCGTGAATCACAACATAAAAAACCAACAAAATGTTGGCAGAAGTACCTTAAATTTTTATTAGGACATTATTAAAAGTATTTTTATTTCGTATTTTTTCATAGTTATTTTAAGTGCCACTTGATGGCTACTCAAATAAAGTCACTGAAATTCATCGAAAAATCTCATTTCTGGAAGTTTTCGTTTTGAACTTATTTATGTATAATAAAACTTCGTGTAATCGAAGAAATAACCATACATTTTTATTTTTTAGACACTCTTTTAAATTATTTCACTGCAAAATATCAGGTATTTAGAGACTGATTTTTGGGCCTATGTTCTTATTTTAACATTGTTCGATCCACTGTGCACCGTGCCGTTGGAAATTTTACCTTCAGAGTGGTGGCCTTGTAAAAGAAGTCGTTCAGAAGAACAATTCAAGCAACATAGACAAAAAAATTAATTTCTTTTAATTATTTAACTTTATATCATGCATGTATATAGCTTTTTTATAATCACTAATATTAGTTTATTTGAATTTTATAAGGTTTTAGCAATAATTTGATTTCCCAAGAATTCTTTTATATCTCATATCGGTAAAAATATATTTGAGGGTGCCCCCTTGGCGAAATTGTTTGGCGCATTTTTGTAACACTATATACATATAACCTATACATATACATTATATACATATAACTATATACAATCGGTAACAAAAGTGTCCGAACACTAGCAAAAATTTCTATATAAAAAAAGTACACTTAATACAGTTTTGCTAAATAAATCCTTGTCGAATCGTATTCTTAGACTGACTAAGAACAGGATTCGACAAGGATTTATTTAACAAAACAGTATTAAGTGTACTTTTTTTATATAGGAATTTTTGCTAGTGTTCGGACACTTTTGTTACCGACTGTATATAGTTATATGTATATAGTGTATATGTATAGGTTATATGTATATAGTGTTATAGGTTATTAACAAAAATGCGCCAAACAATTTCGCCAAGGGGGCACCCTCAAATATATTTTTACCGATATGAGATATAAAAGAATTCGTGGGAAATCAAATTATTGCTAAAACCTTATAAAATTCAAATAAACTAATATTAGTGATTATAACAAAGCTATATACATGCATGATATAAAGTTAAAAGATATAAAGTTGATGGATGATATAAAGTTGGTGGACATATTTATAAGACACCTACCTAATTTGACAAATAGTGAAAGAAAAGATTCAGAGCTTAAAAATGTTTTATCAAATACGTCAAAAACATAAATTTATTCTGTTATCATATATAATTATTTTATAATAATGATATTTTCATACAATTTAATGAAAAAACTTAAAATTATAATGGACAAAATTATAAGACACCAACCGTTTTTTTCCAAATACAGTGGTCAACATAATTAGCAGACACTAATGGTCTAAAAGGAAATCCTCTAACATGTTTATTCAATATTTGGTGGAGCCGCCATTGTTTTTTATAACATGAAAGATGCGATTCGGCATCGAATCTATCAATTCTAACAAAATATCGCAACGCAGTTCTTCCCAAGCACATTTTATAGCATTCTTTAGGTCTTCGACACATATAAACTGCCTCCCATTTCGGTAAACCGCACGAGCTAAGATCCCCCACAAGTTTTCGATGGGATTTAAGTCTGGGGAGCGAGAAGGCCACGGGAAAACATTGATACTTTGCTCTGAAAGCCACTTTTTTGTTTCGTGTAATGCATGAATCGGCGCGTTATCGTGCTGGAAAGTGTAGTTTTCGCCACAAAGAAGTTCATCGTATATGGCTAGTTGATCTTTAAGAAGATTCTTATACTTTTCGGAATTCATTCTTGAATGCACAAAAGCAATATCCGTTTCCCCTTGAGCCGAAAATCCGGCCCAAATCATTACTGAGCCTCCACCCATTTGGCGGCTCATTAGTACATGAGGAGACTTCCGTAAATCATGTCAATAATATTGAAACCCTTCAGGACCATCCAGATTAAACTTTTTTTCATCAGAAAATAACACAGAGTACCAATTGGAGGTCCAGGAACTTGTTAATTGAACCGGAAACTTATTTTTATGAGTTTGAAAATGAGAACAGAAAAATTTTCATTTCAGTTCAGTACGTCAGAGACGAACTTAGCTAACTGAGGCCCTTACACTTTTCTTATACTTTCAACGCCCCTTCCCTCCCGGAAAAAAATCTAGAATAAGTTTCACATTTCATTTGGGTATCCACCATGGCGCGGAAGCACACAGTCGTTTGTTTTGAATGTTACTTCCCTTAGCCGTCGTCCTTATTAGAACAAAAACGTAGTTTTAGTCTTGATTAATGTAACAGAAATATAAATGGGTAAAAAATGTAAAAATATGTTTTAAAAAGTGCTTTGTTAGAAGCAAAACCAAGATTAGATTTGGTTAATAATAATAGTGATAATATAATAATAAAAAAGAGGGGGGGGGTTGAGTACACCAAATAAATAAATATAGCATACAGTTATTTCAAGGTTTCATTAAAGGAACCTCTTTTTCAGTCCATAAATAAAAAGAAAAATAATATATGTGTGCTATTAATTACACTTAGGTTCATCACTGATTATTATTATTGTTATTATTATTTCATTTTTCACTAAGAAAAGATTTTTCCTTCAATGAAGCCTTAAAATAATTATATGCTAATAAATATTAATCTGTCTCTTTTTTTTTTTTTTTTTTTTGTACATTGTTTCTTTATCTCTTTCTCTCCCCCCGTACCCCCCTCATAACATACACAATATATGTGACACACCCCTTCTTTTTCCTTTTTCAATGTTCTGTAAAAAAAAAAAACAATTCCTGGAGGAGAAAAATGGGGATCCAGGAATTAAACTATATTTTGATGTATTTCCAGTCATCTACTTCAAAATTAGTTTTTCTTCGCACAAAACTTTTTCTGCACTGATCTCCCTTTTTGCACATAATAGTAATAATAGAAAACTATGCATTAAAAAATAAAATCACTTTGACTACAAAAATAAAAAAGATATCCAAACGAAACGCAAACAGTAAAAAAAATCGACATGTGACTATTTACTCGATTTTAAAATAGTAGATAAAAAACGAATTGCAGAACGAATTTTAGGCTAAAATATAGTGTCGATTTCTGATTGGCTACAGCCAGGCTGGCGCTAGACGCCTGTAACTGACAGCCACAGGCATATGTATGGTAACAGCCGCAAGCCTTCAAGCATATGTATGGTGACAACCATCGAGTACTGATTGGAAGTAGTGGCTTCCCTGTACTGGCTGTGGAAGAAAATTCCGCGAACATGTGAATGGGCGCCTTCTTTTGGCAATAATCGCTTTCTTGGCAACTGGCAGTATAGAAACCCTGTGACAGGGTGAGGTGGAGGAAACCTGCTTTGGTGGAAGTGGAATATTGGTTAGCGGGAAAAAAAAAAAAAAAAAAAACTGGTTTGGCGAATGAATTGGTGTATTGGTAGGGATGTGATGTTTGGGAACAAATAGGTTACTAGTCCGTGGTCTATTCTAATATATGTGCCAAGTCAGAGAGCGCATTTGGTTTATTCGCATACACTCTCTCCTTGACAATACGTATTGGAAAAAAAAAAATCAAGCGGATTAAGATCTAGTGAGTATCAAGACCAATTAATGTTTGTACTGTAAACATTAATATTATGAAGTGCAATAAAAAAGTTTACTATATATATATATATATATATATATATATATATATATGTATGTATGTAATTTACATTTGATTATTCTTTTACCAGTGCATATAAAATTCTGATACGTTTTTAATCTGTAATTTACAATTTGGTGATTTTAACTGTCAAGGGCAGATAAATATAAATTTTTATGTTTGAATACTTTTTTTTTTTTTTTTTTTTTTTGTTTCTTTCTGCAATTCTGCATGTATGTTTCTTTCTTCTAGGTTTCATTTGACTTTTCGAGAAATAAACGAGGGCCTGCCAGCAATAGATACTTCAAAGACTGACATTTGGGATGTGTGTCCAGCTAACTTTAAACCAAGACCCTGTGTTATGTCTCGTTTTAGATCTCTGGATGGAAATTGCAATAATATGAAGCATAGTGTGTGGGGAACATCGAATACGCCTTTTGTCCGATTTCTTCCACCCGTGTACAGTAATGGTAAATGTTGTTTCTTAATTTTATGTCATACTTTCATTATACGGAACTGAATTACAGTTAATATGAACCATAAATTTGATTTGATCTAATTGTAAATTTAATAATTAATTTAGGATTTAAACTCACCTTATCAGATTTTTAGAGTTATAAACAGAAAACGAAAATTGATTTTTCTCTTGCATATATTTTATATTTTAGTGTTGGTCTAAAATTGATCTGCTTCTATCGCACCAAAATAAAATCTACAAATAAAACAGTTTTTAGTATTTTTTATTATTGATTTTATAATAATAATAATAATTATTATTATTTTTATTACCAATTTTTAAATATTATTATATTTTATGGTATTTTGCTTTCAAGTTGAACACTGTTGTGAATTCAGAATTCTAATAGTGGCCTAATCCCAAGTTTTTATATTGTTTTTTGATAGAAAATTTATTTAATAGATTAAAAAGAAAACTAATTGGCATAGGTGGACTCTGCTCAGTTCCCCATCATATGTATGTTCTCATAAATTTCTTGTACAGGACTTATTATATACATGTTAAGAGAAATGAATTTGACCAAACGCTTGACGCAGTGACAGAACGAAATCCTCGCCTAATAGGCTACCCACCATTCAGTTCGATATCTTATTCTAATCTATTAATTCATTTTATTGGGGTCAATTTCGTAGTTTATTTTCATGCTACTATTTCCAATGCAACTTTCCTAAAAATGCGTATTTTTATGAAATATCTCCCCATTTTGCTATGTTGATAAAATCTTAAATTTCGAATAACTTACGAAATTTTCCTATTAGAATATTTGTAGTCAATCATGTTCATACAAGTATCATAAATGTTATTTTGAAATTGTCTAATGTATTTATAATCCTTAAAATGGACGTTTATGCTCGATTTTGCCTTATTCTGTCATTTTAAGTAAATCGTAAATTCCAAATAACTTACGAATTTTTTAAATTGGAAAAATCATACTCTATGGTATTCATGTCAGTACCCTAAATAATATTTCGAAAGTGGTTTGACATTTTTATGAGGAAAATATCCCTCAAGATTGACGTTTATGTGAAATTTTGCTCTATTCTGCCATGTTAAGAAATTCGTAAATTTCCAATAACTTACGAAATTTTTATATTGGAAAATTCATAGTCATTAATATTCATGCCAGTGTCCTAAATAATATTTCAAAAGCAGTCTGACATCTTTACGATGAAAATATCGCTCAAAATTCACGTTTATGTGAAATTTCGCCCTATACTGCAATGTTAAGAAATTCGTAAATTTCCAATAACTTGCGAAATTTTCAAAGTTGCATATTTATAGTTACTGATGTTCATTCCGGCATCAAAACTGATATTTTAAAACTGGTCTGACATTTTACAGTAAAAAGTTTCCATTTAATGCACGTTTAAGTGAATTTGTCCTATTCTCCCATGTTAAGAAAATCGTAAATTTCGAATAACTGCTGAAGTTTTTAAATTCGAATGTTGCAAATGAATAGGGTTCTTGCCAGTGTCGAAAGTAATATTTTAAAACTGATCTGACCTCTCTGCGACAATTTGTTCTTGAGATATCGCGTACACAGACTAACAAACTAACGGACTAACATGCTAACCCACTAACAGACACCATACAAATTTTGTCATTTTTGGATTCCTCACACCTAAAAACGTATAAAAAAGTAAAAAAACCGAGGTCGAAAATTTTCACGATTACCTAAGTTCCCCATACCTATAGTATAATGGGGAACTAAAAACCGAGGTCGAAAATTTTCACGATTACCTAAGTTCCCCATACCTATAGTATGATGGGGAACTAAAAAGCCGTAATTTATTATTAATATTATTAACATCATTTTTCAATCCGAATTAGCATATTTAAAGTTTCAGTTTCTGAACAAATAGAAATTACATTGTGACTGTCACTGAAAATACAAGGTGTGAAAAAGTCTTTGACACTTTTTAAAAACTAATGTTTAATCAACCAAACGAAATAAGAGTTTGCGCATACGCGCCACTGATGAAGCTCTGTATCTGAACAGTTGAATGGCTTTTAAATTCCAAAAAGTGGGTAAAAAAAATGTGGAATTCAAACGAAGCTTAAATATAAATTTATTATTTATGAATGTTATATTTCTGCGTTGCAAATAGGTGAATACTGTATGTGGGACTGTTTGAATAAAATAATAATAATACAGAGTTAACGCAGCTGGTCCGTCTGAAAACAGCTCATAAGATAAATTAAAAGTATGTTTTTTTTTTGGTCTGTTTTAAAACGTTAGTTATAATGTGGAATTTGTTTTAAACAATAAAAAAAATAAATAGTAATAATTATAATAATTATAATTCAAGAATTTGCATATAGAGGGTACTACCATACCCTCCTAAACTAGATGCCTGTCGTGTGGCTAGAAAATTGGCAAAAGTTGAAGCGGTAGACAGCGCCACCTAGTACAGATTGAGCAAGTTTTTTATTCAACTATCACCAATAATTTTAAGAAGTGATATATGATATATTTAATAGACGTTTCTTCGATTATATTCGTCTTTTATGTATATCATATATCACTTTTAAAAATTTTTGGTGGCTGTTGAATAAAAAAGTCTTCAATCTGTACCAGGTGGCGCTGTCTACCGTTTCAACTGTTGCTAAGTTTCCGAGACATGCGACAGGCATCTAGTTTACACTATTGCACATGAAAGAAATCTCAGACGGACCTTTTGAACAAGTGGCAACGGCTGCAAGTATTTACTGATTTAAGTGGATGGTATTAGCTGATACAGTAGCAGTAAAAAAAAAAAAAAAAATTCAAACTCAGCGACTGGCGTAGAGACTTTCATATACCCACAATGACGCGCACACTGAGAAAAAAAATATACCGCCTTCCTCTAGGATGAATAAGTGGCCATTTTTTAAATCCCTTAACTAGAATTATAAATTTTCGAGCTATGCGCATAAGGCACGCCAATAAACTGAATAGACGAAACGATCGAGAATTTCTAGTTTACCCATTTCTAGATGGTGAAACAATATTCTGAATATTCCGAATATTCTGAATCTTTTGTATTGCGAGAAATTCTCGCTTGATTTTCTAGAATTGGATAATAAACGAAGACTGTAGTTGCTGAAACCCGCCTCTTATAGTCTCATTTATTTGCAGAGATTTTTAAATAACTTTGCCCTCGATAATATAGGCAAATGTTCTAGAATTCTAATAGGGCTTCTAGAACTCGCTTTCCAAGGGGACTAGAATTTATAAGGATGACATGGAACTATTTTTTCTAGAGCCACAATTTAGATTCTAGATGTCAGATACAGAATTTTTTCTCAGTGCAGTGCATAAGGTTCATTTTCTCTTTTTCCCCATTATAACATTGTAATATAAGCTGCTTTTACAACTCGAAAATTTCCTATTGTCGCTGCATATTTTAAGCTTTTAAGGCGCAGTGTCTTTACCACGAGGACGCAATTACTAATTCCCTATTCCAAAAATTCATTCTGGAATTTTTCAAGAAAAATTTACTTTTAAAACTTAGCGGTAAAAAGTCGTTTATTTCTTTTCTTTAAAGTTTGTTCGTAAAATTTATGTACTTTTGATATTAAATGACTGCAGTTACATGGATGTAGAAGTCTTCTCTAAAAACGATTGTAGTCGAAAAATTATCAAAGGAGTTAGATTAAGATGAATATGATTTACACATGAAAAATTTGTTTTTAAATACCTATCTAATTTGTTTTAAATGGTTTTCCAATTTGTTTTTATGGTTGTAGAGATCTCCTCCAGAGTGGTGACTGCATGCTAAATGCTACTTAAAAGTCTTAGAATGCAGTGACTATAATATATTTTTGAAGAGTCTGGTTCTAAATGTATATTTAAGTTGTTTCATAAATTATGGATACTGAGATTTTCTCTAGATCCATGATTGCATGCTCAAAGCTACCAAAGAGTCCCAGATTGCGATGAATAGGGTGTACTTTTGAAGAATTTGATTCAAAATTAATTTAAATCGTTTGATAAATTAGAGATGTTGATATTTTCTTTGCGTCCATGATTGCAGGATTAAAGCTATCTAAAAGCCTTAGATTGTGATGACGTACTTTTGAATAATTTGGTTTTAAAAGTTTATTTAAGTTGCTTGATAAATTATGAGCATTAAGGATTTCTCTGGGTCCATGATTGCAGGCTAAAAGGTTTGTAAAAGCGTTAGACTGCGATGAATATAATGTACCTTTAAAAAATTTGGTTTATATGTTCATTTAAATTGTTTAATAAACTATATACTTTGAGGCTTTCCCTAGGTCTATCATTGCAGGCTAAAAGTAATCTAAAAGTCTTACATTGTGATGAATATGATGTACTTTTGAAGAGTTTGATTCTAAATGCTTATTTGAGTTGTTTTATAAATTATGGATTTGTAACTTTCTCTAGATCCATGATTGCAGGCTTAAAGTCAATTAAATTCTTAGATTGCAAGGAATATGTTATACCTTGGAAGAATTTGATTCTAAATGTTTAATAGATTTGTTTTGTAAATTATGAATGTTGGGATTTTCTCTCGATCCATGATTACAGGCTAAAAGTTAATTAAAAGTCTTGCAGTGCGATGATGTACTTTTGTGGAATTGGGTTCTAAATGTTTTGGTTCTTGTTAGATAAATTATGGATATTAAGACTTTCTCTAAAATGCATGTTTGCAGGCTAAAATTTATCTAAAAGTGTTAAATTGCGATAAATTTGATGTACTTTTGAAGAAGAATTTGGTTCTAAGTGTTTATTTAAGTTGTTTAATAAATTATGGATGTTAAGACTTCTCTATAATTGCAGGCAAAAACTTATCAAAAATTCTGAAGCCGCGGTAATGTACTTAACATGTTAAGACATGTTATACATGTTAAGAGTTTCTCCAAAATACATGTTTGCTGGCTAAAAATTATCTAAAAGTGTTAGATTGAGATGAATATGATGTACTTTTGAAGAAGAATTAAGCTCTAAATGTTTATTTAAGTTGTTTGACACATTATGGATGTTGCGATTTCTCTAGGTCCATGATTGCAGGCAAAAAGTTATCTGAAAGTCTTGTTGTGTAGAATATGATGTATTTTTGAAGAATTTTGTTTAATTGTTTATTTAAGTTGTATGATAAATTACATATTCTGAGAATATCTTTAGGTCCATAACTGCAGGTTAAAAGTTATCTAAATATTTATAATTTGATAAATATAACTGCCAAAACATCGGTGACGCTTTCCTTTGAAATTGAAACAATTTTGTCGTTTCTGTATGTAAGTGTGTATGTCTATATCACAATAGCAGAGAAATATTAAACAGAGGGTTGTGGAGTTGTGGTGGAGGATGAGAACTCCTGTCATGCATTTTATCTCCTTAATAAACGAGTGATTATATTATACTGTTGAATGTCACACCAGGGTCCACTTTATAAATGCCGTAATCGTACTAGTAACAAGAATAATGTAGAAGACAAACTCATCCGACGAAACACAACTTGAAAAGAAAACAAACTTTTATTTTAGTAGTAAGACATATTAATTTCTTCAGGATGACGTCAGTTGTCATGGTGATAAAATTATTACATGGTCTTTGATGTTAAATCACTATCAATTAAGAAATGTTCCAACTATAAAATGGGACAGAGGGAGAGGACGACCCTTTTTTATCGTCTTTTCGCAAACTTAACCAGTGAAGAAGTAACGAGAAATTTGCCAGTCTCAAGGCAAGAAGCGCCAAACGAAAAAGTTGGCGTAGGTAAAATTAAGCCAAAAAGAATGCCAATCCATTTCTTTGTTTCCCTTATATTTTAATACAAAAATTTTGAAAATGATTTGTCGTTACAAAAGTCAAACTAATTTGCATAAAAAATACACGCCAGCTGTCAATCAAACCAACGGACGCAGATGATACAGGAAAGGTTTGTAATCCGCACAAGTCAGTCCTCATTAATCCACTAAAAATCTATTTTTAGAACTAGAATCGTTTGCTCGAAAGTAATAATAGCTTTTTAGTACACAGTAATCATTTTTATGTAAACAGAAGCACTATAATTACTAACGGAAATCCCTAGTATGTGTTTTATTTCTACAGACATATGTTAGAGATATGCTGATAATGATTTTAACAGAACATTCTTAAATAAATAAATTATAGCCAGTGATGCCAGATTGGGGATTTTGTCCCCATTTTGGGGATTTTTGAGGCTTCTGGGGACAATTTTGGAGACCAAATGTTTATGGGGACTTTTTAGGGGAATTCTAAAATTTTTGGGGACAAATCTGGGGAGTTCTTCAATTTTTCTGTCAATGTTGGCAACGTAATGATTTATCCCTAAGACCAGGGATTTTCAATAACTTTATTGTTATTTGGGGATTTTTTCAAAAATTGCCTTCATTTGGGGAAAAATCTGAGCCTAAATCCACTTAAATCTGCTTGATATTTTTTTTCGAAAATTTTTTTATTTTCCCTTTTTAGTAGACATGAAGTTGGGGATTTTTTCGAAATAAACCCCTGATTTGGGGAAATTTAAAGACCTGTTTGGGGAAATAATTTTCGACTATCTGGCATCACTGATTATAGCTAAAACGGTTTAATTCTTTAGGGAAAGAAGTATGAATAAAACTACTTTTCAAAAACCCCGATATAAAAATTGCTTTATTTTACTCTGAGAACAAATGCTTCTATTAAAAGACAATGAAATGCTATTTAATGAATCAGTTTTGATTTGAAAAGAAAACGGGAACTTCTATTTAATTAAGTAAGTGAATTACTTACATTTAAAAAGAAATATTTTTTTGATTTAATTATATTAATCTCTCTCTCTCTTTTTTTTTTTTTTTTTTTTTTTTTTTGTTATTATAAAACTTGAAAAAAAAAATTTACTTTTAAAGAACATATGTGTGAACATTCACACACACACACATATATATATATATATATATACACACACTTGCAAATAAATATAAACAAATATAAAATAAATACAAATTAACATTGCTCATCAACGAGTAATACAATGGACACTGAAGCTCTAATATGTTGATAAACTAAAAAATCTTTCTAAAAATTTTATAAAAACTGTTTTTATACTTTGTTTGAAAAATTAATGTGAAAGAAACGGTGAAATTATTAATATAAGTAAATGTGTTATCTTTACTGAATTCAAAAATCGAAACATATTTCAATTTTAAATATTAAAGATCTTACTTGCTTCAGATTAAAGCCATAGCTGCTTATGGTGAAGACCTCCACCGTCCTCGGTAGTTTTCTTAGTGGTGTAAACTGCTATGACTGTTCTTCCTCTGTTGGGCCCTTTCTTCTACGAGAACACAATATAAATATTCATATTAAACCTAACCCCAATATTTATGAACTTGTAAGGAACTATTAAAACCCCTCCACTCTCCCTGAAACTGCAGGAACATATGAAATTCCGTTTATCAATAATGAAGGTAAAAAAGGCTGCTATGGCGGAATGTCGAAACGGAAAATTAAAACTCGCGTAAAAGAACATAGTAGCGATATAAAATTCGGTAAAATTACTATCGCATTAACCAAACATACCATTAAGAAAATATTAAAATAGACTTCAATAAAACCATAAAAATCCACAACTACAGCAACCCTGATTGTGCGTTCTTCAGAGAAACAATGGAAATTTTTAATTATTGTAATTCATGTAATGGCAACGAGCCAGCAGTAGGTTTGGATCGATCGGGGTGCCATCTGATAGAAGAAAGAACAACAGTGAACGAACACTCGCAACAGTTTACGCCGCCAAGGAAACCGCGAAGATTATGAGGATCCCCACCGGAAGCTGCTATGGCTTTAATCTGAAGCAACTAAAGTCGTATTTAATATTTAAATGTGTTATGTATAAAAATGATGTAGCTACTATAATGACAGAAATTTATAGTAGTTACTTTATTTAAAATGTGCTACGTTAAAAAATGATGTAGCTACTACAATGATAGAAATTTACAGTTGTTACTTTATTTAAAATGTGTTATGTTTAAAAATGATGTAGCTACTGTAATGACAGAAATTTAAAGTCGTTACTTTATTTTATATTTTAATATTTTTAATGGGAAACGTAATATTTAAATGCATTATCCACCCTATTTTAAAACTCATTATGTATTTTTCAGGTGTTGACGCTCCTCGAGTATCTTATGTCGATGGTGGGCCACTGCCAAATGTCCGAAAAGTCAGTGCGACCATTCACAGAGACTTCAATCGTCCAAGTGACCAACGGTCTATTTTCTTAATGTCTTGGGGACAATTCATTGACCACGACTTGACACTGGCTTCGCCCGTAAGAGGTTTGCAATTTAAAACATTAGTATAATTTTCTAAATGCAATTTAATGTGATAAAGTTTTTTTTGTCACTAAAAGCTATACTTTTTAAAATTATGCCTAATCCTTTGCTCATAGATATATTCTTCCAATACAAAAATGTTTTAAAAATAAAGTAAACATTTATATTATGGCATTTTTATAAAAAAAAAAAAAAAAAAAATTCGATAATGGGAAAATTACGAAAACATATTTTTTATACAGTCTTGTCCCTATAGTCATGTTCAGTAAAAGTTCACGTTCATTCTAACAAACATAACACAAAACTTTAATTAGAATTTTGAACACTTTACTTTTTAGCTCATGGACCTTTTGTGAAGTACTTTCTCTGACGGGAACCCCCTCCATCGTCAGCATCGGTCCTCTGTTGTGTTCAGGCGACGGCAATTCTGTAGAGTGGCAATCTTGTTTACTCTGTTTTTCTTCTTCCAGCAGGTGGCGCCAGAGTGGGTCTAGGCTATCTAGGCCAGCCTTAGATTCATTGCCGTTACACACGTCAAAATTCTCAATTATTTCTACCGTTTCGCGGAAAAATGTGTAGCTTGGGTTATTTTAGTATGCTATTTTCGTAATTTCGTTAAAATTAATTTTGATATTTTCCTTTTGATAGGTTTTAATTAATGCTGTGGTGGTTTTGTTATATTTTATGTCGATTACATTTTCCTTTATTCTAGTACTTATTTTTCTTTTTGACATTGCTATGTAACTTCCTTTCATATTCTCTTGGTAACTGAACGGGATTTTGTAAATAACTGCTGTTTCGAGAGAAGGAACGGGGTATTTATCGTTACAGATTATTTGGTAAATATTGAGGTGGTGTTTAATGGGTATGTTTACGTTAATTTTACTAGCAGTTAGCTTCATATGGACCTTTGGTGAAGTACTTTCACTGAGGGAGCCCCCTGCAATTTTAGCACCGGTCCTTCGAGGTGTTTAGCCGTGATGTTGCGTGCGCACCCCTTTAGGTTTCATTAAAGGGTCTTTTGCCGATCCCTTAACAAAAACTCATCGATTCTTCAGAGGGAATGTGTAACCACCTTATACTTTGGATGACGACGATCATGGTGTGCAGGAATGACGAAAATATTGCCTTGCAAATGCTAAAAGTGAAGCATATATGCTTTGAAATAGTAGTATGAAGAAGGGAGAAAGGCGCATCTTGCCCATGTTTTACATTCCATTTGCGTCGTAACTAAAGCTGCTATCAGACGGAAATACGTATTGACTGAAGTATAAGATATTGCCTCTCAAAAGCTACCAAACGACTTTCTCAGGGTTTAGGTAGACCTATTTAAGCTTAAAAGAAATCCACAAATGTAAGCAATGGAGCCAACATTTGGCGATAATTCACTTCAAGGATGTTTAAAAGGGAAAAGGATAGAAGATGTTCTTGAATCGCGATTTTCTGATTGGAAAAATTTATGCTGACAAAATGAGGAAATCGGTTTTTTTAAACTTTTGGTCAAATTATTTTTCCTTTGTTTCTTCTATTCAACTACTTTTTTTTTTTCTATTTATTTATATTCATTTTATCCAATTGAGTTTATGATAATTTTATGAATTATTAAGCATTTTATTTTAAATTGAAATATGTGATTCAAACAGTCGAAATTCTTGATTGAAGAATATACTTGAGGCAAATTGTATCAAGTGGGTACATTCGACAGTTTCCCGCGTGAAAAACCTGTTTTTGAGGTAGTATGTGCTAATAACTTTCACATGGCTCTTCGTCTAATAGCGCCTAAAGCGTGTTCCTGCAGTTGCTTTATGCTGCTTTAAAGTCTATGGGACGATCTATCTAAAATCATCAGTGATTTTAACATATCAACCAGTTTCGATCAAAAAAGTCGTTAGTAGATATGCTCGCATTTAACTTTGTACTCAGTTTTACTCATGTTCTCACCATTCAAGGAAACTCGGAAGAAGTATATACAGTTAAAAGTCTAGTTTCATCGATCATAAGCAGGTGTTTTCCATCCTACAAGCCATTTCCTATAAGGATCTCGGTAGGATCTTTTAACATAAACATAAAACAAGAATCACTACGTGTATCAATATAAAAAGAAAAGTAAAATGATACAGATTTTGACAAGAGCGTTTATATGTATAGAATAGTAATACAAAAAAAAAAAAAAAAATCCTAATGCCGGTTATATATATATATATATATATATTTTTTTTTTTTTTTTTTTTTGAATATGCTTCCAATTTTTTGTAGTTGAAAAAATAATACAAATTGGGTTAGAAAATGTATACAGTGAATGACCATGGGAAAACGAAAAATAATTCTGGCCCATTCATCCCCATACATTTTTTTTCTTTGATGAATTAAAATGAAATTATTATATTTCAAACCAGCTAAAAGAAGAGGTTTACCTTCTTGTTCATCAGTTTCACAAAGTTTTCATTTCATGCTCAGCTTTGTCATGAGGGGAAAATTTGTAATCGTTATCACATACTTGTATCAACATTTTTTTTTTTAGAAATGCCCCCAAATTCTTCATAAACAGTAATTTTATCTAAAATATATAACATCCAGTAAAAAGTTTCAAATGTTTCAGAAGAAAAATTTAGAAGAAGCAAAAATACATAAGTTCATGGTCAGAGGAAAGGTGCCTTATTATTCCCCACCATTACCATGGCATATCTGACTCATGCATCTCTATACTTTTCGAAGATAATCATGTTTTTGTAGAACAACATATTCAAATAACATCTAAATTCATATTAACATTTGTAAACATGTAAATAAAGACCTATAAACAGACAGAGTTGTCATGAAATAGTAAATACTTTTTAGCTAATAACTATTTTACAGAAAAAAGAAAAAAAATTTCCAAACAGATTTTTGAACCCATTCTACAGGAAAAATTTCTTCTCACATAGATTTTATGCATTTAATGAAACAAGAAGCACCATCTATTCGTAGTATCTAAACTCATTTTATGTAAATACTTTTTCACATACTATTAGTGTTCTATTCAACCAAAGGGGCAGAGACTGCCTCGAGCCCTGAGGCAAGTCTATAAGAAGTCTTAAAGCATAAGCGGTCTTTAGGTTGCAGAATTTCTGCATACGCTTCTTGGGGGGACCTTCCAGAAGGGTGGCCCATGGCAGCTGCCCCGCATGCCCTGGCGTTATTCAGGGCCTGCCCATGGGTCATAGCAATATTTTATTACTTCCCCCTATCATGAAAAAAGGCAGTTTTTCTAGTGACGCAAGCGCAAAAACAAACGAACGCCACGACACTCAGCGGAAACGGAAAAACGAACGAAAACTGCGACACTTATATATACAGGAATTTTAAGATCAAAGAAACCGCTGAAAGCCGACACTTAATATCTCAGGAAATATGGGAGGTTATGTTCTGATATTTTCAAAATAGACTTTCACCTTCTGTCTGATCCTACCCTGAAATCGCTACATTTCTGCGTGCAATATATTTCGAGATATGAATTGGCTCATTTAAGTTATAAATGGACGGACTATATGTGTAAGAATTTTTTCTCGAATATGGCTCGAGCGAATTTAGTTTAATTTATATATGATATTAATCGCTTTTATCTGATGTGCCTGACATCTCCCTTTTCCCTAGGAAAACTCTTGTTTTTTTTATAACTCAGTTTAAAAATCGAACTATTTTTTACTCCGAAAATAGCGTGATGCGGCAGTTTCGCGGACGAATTTCTTCTCTTCCATCTGAAATACTGAATATCAAATAATCGTTTTGGCTCCATCTATCGGAAAGCGTCAAAAATAAACACAAAAAATAAAAATAAAAATATTTTTCTTTTTTTAATATATATATTAAATGAGTTATTTATTTAGGTACTTGTATTTTATATGACATTTGTTTATCAAAAATATTCTTTGTATTTACATTGTTTTCATGCTGATACGTTGTTAACTTTCAAAATTGGTTCTATTTTAAAAGGTGATTGCAACAACAAAAAATTTTTCCTTTATTTTCATAAAAATGACAAATAATATGATAATCATATGCAAATATTTGTAATTTTTTCAAAATTAGGTGATAAATCACTTAAACTACGGATTGAAAAAATTCTTAAAACGGAATTTGAAAATAATTAATTTGCTCATTAAGTTTCTAGTATATATAATATATAAATTACAAAATGTTAAGCTATAATAAAATTTTGAATAGATTAAGATTTTTTTAAAATTAAATTCATGATTAAGTGATTTGTTTTTAAATTTCTCTGCAATTATTTTGTTTTGCATATTAAAGTATATGTGCACATTGAAATATTGCTTTTAATTTTCAAATACGCTGTCAAATATATCACTTTCATTAAGCTTATATTATGTACTGAAATATATTTATTTCAATGAATTATTCTATCTTTTGCGTCACGCCATCCAAAACTGTAAGTAAAATATATGGAAATGTTTACTTTGTGTCATTTCATCCAAATAAATTGAAAATGCATGCAAATAGATATCGTGATGCAAAGAAAAAAACTGTGAAATTTTTTTCAGTTTTGGATGGCGTGACGCAAAAGACAGAATAATTCATTGAAATAAATATATTTCAGTACATAATATAAGCTTAATGAAAGTGATATATTTGACAGCGTATTTGAAAATTAAAAGCAATATTTCAAAGTGCACATATACTTTAATATGCAAAACAAAATAATTGCAGAGAAATTTAAAAACAAATCACTTAATGTAACACCACTGCGTAACTGGAATTTCATATAATTTCTTTTAAAACACATGCTTTCATAGTATAAGAGATGTGAATGGAAAGGTATCAATGAGTAAATGCTATATATTATTTTATGTTGAAAATAACGTTTACACTGTAAATATAAATAAAAGGAAAAAGCAAATTCAAATAAGGAAATCTATGTATAATTTAATTAATATCAAAGCGTCACTGAAAATTTGATATCATTATTTTTAAGACCCGTATTTCTAATTCTTATAGCCATAAAGTACAGTGCTGCGTCACAAACTTTTAACCCGTTAAGGGTTTTTTGTATTGATATAACATTACAGCAGAATTCTGCTTGAAAAGGTAGTGTCAAGAGTGCTTTCTAATTCTGTGAGCATTTTTTGCTGTTCTTTTTCCGAAATATATTTTTAAAAATTTCTGTCACATTTATTATCATTCTGTTTTTGTAATTTCAGTTGTTCTTATGTTCCCTGCGGGTTCAGTTAGC
The DNA here is from genome assembly GCA_963930645.1 of Salticus scenicus. NCBI lineage: Eukaryota > Metazoa > Arthropoda > Arachnida > Araneae > Salticidae > Salticus > Salticus scenicus. The sequence goes on from OZ005658.1 coordinate 242,607,793, forward strand.
AGACGTATATCGTTGCGTACTCGTGGTTATTGAATCGTCTGTGAATGAAAGGCAAATCAAATAGATGCTTAAAAGTTTATTTACAGAATATTCTAGAAGATTACAGTTCTGTAAACCAAGCGTCAACTCTAGTTTCACCTGAAAACACATCTGAAATAACAGCTGACAACATTAAAATCACAGCGTAAACTGTACCATAGCATTGACACACAGAAATAGGCTGTAATCAGACAACAGCAAGATAATCAAACAACAGCAAACAACAGCATTTCCAGTAAAATAGATAGTTTTCTTCTTTGAAAACAAACTGCTGTTTACTTTTCCATGTTTGATATTTTGATTAAGTTCTGGTTTCAATTTGATGCTCAGTAAAAGAAAAAGTACAAATTGTTTTCATTTATGGTTAATTCTAACAAGTTCTAGCCGCTGCGTCAAAAGTGACAGGACAGTGAAAGACCAAGACTCCTGCTGAGAAAAAAAGTTTGTGTCCCAAGTTGCATTACAATTCTTTAGAAGGAAAGGAAGGTAAAAGGAGAAAAAAAAAAAAAAAAAAGAGAGAGAGAGAGAGAGAGAGAGAGAGAGAGAGAGAGAGAGAGAGAGAGAGAAATAATTGATTTTTCTCGAAATGATACAATAGTGAGTTTTCAAACGGAGTTCCCATGTGTTCCGTAAGCCGAGCCCATAATTGGGAGATTGCAGGTTTGGTACACGAGCCGGCCAGTGACCGTTCTGTACACTAATAGTGTCTAGTGCACGTAAAATCCGTCGTGGCCGCAATGTTCTCCATGTTCCCATACAAATTATACCCCTGGGAGTCACCGAAGCGGGGGAACCATCCCTTCGTGGAGGATCAAAATTGTTATGACATGTCTTCGAATCAGTTTTGGGCATAATTGATTAAAAAGTAATTGAATTACAATTGAAATACAATTAAGTTACAATTATAATTATCTTACTGTCAATCAATTAACAAATAATTGATTACAAATAAATTGTGGTTTCAATTTGTAATCAACTAACAAGTAATTGATGGAAAATGAATTGAATTACTTATTCAATTTATTTGTAATCAGTTACTTGTTAATCGATTGACAGTAAAATAATTATAATTGTAATTTAATTGTAATTCAATTACTTTTTAATCAATTATGCCCAACATTGCTCCGAACCATCTTTAGAGATGCGTCCCAGACCATCGCCAATTACCCATAGCGCAGTACTAGTGCGACGTTAAACCCAACAAAGCAACCCGTGCGTTCCACCTAATGTGTAAAAAGTCACTAAAATGAAACAACTACGTTCCCATGCAATATAAGCCCTGACCTTACATTGAGTAAAATTTGATTATTATTTATTATCCTTCAATTTTCAGGAATATAATTACAGAAAAACGTTTTCTTGAGTGTTATCATGTAATAAATGTATTATTTTTTTTTTCATGATAATATGTAGCGTTATGTAGTAATAATATTATTTTTTTCCAGACGAAAATGGTCTAGAAGTCACTTGCTGCAATTTCCCACCAGAATTCCGACACAAAAATTGCATGCCCATAGATGTGCCTCTAGACGATCCTTTCTATTCAAAGCATGGAGTCAGATGTCTGGATTTCTTGCGAACTATGGCAGGGCACAGACCAGGGTGCGCGTTAGGTAAGCGATATAACTTAAAATGAAGAAGTTTTGAAACTACTATTCGAAGACGGGTTTCTTTTTAAAATAATAATAACACAAATAATAACAGGAGACTTGGCGTTGGAATATTAAAACCCGAATAAACTACTACGTCAGAAACGCCAAAAGAAAAATATTTGCGATGCATACAGCTGTTTCGGTAGCCTTAAGCGTACCGTCTTCCTTCAGTGCAAAAAGAATTCTGAATCTGGAGAAGTGCTCGTATATATAGGAGAGGGACCAAATTTAGTTCAACCAATAGGATTACGGGAAAGGTGGAGTGTGTGGACAATAGGAATTTATATTTCTTTTGGCGTTTCTGACGTAGTAGTTTATTTGGGTTTTAAATAATAACAAAGGTCAGCAACCAAAAAAGGATATTTTTATTGTTTCATGTATATTAACTAATTCCAAAACAAAAGTAACAAGCATGAAAAATGATGCATTTCGCATAGATTATTACCACTTTCCAACTGTACGTATTCTTTGCATTTTAACCTTCAGTACACTTTGCCTACGTAATCACACAGACAGAACGCCGGGCAAACAGAGATTAACTGCATTCATATCCCTCTTTAGAAAATGTTGGGAAGTGTTAAAAATGCTTAACACGAACAGAAATACAATTCCAGCAATTTCTAATTGTACCCCTTAAATTATCTGAATAGTTTAATGTGGCCTTCTAAAGCTTAACACTAAAAATACCATATTTTACAGAAAATAAATTTTTAGCATACGAAAAATAAATACCAATTTCATTATGACTTGTGCAGTATAAAGTTATTTAAATATGATTTATAAAAATGCCTTTCATAGAACGCAATGCATTGGCATACTTTTGGGTATCCACACAAGTCAGTTGCTTTACTTATACCATTTTAAATAGGAAACATTCTATAATGAATTTGAATAACATTTATCATTTTGAAGAAATTCTGAAAATATTTACAGATGCTAGACGTGGACAGACGGACAGCCAGACAGCCAGACTGTGCAATGCAAAGTTTTTTAAATAGGATTTATAAAATTTCCTTTCATAAATCGCAATCCACTGGCATTCTTTTGGTTGCTCCTGTATACAATCAATGTAAATTTTAAAGCTGATAACATATATTTCATAAATATCTCCCCCCCCCCTTTTGCTGGTTATTGTTCGTTTGTTTGTTTGTGCATGTGAGTAACAAATGTCAATCTCATTGTGATATGTAAAAATAAAGGTATTAAAATGTGGTTTATAGAAATACCTGTCATAGAACAGAATGATTTGGAATTCTTCGAATATCCCTGTACACAAACCAGCATTTAGATCACTGCCCTCGAAAATATCCAGCAATAGGCACAGGCTTTTTTTTTTTTTTTTTATACATGTTACTTATTTATTTATTTTTACTTTGGAATATCTCTAATGAAAATTTTCTAAATACACAAGACACAGGTCTAAAAAAATAATGTTGGCAAAATTTATTTTGATAATTTCAACTGAAACATATGTTTCCTGGAGTTCTGAAACCAAAAAGGAAGCCTGTTTTTCTCTATCACCTGTAGATTTTTGTCTACCGACACAATTTTTTTCAGTTTCAGAAGTTTCGTGTCCATGATTAATTGTAACTAACCATGGAAACATATTACAAAAGTTACCATATGAGTATGTGCATGCGAGTAAGTCATTTTCATTATATGTAAAAATAAAGGCATTAAAATCTGGTTTATAGAAATACCTTTCATAGAACACAATGCTTTGGAACAAACCAGCATTTAGTTCACTGCCTTCGAAAATATCCAGCAGTTGTTGGTGTAATTTGAACTTGTATTCTTTTATTTTCAAGAATCATGTTGGTGGACGAGCCACAAAAGACATTGTGTCAATAGACGTCCTGTATTGACAAAAATCTATATATGATAGAGAAAAGTTGGCACCAATTTCGGTTTAAGCACACCAAAAAACATAAAAATCAGCCAATATTATCGAATCAAAATTTTAGATGTTGACCTGTGATGTTTGTAATGAACTTCCAGTGGAAAGAAAATCTTTAAAAAATTATCATTTCTGTTTTAACCTGTAGGTCCAAGGGTGCACATTAATCTGCTTACATCTCCCATTGATGCGAACTTCATTTATGGATCCACAGATGAACTTGCCCGTAAACTACGATCGGGAACAGGAGGTAAGTTTCTTTTAATCACATGCTACATACGATTATGCCCCATTTACGGCCTTATTTACCGTCAACTTCAACTCCCAGTTGACAGCAAAAGTTTAAAAAGTGTCCGGGGACAGAATGTAACTTTTCACCAAAATTTGACGAGCTGCTTCTCCATCTTGCGACAAAGATTTCAAAATGTGAGATTTGTTATTCTCAGGTAAAAAGCTGAAAATAACAACTAAAATGGCAGAGTCAGCGCGTGAAATTTTGCTGGGAAGTTGCACGCTGATCCTTGACGATTGTCAGATTTTGGCATTCAACCGGGAGCCGAAGTTAATGGTGAACACATCCGTCATAGTGAGATAAACTAGTAGGTCTAACAAGGAAACATTCAAAAGGTGTCATCTTCAAAAAATATTGAAAAAAAAAAAAAAAAAAATACATGTGATTCTACTCTTCATAAAACACCAGAAAGTGAAAAAAATTATCGGCTGAAACGAATTACAGCGACCACAAAAAATTATCAAAATTATGCATTTTTGGCGATTTAACACTGTTAGGCGATAAGTTCGCTAACACGATTGCCATGTACGAACAGAACCGTGTTTTGCTTCTCCGCCAAGTACTCAAAATCAATCGCCTAACAGTGTGAAATCGCCAAATATGCTTAATTTTGATAATTTTTTGTGGTCGCTGTAATTCATTTTAGCCGATATTTTTTTTACTTTCTGGTGCTTTATGAAGAGTAGAATAACATATATTTTTTTCAATATTTTTTGAAGGCGATACCTTTTGAATGTTTCCTTGTAAGACCAATTATTACAGTGGACGAGGCAATGACAACCTCTTTGTGTGGCAAAGATCCCCCATAAAAAAGTCACGTGACACTAGGCACTAGGCACTACAGTAAGCCAAACTGGTCAACATTGAAATTTTTTCGCCAAACTGTAAACTCTGCGTTCTCTTACACAGACGATATGTTTTCTTATATTTGAAAATTCTTTTTAAAACTGATATTTCCCTTTAACAGTTAGATTATTTTGCATATAAAGCATATTTTAACGCAAGCAATGGTTATTAGATGTTCTGTGAAAGGCTGTAATAACGAAAGTTTTGTCAAAGAAGGCGCTATAATATTTCACAGGTAAGATTCATTTTTTAAATATTTTATTATTTCGTACTTTTTAAGCAATTATTTCTGTAAAATACTTATAACTGTCATAATTAGTTCTCTAAATCAAAAAATAACAATTGCATGTATTATCTTAAAAAAAAAAATAATAAACAAAAAAGCAATATTATTTATGTAATAATTTATGGGAATTATCTTTGGATGATTGTACTAAATGGAAAAAAAAATAATAATAAATAAATAAATAAAATAGAGCAGAAAAGCTGAAAATGTAATGATTTATACAAATTTATCTTTTAGTAAAAAAAAAAAATAAATAAATAAAAATAAAATAAATAAATAATGTTCAAAACAAATAATCGCTAATAACGCGATAATTGCCAAAAAAGTCAATCTTTTGCCTACATTTAGCTGACTCATTTTCGCCACACTTTTTTATATTCCCGTAATAAAGCGATGCTCCATCCACTGTTATATAGGTCTATGACACTGACCCTAGACGCTTGTCAGATTCTGGTATTCAACCGGGAGTCGAAATTAGTGGTGTACACACCCGTTATACACTGTTAAAGAAATGCTACTTTGCTGCCAGAAATTGTCTGTAATTTGAGAAAAAAGTCGTAAATTACGGAAAAAATTGCGTTGACTAAACGTATTTTTCTGTAATTACAGAGAATTTCTGGCAGCAAAGTTGCATTTCTTTAACAGTGTAATCATAGTCAGAGTAAAATAAACCAGTGGATTTAGATTGTACCCTGAAAAAAGGTTTAAATTTGAATTAAAAAATGTATGTCCTTAACAAAAAAAAAAAAAAAAAAAAATATTCGATGGGAGTTACAACATATAACAGAGATATAATTTAAGACAACAAAGAAGACAACTGGGCATCTTTCCTCAATGTAAAACTATCGACATGTTACCCAAAAACGTAAGTCTGTTTATTAACTTACAAAAGGGAAACCTATCCCCTTTATATATATTTGGTGTAAAATGCCAGACATTGCTCTTTTAAAAATCCTCCGAATTACTTTTTTCTTGTTTAAACTGTGGTTTATGTAAATAACTAAACAAGAGAAATATAAAAATTTTTACACTTACCAGATGAAAAAGGGTGGATTATGGATCCAAACTAATCTAAAAAATTCCTAAATATGTATTTGCAAAAAAAGTAATATACGTGACCGGCATCCTCCTACAGCGGCTGCGTATTTAGAGAAGTACATAACACGGCGACGGCACATTGCCCAACGCGGCATCTTACTGCAACTTACACTACAATGCGTAATGAGCAATTCTCTTAAAATTTTTTCTCATAGCATAACATTGACTTTTGTTAATTGGCTTAAGCCATTTACAAAATTCCAACCAAAAGTCTGTTATATTTGCTTGAACTAATAAACTTTTTTCAAATTTTTATGATTTTTGCATTTTTTTATCAATAAAAAATTGTTTTGCTAGATTAACGAAAATAACAACAACAGAAACAATAAAAATTAAATTAAATAAAATAAATAAATAAATAAAAATATTTTATTAATCTAAATAAAATTTCTTTCGGATCATATTAAAACAAAATTTTTTATTACCTTAAGAAAGTTTTTGCAAAATCATTGATTTAATTTTTCAGGTAAAAAAAGTTCCAACATTTTTTGTCCCAACAATACTAAAATAAACGTATTTCAAATTAAGATACCTGTATGTTAATTTGGAATAAGCAAGTCTTGTTTTGTCTTGCAACAATATGAATCCCTAATAACAATCATTTTGGTTTTATAAATTTGAAAAAAAAGTAACTTTTGAATAAGAATCGATTGTTGTTTTATTAATTTGAAATAAGCAAGTGTTGAATATAATTGGAATTTTCAATAATAATTGATTGTTATGTCTTGAATATAACAGAAATTAATAATAATAATCCATTATTATTATTAATTTGAAATAAGACTGCGTTGGGAAATATATATATATATATATATATATATATACCTCTTACATCTAGAATGAATAAGTAGTCATTTTCTGAATCCCTAAACTAAAAATATAGATTTCCAAGGTATGCACATAAGGTAAGCTAATAAACTAAATAGATGAAATGATCGAGAATTTATAGCCGATATACATTTCTAGGTGGTAAAACAAAATTATGAATATTACGAATCCTTTGTATTGCGAGAAATTCTCGCTTGATTTCCTAGAATTGAGTCATAAGCTGTAATGGGCTCTTCACACCTGACGTCAGAGGTCACATGATATTTGAAAAACAAACAGCAGACGAAGTCTTGTTTATCTGTAGCGATTGCTGAAATAACATATTTTCTATTCTTATTTTTGATCAATCGTTTTTAATCTGTGTTATTTTTTTTTTTATACATTATTTTTAATTCATTTTAATATCAGTATTCATCATCTTTTGTTTGCTGTATACATTTACAATCATCATTTAGTTTATATTTGTTATTGATGTTCATGAAGAACATGTTAAATACTCTGATTTTTTAGTACTTAAATCATTGACAGTGCAACATTGTGCGGTGTAAAGCCATTTAGACCAGTAACTAAGTTAATTAACTTGTTGTAACACCTTTATACAATTAAATTTAATTGAAAACATTTTAAAATTTCAAATTATAATCCATAAACATGTCACAAGAACAAGCTATTATTTATTGCCAGATCAGTTAATTTTATAATTACACTACAGCATACATAAATCGATTCTTACATGTAAAAATAATTAAACACATAAAAAAATTAAATCTTTTAAAAATTATTAAATTTACAAATACAATTATTCTACTGTTTACAAATGCACAATATTACTTTTATTTTATTTTATATTAAATATTAACACTTTTGTTCTTAAGAACAATATTTAATTGAATTCGATTTTACGTTATTCAAACATCACGTGATTGAGCAGACGACGCTAAGAAGAGCCCATTGGAATTGCTAAAATTCGCTTGTGTTCGCATTTATTTGCAGAGATTTTTAAATGAATTTCACCTGGACAGTACAGGCAAAACTCTAGCAATCTAATAGGGGCTTCTAGAACTCGCAAAAAAAAGAAACTAGAATTTATAAGGATGACATGAAACTATATTTACTAGAGCCACAATTCAATTTCTAGATGTGTCAGTCACAGAATTTTTTCTCAGTGTGTCTTGTTTAGTCTTGTATAACAATATATGAATCATGAATAACAACCAATTTTAATTTTTTAAATTTCAAATAAGCAAGTCTTAAATCAAAATCAATTGTTATTGTTTGAAATAAACCAGTCTTGTTTAATCTTGTAACAATATGAATTTTGAATAACAATGGTTTTTGCTTTATAAATTTTAAATGAGCAAGTCTTAAATGCAATATGAATCTTGAATAATAATCAATTGTTGTTTCATTAATTTGGGATAAGCAAGTCTTGTTTAGTTTTGTAACAAATACGAATCTTAAATAACAATTTATTGTTGTTATTAATTTTAAATAAACAAGTCTTGTTTAATCTAGTAATAATATGAATCTTGAATAACAATCCATTGTTGTTTTATTAATTTGAAAAAAAAAGCAAGCCATGCATAAAATATTAATCTTGAATAATAATCGACTGTTGTTTTATTAATTTGAAATAAGCAAGCTTTGAATACAATAGGAATTTTAAATAACAATCGACTGTTCTTTTATTAATTTAAAATAAGCACGTTTTGAATATGTACAATCGACTATTGCTTTTAATTTGAAATAAGCAATTTTTAAATATAACATGGAATCTAGGATTTTAATCGATTGTTATTTTATGACGACCTTTCTGTAAGTTATACTTCTTAAAAATCGGTTCAAGTTATCAAAGTTGAGACGATTTTCAAAAAGTTGTTTCTATCTTATAAAAAAGGAAACTAGTAACATATTTTGTGGTATGGGATTTAGAATGTCTGCAAATATTATTTGTTTACATGTGTGGCCTGTTGCCACCTCTTTGTATCTGTTCTTTGTAATTTTACCATTTGGAAATATAATTTAAAACAAAATGTGTATTTTTTTCATTTTTATCTGTAAAACACAAAGAAAGTGAAAGAAGTGAATAAATAGAAGAATTATTCTGAATAAAAACATTTTGTAAAGTAAAATCATAAATTGAAATATCACGCAACAATTTCATTGGGTAGAAATACAGCCAGTCACAAAACTCTACATACAACATAAAAAACTGCATTTTTCATGTAAATATAGAAAATTTAAATGCGAAATAATTTTCAAAGTGAAATTGAAGTTATATGTAAGCACAATTTTATTAAAAAGAGAACAAACATTCCAAACTGTTTACCAAAAACAATTAGTTAAATAAAAATAACATGTCACATAAGTGTACATACACTTCAAGAAAAAATAGAAAATGGCATATTTTTTGTAAAAGAAAATAATTTAATACTGTGTTACTTGTCCTTGTGCATCAATGACGGCTTGCAATCTTCTAGGCATTGAAGCCACCAAATTGTGTGTTGTATTGGGAGTTATTTCGGACCAAGCTTGCTGCAATGCATTTTTTAAGGAATCTTTATCGTGCACACTATATTTTCTAACTCTGCGGACAAGTTCATCCCAAATATGTTCAATGGGGTGTAGATAAGGTGACTGAGGAGGGAAATGGAGCTGCGCAGGTACTTTGTAAAGAAGCCATTCTTTCACAATCTTTTCTCTGTGCTTTGAATCGTATCATGTTGAAAGATCCACTGGCATTCAAGCTGTAAACTGTCAACAGATGCCTGCACAATATCTTGCAAAATTTTTAGGTATTTATAACTATCCATCGTACTTTCAATTAAGATTAGTTTTCCAACTCCAGCTGCCGACATTGACCCCCAAACCATGACTCCACCTCCACAATGTTTTACTGTAGGAATGACATTTACAAGTTTTAATTCCTCGTTTTTGGGCTGCCAAATTTTACCACTTCTATCACTTCTGAAAACACTATATTTGCTTTCATCGGTGAAAAGAGCGTTTTTCCAAAAAAAATAAATCCTTATGGATATATTTATGGGCAAAGTTCAGTCTTTTTGTTTGTTTAACTTTAGCTATGAGTGGTTTTTCTTCGTAGTACTCTGCCATGATATCCTTCAGATCTGAAAATTTTTCGAACACTTTCTGCATTTACACTCTTTTTCATTGTTGCTGCAATATATTCAGTTACTTCAGGAGCAGATAGATTTGGGTTCGACTTAACTTTTCTAATCACAGTTCTTGCATCTCGATCGTTCAAAATCCTTGACCATCCACTTCGAGGCTTTTAAAAACATGTCCAGTTTTTTCATAGTTACTTATTACAGTCTTAACAATTGCCCGAATTTTTCCAACAATTTTTGCAATTTCACCAAAAGATTTTTTATTTCTTCCTAACTTAACTATTAAATTATGTATGTCAACAGTAATTTCCGTCCTAGGAGCCTTTATGATTGCAGTAATAAACTCTCAAATTGCGATACGAAAACTCAATATTTGCTTTCTAATATGACGTGTGATTTCCTTTCATTTTCCCTTAAATAAGACTAATTTGGTGTGACGTTTTACTACAAACTGCTTCTGTATGTAGATTTTTGTGACGTCAATTTTAAAGTTTTTTGCATATTCTGCAGAAGTAATTAAGTTTATATCGAGTACTTTTATAAAATACTGTTCAACTTAAAAAATCTAATATTGTTGTAAATTTATTAATTTAAAATTATTTATAAATTCTTAAATATCGTTGTTTTATTGGTGTATGTAGACTTTTGTGACTGACTGTAGTTTTGTACGATCCAGCAGTTTTCTTTCTGCGCTTTTGTCTTACATTTTTTAGCCTGGAGATACAGTCGGTAACAAATGTCTCCGAACACTAGCGAAAATTCCTGTGTAAAAAAAGTACACTTAATACAGTTTTGTTAAATAAATCCTTGTCGAATCCTGTTCTTAGTCAGTCTAAAAACAGGATTCGGCAAGGATTTATTTAACAAAACTGTATTAAGTGCACTTTTTTTATATAGGAATTTTTGATAGTGTTCGGAGACTTTTGTTACCGACTGTAGGTCATGCTTCATTAATTCGATTCGAAACAATTGTTGCGTGTTTTTGCAATTTATGGTATTACTCTAGAAGTTTTTATTTATTATGGTTCCTCGCTAACTTTTCGATGCATTTTAAGGCACCAAATGTCTAATTATTACCCGTAATTTGATTTATTCACAGTAAAACATTTCTGCAGAAATCTACAGCACAGTGTGTTAATAAAAACATTGCCTACTCACAGTGCTCTAAATTAAATTTCTGTAATTTTTTTCTCAGGTGTGCTGTAACTTTTACAGTTTTCTGTGGATGAAGAAGCATGCGTCCTATAATAATCAAAAGTAACGAAACAAAATTGTAATCGCTAGAGAAAACATTATCTATGTTTATCCTTTTAATTACACTGCGTTATATGACCCCCATTTTGTCCAATCATCCACCATTTTCTCGGGACGCAGTCCCCTCCCCCAATTTTTATCACTGTTTGGTAATTTTATGACCATGAATTTGATTTGGAGAACGGAAAAGAATTATTTTAACACTTAAAAACGAAATATATATATATATATATATATATATATATATAATGTATAATAATAAATAATAATAATAATAATAATAATTGATTAATAAAATACAATAAATTTAATATATAATTTCGTTGGCAAATCTCCCATCCTGAATTCCCCCTTGCTACAAATGTTCATGTTTTAGAATTTTCCAAATTTAGATCTCCTCAGAAGATAAAAACTCTCCTCAACAGTTAAAATAATCCTTTCCCCCCTACAAATCAAATTTATATCCATAAAATTACCTAAAAGTGATAAAAATAGGGGGTCGTCCTCAAAAACGGTCGGTGATAGGCCAAAATGAGCGTCATATTCGGATCCAGGAGGTCAATTTACATAAAAATTTGCAAAAACGGTGTTGGGGTCAATTTTCATGCAGAGCAGTGTTATTTATTTCCTTGATGCATAACTTTTTGATCTACATCTATAGTGACCGTTGTTATTGTAGATGCAGGTCTAAAATCTCAATATTGTCTACAATGTATAATGATCTATATCGCATAAATTAAATCCGCAACAAATTTCCTTTTTCTTCCCTTTCTTCTACATTTAATAGAAAAAAAAATATATTCGTTTCATAAAATTTTTTTTGGATATTTTTAGAAAATGCCTATCTCTTTGTTGGTCTGTGTGCAAAATTTTGTTGTGTGTCTCAAGAACTATGCACGGAACTTCATACGAATTGAGATGTATTTGCCCTTTGACATAAATTAGAACCAACCAGCTTTTGTTGTAAATGCCTCAACCATAGATATAGCAATAAGACATAGATTGATCAGCCAGAGGGAAAAAGTGATACTTTTTTTCGGGAAAAGTCACTCTAATGGCTACCTTTCCCCGAGTAAATCACACACAGGAATACACACAGATAATTTAGTAAATAAAATTTATGAATAATTTATTTACTAAAGGTGAATGAAAAACTCTAAATACCGTTTCAAATTCATTTTTCTTTTTATTCTTTTTTTCAATACTCTCTAATGACTGATTTTAGAACTTTTTTTCGGCATCAAAATTTTTTGCTCGATAACATGGAGATGAGAGATCTATATATATATCACTATATCTATGACCTCAACAGGTTCATTTCATTTTTTAAATATTTAACATGGGATTCTAGGGCAAAATTTCGTATTAATGTGCATGATGAAAATCATTTTTAACGGATCATCAGAAAATTAAAAAAGAATTATTTATATTAAAAATAGTCAACTAGGAAATTTTTTTTTGAATATGTACAGTCGGTAACAAATGTGTCCGAACACTAGCAAAAATTCCTATGTAAAAAAAGTACACTTCATACGGTTTTGTTAAATAAATCCTTATCGAATCATGTTCTTACACTGACTAAGAACAGGATTCGACAAGGATTTATTTAACAAAACAGTATGAAGTGTACTTTTTTTACATAGGAATTTTTGCTAGTGTTCGGACACTTTTGTTACCGACTGTAGGAGTATCGTCTTAAAAAATTAACAATATCGGTATCTTTCGAAGAACCTCTCGCCCACCAGCGGCCTAGCGGTTCTGCGATTAAAGCTGGTAGACGTGAGGTGCTGGGTTCGATTCCAGGTCGCGCTCATCGACCTAGCCATTCGGAGTTTTCCGCGGTTTTCACCGAAACTTTCGTAAGTATGGGCTAGGATCCCTTAAGCCGCTATCAAACGAAGAGCCATACGATAGTCTTTAGCACAAAATACCTCATAAATAGGTTTCTCATGCGGGAAACGATCCAAATATGCCGTTTGATACAAATTGCCGAACGTATGTTCGTCAATCATGCATTTTCGACTGTTTAAATCATATACGGTAGTCTTTAAAACGAAATCCTCCAATCCGAGAATAATAGCCAAATGTTGGGTCCGTTGTTTACATTTCTGGATTTCGTTCTTCCGTTTATGCTTAAAAACAACCCTACTGAAGTCATTTGGTCGCTTTTGAGCGGCAATAGCTTATATTTTAGAATATATCGTCTTCCGTCTGATAGCACCTTTAGACAGACACCTATGAAGAGCACTCCCCTTCAGACCTAAAACCCTAGAGCAGTCAATCGGTCCTAATCCCCACAACCCAACCCAAAGAACTCCTCAATGTCAATACCTTTCAAACAAATGACTGAACCATTTATTTAGGATAATTTAAAAGAAAGTTACGGATTTTTTTTTTTTTTTTTTTTTTTTTTAACCAAATAATAATAATAAGATTTTTTTTCTTTTCTTTTCTTCTTCTTCTTCTTCTTCTTTTTTTTTTTTTTTTTTTTTTTTCCCCTAAGAGCAAAAAATTGATTTTTTTTCGAGATTTAGTGTTATACTTCTCTGGAATGAAAGTTTGTCTGCATTCATCATGAAAGATAATTTTAATAAATCATAATTTTAATAAATAATTTGTACTAAGTGAATTTGTATAGAAAATGCAGAAGAAAGTTTTGTGATGGTGACAACATACTAGTTTTACACGTGCGAGGACATGAGCAAACATTTATACCTTTACCGGGATTCGAACTCAGAATCTTCTATTTCAAAAGATAGCCTCCTCTCAACAGGCCTCGATTTTAAGGAAATTCGTTGTTTCTTTACTTTGAAACATGAAATAAGATCATGATCGACGCTGGATGGTTAAATATATCATGTGATACACACCGAAACAATTATGAGAATTTTTAGCCACCCAATTTCAGTACGATGTGAAGTATGCCAGACTTTATCGATTTTATAGAGCTAATTGTAAAAATTTGCTGTAACTTGTGCTATGTTTAAATAAATAAATAAATAATAATAATAATAATAAAACTTTTTTTTTTTTTTTGCAGAATTTTTTTCAGAATTTTTTACATCTTGACATATGTCTGTATTTTAATTTGAAATATTTTTAAACAGGTCTTATGAAAACGTGGGATAAATTTCAGTATATGGGGTTGAAAGAACTGTTGCCACCTTTCACTGATAATCCTGAAAGAGATTGTATAGGAAGACCAAGACATTTATTTTGCTTTCTGGCTGGTAAGTTGGTTGATGCATCTATCTCTGTTGAAATTTTAAAATACGTATGATAATATTACACAGTTAAAATTTAAGAAGAGACATTTAAACTACTGGATCGTCACTGACAATACTGTAAAATTAGCTTTTCAAATTTTAATGCATACTTTTATTTATTTTATATTTTATTTTTATAGTAAAAATACTAAAATTTTTCAAAAGTAATTTAAAAAAATTAAATAAATAAATAAAATAATGTTCAAAATCAATAAATAATTAAATACCTAATAACAGAAGGATAATAACGCCAAATTGGGGAAAATTACAACTCTTTGACTTGATGGTAGATAAAGTTCGCGAATAAACTGTCATTCACCATGAAGGATGAATTCACCAGAATGGTGTAAGTGTAGTGTGAATTTTCACTATTGAATTCTCTTCATAAATAATGAATTCTCTCATGGTGAATCAATGGTGAAAGAAAAAGTTCATGAATGCGACAGGACTATTGCCTTCGGTAAGACATTTCGCTTAGTTATCATTTGCTTTGCTTCACCTAGAATAGTTAGCGTTGAGAAAAAACATATACAGTCGGCTTCAAAATTATTCAAGCACTAGCCAATAATTCCTATATTTAAAAAGTACACTTAAGACTGTTTTGCTAAGTAAATCCTTGTCGAATCATGTTCTTTGACTGATTAAGAACATAACTCGACAAGGATTTATTTAACAAAGCTGTATTAAGTGTACTTTTTTTTGGCAAAGATTATTGCTAGTGCTCGAATAATTTTGCAGCCAACTGTATATACAGCTTTCATCTAGAATAAATAAGTAGCTATTTTCTAAATTTCTTAACTGGAAATATAGATTTCCGAACTATGCGTATAAGGTAAAAATAAATAAATAAATAAAATAAATAAATAACCTGGATAGATGAAATGATCGAGAAATTCTAGTCTACATTTTTCTAGATTGTGAAACAATATTCTGAATATCATGAATCCTTTGTATTACGAGAAATTCTCATTGATTTCCTATAATTGGGTTATGAAAAAAAGTTATAGTTACTAAAACTCGCCTCTTATGTTTGCATTTATTTACAGAGATTTTTAAATGAGACTGACCCCTTGATAACATAGGAAAACGGTCTAGAATTCTAATAAGGATTTTTAGAACTTGCTAGGGAAGGGAACTAGAATTTATAAGGGTGACAGAGAACTATTAGATGCCAGTCACATAATTTTTTCTCAGTGAAGAAAAAAAAAAAAAAAAAAAAAAAAAAAAAAATAACGAAAAAAATCTTTGATAGAGCCATTTTTCTTACATCCGTCATAAATATTACTTTTGGCGTAATTTTCAGTAACTTACAGTCGGCTGTAAAATTATTCGAGCACTAACCAATAATTCCTATATTAAAAAAGTACACTTAAGACTGTTTTGTTAAATAAATCCTTATCGAATCATGTTCTTAGACTGACTAAGAACATGACTCGATAAGGATTTTTTTAACAAAGCAGTATTAAGTGTACTATTTTTAGACAGGGATTATTGCTAGTGCTCGAATAATTTTACAGCCGACTGTAAGCTATTTGTAGATAACCGAATTCAAAATGATGGGGTGAACTATTTTTCATAGATTCTTGCAGCTAAATAAAAATAATTAACTAGATAAATAAATTTTAATTTCATTCATTTGGTTTATCTTCTACTTGGCTCTGAAGACATTAATATAATGCAGTGTGTCCTAAAAGTTCCAGTACTCTAACTTAAAGAACTCATTGTCCATGATTTTTTTTTTTTAATATTAGTTTTTATCGTCTGCTTATTATTGCATCAATTCTTTAATTTTTATCGTTTGCTCCTTTTCTCGCTCAAGTTGTGTGAGAATAAAGTTTTATGTTACTTAGTTCTTCTTAGTGAAATGAGTATATCACGCATTCAGAGAATTGCGCTGCTTGAGGCTTATTTTGAATGCAAATCGTATGAAAGATGCAAAGATGTTTGGCGATATAAATATCCAAATGATGCAATACCGAGTAAAAATACGCTATATCAGCTCGTTCGATAATTTCCTAATACAGGTTCTGTGGAAACAAGCACAGGAGTGGAAGACCTAAAGTTGTTACACCAGCCTTTTTGCAAGGCACTCATCGAAGAACATTGCAAACTCCTCAAAAATTCGTTAGGCGTTTGGCACAAGAAATGGGCGCATCTCGTGGATCAACACATAAGGCTTTAAGAACTTTGAATTTCCGTGCTTGATGTGTAAAAATGGTACAGGAGATAAAGCCTCCAGACATTGAGAAGCGGTTTCAATATTGCCAGTGGTTCCATAGCTTGGTAAGAATGGTGACCATATTTAACGGAAAATAATAGTTTAGTGTTCACAGAATTTGGAAGCATTTTCCCACTTTGAAATGGAATTAACTTTATTATGTAACTATCGTTTCTTGGAATAAATTTTTGCCAAGGAAAGGCCATCTTTACTCGAGTGCAATTGGACTCTTTCTTAGCTGTAATGATGAGCAATGCTAGATTCTCTAATAATCTGTAAAATTCTAAGAATATGAACAAACGAAATTCTTTTTCTACGGTGTGTTATTATTATTGTGTTTTATTATTTATAAATTAACCATAACTGTTATTGTGACTTACGTGGTTTGAGTAATAATTTTACTCAAATTTTTCAGAAATATTTAGGGATTAAAATACGCCTGTTTATATTTAGGAAACACTTATCAAACACGAAAATGTCAATGTTTTTTAACATTATACATATTTCTAAAGGTGTATGAGGAAGTCATGAGGTGCCCACATCAGATTTTTTTACATAGGAATTTTTGCTAGCGCTCGAATAATTTTGCTGCAGACTGTATTTATTCATTTTGAAGAGTATGTGGGATAAATCTGAATATTTGTTAACATGTGTTTTGATGCTCGTACCTAGCTTTTCTAAAATTTCGAAGAATTTTATGAATATAGGCCTTTGATACTAAATTAATATATAACAAAGACAGATTTATATATATGTATATATATATATATATGATTACTGATTTACTTATTACTTTATTATTATTTTTTACTTATTATATTATTATTTTTTTTACTTATTATTATTATTATTATTATTATTTTACATATTTACTTATTTGCAGGGGACGAACGTGTGAATGAACAAATTCATTTAACCGTCTTGCACACATTGTATATCCGGGATCACAATCGCATAGCCAAACAGCTTGCTTTCTTGAATCCTCATTGGGATGATGAACGCTTGTATCAAGAAACAAGACACATTTTAGCTGCGACCGTCCAGCACATCGCTTTCAATGAATTCCTCCCCTTACTCCTTGGACCAGAATATTTGATGAAATATAACTTGACGTTACAAAAAGAAGTAAGTTGGAATTTCCTGGTATAGATACATATTATATTTGATGATTTGATACTTATTATGTGTATTTTATTTGTGATATACGCTGGCTGTTAGGAAAATAATGACATTGGCTTTAATTGCGTTTTAATATTGATGTTAACCCCCCCCCCCCCCAAAAAAAAAAAAAAAAAAAAAAAAAAAATCTGGTACAGACGTGCACAGGCGAATAGTAGAGGTATGGAACAAATCAGAGTAACGCAATGCTGTCAGCAGTGCTTATATAAGGTAATAGGTGCCTTATCAAAGATGTTAGATCAATTACTGCCGCTTACAATAGCAAGTTGTCAAGATTTAAGCGACTTTGAACATGGCGTTATAATTGGTGCACGAAAGAAGAGTTATAGTATCTCCGAGGTAGCGATGAAATTTGGATTTTCGCCAATGACCATCTCACGAGTATATCGTTAATATCGAAAATCCGGTGAAACAGCAAATCTCCGACATCGCTATGGCGGAAAAAGATCGCGAAAGAACGGGAGCAATGATGACTGACGAAAAGCATTAAATAAGGATTGGATTGGATTTGGGAATAAGGCCGATTGACTGCTGTAGGTCCTAGGCTTGAGGGGGAGTGCCCCATGGGGGTCTTTCTAAGGGGTCCCAGCTCGTATTTACGCAAGTTTCGGAGAAAACCATTGAAAACTCCGAACGGCTAGGCCGACGAGGGCGACCTGGGATCGAACCAGGCACCTCATATCTACCAGCTTTCAGCGCAGAACCGCTAGGCCGCTCGTGGGCTCATATTAAATAAGGAAAACGTACAACATCTCTCTCTTTTTCTACAAATTGCTTGAGATTTGACTGCTGGGGCATCAACAAGTGCCAGCATGCAATGTGTTCAACGGATCATCATTGATATGGGCTTTTAGAGCCGAAAGCCCAGTGGTGTACCGTTGTTGACTGCACGACACAAAGCTTCAAGTTTCGTCTGCCCCGCCAAGACCGTCATCAGACTGTTGATGACTAGATGCAAGTTGCTTGATCTGACAAATCTCGTTTCCAATTATATTGATCAGATGGAATTGTACGAGTATGGGGATAACCTCGTGAATAATGGACTCTACATGTCAATGGGTAACTGTTCAAGCTAGCAGAGGTTCTGCTATGTTATGGTGAATGGTGTAGATGGTGTGATATGGGACTTTTAATACGTCTGCAAACGACTCTGACATGTGACATATACGTAAGCATCCTGTACGATTAGCCATATTAAAAATTAAGAAAAATGGGGAGGACAGCGCTATGTGTTGAACGCTATGCACTAAATAGGGATATACATTAATTGATGTGAAGGAGTAAATACATATAACTTTTCATGAAGCTCTGTGCATTAGTTCTTCATCCAACGGCTTCACAAAATTATTGTCACACACAGGCAGACATTTGCTAAAAACGTAAAATCTTGTTCAAAGCATCTTAAAAGATGCAAATCGATCGAAATCGAAAGTTTTTACGAATTAATTAATTTCCAATAAGTAAAATATGCTAAATGCATAAATAAAGTGTGCATTATTATTATTATTATTTATTATTTTGTTTATTTAGGAGTGAGGACTATTAGTCTCAATCTGCGGATTTTTACGATACCAGTTTTACGATAGTTGGGCATTTATCAAAATCTAAAATTTATCGAAAATATAATTGAATAATTTAAAAGCAATGTTATAATTTGAAAAAAAAAAAAAAAAAAAACTAATAGTTCTCCGTCCTAAACTAAATTCTGCTTTTGCCAGAATTTTATCAAAATCTTTTTTTTTGGAAAAAAAGAAAAGAAAATTAATAATAATCAGTATCAAGCAAACACTATCGAAAAAGTTTATTTTTTTTTTAAATAAATTTGAAATAGGAAATAAAAAGCACGCGTGCAAAATGAAAAAAAAAAAAAAAAAAAAAAAAAAATGAAAGAAAGGAAAGAAAGGAATAAGATAATTAAGTTTGAATTTGAGTTGGTAATTTAAGGATGCCATTGATATAGCAACTTTTTTGTTCTAAATTGCTTTTAATAAATTAAAATGCTGATATCATAATTGCGCTAGTAAAGACCTTTGCGAGAAACGTCCGAGTTACTTCGGCGCCAAATTTCAAATTTCGCCAAAGGAGTCCTATACTAAAGCTTTCTTTTTTTTTGTTGCAACTCCCTGTATAAATTTTTTTCCCTTTCTGCAAGATACACTTTTTATCTGTTTCTTTTTAAATTTCACTTTATTTGATACATTTCTTTTTTTTATTAGCTATTCAATAAATTTATTACTATTAAGGTTCGAGATTCAATTGACTTGCTAAATAATGACTTTTCATCTTTTCATGAAAATGTTTTTTTTTTTTTTTTTTTTTTTTTTTAAATATTGGGCGCCAACTGAAATTTTGCACACAGGCGACTGACAATGCTGCGCACCCCTGACTATCTCGGAAATGCGTGTGAGAATTTTGAAAAATGACGAAACACGTGTTCAATGAATTCGAGGGGGACATATTTGGTGAATAAATTTTTGACCCTTAGGGGGCTAGGGGGGGGGGCACTAGGGAGAACAACTTTAATTTTTTTATTTTTAATGCAAATGTCAACAATCACTGCTTGTCCACCAAATTCGGCAGTAAGATAACGATGTTAATAGTAAACTATTATTTCATCATTTTATTAAAGTCAATCACGGCAATTCCCGCGCGCATAAAATTGGCGTGACCAAATTTAACAACACTAGAAATAAAATTACTGATTTTTTTTTTTTTTTTTTTTTTTAAACTGCTGAAATAAAGAAAACTAACAATAATTATTGTTTACTAAGAAAAGGCGAGGTGAGTAGAGCATTTTCTTCTTTTCTAAATAATCAACTCCTTATGAAACAAACTTTAAATAAATTTGATTTTTTTTTTTTTTTTTCATTCAAAACCTCTTGAGATAAGTTAAAAAAAAAAACTATTCACGGATAAGTACGCTGAGAAATATATATATATATATATATAACGTTTTTATCTAGAAGGAATATGTAAGTAGTTCTTTCCTGAATCCCTAAACAAGAAATATAAATTTCTGAGCCACGCATATAAAGTAAATACAGGATAGAACAAATTTAACGAATAACCTGGTTTTATAAACAAATGGTTAATTTGACCATTAACTACGTGTTAATTAATCATCTGGTTAATTTAATAAATAACTTCGTTTAAATAAATAAACTGGATAGACGAAATGATCGAGAATTTCTAGTCTATATATTTTTAGATAATGAAACAATAATATAATATTATGAATCCTTTGTATTGAGAAAAATCCTCCCTTGATTTCCTAAAATTGAAGCATAAACCAAGATTATACTTATTTAAAGTTTGTCTCTTGTGTTTGCATTTATTTGCTGAGATTTTTAAATGATATTGACCACAATAATTTAGATAAGTGCTTTAGAATTCTAACAAGGTTTTTAGACCTGTCTAGCAAAAGAATTAGAATTTATAAAGATAACATAGAACTAGTGCTCCAAAAAAAGCACAGTTTTTTAAAGATGGGAATAAACCCGGGAATTTTGGGCAATAAAACCGGAACTTCGGGGAATATTGGGAATTTTAAAAGAAAACAAAACCAGTCACTTTCAAAATGGAAGTTAGGGTTAACGCATTGAACATACATTTACGTAATACTTAAAATGTCAATGGGTATTGCATAAACTAGTTTTAAATGCATGAGCAATTTTATTTTCAGGCAATACTGTTTCTGTTCATTGCAACCATCACATAATAGTTTTTAACATATTTCCAAAAGAAAAGAAAAACTGGCAAATTTTTAAAATTTAGTCTTTTTTCAAAATTATTTCTAGCAAAGCGAATAAATTTAAATTACGTATGTTCTGTTTAAAATTTAAAAATATAGTTTAAGTAATATATTACTTAATCAGAATTATCATTTTAACTGAAACGATTTTGAGTGATTTTTTTTTTTTTTTTAAGGTTTTTCAATAAATATTCATTTTAAATATTTCACAAACAAGTACAGTCAACTCTCTTTAAGCTGCAATTAATTTTTTAATGTAATAAATAAATAAATAAATAAATAAAATAAAATAAATAAATAAAGTAAAATAAAATAAATAATAATAATATATTAAAAAAAAAAAAAAACTATTATTACATCAGTATTTAACAAAATTAAAAATTAAAAATAAACAATGATGAATATTTATTTCTACACTTAAAAAATACTTTCCTTTGTATTTTTAAAACAAATATGTACATTTATATTTTATTGCTATGTATTATTTGAGTATGCTTAAATTATTTACCTTATGAATACACAATTTTATTAACATTGAAGAAATATTTTATTCTGAAACGTATTAGAAATAGTCTTTTCTTTCTATTTTAATGTCTATTTATGAAATAATAATAATAACTGACTAAAAGAAAGAAGAGTTGCTTTTCACAGTTACAGTTAAAAATGCTAAATAGAAAATTATTAAAAATAATAAAAATGAAAAAAAAAAAATGTGTCCATGCATCAAATTATTTCAAAACTAAAAAATTTTAAGATTTCCTTCCCAAAAAAACCGGGTTATTTCAGGGGAAGAGACGGGTTTTTTCCAGCCTTTGCAACACTACACAGAGCTATTTTTACTGGAGCCACAATTTAGTTTCTACTAAAAAAAAAAAAAAAAAAAAAAAAAAATAATGCATATCAGTCACAAATTTTTTTCCAATGTACCAAATTAATATGAAATTGTGTTTAATTATTTACGTTATCATTATTTTCATTTCTAATTTGTGAATAATCCCTAAAATCCGATCTCCTAGTATCATTTTTTCCCCTTCGGAAAACTTATGTCTAGACAATGGAAAGTGGTTTAAGTCAGCTTTTATACCTTGTTGTATCTCTGATACATTTTATCTCGGACAGAGAAGAGGAAGGAATGCAGGTTCGTGTAGTTAAACTAGATCATAACCAGCGCAATGGATAGAATTACCGCTATTAAAACAAACTCTGTTTCACTTTTCATAGTTTTACTTAAAATCGTTGAAATAGAATGACACATTATTGCATGAAAACTGTTAATACCTTCTTAATGTATACCGTTAGAAATTATTATAAAACTTGAATCCTTTAAAAACGTATTTTTATCATCATAGTTAAATATATGTAGAGTATATCAGATTGTCGATTTCTCATATAGTGCAACCACGTTTCTCGTGCCCAACAAGGAATTGAGGACGATTCTAAAGGCTCGGAGTGGAGCCAAATTGACCGACAAGTTTGAATTTGGTAAACATCCAGTCATTCGGCGTTCCTTTATCGCTTATTTTCTCTCAACCGCAAGGATTGTTACCCCAATTTTAACACTGTACTTATCGAGTCAGTACATACTTAGAGATTCTCATGGTCGTCAGAAATGTGGTTCAAAAATGCTTCAATACCTATGTTATCAGTGATAACATGCTACACAGAACTAAAGCTATATTTTCATATTTTATTTCTATAGTGCATTTCAAAACTGTGTGACGTCACATATTGGTCTAGCAGTACAAAAAAGAAAAAAAAAAAAAAAAAAAAAAAAAAATAGCAATAAAATGTTTTGGCTATCATAACACTTTCGTCTGTGTGATTTTTTGGATTGGCGAAAATAACACTGTGCACTTACCGTTTAACATAAACGATATCTAATCCTAATTTCTTAAACTAAACATTTTACTAGGGATGGACCGGATATGAATTTTACCTGATAACCGGATACGGATATACGGCATTCCGGATATATTTTTTTCTTTGCCCAATCCGAATATCCGATCGAATATCCGGCTGTTCCCCTTTCAAGTACACATGCAATTTTCAATTTTTTAACAGCACACAATAATTAAAAAAAGGTATTTGCATTTGGTTTTTATGCAACTCGATTCCATTCGCATACTTTAAAATCTAACGTAAATAAGTATTCTGCAAACATAATTGAAGCTGTAAAACTATTTTCAAGACAATATTAATGAGTAATTTAAGTAATTCTTTTGCTTATTTTTATGGCAATTTGGAATTATATATCTATTAAACTCTAATTGATCTAAAATATATAAGTTAAAAGAAAGTGAAATAAAATCGCAAAATAAAAGTCTGTCAAACATAGAAGCAGAACGCTTCACAGAACGATTTCAAATCTCAATTTCAGTGGATATATGATAAGCCATAATAGTTTTATTTTATTTTATTACTTTCTTCTATTTAATATAGAAGAAAGTATTGGATTTGTAAAAATTTTCAACTTCCAGTTTTCGACGGATGTACACGTTTTGAGAAGTATAGAAAACGATTTGATTATTTTAGAAAATGTCTGTCTGTCCGTCTATCTGTGTGTGTGAGACAAAAATTTTGTGGCGGCTGTATCTCCGGGACTACTGCTCAGAATTGTACATAAATTTATGTGTAGATGCACCTTTACCTAAATCAGTGCCTATAAAGTTTTGGTGTCGACTGCTCAATAGGTGGCGCTGCTATACAACGATTTCCGCAATTTAAGGGGAAGCTATATCTCAGGTTCTATTACATATCATCAAATGAAACATTATGCTGATTCAATTTGAATGCTTATCGGCCAACAGGTGGAGCTGCTATACAGCGATTTCCGCAGTTTAAGGGAAGGCTATATCTCAGGAACTACTGCACTGAGTTGCATATAAATTTATATTTAGATGCATTTTGACATAAATTAGTGCCTGTAAAATTTTGGTGTCAACTGCTCAACAGGTGGCGATGCTACACAGTGACTTCTGCAATCTAAGGGAAGTCTATATCTCAGGTTTTATTGCAAATCATCAAAAAAACTTGATATGTGAGAAGGTCATTATGAGACATTATGCTGATTCGATTTGAATGCTTATCGCCATCGGCCAACAGATGGCACTGCTATACTGCAAATTTCCTCATTACCGGGGAGGCTATATTTCAACTTCTATAACATATAACTGTACGACACTTGATATTATAAAAACGCATTTTTAAAAATGTTATTTATAGACAATAAAACTGTCTTTCTTTGGATATTTAGTGTTAGTTTTCTCTAAGATGAAAATCATTTGCACTCATCATATTAAATAATTTTAATAAATAATAGTTTTAAGAAATTATTTGCACTTATTGAATTAGTATAGAAAAATATAGAAGAAAGTCTTGTGGTGAACACAACATACTAGTTTTATTTTATTTTTACTTTCTTCTATACTCAATAGAAGTAAGTATTGGAATCGTAAAAATGTTCGACTTCCGGTTTTCGACGGATTTACACGTTTTGAGAGGTCTAAAACACGATTTGACCATTTTTAGAAAATGTCTATTTGTCTGTTTGTGTCTGTGTCTGTGTCTGTGTGTGTGTGTGAGAGAGAGAGAGACAAAAATTTTGTGGCAACCGTGTCTCTGTAACTACTGCTCAGAATTATATATAAATTTATTTGTACTTGCACCTTGACCTAAATTAGTGACTATAAAATTTGGTGTCAACCGCTGAACAGGTGGCGCTGCTATACAGCGATTTCCGCAATTTCAGGGAAGGCTATATCTCAGGGTCTATTGCGTATGATCAAACAAAAAAGACGAAAGAATTAGAAACAATAAATCATTCTTCAGTAATAGTTTATACAGCACATTATGGTTTGCACGATTTTATTTTTTAAATATATGCTATATGCGTGTGTGTGTGTTTGGAGTGCGTATCTTAAAAGAGTATAAAATTTTTAAAAAGACGAAAGAAAGAAATATATATATATATCTATATATATATAATTTAAGTGCTTTCATTAAACGAAGATCATGGGTGGCGGGCTGTCCATCGGGTTCTTTCTAAAGCACGATTTGGTATCAAACCCGATACTTTTCGTCTACCAGCATTGAGAGCAAAATCTCTCGGCCGCTTGATGAGTATTTTTTTGTTGCGTTTTATTGAAAGGTTAAATTTATATAGGTTAATCACTCAATTAACATAACATTTCTTATAGCTTCTGCATAAGTTTAACACTTCAGGACTTTTTCTTTCTAAGTTACTAATATTTCAGACCGAATGCTTAAAGATATAATAGGTGTGTGTGCATGTGTATATATATATATATACTAGCTGACCCGACAAACGTTGTTTTGTCATATAAATTATTTCTAGAGAATATTTTGCTAGAAAAAAATAACTAACTTATTGTAAGTGTGTAAGGATGTGGTATATAAGTGAAACAGGTATGGAACGCTGTGAACGGTGACTGTGAATTCCGATTATAACGTAAAAGACATAATTACCGAAATTTTCGCTACTTGCTACTTGCTACTTGGTACTTTCTACTGGCTACTTGTTATTTAAAACCTCCTCTGAATGTCGAACAGCACAAAATTTTATTGCATATGGCAAATATTTCAATTTATAAGAGAATCTCTGATAGCAACGAATTTTACATAAAAATTTCGTTTTTTTTTTTTTTTTTTTGAATAAGCTGGAACAATCTGGACCGATTTGATGAAAATTTTTATCAAAAAGTTATTACAATATCTAACATCATTACATGTACATTTATCACAGTTCAATCAATCGATGCATGTAAGTATGTGTATAGTATGAGCGAAGTGAAATGTAGAGTTCGTATTTAATAAAAACTTAAACTCGTTTTAATTAAAGGTGAAAAAGTTGAAACTCAATTTATTTTATAACAGGTATATTTTTTTAATCTACAAAAACTTAATTTATCGTAATGCCATTGGATTTACAATATTTTTGGTTAATCCTTGAGGAGTATACACAAACAAATTCGAAGGTTTTCCAACCCTGGAACACGCACCATATAATTGGCCGTGAGAAAAGCACGGATTTTCTATATCTAAGCCACAAATTGGGACCCCTTTGGTGACTTTAAATATTTTAAGCCATTTTTGCGATGAATTGAAATGGCTATCTCAATTGTGGAACTAAAGATCTTGGCGAGAAGCGTCCGAGCTACTTCGGTGCCAAATTTCAAATTTTGCCAAAGGGATCCGATACTAAAGGTGTTCCATACAATAAATAAATAAATAAAATATCAGGGACATACACACGCATCAAAGTATGGGTCCCCATTGGTGACTTTAAATATTTTAAGCCATTTTTGTGATGAATTGAAATGGCTATCTCTATTGTGGAACTAAAGATCTTGGCGAGAAGCGTCCGAGCTACCTCGGTGCCAAATTTTTCATACAAAAAATAAATAAATAAAAAATATCAGTGACATACACACGCATAAAAGTATGGGACCCCTTTGGTGACTTTAAATATTTTAAGCCATTTTTGCGATGAATTGAAATGGCTATCTCAGTTGTAGAACTAAAGATCTTGGCGAGAAGCGTCCGAAAAACTTCGGTGCCAAATTTCAAATTTTGCCAAAGGGATCCGATACTAAAAGTGTTCCATACAAAAAATAAATAAATAAAATATAATAAATTAGCTACACAAATAAATTTGTAGGTTAGGGTGGTTGTTAATCAACGCGCGTGTAAATTTGATAGAAAATTATATAAAATACTTACTCCAATTCCGCACTAAATTTGCAAAATGTATAGTTTTTTATGCACACTTCAAAACTCTTCAAACACTAATTACATCTTGATGTAATATTTCAATTAGGACACAATTTTTTGTATAACAATAATAACACGAAGTTACAAAATATTTTCCTGAATTTGATCGCAGCACCAACTGTCGGGAGAAACTGGAATTACAATAGAATATACGCAAGCGAAGTGTGACGTCACTGACCGTCAGTGGAGCAAGAAAAAGATTTCTATGTTAATCTCCCATTGGATTTTTTATAAAAAATTATTAAAAATCGAGGAAAATTATTTCTCGATTTTAATCCCCGTATTTGGGTATATATATGTATTAGTTATCGTATGCACGTGTTAGATTGAGTTATTTTGCTCTCAAATTGACAAAATTTTAATTTTAAATTTTAAAACTCTGTCTTCCTTGGTGTTTTTTATATTTGGCGATCAAAGACGTAATACGAAAATATACATGCCAGATGTATATTTTCGTAATATGTATTGTACGAAATTGTTTCATATTATTCATTACTCTCTTAATATAAGTTGTTGAAATAACCATTATTTTTGAAAGAAATTAAATATGTTCGCCAGATGATATGGCGATATATTTTTCCGCCAAGGATGACAGAGTTTTGAGATTAAAAATTCAAATTTTATCAATTTTACAGTAAAAACAACTCAATCTAACGCATGCACATGATAACTAATACATGCCTATACCCAAACATGGGGATTAAAATCGGGAAATAATTTTCCTCGATATTTAGTAATTTTTTACAAAAAATTCAATGGGCGATTAACACAGGAAATACTTTTCTTGCATCCACGGACGGCCAGTGACGTCATCACTTCGCTTGCGTATTATTGAATATTCGATACTACGATCGTAGCGCAGTCTGCCGGATCCAATGTGAAACATTCCAAAATCAACAACAATTTATAAGTGATAAATTATTTAAATAAACAATTTAAATTGCACTGAATTGTAAATCTAAACCATTCTCGAATCCACCTGAAGACACACAAAAAATTTCATTAAACTCGATCCAGCCGTTTAGGAGGAGTTTAGTGACAGACACACGCACAAAAGAAATATATATATATATATATAAAGATAAATACAAAGGCACAGCTTTAGTATAGACCTCCCCCCCCTTGTCGACTTTAAATATTTTTGGCCATTTTTGCGATAAATTAACATGGCTATCTCAATTGCGTAACTGACGATCTTGGTGAGAAACGTCCGTACTACTTCGGTGCCAAATTTCAAATTTTTCCAAACTAAAACTGTTCCATACAAAAAAAAAAAAAAAGAAAGAAAGAAAAACTGTTTTTTGATATATACAAAATAAAAATAAAAAATTCTAATAAATTCGAAATTATTACTATTTACAATTAAGGTGAAAACATAAAAGAACCTTTATAAGTTACATATAAAGTATCAATTGAAACGAAAAATTTTGTTTTACTGTAGAAAAGAAAAGTACTACTAAATTAAATAAAAATTTTAAGCTAATACCAAGTATCTCTATGAAAATATTTATTTACACGCGAATATTTTCATAGTATATTATTTTTTTTTCTATTTTTTATTGTTTATCACGCGAAATTAAAAATATTTTATTTCCGGAAAAAAATAAATAAACGTGAATTTTGTTTATTTTGGCATCAAATATATTTTTCTTTTTAATCATTTTAAATTTAAAATGGAGTTTTTATTTAATATCTTTTGATCCAATTATCCGATTGAACTGAATTGTAAATCTAAACCATTCTCGAATCCACCTGAAGACACACAAACAATTTCATTAAACTCGGTCCAGCCGTTTAGGAGCAGTTCAGTGACATACACACGCACAAAATAAATATATATATAAAGATATATATAGTATATATAGTACTCCAAATTAAAATATTATGATTATTATTCTTGCCTTTTCGCAGGGTTATTGGTATGGCTATGACGAGAATGCACACATGGGGCCTGCTAATTCTTTTCAATCAGCAGCTTTTAGATTTGGTCACACTCATATTCAAGGCAGAGTGCGAATGTACGATAAGAATCACAACTTTGTTGGTAAGTATGAAACAGTAAATTTTCATTTCTTTTGGTAACAATGCGACAATTTTTACGTCGACCAGACGCATTATCTAAGCGACAAAAAAAAAAAAAAAAAAAAAAAAAAAAAGGCACACTGCAGAAAATTTGACTTATAGCTTTTGGGTTTGTAATAATTAAAAAAACTAATGATTGCAACAAATAAAATTGCTAATTGTTATTTTACTGTTTTTACATAAATTATGTTACTAAACATTTTTTCTGAATCTCTGCTATGTTCTAAATGTAATACAAACTGATTTTTTAAGCGCTGGCTTTTTAACTTGCGGTCATCTCGACTGGATGAGTAACGTGGTCGCCTAAGGACAAATGTGCAGTTTAAACAGCCAAAATATTATATCTTGCTAAAAACCAGATCACTAATATTTTGCTAACATTTAATCATTTTGACATCCCAGGTATTGAAATATTTTTTTGATTTTCGCTCTAAAATTAATATTTTTTGTGGTATTGTTAATTGCCTTATTCTTGCCACTTTTGAAATACTTTCTAAAATTACAATTTTCCGAACAATCTTGTTTTTAACACTTGGCTCAATCCTAAATTGCACGCGGAACAGCACGTAATAAAATCTGTTTAAAAATTTACATTTGAAACAATAAAATTAGCGATTACAGAAAGAATAATTATAAGATAAAAAACATTTTATAAACCATGTTTTTAAATTTTCTGTTGTATCATAGCTATAGAACTAACTACATTAGCACTTTATCAATGCGTATTGTTACGAAATTGTAAATAATTGTATTTATTTTTTTATAAATTCTTTCAAAGAGGCTTAGTAAGTTGATAAAATGTCAATTTTCAGCATTTTTAGCTCTTTTTCGCGTTTAAATAGCTTAGTTGTTCCCTTTAAAACGTATTAAAAAGCTCCAATAGGCAGGTAATGGATTTGGCGCCAGATTTGGCGAGTTTTTGCTTTTGGCGACTTTTTTGGCGACTTTTGTCGAGAAAATCCTTATTATCGATATTCCAAAGATCGACGTTCTAATATGATTGGTTAAAGAGTTACGGGAAATTTCAATTAAAAAAAAAAAGTTGGTTTTAAAAATAAAATATTAATCCTTTCAGAACAACATATATTTAAATCATGAACTACATTAGCACTTTACCAATGTGTAGAAAATCTTTAAAGTGACAATGACGTCAATTTTTGCCAGATGCATAATTTAACTTTTTACAATTTTTTAATGCTCACGTTTAATTAAATGTATTTATTTTTATGTCAAAAGAAAATGAACTCGTAATTTTTTTTTTTTTTTTTTTTTTTTGGCAACAATTAAATTATAGCTAATATTTTAATGACTATTTTTATTGCTATTACGAGCTTGTTATTTTCATATTTTAATTCATTAAAAGAAAACTATTCAAAAATTCGAAAATCTGACTTCGAAGTATTGTGTTGTTACCGGGTTCTGAGCTACTGTGAAAGTTTCAAATGTTTAGTTAGTAGGGAAGTTAGTTAAAAATAGTTTGCAAGATTTGTACCGGACAAACAAACAAACAAACACACAAACAAACAAGAATAGAAGTTAATAAAAACATGGTAAAAATGGAAAATATCCAAGTGCGGCTTTTTCTTTCTTTCTTTTTTCTTTTCTTTCTTTCTTTTTTTTTTTTTTTTTGCCGCTTAGTGTATATATTTTTGATAGAAGGAAAAATTAATTTTCTCAAAGGCAAGTTTAGTGGGTTTAACTTTGCACCAGTGTGGGAAATTGGTGACTATTTGGCATTCGTTCTAGGGGTAAATTTTATCTAGGACGAAAAAGCAACCAGGTCAGGGGTAGAACCTGGTCCGTTTGGCATAACGCATCAGGACTCTACCAAATGTGTTACCTGGTCGATATCTTTCCTGCACTACTCGATCATAAGAAAAATGGAATTTTTCACCTGCTCCTCGGCTGCTATCACGAACATACCGGAAGCTTTGATCGTCGAATAGTGACATAGAAACATATTTTCAGAAATTACAAAATCAAAGCTATCGTAACAACCCATTCTCTCATTTAATTTACATCGAAATTGTTTGATATGTTTACTGTCGTAACTTTTACTGAATACCAAATGATTAAAACCTTTTTTTTTTCAAACTTACGTCAGAATGATGTCACATTCGATCATCGAAAAATTTAGATACGTTCATGATAGCACTATTAACGGAATTTATGTAATTTATTTTTATTTATTTATTTATTTATTTTTGCTGGAATCTCTAACTGCGTAAACTAGAGTTATGTAGATCTAGTGCAATGTTAAACTTAACCTTATCCTTTCTTACTAGATAACAATATCTATATATATAGATATGCCGAGTGATTCTAAGGTCATGGGACAAACTTTGAGGCAAGGTAGAGAACGTTACTAGGATTGAAAATTGTATAGGAATCCATGGCCACAAATATCACAAACATCATTTTAACTCTTTAGGAACTGGATGTTTCTGGCTACTGAGTACTACTAACTCCGCCTACTGTGAAAATTTTAAAATCTTGTATGCTTCACTATTTCGCAAAATCATACACAATTCTCAGATTAATGCAAGCAATACGATAAAATGCATCGATAAAAAACAAAATTTATTTATGTACGTAAATATTAGCATGTAAAAACTTTATTTTTAAAAATGCAACATGCGAGAACCAAGCGGATATTCAAATCCGGTTCTTAAAGGGTTAAAATGACGTTTGCGGTTATGGGTTCCCATACAATTCTCAATCTTTGTAATGTTCTCTACCTACTCTCTAAGTTTGCCCCATGACCTTAGAATCACCCTGTATATAAATTAAAACTTCGATTATATGTATTACACACACTTTTCACAAAATACTGAATTCAATTTTGCAAGAGCAAAAGCCACTAGGTTAGGATTAAATAAGAGATCCTTTGATATAAAGCGCCAGTGCACTACCAACTGATTTATCCAACCGATAACTGACCTGCACTAATCACTCTTATGAAAGATGGAATTTCTCATTTGTTCTGCGAATACAAACATTGTCTTATGCATAAATTTTATTTAATAGACGACATTCCTGTCTGGCATCATTAGACGTCATGATCACATTTTCTTTCATTTAAACTATAGGAGTCTAAATTTAACCCACAAACAGTTGGAATATAGCCAATCACAGCACAGATTTTTCCCACAAACATTGAAAGCTCTGTCTCGTTCTAGTCGTACATTTAACTTCATTTTTGATGAATTACTAAAATAATATCAATTTTAACTTTGATGTATGTATCACATAAGTTTTTGACGAAATAAAGGATGAATTGATTTTTAAAAAAGCAAAAGGTGAACTCTACAGCACTGGTGGATTAACGTCACATTCGATCTTTGCAGTAGACTATAGATAACAATCTGAATCTTACACCTAAAGGTGGTCTAGAGACATGGCATCACAATTTTGATACTCCAAGAATGGGTTGGTTGGTTGATTTTGTTTCACTCCGCACTAGTGCTGCGCAATTTCCAAGAATGGGATTGCTTCTCAAGTTGATATCCCGACTAGTGCTGCCAGATATGGCAGATTTTTATTCAATAATTACCAATAATTTTGAGAAGTGATATTTTATATACATAATAGACTATCGATCTTCGAAATGATTAGGCAAACGTTACAATTAAAAATTATTGGTGATTATTGAATAAAAAATCTGCCTGACCTGGCAACACTGATCTAGGCAACTTTCGCGCAAAGTCAAGCACTTCACGGTGCAGAACAGATTAACGAGGCCCAACATTTTTTCTCAGATTAGCCGAGTGTAGGGGATTAATTGTGTCTTACGTCACACTAGTGCTATGTTATAAGCAATTGGAGACGGTCTAGGACTGACCTCTAATGGTGATCTGGTATAGCATGCCATCAAAATTTTGATCTTCCACATAAGAGATGGCGCCCCCTCTTCGGTAATCTTTAGAGGTATTATTTTGATTGAGAACATATAGCACATTGCGGCCACGCCGGATTTTACACGCAAAACTCGTCATTAATATGTATGACAGTCTGGCCATCTCGAGTATCGAACCCACAAACTTCCAGACTACTTAAGAGTGGCATAATTCTACGAAATATTGACTTTTAGTCGGTGCTTCTCTACCCCCGGTGTTCTTGTGCGAACGCAGCTTAACCTATTATGTCTAATGCGAAACTCTTTGAAAAGGTCATAGGTTGGTTATCTAGTTGGGATTCAAAATCCATTGTCTATTAAACTCCTAAGTCTGTGGGTTTTTGTAAGTGATACTAGCTCATACTCACGCCACTTTCAGAAAAAATCACAAAAAATTCTGAATTGTTAATTCGATATGCGCCATAATGATTCAAATTCGGCAGAGCTCGGTCACTGGTGTTACCCCTGTGAAAGGAAAATTAAACGAAATTTCGCAATTTAACTAATTAATTTTGTATATACAGTTGAACCTCGTTAACGTGAACTTTGACACTTTTAACATGAACTGTTTCCACAATCCCCGTCAAAATAAAGATTAGTTTAGTTATATGAAGATTAGTTAATGATAGAATGAACTACTAATAACATGAACAAATTTTTTATCCCCCTTGAGATTCACGTTAACGAGGTTCGACTGTATAGATTATTTAAACATTTTTTAAAAATTATTTTTCTTATTTGTGTGCTTTACTCAATCCATCTTTCCACTTCTATACAGATTCTATGGAATTAAGAGACCTTTTACGGAAACCTTTTATTGTGTATCAGCCTGGTACAATAGATAAGTTAATCGGTGGTCTTATCAATACTCCTGCTCAAGTATACGATCCATTTATTACTTCAGAAGTAAGTATGTCTTCAGCTACTGAACAGTTAAATTTTAAGATTACTGATTACATAGATTTGCTATTTTGAATATATATATACATAGTTGTTAAGTCTCCGTTATTTCCAACGAAGACTTCATACTGGAAAGTTTTTATAAATGTTTTCAGCTTATTTAATTGTATTTATTCGTCGAAAATATGTGTGACAGATTCCCTTTTAAAAATACTGGCTGATATATGTGATTAAAAATTAGAAATGTTGGCAGCTGTGTATGTGTATATAAATATATACATATATGTGTGTGTGTGTGTAATAATAAGAAGAAGAATTCCCCATTTCAATGATCAAACACATGGAAGGAAGACATGAACTAATCATTGAACAATTACATATGAAAATGAAGCCTTATGTACAAGGCAAAAGATATTAAAAAGACAGTGTGAGTTATATCTGAGACATTGATAGATGTGTGATCATATATAACATAAGTGGACAAAGTATTAAAAACAAGTAATATATATATTTTTTTTTAAGTCAGTCCCTACTTTATACATGCAAACGATTTTTATCTGACAAAATTATATGATCACTAAATGCAAAAGATGTCAAATTTTTGCAAATCAGCAGAAATACTTTTTTCCAAGTTTTTTTCGTTAAACGATAAAAAAAAATCGATAACTTTATTTTAAATTATCACAGATCTATAGTTCAGCCATTCGTTTTAAAAGGTATTGACGAGATCTTTCGAAAAATACCCATATTGAAAATTTACTCCCCCCCCCCACCGGAGGGGGGGGGGAGCGATCCTCCCACATGCACAAAACTGTATTAATATCAAGTGTCATCCACTACAAGTTTAAAAAAATATATTTGAACTTGAGTGGATGAATAAAAAGTATTTTATTAACGATTGAAAATGTGAACAAGATGTATAAATATATATAGGGAGAGTGTGAACTAATAGTAGGAATTGAAAAAAGAAAAAAGAAGGAGAAAAAGAAAACAATTATAACAACAAGAAGAAGGAATAGATGCCACTACGACTTAAAAAGGGTATAGCCAGTTTGACCGTCGCCCAACATTCCCATTTTGTTTTTTATAGGAAATCAAGGTATAAAAAAAATGCTATAAGATCTATAATTTTTATTGATAAATGAACTACAAATAACAGTATCCTCGCAAACAATTATAATTGATACTACAGAATAATATCTGATTTTAAAAACTGAAAAGTTAAATATTGTATTGAATAGAAGAGTAAGTTTTTTAGGAGGGGAAAAAAAAAACAGGAAAGAAGCACAATTTTTATCACAAAGGAAGTCCCCCCTGAGCGCAATTCAAAAAGGCTGGAGTCGTGATCCTGTCATAGACCCATTATTATAGTTTTTAATACAAAATTTCAACTTTAAGACATATCGCACCCCGGCCGGAAAAGGGACACAACTCGAAAATTAAGTATTTCAGAAAAATCAACTTAAAAATAATGATAAAGCACCGACAAGTCGACAATAAAACTGAGGCAACTAACTTGCAAGTGGATAATTTTATAGATAGACATGTTACGATTTTTGCACACGTAGAGGTACTTCATACACATTTTTCAATGACATAACTTTAAAATTGCTATTTTTTGCCACTTTGCTTGCCAGGGTGCGGTAGATTTAGCTAACTGAGTCCCCGATATTTCTTTTTTACAGTGGAGTATCGTTTATGCTTACACACTTTGCGAGGGACCATTCTTAAAAAATGTATAAATGAAAACAAAATTTAACCGAAATTTTATTTTAACACACTAATGCATATAATGTAACCGCATTTCCTGTGCCTGGAATTGAGGACGATTCCAAATCTTGGAGGTGTGCCAAATCGACCGGAAGGTCGGAATTTCGTAAACATCTAGTCATCTAGCGTTCCCTTATTGCTATTTTCTCCCTACCACAATGGTTACCCCCCCCCCCCCCTATTTTAACACTGGGCTCGTTGAGTGAGCTCTTATGCAGATGTCCTCCATGATCGCAAGAAACATGGTTAAAGAATAATAAGGAGTCATACAATAATAAAAATCTAATATATTTTCATTGCTTCCTTCATATCTCTTCGATTAAGATAACTTTCAGATGAAATTTAAAATAATTTAACTAATAATCGATAGTAACAAATAATTTAACTGGTATATTTAATTTTTTTCGCTAATCTTGGCAAATTTCCTTAAGATCTCTTTTTTATCTTTTAAATAAAAGTCTTTATATTTCTAAGTGAAGACGACATTTTTATAAATATTTGAAAGTACAAGAATACCTTGTCTCTTTAAAAGTAAGATGTTATGTGAACAAGTTCAAGTAGAAAATCTTCGAGTACCATATTCTTGTCTATTTTGTGGAAGTGAGTAATAAATCCGTAAATTTATAATACGTCTATAAATCTATGGGGTTTCCTTAATTTATACCAAGTTTAAATCCCGTTCCTAAAACGGTAATTAAAGGTGAGATTGGTAAGTGAAAGCAAGCGTACACTTTCCTTTCTCTCAAAGAAATCATGGCTGTTTTATACCTGTCAGTCTAGTTTAGAGCCGTGGCACACTCTCACCAGAATTGTTTGGCAATTATTTTTTTACTTATTTATCCAAGAAATTCTGCGCTTTAATTAGGGAGTTATTTTTTATAAGAAGTAAACGGTGTAAGAGATTCGAATTTACGCATCGCTAGTTAGACATCAACATACTTTTTTAAATAATTGTATGCTTATTTTAACGAGGAACGAGAACGTGCCCCGGTTTCAATCAGCTCTGTCTCCATCCTTTTGTTTTTGCGTAGTTCTCTGAAGTGCCTTCATACAACCGATTTAGATTGGAATCAGTACTATGTTCAGGGTGATCCAAAAGTAACAGAAAAAAATAATAAATATATTTCTTAAAAAGTATTGGCCATAGCATTATGCGATTTTCGCTGAAATGCACAGAAAAACATAGAATTTTTTAGGTAACGAAACAATTATTAAAAAATCAGTTTAAATAGCCTTCACCAGGTGACGCTTTAGTTGTAAAATTACTTTTTTACAGTGGTACAGTACCTTCAACAACATAACTAGGATTATAAATTTTCAATGTGACATCCGTCATTCATTATAAAGACTGTCATACGTTACGCAATCGGAAATTCTTTATATATATATATAATTTATATATATATATAGAGAGAGAGAGAGTAATCGGGAAAGATAAGAAAAAACATAGAAAGGATATTATTTCAAACTCTGGAATGGATTTCAAACTTGGGATTCTTTAAGGAAAAAACACTTAAGTTAAATCAAGAATTTACTCATATCGTATAAATGAAAGATTTTAGCATTAGAATATCATAGAATGATTTGGTACCAAAGTTTAAAAAAAAAACGTATACATGAGAAACGTATAAAAGGTGCTCCACTGTACCTCGTATAAAAAATAAAATAGTTACAATCATTGTTAATAGGAAAAAAAAAAAAAAAAAAAAAAAAAACTAAGAAATATTGCCATTATGTTAAAAATTTTTAACTGTAGTTCTTTTTTATATGTCCCACAATCATTGTATTAAAATCCGATGGCATATATGTCCGGCTGTCTCTTCCTGAACCGCTGAGTACCGAAAGGCGCGTAAGATACTAAAAATGCGAAATCTAGTAGGTTCAAGAATCCCCAGATGAGACACGAAGGATGGTGCGCTTCCATGGCGACGAGATGTAGTGTTTCAACATGCGTATAATACAGATAGCAGATGATGAACATTTGATGGTTCACCGATACAAGGCGAACAGCCCTCATGGTTCATGATCAGGGAATTTTTTACCATGTTTTGGTGCTTTTTTACTTTCATCTATATACAATAGAAGAAAGTATTGGATTCGTAAAAATTTTCGACTTCCAGTTTTCGGTGAATCTACTCTTTTTGAGAAGTCCAGAACATGATTTGACCAGTTTCAGAAAATATCTGTCTGTATGTGTGTGCGACAAAAAAATTTGTTCCAACTGTAATTCAGGAACTACTGCTCAGTATTACATATAAATTTATAGACAGTTGCACCATAATGTAAATTACAAACTTACAATTTTTCATGCAGTTCTTCCGACAGATGGCGCTGCTATACTACGACTTCTCCCATTTAAAGGAAGGCTATACAGGCTTTCTCAGATATCAAAACATAATATGTGAGAGGACCAGTATAAAACATTATGCTGATTCAATATGGGTGTATATCGGTCGACAGGTTGTGCTGTTGTGCTACAAATTTTCCTGTGAATGGCAAGACTATATTTTAGATTCTATTCCATGTAATTGTACAAAACTAAATGTATAAAAGACCTATTATGAAACAATATGTCGATTCAATTTAGATGCATATTTGCCAATAGGTGTCGCTGCTATGTTACAATTTTACCGTAAACGGGAAGACTATATTTGAGATTTTACTGTATATAACTGCACAAAAATTGGTATGTGACAGGGCAATTATGAAGGGAAATTTTTACTGATACAATTTGAGTTTAATTTGAGTATCTTTAATTTGAGAAGTTATATTAAATTTTTATGCATGTCAAACTGTATGTGAAGCTTTTATACAGAATGATATATAGAGGAAAATTTTGTGTTGTCCCATGGTAGAAGGTTTCACAATATTATGGTGGCAGCTACTGTAATACCAAATTTTCATTCCCAACTTAGCGTATTGTGCTATTGTCGTACTAAATTTTCGTTCAACCTACGTATTGCAGCTACTGTACAACCAGTGATGCCAGATGGTCGAAAATTATTTCCCCAAACAGGTCTTCAAATTTCCCCAAATCAGTTGTTTTTCCCGAAAAAATCCCCAACTTGATTTCTACTAAAAAGGGAAAATATTTTTTTTTTTTTTTTTTTTTTTTTTTTCAAAAAAAAAAAAAAAAAAAAATATATATATATATATATATATCAAGCAGATTTGAACAGATTTAATCTCAGATTTTTCCCCAAATGAAGGCAATTTTTGAAAAAAATCTACAAATAACAATAAAGCTATTAAAAGTCCCTAGTCGTAGGGATAAATCATTAAATCCACCTATAACAGAATCAAATTTCTAAAGTAGTCGGATAATAAAATACAACTGGAGGCAGCAGGGTAAGTTAGATAAAATTTAAAGTCCTATATTATATGTCCTTAATAAGTAAGTGTCCTTAATCGTAATTTCCTTAATAAGTAAGTTTGATAAGTCCTTAGTCGCTCAAAACGAGGTTTGGGCGATTTTAATTTTTAGATGAACCTTGCTAGTTATAATGAAAGCTTGATGTAGTTCCTAATTTACTGCAGGTGACAAATCATCTTTTCCAAAATCCGATGGAACATTTCGGCATGGATTTGGTGTCACTTAATCTCATGAGAGGGAGAGAGCATGGTGTACCTGGCTACAATGATTTTCGAGAATGGTGTGGAATGTCTAGGATACAAACTTTTGAAGAACTCGAGTTTTACATGAGTAACGGAACAGCTTTCAAATATTCCAAGCTATATAAGTAAGATGAGTTTTATTTATTATTATTATTACTATTATTATTATTTTCAATTTACTATCTGGGTGTTTGGCATTGCTTGGGAAATATTAAACTTCATTTGTATGCCAGTATTCTTTTTTAAGTGCTCGCAGGTTATTTACCAAATTCACACTATTCGGTATTTATGTTTTTCGTTTTGTGTTTTGTTGTTTAAATTTTGTTTGGAATAAGTCCGATGTTCTTAAAGTCGGATAATTTCCCAATGGACTTAAGCACAGCCAAGATCAGGAAGGAAAGTGTTGCTCAAAGTCGGCTTCATTCAATTTCCTTTTGAAGTGATATTAGAGTTTGTGAGAGCCTCACCCGTTTTGCCAGGTTTGGAGACTTTCTTATTCAATAACAACCAATAACTTTTAATTATAACGGTTTTCTAACCACTTCGAAGATTAATCGTGTACTATAAAAATAAATAAATTGTTTTTTAAATACCAATATATATATATATATATATATATATATATATATAAATTGCTCTTTTAAAAATCAAAAATATTCTTACTATCCCTAAACTTTTTCTAGTTCTGTAAAGCTGATCTTAATCTTTCTACTAATTTTTATAAATTGTGTTTCCTTTTTCCATAAGCTCTAAAATTCTTTTTTGTTCCTTTTATGTTCCTCTCCCCCCCCCCCCCACTTCCATTGCAGTAAAGTTGTTATTCGGGACTCACACTCCGTTAGCTCCCATTCCTAGATACCGGAGGGTACTTGACTCTGTCACAGGTATCTCCAAACCACATCATCTAAAGAGATCGTCTACTATTATAGCCTCCTAAACTAGATGCCTTCCGCGTGGCTAGGAAACTTGGCAACAGTTCAAATGGTAGACAGCGCCACCTGGTACAAATTGTAGTAGATTTTTATTCACCAATAATTTAAAGAAGTAATATATGATATATAAAATCGACGTTTCTTCGATTCTATTCCGCTTTTATGTATATCAAATCCAACAACAACAACAACAACAAATCCCACTTTTAAAAGTATTTGGTGGCTGTTGAATAAAAAAGTCGCGCAATCTGCACCATGTGTCGCTGTCTACCGCTTTAACTGTTGCCAAGTTTCCGAGCAACGCTGAAGGCATCTGGTTTAGGAGGGTATGCTACTATATATATATACTATCACTTCTCAAAATTATTGATGACTAACGAATAGAAAAGGCCCCCAAGTCTGGCAACACTGAGCCACTCAGACCAATTTTTTCCTCTGACAAATCTCCTACTGCGGTATTTGGTACGGAAAATTTGGAATTCTTTGCAATATTCTTCAAGCAACAATAAAAGATAATGTCCTTCATTGTAAACACGCCCATAAGTTCAAGGGTTATTTTCCGATAATGGATAATTTATGACCCGTATTGCGTGTTGCGATCCGCTATAGTGTGTGTGAAGCCTTATGGCCGGTTTCCACCAAGGTTGGAACTTCGAGGTTCAAAAAACCATTAATCAAGCTTCCGACACAAAGAGCCAAATGATTTGTCATCAGTTGTAGCCTTCTTTTATCAGACTGCGCAGTTACTTCAAAGGAAATCTTGCAAAATTGAAAAAGATATCTGCCTCTGGCCCCTCAATTATCTCAGCAGGGGGTTAGGTCTCTAGACTTCCAACCACGTTCAACCGTTTACTGGCCGCTTGACCACGTCAAAAGATTCTGAATAGCACCGCTCTAATCAACCGCTATAGAAACCGGCCTTAAGGTAGAGATGGGCGTTATTTCACGTAACATAATAAATAATATTATTATTGCATTGCAGCCTATTAGCACTGTAATATATTACAAAACATATCCTATTAAAAAAATAATATTTTCAATTTTATCTCTGCACGCGAAATAGACAAGAAATTTCTGGCGATAAAACTGATATAATACACCATAATACAAGTAAAAAGCTTCAATTATTTCTTTTATATAATTACTTTTTTATTTTATTTTATTTTATTTTCAAAATACAAAAACAATATTATGAACTCCGGCTAAAGACTCGCATGAAACTTTCCGCGCAGATGTTCGAATCGATTCGTTACTTCACGTCTGAAAAAAATAGGTCTGAAATCTCACTAAGGAATACAGACGATTTTATTGCAACTCTCTTACTCAGTGATATTCTGAATCAATAATATCTTTCCAAGTTCATAGAATTATCGTAAAAAAATAATACAGCTGCAGCTGTGTTATTTTTTTAACGTTAAATTTGTAATGATAATATTTTCTAGAATGTATTACGGAATATTCCTTGTGAAATATATTAATCAAAATAATTTTAATAAGCAAGATAATTTTAACGTTTAGGACAAATAACATCATGCTCATATTAATTTAGAAATGATTTTATTTGGTGTTGATTATTTTTCATGGGATAATGAAATCGTTTGAATAAAATACACAACGGTTTAACGAAATAGTGTTAATTTATGCAGCTAGCATTGGATAGGTAAGGGGTGATTATTAGATGTTAATTACTATTTCGTCATGAAGGTGAGGAATGACATTACACTTGCTAGGTTTGGATTCGCTTGCGTATAAACAGGATGTTTCGGGACTTTGATAATTGAAAGGAAGGAGTGTTTGTTTATATTTTAATTGCTTATATCAGATGGAATTGAAAATGCGCAATGGCATAGCATTTATTGTGGTTTTATTAAGAATAATTTGAGAAGAAAATTGAATATTTATTTATTGTTACTGTTTAGCTTTTCTTCACTTTTTTTTTTTTTTTTTTTTTTTTTAATCTGATTTTTTCTTGAGACTGTTTTTTTTTTTAATTTAAAATGAGTAAAGGTGTTAAGAATAGTTAATCATGCTCTTATGTTAAAATTAGGTTTCTGGGAAAATACGTCATTTTATGCAATTTTTGTAAGCAAAATTTATATTTTTTAACAAGTGCTTCTAATTTTAGAAAACATATTCAAAGTGACTGTTTGCTAAGTATGAGTGAAAAACACTAATTTTCTTGTCAATTTGGAATGTTCTAATTCTTCAGAAAATCAAAAGAAACAGTCACTCGGTAGTTTAAAATTTGGGATGCCTTAAAGATGTTTCTTAAAAATTTGCATTAATAATTTAATTGTTTTTTAATTACATATATGGCTTATAATATTAGAATTCTTTTTTTTTTTTTTTTTTCAGAAAACGGTTCTCGTGTACGTGTTTCTTGATATTAATTGAAATATTCTGTTTTCGTGTTCAAAGGAATTGGTTTAATGAACCTTGAGATTACTCAATTGGGACAAACGTTTGTGTAAAATTTTGACTCTACCACTATTTCATATCAGATTTTTTTTTTTTTTTTTTTTTTTTAATTGAAGAAATTCTAGTGTTAAATAAAGTGAAGATTACTATTCGAAAGCATTGGGTCTTAAAAACAGGAACCGCATCCACTATGTAGGACACATGAAAATATTGTATATCATCCAGAAAGGATTAGAAAGACATTAGCCATATGTAAATTAAAAAGTAATTGGTTATAAACATAATATGTTGCAGAAACCTATTACCAAAGGAAGTATGGAACGAAGTAACCTATTACAGGGATGGAACACGGGCGCAGAATTCACACCGGAATCTGTTTAAGAAATTTCTATACCTATAATATCGTTGATT
This sequence comes from Salticus scenicus, assembly GCA_963930645.1. Taxonomy (NCBI): domain Eukaryota; kingdom Metazoa; phylum Arthropoda; class Arachnida; order Araneae; family Salticidae; genus Salticus; species Salticus scenicus. The sequence goes on from OZ005658.1 coordinate 242,651,340, forward strand.
TAAGAGGTAGAAAATTTTCTTACTTTCTAAGTGGTATGAATTCTGCGCCCGTGTTCCATCCCTGCTATTACTGAAAAATAACTATTTATCCCATCTCTACCTTAAGGCTCTTGTAATTCCATACGTTAAGCGCAGTTTCCACTGCGGTTGGTTGGAGGTTGATTCGAGAGGCGCTATTCAGAATCCTTTGATGTGGAAAAGCGGTTGGACGTGGTTCGACGGGGTTGGTTGTCAGGGAGAAGTCGCTGGTCCTAACCCCCAGCTGAGATAATTGAGGAGCCAGAGGCAGATAGCTTTGTCAATTTTGCATGCTTTCTTTTGAAGTAACTGCGTAATCTGATAAAAAAAGGTTACAACTGATGACAAGGCATTTGGTTCTTTGTGTCAGAAGCGTGATTAATGGTTTTTTTAACATCGAAGTTTCAACCCTAGTGGAAATCGGCCTTTATCAAGAAATCCCTCTTCCTCCTCAGCCTTTCACTACCAGCATTTTGACTCTAGGATATTTCGAATAAAATCATGAAAATATACTATTGAATTCAGAAAAGAAAACAGTAAAAAACTTGGAAAGAGAAGTATATGATCTGGTACCTCATATTTCGTGCCTGCTGTTTATGTCTGTTTTTCGAAGATGCGGGATAGCTGGTCCCAGGTACTTCGGACGTATCCTTCCTCGAAAGCAGTGTTGCCAGATGAAAATTTAAATTATTCCTACTTAATGGAGAAAAAACCCTTGCATTCCCTACGTTAAAATATTTTTACCCTACAAAATACCCTACGATTACGATTCAAAACTATAATTAGAAATTATATAAAATCATATTATTTTAATATTTTCTAGCATTAAAAAAAAAAAAAGAGATCTATTTTTATTAATATTCACATAAGTTGATTGTTGAAACAAACGGACAAATAAAAATAAGTACCTAATATATGTATACAAATGTATATTTGTGAAAACACAGTAAGTAAAATGGACTATGTTTATCTAATATGCTTAAATTTAATACTGTTAGCTGTTTATTCTATTAAATTATTAAATCAGACAGCTATCTCCTTTGACATGTTTTCGCATCAAACTTACCTAATAAATTTAATTTAGTAGTAAATAATCAATGTTAAGCAAATATCGACTTGATAGGTATCTTACTCCGACTCCTTAGGGGTGTGGCTACACGAAATGGGTGGTGTGAGCACATCAAAGAGAAATAAAAAGACTAATTTACAGAAAGGAAAACAAAAGCCAATGCATTCTGCCGTAAAACAAAATAAAATACATTTTTAGATCAGTATAATATATTTACGATTAAGATTTTGTATCGCAGAATATATTTTATTTGAGGGGTGGGTGTATACAAATTACAAATAACTTGACAATTGCTGGTGAAAACAATTGGCATTTCAAGGAAATTTAATTTTAACATGTACCATAGCCTCCTAAACTAGATGCCTTCCGCCCCGCGTAACTCGAAAACTTGGCAACAGCTCAAAGGGTAGACTGCGCCAACAGGTACAAATTGTAATAATTTTTTATTCAACTGTCACCAATAATTAAAAAAAAGAAATAAAAAAAAATCTAATTGGAAAAAATGTCGCACCAGGTTTCCACTGCCTTCGGCAGCTGCGCGCGGACGCGCATTTATGTTCGATACTCTTAATGAATCACTATATTATCGTAAGAGAAAAACATAAATATAAAATGCAAAAAAAACCTTCTCCCATCGGTGGAATAATTGGACCCAGCCTTCACTGCCTGCGGCAGTTTATACTGGTGCGCACGGCGTGCATGTTGTTTCACCTACCGTTCCCGCCCCTCCTAACTATTAGGCTTTAAAAAATACTCACAGTCGTTCTCTTGGGTTTTAATACCTAATAATACTATTTTCCAGCATTCTATCTGAATTTCTTTGTTTTTACCCCCGCGCACGCCCCCCTTCCCGCCCCTCGTAATAAATCAGTACTTTCGAAAATATACGCAATCGATTTTTTGGGCTTCAAAACCTAACAACATTAATTTTCAGCGCTCTAACTCTTATTTATGTATTTTTACCACTTCACACCCTTCTCGTCTATTCTCATAATTTTACAAAATCGAAAATATTTGCAATCGATTTGTAGGTATCAAAAACCTCCATATACCAATTTTGAACGACCTAACTCTATTTATATTTTTTGCCCCTCCACCCCCCCCTTGCCGTCCCTCCTAATAGTAATAATACTTTCGAAAGTATACTCATTCGACTTGCAGGCATCTAAAACCAATCTGTACCAATTTTGAACGGTCTATCAGTATTTATATTTTTTGCCCCATAGCCCCCCCCTTTCCCGCCTCACCTCGGATAAATTTCTAAAATTAAAGAAATTAGTTTTTATGTATTTGTGGTAGCTATATTTTAGAGTAAAAATCTCACATATATCTTTTTTATGCTTGCGATATAAAGGATTATTTTAAATCACGTTTTGCCCCCTTCCCCCCCCTTTTAAGGGCTGAATTTCTAAAATTCCAGAAAATAGTCTTTAGGTATTTGTTTTAGCTATATATTAGAGCAAAAATTTCATGTTTATCTGTTTTTTCGTTCGAGATATATAGGAGTATGTGAAAACACGTTTTGCGCATGTGAAATCCCGTTTTGCCCCGTTTATCCCCTTGGGGACCGAATTTCTAAAATTCCAGAAATTGGCTTTTAGATATTTGTGTTAGCTATATTTTAGAACAAAAAATCTTACGGATATCTGTTTTTTTTTTTTTCTTTGAGATATGAAGGTTTTTGTGGAATCACATTTTGCCCCCTACTACCCCATGGGGAACGAATTTCGCAAAATCGCTTCTTAGGGGGTGCTTACACTATATGTTCTATAATCTGACCCAGTTTCGAACCAGTGGCTCCAGTAGATTTTGCTATGCGTTGATGAGTCAGTGAGTGAGTGAGTGGAAGTACTCTTTTGTATGTATAAATTTAACACAAAATTTAACGAACAACGAAATGAAGTATAAAATTATAAGTACACAATGCAAGAGTTCCTGATAGGCTTACATAAACTTGATTAATAAAATATAATTTTTTAAACTGAAATGATAATAGAAAGCTACTCTTTTCATAAAGTATTTTGTATTAATTATTCATAGTACTATATAAAAAATATTGACATAGGATTTTCTTTTTTCAGTACAAAAGCATTAATTAATTTTCACGCAAGCGATTTTTTTTATTTTTTTGTCAAGCTTACACACAAGAATTCTTCAAATGTTCAAAGGTTATAAGAATTAAAAACTATATATGCGTCACATTACATTGTTGGCTTTTCTTCTGAATTAAACAGAATAATTAAAACAAAAATGTGGCGTGAAACAACCACATGACTTCCATTACCCACTATTACACGTATTATATGCACAGAGCTGCCAACCTAATCCGGCAAATTGTTAGTTCCGCCCCTTTTTCTACACCACCTAATTTTTAAAGTAATTTTCTTCAAATATATTTGCGATGAATTAAGAAGAAAAAACTCTAAGAAATGACTGATGTAGAAAAAGGGGTGGTACTTACAATTCGCCGGATTAGGTTGGCAACACAGTATGCACTTTTCGAATATAATGTTATCCAAAGACATAGAATTGACCTAATGAAATAGACACCTAAAAATTTTCCGGTAAGAGAAAGTTAATAGACGTGTAGAAACATAAAACAGAGTTTACACAGCGATTTTTTTTCTTTCTTTTTTTTTCTTTTTTTTAAGAAAAAGAAATGAAAGGAAAATTGGTAGAGTTATTTATTTATTTATTTATTTTTAAACTCCAATTTCCGAGATCTAAAACTGATCTATCTGATCAGGATGACTATTAATTTGCTTGTGATAACCAAGTAAAGCACGAGAAATGAATATCTAAAATGGGTTCATGTAAATATTTTCAAGAAAATCGTTAGAGCCGTTTTTGACGTACCGACTTTTACCAAAGCTTGGCATAATAAACTGTTGACCAGAAAACAACAAATACATGCAAAAGGATATTTAAAAGAGGGTTAATATGGTACGTTTGAAAAAAGAAAAAAAAAAAAATATATATATATATATACAGCCGTTTTGCAAGGAACGCACTTGCAGTGCAGGACCTGAAATTGAGCTATTTATACAGGACGCCTGTCAATTTTCCTGAACTAACCAACCATATCACTCGAAAGGACATCTAATAGAGTGTTTTGATGTGAGATAGAGAGCAAATTTGAAGAAAATCGTTAGTGCCATTTTTGAGATATGGATTTACGTCCCACTTCCGGTTTCAGATATCCCATTTCCGGTTTTCCAATTTCCCCCAAAATTAAGAAAATTTATCTGTACGCCAGGCTTGTTTCAATTCTAAAGTTTCGTAGATCAATCTTTATTAGTTTTCTAGATATAACGCCAGAAGATTCCCTTAATACATACACACACTGACCAATTCTCAAAAAACACTTTTTTGGACTCAGGAGAACTTAAAACATGTAAATCAGGTGAAATCTCGATATCGAATTTTTGGAACGAATACAATACTTCTATTACTTATAGTAGTCGGGTAATGGAAGTAAAAATGGCGAAAAAAGAACCAGTATATGCATGCCAATTCAGTTTCCTGTTACATGTCTATGGTAATAGTTGAATGAGATGCAGTTTTTTTTCGTCAATTCTGGATTACCACAAATTTTTTCAAAATGTAACATCTGATAAATGTTTGCAGAAGCTATCTTTGATCGAATATTACTATGGAAAAAATATATATGTAAATATCTTTATAGTATTTGATAATTTATATAAATGATGGTATTTCAAAAAGTACCTTCGCCGTACCGAGACTTTCTCCGCCTATTTTTTTCTATACGCTTTCAACGATTAGAGATTTCAGCTGTGTTTACTTCACTATTTTCACGCATAAATCTTTATCGAAATTTTATAACAATGCTTTGCTATTAAATAGGATCGATATAATTATATAAATATAGTAAAAGAGGTAGCGAAAATGGTAAACATTTTTTATCTTTGAAAAGGAGGCGGAGACTTCAAACTCTGGGAGCCCTGATATTTCCATAGCTGCCAATATTTTAATTTATTCCGGAGCATTTTTAGCTCCGCCTGTATTGCACACCACATTCAGAGCTGCCAACCTAATCCGGCAAATTGTTAGTACCGCCCCTTTTTCTACACCACTTAATTTTTAAAATAATTTTTTTCAAATATATTCGCAATGAATTAAGAAGAAAAAAACTCTAAGAAATGACTGGTGTAGAAAAGGGGCAGTACTAACGATTTGCCGGACTAGGTTGGCAGCTCTGCACATTACTTTTAGAATATTTTTCTCCAATAAATAACTATGATAAAATGTAAAAAAAAAAAAAAAAAAAAAAAAAATTACTCTTAAAAAAAAAGTGGTTTGGAATAAAGGCGGTGTTAAAAATGCTTCAGAATCAATTAAAATATTGGCAGGTATGCATTTCGTAGTCTGTTATTTGTCAAGACTTTACAATGGATGTTTAATCACAGCTACCAATATTTTTATTTTGGAGTATTTTTAACCCCACCTTTATTTAGTCCCCCCTTATTTATTTAAAAAAAAAAAAAAAATTCGCCGATATATATAACCTCGATATAACAAGAAAATTACTATTTAAATAATAATAATTTTAAAAAATAAAGGCGGGTCTAAAAATACTTCAAAATAAGTTAAAACGCTCGCATCTATGTTGTGTTTAACCTACTTATTTTTTTTTTTTTTTTTTCTTTTCATGCACAGATTTCTCCAACAAGTTTCGAACAACGCGCACATGAAATCAGATTGAAAAATATACATATAGAATTTTTATTAATAAAATTAATACATATAAAACAAGGGTCATACTCTCTGCCCATTTTTTTTAGGACACGCTCATGAATGAAAGAAATTTAAATTTATTGCTACTTCTATTTTTATAAAATAATCTCCACCCTCTATAATGATGACACATTAACGATAAATATTCCAGCTGTCTTCCAGTGTGACGTTAGTGGTGGTAACAAAGACGAAAGTTTCTTGTCTCTGTGAGTGTCCTGAAAAAAGGGCGGAGAGTACGACCCCTGTATAAAATCAACATCTAGCTGTATTTTCACGCTTTGAGGCGGCCTTTCACAAATCATATCCGAACTTGCATTTCTTTTTCCTTAGCTAATTGTAATTTAAACGTAATAAAAGGGGTCGAACTGCTGTTTATTTATTTTTATTTAATTAATTATTATAATTATTAGTTTTTAGTTTTTTACCACAAAATATTTATAGCAGTTTTTTTTTTTTTTTTTTTTTAAAGAAAATTATGTCCTAACTTTTAATTTTTCTTCTTCCTTTTTTTTTTTTTTTTTTTTTTAGCGAAGAAACTATTCTAAAATAAAATGAGCAGATCATTCCAAACTCGAAATTGTTTGAGTTTTCTCAAGACATTTCAAAGATAGAAAATTTCTTCCTTTTTTGTTACCACAATATTTATACATCATATTCTAATTAATAATAATACGTTGCTATGGAAATTCAGTAAAGAATTATTTGTGGAAATAGTGGTAATAGAAAAAGTTGAAATTTCTAATTCTTTAAAATATCCTGAAAAAAAAAACGGGCAGGAAGTTTTGACCTCTGAATATTTAACTGCTGGATTATATCTGTTTATCCATCAAGAGATGTGGAAAAGCAGAAAACATTATTAAATATTTCTATTAAATGTTTCTAAATCTCTCTGTGACCTTTATCTGTGCTGAGGAATAGTTAGCGGTGTTTTGGCCTTCAGTTGCCGCATGCTCCGTTCGGTTTCTGATAAATGCATTTATGTACGAAGTCAATCAAACATTTTCTATCATTGCATACATATAATTATTTTAAAAGATTTTTAATAACATAAAAAAGAGTTGATTAATTAAATTTTTATTAAAATAATAAAAGAAATAAGAATTTTTTTATATTTTTTAATTACAAAAAAAAAAAAAAAAAAAAAAAAAAAAAATCCTTGTAAAACAGCAATTAAATTTCAAGAAAAATAAATTAACACACAAATTTTACCCATTCATGAGGGAAGTATATGAAACTGTTATTCTGTAAACGTTCTATAACTTTTGATAAACACATATGATTTAGTCCCCTCTCCCAAACATAAATATATATATGTATATATTTACACCAGAAGAAGTAAGAGATTTTATTTATTAAAAATGAAATTTTCTACTACGTAATACAATATGCATTACATTGCTTGTACTAACAATTCAGGATTTGCGATTGTTGGCGATTTGCTGTGCTTTCGTTGATATTGAGGCCAAAGATCTTTGGTGATGCAGTATTATCACTTCGAGGGAAATTTAGCTAATGTCTGTGGATACATTGTGGTAGTATGGAGCCGAACCAATCAGAATTCAACTTACACTGAAAATTTATAACACCATTGTTGATTGGTTATCAGTTCTTATAGCAACCTGTTCGCGAATTGGCGATGAAATGAATGGCTTGCTTTTGCAAAATCTTTTTGAAATTCATTCTGTATCTCGCCAGCGACTTGTTTACATCATGGAATATTCCGTTACACATTCCTCCTGACCCTGACATCTCTTTTGCGCACTTTGTTTACATGAGTCTTGGTTTGAATATGAAAAATGTGCAAAAATAAAAAAAAACATTTTTTTTAAAAAATGTATTCTTTTAATTAATATCGTTTCATTTATAATAAACCCTCCCCCCCCCCCCCCCCCCCCAAAAAAAAAAAAAAAAAAAAAAAAAAAAAAGAGGAATTCATTTATCTTTATTAGAAGTATAATTATTTACTTCTCTTGCAATATTTTGGTATCATTTTAGAACAACTTAGAAAATATAATTAGTTTTGCATATGTTAAATAATAATCATATTTTTATCATTAAAATGTGTTGAATACTAATCAATTACATTCGGATCTAAAATAAAAAAAATACTAAATACTGATGTGATTTTAGATTGTTGTTCTTTGATGATTGAATTGAGTGCTTTTAAATATTTGTGTTTAAATATGTAACTTTATTTAGTCCTTTAACAAGTCTGTCTCTAAAGATGTTAAAGTTATTATCTTAAAGCTTTTTTATTTTTTTATTTTTTTTTAACTTCTTTTTAATGATGAAAATGAAATTACTTAATATTTAAAGTTGTTGAGCGAAGAAAAACAAATATAATCTACACATTACAGTAGGCTACTGAATAAATTGTAAAATGTTACTTTGACTCATTGTTTTTAACATTTTTAGTTAGAATTCTCAGTTCGATTTTAAAAGAAAAAAGCACATTTGTGGCGATAAATATTTCTCTTTGTAAAAATCCTTAAAACCTGCGGAAAAATGTTTACAAAGTTTTTTATGTAGCCATTGTGAAAATAATTTAGATTTTATCTAGTCTGAAAGTAGAATGCATGCACTTAGTATTATTTTGTAAATGACCATATAAAAACATTTAATATTGCATATAAATTGTAAAATTTAGAAAAATATTTTTAAAGCAAGCGTTAAATATTTACTTATTCTGTCTAAGATATTATATTTTATGTTTTCTTTTTTGCTTTCTGTTAATGAACACAAGATCATGGTAAATATCTACATATATCATTTTGTCATGTGTTTTTAAACAGTACATGGAAAGAAATTAAGTACTTAAAGTATTATTATACTATGGCATGTCTGTTATTTTTAGGGATTAAACGGATAGTCATTTAGCCGGATATCGGATATCCGAAGCTCTTTTGCCTGTCGGATACGGATATCCGGCATTAATTTTTTTTGGTGTTTCATTTCCTTTTTTTTTTATTTTAAAACAATAAAATATAACCCACCTTTTAAAAACATTTTAAATATAATTTATTTAAGCATATTTATTTAATATTCTATTTATTTGTGCAATATTGCCATGGAGAATAAAACTTTAAGCGTAACATACTTATTCCTTCACTTGCAGTTTGTGGTGAAAAGCATTGTCACAAAGAAATATGTTTTGTTCAGAATTATAAAACTAAAACTTATTATAATTACATATTTTTTGCAATATTAATAATAATAATAATAATAATAATAAAGAAACAAAATACAGTAACCGCCGCTTAATAAAATCAGCCGCTTAATCTGATCAAATTGCCAGGATCGGAATCAAATCAGTGCAAATCAACTTTAAAACTGTCTCTTAATAAACTCAGCATCGCCGGTTAATAAAATGAAAAATTCTCATCAGAAGCAAAAATACCATTTATGCATGCTGAGTAAATTCTTATTTACACTCTGAATTTTTATTTTTTAAATCAAAAATAAATTAAATACAGAAATCCCTGTGTTATCTCTCTTTGTCAAAAATTTTACAACATTAAATTTCACATTTGCAGCAATTAGACACGCCCCATCACTTGACTTAGGAACAGTTTCAAGGAAATGTATTCTTCAAGGCGTAATAAGTTACAAATTTGATTTAATTCGCCAGTGATTTATTTTATTTTATTTTTAATTATTTAAAGACAATTTCTAATTCTTATTCTGAATTAACTAAGAAGTAAGTTGTTTAAACGAAAATATTTTAAATTTTAAAGAAAGGCGTGAACTTTTAGCAAAGTAATGATGATTTTCCTCAAAGGAAAGCGCATTGGAGCTTGAGATGCGTTTAATGAAGGAACACTTAAATAATTATCTGTTAAAAATTAATTAGCATTGTTTATTAATTCCATTATTCGGTTTCTTTTAAAATTTCTTTTCAAATTCAGGGAAGTAACGCCTTTTTATCGTGTACAGGAACGTTAGCCGGATATAAAAATCAGCCGCTTAATAAAATCACTTTTGCTCAGAACGAATGTGATTTTAATAAGTGGCGGGTACTGTATTTTACTAATGAAATCATAGTTGAAGGGTTATTTTCATAGGAAAACTAATGCATTGTGGCCATCATAAATACTTATTCTATATTATTCTGTATAACAGCGCCACTTACTGTTTAAATTGAACAAAAATTTGCCCATAGCTTCACACAATAAATATTTTACGTATGGAGTTTGGTTCAATTTTAATCAACAGATGCTGAGATATAGGCTTATGAAAAATCATAACAGCAGCTCCACCTGTCGTCTGATATACACCTAAATAAGGTCGGTATTCATTTTTATAATGGCTGTCTTACATATCAAGTTTCATGCACTTATGTTATAGAAGTTGAGATTTAGCCTATTCATGGGGTAAATTGCAGAGCAGTAATGCTACCTGTTAGCTGATATACACTCAAAATAAAATCACGATAGTGTTTCATAATGGCCGACTCTTTCACATACCAAGTTTTGTGCAATTATACATGATAGAATCTGAGATAAAGCTTTCCCGTATTGGGGGAAATTCCAGTATAGCAACGCTACCCATCGGCCAACATGCACCCAAATTGAATCAGCATAACTTCTCATAATGCCCTTCTAACATAAAGTTTCGTGTAATTATGCACATTAGAACATAAGTTATAGCCTTCCCTAAAATTGCAGAAAATACTGTATAACAACCAGAGCCTGATTTAGGCCGGGGCACTCTCTCACCGGAATATTTTTACAATTATTTTTTACTGCATTCCATAGGAATTCCACATTTTGACTACGAAATTATTTTTATAAAAAATGAACGGTGTAAAACAATCGAATTTACTCATGGTTATTAGACACCAGAATTCTTTTTAAATAATTTTTAATCAGAATTTTTTGTTTATTATAAGAGGAAAGTATTGCTTAAAAAATAATGGTATAAGTGTAAATAATGTGTGCCCCGGTCTAAATCAGTCCCTGATAACAACACGACCTGTTGAGTGATTGGCAACAAAACTTGATAGGCACTAATATATGCCAAGGTGCATGTACATATAAATTTATATGAAATTCTGGGCAGTAGTTCCTGAGATATAGCCTTCTTTTAAGTTGCAGAAATCTCAGTGCGCCAGAACCTGTTGAACCATTTGCACCAAAAGTTGATAGACACTAATTTATGTCATGGTGCAACTACATATAAATTTATACGTAATTTAATTTTTTATTTTTATTTTAATTCCGGAACTACTACATAGTTCTGAAGATATAGTTGAACAGAATTTTTCTCATACACACACAAACAGACATTTTTAAAAAGTGATCAAGACAGGTTCTGGACCTCTTAAAATGTGTAAATTCATCAGAAGTTGAAAATTTTTATGAATCCAATACTTTATTCATAAGAAAACATAAAAGAAAGAAGAAAAAAAAAAAATAAATAAATAAAATAAAAGCTTCAAACTAGTGTGTTATGGCCATCCAGGGTTCGCGCGGGATCGCGGGAATCGCAGCATAATATTGCCAACTATCGGCCAATATGCACCAAAATTGAATCAACATGATGTTTTATAAAAATGGCCCTCTCACATACAAAAATTTGTGTACTTTTAACAAATAAATCTGAATGAACTTCCCTGTTCAGTGTTCACAGGAAAAATTGAAGTACAGCAGCATCAGCTATTGGCTGATGTGCACAGAAAATAAACATGTTTCATGATAGCCCTATGGCATACTTATTATTATTTTTTTAAATTATACACAATAGAAGCTGAGATATAGTCTTCAATTAAATGAGAGAAATCACAGTATAGCAGTGCCACCTGTTGTGTGATTTGCATCAAAAATTGATGTGCACTTTTTTTCTATGTATAAATTTATTTGAAATTCTGTGCATTAGTTCTTGAACTAGAGCTGCTACACAAAATTTTTACCAGACAGACATTTTCTAAAAATGGTTGTTCTGATCCCCTCAAAATGTGTGAATACACTGAAAATTCTAAGTAAAAAATTTTTTGCACATCCATTATGTCCTATTAAATATAGAAGAAAGTAATAATTCAAAACAAATTTATATATTTTTTTCTATGTATACATTTTATATTTTTATATTCTGTACTGATAAGAAAGAAAATCTTAGATTATTTATTAAAATTCTTTAAGTAAAAGTAAGTTAAATTTTACTGATGTATAAAATCCAAAACTTTAAATATTGAACTTTTATTTATTTATTAGTGCTAGAGGCCTATTTCAGTCGGTACAGTTGTCGTATTTTTATAGGTCACTCTTAATTAGTGCTAGAGGCCTATTTCAGTCGGTTTATTGAATGGGGATTTATTGAATGAAGTCCCCCCCCCAAGGCACAACTTTGACATGAGTCCCCCCCCCCCAGACCCAACTTTGACATGAGTCCCCCCCAAGGTACCCCTATTTCAGTCGGTACAGCGTTGTCGAATTTTTATAATACACTCTTAATAGTGCTAAGGGCCTATTTCAGTCGGTTTATTGAATGGGGATTTATTGAATGAAGTCCCCCCAAGGCACAACTTTGACATGAGTCCCCCCCAGGCCCAACTTTGACATGAGTCCCCCCCAAGGTACAACTTTGACATGAGTCCCCCCAAGGCCCAACTTTGACATGAGTCTCCCCAGGCAGAGCCTGATTTAGGCCGGGGCACTCTCTCACCGGAATATTTTTACAATTATTTTTTACTGCATTCCATAGGAATTCCACATTTTGACTAGGAAATTATTTTTATAAAAAATGAACGGTGTAAAACAATCGAATTTACTCATGGTTATTAGACACCAGAATTCTTTTTAAATAATTTTTAATCAGAATTTTTTGTTTATTATAAGAGGAAAGTATTGCTTAAAAAATAATGGTATAAGTGTAAATAATGTGTGCCCCGGTCTAAATCAGTCCCTGTCCCTAGGCCCAACTTTGACATGAGTCCCCCCAAGGCCCAACTTTGACATGAGTCTCCCCCAAGGTACAACTTTGACATGAGTCCCCCCCCCAAGGCACACCTTTGACATGAGTCCCCCCCAAGGCACACCTCCCCCTCATTGGGAAAAAGAGAAAAAACGTTGTTTTGCGGCTATAAGACAGTTTGGACTTCCAACGTTATTTGTTACAATATCTGCAGCTGAAACACATTGGTTTGATTTACTGAAAACTTTATCATGGAATTTAGATCGTCACGAATTAACTAAAGAAGAATTTGTCGATATTAACAAGTTTAGCAGTAGGCCTCTGGCACTAAATTAAAATCTGTCAATGTCAGATTTTCATGTTTTTTTAATTATTTATTTTATTTTTTCCCCTCATCTTTAAGTGAAAGTACAGACTTTCTGAAAATTTAAATATGTACTTTTATTTGAAGTAATTTTAATTTTTGGGAATATATCTATGCAATGCAAGGGGGAATTCTAAATTCAGGTGCGTTAGCAAGATATTCCATTAAAAGTGCAAATTTATATAACTGAAGGTTTTTTTAAATCCACATCAAATAGGTAGGTGGCACATTTAATAGAATAAGCAGATGTCTCAGGCAATGCCAGAGGGTCTGCTATTATAAATATATGATCACAAAAACAACAACTTCCTTTTTATTATGATTATTATTATTTTATTTTTTAAGTGGATTGTAAATAAATAAACAGGTTCTAGTCAATAAATGCACATTATTTGACTCATTCCAGGGATGGAACACGGGCGCAGTATTCATACCACTATCAATGTAAGAAAATTTTCTACTTCTTAAATCAACGATATTATAGGTAGTAAAATTTCTTAAACAGATTCCGGTATGAATTCTGCGCCCGTGTTCCATCCCTGTCATTCTCGAAGCAATCTAAGAACTTTTACTTTAAAGGCCGACAATATTACTAAACAATCTATATTCTGTAAAATTATTAAAAACTACTTAAATAAATCATTCTAGTAAAATTCAAAAATCGAAATAAGTCGTCACTTACTACTTGAAATATCAATAGTTATTTAAATGACTTAAAAAAAAAAATGAATGCACGTTTCTAAAACAGTGTAAAATAATTTCTCCTAGCCCCATACAGATTTTTTGAAAATTCGTGATTGTAATTTTCTATTAGCTAACTATGAAAATACTTCTTCTATTTGAAACGAAAAACATGGGGCGTTGGAATAGATAACAGTAAGGAGCTTAGGAAGTATCTGTCATTAAAAAAACTCACACAACAGTTTATATCATTTGCACACCAATAAAATTGTTAGTGACTTATGTAAACTATGCATGCATCCCTAATGCACCACACGTTTTTCATTTTAATCATTTACCTCTTCTTAGTTTAAATAATTCATTTCCCTCCCCTTCAAACAATATAGTATTTGTTGTGCAACATCTAACCGAATTCAAATTTGAATTTTCGTATAGATCTGACTATGTTTCTAAAATACCTAGCACCATACAAGTGGGGGGGGGGGGGACGCTCTTCATTAAATAATATGGTTTCAATAGTTGAATGAGATGCAGTTTTTGTTCGTCAATTCTGGATTACCACATTTTGTAAAAATTGTAACATCTGACAAATGTTTGCAGAAGCTCCCTTTGATCGAATATTACTATGGAAAAGATATACATGTAAATATCTTTATAGTATTTGATAATTTGTATAAATGATGGTATTTCCAAAAGTACCTTCGCCGTGCCGAGACTTTCCCCGCCTATTTTTTTCTATACGCTTTCAGTGATTAGAGATTTCCGTTATGTTTACTTCACTATTTTCACGCATAAATCTTTATCGTAATTTTATAACAATGCTTTGCTATTAAAATAGGATAGATATAATTATATAAATATAGTAATAGAGGTAGCAAAAATGGTAAACATTTTTTTATCTTTGATAAGGAGGCGGAGACTTGAAACTCTGGGAGCCCTGATATTTCCATAGCTGCCAATATTTTAATTTATTCCGGAACATTTTTAGCTCAGCCTTTTTTTCACACCACATTACTTTTAGAATATTTTTCTCCATTAAATAACTGTGATAAAATAAGAAAAATTTACTCTTAAAAAAAAAATGGTATGGAATAAAGGCGGTGTTAAAAATGCTTCAGAACAAATTAAAATATTGGCAGTTATGCATTTCGTGGTCTGTTGTTTGTCAGACTTTCCGATAGATGTTTAATCATAGCTGCCAATAATTTTTTGGAGTAATTTTAAGCCCACCTTATTTATATATACATAAAAAAAAAAAAAAATCGCCGATATATAACCTCGATATAAAAAGAAAAATTACTCTTTAAATAATAATAATAATAATGGTGAAAAATTAAAGGTGGGTCTAAAAATACTCCAAAATAAGTTAAAACGTTGGCATCTATGTTCTGTTTAACCTAATTATTATTTTTCTTTTCATGCACAGATTTCTCCAACAAGTTTGTGACAACGCGCACATGAAATCTGATTGAAAAATATACATACAGAATTTTGATTAATTAAATTAATGTTTAATAAAAATAAAAATAATACATTTAAAACAGGGGTCTTACTCTCTGCCTATTTTTTAGGGCACGCTCATGAACGCATACTTGCCAACCATCTCATTAATAGCCATACAATTGTTAACGCCCTCTGCAAAAAAGGCCCCTTTTCTCACACCACTATATTTTTAGAGTTATTCTCTCCAAATGTTCTTACGATTAAATAAGATTAAAATTACTCTAAAAAATTATTGGTGTGATAAAAAAGGCGGGTATTAAAAATTGTTCCGTTCATAATGAGATGGTTGGCAAGTATGTGAACGAAAAAAATTTAAATTTATTGCTATCACTATTTTTATAATATAATCCACCTCTATAATTATGACACATTACTATAAATATTCCAGCTGTTTTTCAGTATGAAATTAGTGGTGGTAAAAAAGGCTAAAATTTTTTGTCTCTGTGGATATCCTGAAAAAAGGGCGAAGTGTACGACCCCTGTATAAAATCAACACCTAGCTGTATTTTCACGCTTTAAGGCGGCCTTTCACAAATCCTATCCGAGCTTGCATTTCTTTTTCCTTAGCTAATTATAATTTAAACGAAATAAAAGGGGTCGAACTGCTGTTTATTTATTTTTATTTAATTAATTATTCTGATTATTTTTTTTTAGTTTTTTACTACAAAATATTTATACTATTTATTATTTTTTTTTTTAAAGAAAATTATGTTCTAACTTTTAATTTTTCTTCTTCTTCTTTTTTTTTTTTTTTTTTTTTTTTTTAAGCGAAGAAACTGTTCTAAAATAAAATGAGCAGATCATTCCAAACTGGAAATTTTTGGCGTTTTCTCAAGACATTTCAAAGATAAAAAACTTCTTCCTTTTTTGTTTCCACAATTTTATACGTCCTATTCTAATTAATAACAATACATTGCTATGGAAATTCAGTAAAGAATTATTTGTAGAAATACAACTAATAGAAAATAAAAAGCAAATAATGGAAAAAGAAGAAATTTCTAATTCTTTAAAATATCATGAAAAAAAAAAAGGGCGGGAGATTTTGAACTCTGATTATTCAACTGATGGATAATATCTGTTGATACATCAAGAGATGTAAAAAAGCAGAAAACATTATTAAAAATTTGTATTAAATGTTTCTAAATCTCTCTGTGACCTTTATCTGTGCTGAGGAATAGTTAACGATGTTTTGGCCTTCAGTGACCGCATGCTACGTTCGGTTTCTGATAAATGAATTTATGTACGAAGTCAATCAAACATTTTCTATCATTGCATACATATAATTATTTTAAAATATTTTTAATAACATAAAAAAGAGTTCATCAATTAAATTTTTTATTAAAATAATAAAAGAAATAAGAAAAAAAAAAAATTCCTTGTAAAACAGCAATTAAATGTTAAGAAAAATAAATTAACACACAAATTTTCCTCATACATGAGGTATTTATATGAAACTATTATTCTGTAAACATTCTATAACTTTAGAAAAACACACATGATTAAATCCATTCCAGGGATGGAACACGGGCGCAGAATTCATACCGGAATCCGTTTAAGAAATTTCTCTACCTATAATATCGTTGATTTAAGAAGTAGAGAATTTTCTTACTTTGATAGTGGTATGAATTCTGCGCCGGTGTTCCATCCCTGCCATTCTTCTAACTCAAAATATATATATAGATATATTTATACCAGAAAATGTAACAGATTTTATTTATAAATAATAAAATTTTCTA
Organism: Salticus scenicus; assembly: GCA_963930645.1. Lineage (NCBI taxonomy): Eukaryota > Metazoa > Arthropoda > Arachnida > Araneae > Salticidae > Salticus > Salticus scenicus. The sequence goes on from OZ005658.1 coordinate 242,668,375, forward strand.
TAAAGTATTGAGATGTAAAATGTGTTACTGACATTTCTTCAGGATGTGCGATTGCTGGCGATTAGCCGTGCTTTCGTTAGGATTGGGAGGCAGTGTCAACGCGTCCAGGGAAATATAGCGTTTCGGAGGGGAACGAATTCTTTCAATGTACGTGAGATATGAGATTATGTTTTTAGACTGAAAATCTAATTCATCAGTTCTAACTGATTTAAGAGTAAGATTTGAATATGTGTTTCTGAAGCGATGGTGTTGTTTCATTAAATGAAAATAACGCTTCTCTGACTCCTTAAGAATTGATAATTTACTATTTACAATCAATTAACGACGATAAAATACAATATTTTGTACATTTTTCGGATCACAAACAAAATAGCGACTTTGTTGTCATTGTTCGAAAAGTTCTATCGTTGCCATACAGTTCTGACAAACTTAAACTGAAACTTGAAGTCCGATACGATTAATCGATGCGACACTACACACCCCCTTCCCAGTGGAAACGATTACACAAGATAGTCTTTTAAGTGACTGGGAAACTTCACACGTCTGCCGGTTCTGGTTGTCTTGCTTTCCTGTGGAGTCGCTGGACTTTCTTCCGTAGTCTTGAGTACAGGCGTTTCATTATGCTCATTTTTCGTGGGATGTAGCTCTCGAAAAGGGATATCTGTTTCTTTTAACAGAAAACACGGTTTCACTCTGTCGATAGAAACACGTTTGACTTTTCCCTGGATTTCGATATCGAAATATTTATCCTTTCTCGCCTTTACGGGATATGGTCCAAGATAGACAGGTTGTAGTGAAGAACTATTGACGTTGTTGTATAGAAATACATGAGAACAGTTGGACAGTTGTTTAGAAACAAAGACTGTTCTGTTTCCATGGGTTGTTGTAGGTCGTGGCTTCATATCTTGTATTATTTTCTGGAGGTTTTGGGAAAATTCCGATTGTTTCATAGGAGGTAGCGTTGAAAAGAATTCTCCTGGTAACGCCAAGGGGGTTCCGTAAACAAGTTCTGCGGATGAGCATCCTAAGTCTTCCTTGATAGCAGATCTTATACCTAAGAGAACAAAAGGCAATGCTTCCAGCCATGATTTTGCTTCTAGCAGGTGGCATTTTAGGCTAGCTTTTAAAGTCCTGTGTTGGCGCTCAATCAAGCCATTAGCTTGTGGGTGATACGCAGTTGTGGTATTCGTCTGAAAACCGAGATATTTTCCTAAGGCCTGAAAGAGTTGGCTATCAAATTGCCTGCCTTGGTCAGATGTTATTCGATTCGGGATTCCGAAGCGAGAAAACCAGGTGGAAATCAAAGCTTTAGCGATTGATTCAGCTGACTGATCTTCTAAAGGCACTGCTTCAATCCATCGAGTGTAACGATCGACGAGGGTGAGAAGGTATCTGAATCCTTTGCAAATCGGTAACGGACCAACCAAATCTATATTTAAATGCTGAAATCTGTGGGGAGGTACTTTGAATTCTCCCAAAGCTGACTGAGTGTGCCTATGAACTTTGGATCGTTGGCATGGTAAACATGCTCTAGTCCATAGTTGGCAGTCTTTATTCATATTGGGCCATATGAAACGTTTTGTGATCAATTTGGTTGTGGCTCTTATTCCAGGATGAGACAAATTATGGATGGATAAAAATATTTTTCGTCGAAATTCTGCAGGTATGTATGGACGATTATAGTTCGTAGAAGTATCACAATAGATTTTCTTGTCGCTGTCCGGTATAGGGATTTGTAAAATTTTCAAGTTTGGATTACTTTTCAGTGTTTCCAACTCTTCATCCTCTTGAGAGTTTGCGATAGTTTGTAAGTCTATTACAGGTGGTACGGAAATGGTTTCAATACGAGAGAGTGCATCAGCAACGGTATTTTCATCTCCTTGGATGTATCGGATATCGGTTGTGAATTGGCCAATGTATGACAGTTGTCTGGCTTGCCGAGGTGAGGCTTTTTCCAAATCTTGTTGGAAGGCAAATGTGATTGGCTTGTGGTCTGTATATATTGTAAAATGTCGTCCTTCTAAGATGTATTTAAAATGCTTCACTGCTATATAGATGGCTAATAGCTCTCTATCGTAGGCACTATACTTTCTTTGGGTTGGTGTCAAAGAGCGTGAAAAGAAACTCAAGGGTTGTTTTGTATTGTTCACCACTTGATGTACGACCGCTCCAATAGCAGTGTCTGAAGCATCAGTTGTCAATGTTATTTCAGCCTTTTCTGATGGGTGAGCCAAAACGGAAGCATGACTGAGTGCATCCTTTAAAGCTTGGAAGGCATTTCTTGCCTCTTCCGTCCAGAGTATTGGTTTTCTGCAGTTCTTTTTGACGCCTGACAGCAGTGTTGTTAATGGTTGTTGTAATTTGGCACAATTCGGTATGAATCTGTGATAAAAATTTATCATACCTAAAAATCGTCTTAAACTGGTAAATGACTTTGGTTCTGGGAAATTATTAATTGCATCGACTTTCGTTGGAAGTGGTTTAAGACCTTCAGCCGATACTTCGTATCCCAAGAATGCAAGTTTGGTTTGACCAAATTTACATTTTGCCGTATTAATGCACAGTCCATATTCATTTAACCTCGAAAGTACTACTCGTACGTGTTGCCGATGTGTTTCTTCATCAGCAGAGGCTATCAGGATATCATCCAAATAACAAAATACGAACTCTAGCCCATTCAGAACAGTGTTCATGAAACGTTGGAAAGTTTGAGCTGCGTTACGAAGACCAAATGTCATGTATGGAAATTCGAATAAGCCGAAAGGTGTGAGAATTGCGGTTTTCGGTATATCTTCCTTACGAACTGGAATTTGCTGATACGCCCTAATGAGATCAATGGAAGAGAAAACTGTTGTTCCTGTAAAATAGAACTACAGTCTGTTAAAAATGGAAGAGGATATCTATCGGGGATTGTGACGTTGTTTAACGCTCTGTAGTCACCGCAAGGTCGCCAGTCCCCCGTTTTCTTCATAGCGAGATGGAGTGGACTGGACCAGTTACTCGTAGAAGGTCTGCATAAACCCATTTGGAGCATGAATTCGAACTCCTTTTTAGCAGCCTTAAGTTTGTCGACCGACAACCTTCTGACTTTGGCGGTAACGGGAGGGCCTCTGGTTTCGATGAAGTGTTCAGTGTTATGATTTTTAATTTTAGTATTAATTCCACTCAGTTTGAGCCAATCCGGAAAATCATTGAGAATATTTTTGTATGGATCGTTAACAGCATTTAAAATTGGGATATTATTATTGTTTTGAAAGCAAGGGATTCCATTAATAGTTAAAAATGTAATGCCATCTATTAACTTACGGTTCTTAGTATCTACCAAAAGGTTAAAATTAGCGAGAAAATCCATACCTATGATGGGTCTATTTACTTCAGCGATTACAAAAGGCCAACTAAATGATCTTCGGAGTCCAAAATCGAGCTTCAGTAACTTTTGGCCATATGTTTTGATCCTGGTGCCATTTGCGGCGAACAGTTCTAACTTCGAGATATTTTTTCTATCAGCAGGTAATGGTGGGATAACCGACAGTTCTGCCCCGGTGTCAATTAAAAATTGGGTGGCTGTTTCCTTGTCGCTTACGAAAAGACGACTCAGCTCAACCCCATGTCCCTCCGTCGTCAGTGAGAGACGGGGTGTCAGTTTTCCGAGCTACCTGTCTGTGCTGCTGATTGGAAGTTGCATGGTTTCTTACATTTGAAGGATTTATCACCAAATTTCCTATGGTAGTAGCAAATATCATGCCTACTATCGCTGGGACTCCTGCCTCTTGATTTAGAGCGGTACCGAAAATTGCTACGCCGTTGTTTGGATAGTGCGGAAACTTGCAAAGTAAGTTCGCTAACCTGTTTTTGTAGGTTCTCGATTAGTCCACTGCTCACGGTTATGGACGAAGTTGCAGCTATCTGAGGAGTAATGGGGTTTAGTTCCCAAATCTTGTCGGCCATAGTAGCCAATTTAGGTAAATCATCGCCACTGACAGTTATAATTCCACGCATATTAACTGGTAAGCGTTGTAACCACAATGTCTTCAGAAAAGTGTCAGCCACTTTGTCACCGGCCAAATTGCGCATTTCGCAAAGCAACTGTGACGGCTTTTTATCGCCTAATTCAAGTTCACTCAGTAACTTCTGAGTTTTCTGAGTCTCCGAGTCAGCATATAAAGAAATTAGCCTGTCCTTAATAGCCTGGTATTTATCCTGTTGAGGTGGGGTAAGCAGTATATCGGACACTTGCGACAAAATATCCGGTTCAATGGAACTAATAACATAATCATACTTAGTTTGATCAGCAGTTATGTTCGCATTTCGAAACTGAGCTTCCAATTGGAGGAACCATATCTTCGGATCCGGTTTCCAGAAAGTAGGAACTTTGACGCTAACTCTAGCGACCGCAGCCTTTGTTGCAGTTTCGTTTTCTTTGTTCTTCTCGTCGTCTGACATTTTCAACACGGGTCACCAGATGAAGCGATGGTGTTGTTTCATTAAATGAAAATAACGCTTCTCTGACTCCTTAAGAATTGATAATTTACTATTTACAATCAATTAACGACGATAAAATACAATATTTTGTACATTTTTCGGATCACAAACAAAATAGCGACTTTGTTGTCATTGTTCGAAAAGTTCTATCGTTGCCATACAGTTCTGACAAACTTAAACTGAAACTTGAAGTCCGATACGATTAATCGATGCGACACTACAGTTTCGAATACATAAAGCGACATCTTCTGGTTGGATAACATAAAAACGGCAGCGGTCTTCGTGGAAAAGATTAATTTCGTATGCAGCAGAAGAAATAGCTTGGTAACTTCTTGGTAATTTAATTTGGCGAATTTAGTATTCAACTAATTTCGCCATTTCGTTTCAGAATGATGGACACTTGGAAAATTTTTACTCACATAAAAAACATTTTTATGAACTAACTGTAGGGTATCTACAGTCGAAATTTTTTCCCAGATTCCTCCACCAGCAGTGTTGGGCATAATTAATTAAAAAGTAATTAAATTACAATTACATTTTTTTTAGCCAATTGATTAACAAGTAATTGATTACAAATAAATTGAATAAGTAATTCAATTTATTTGTAATCAATTACTTGTTAATTGATTGACAGTAAAATAATTATAATTGTAATTCAATTGTAATTCGATTACTTCTTATTCAATTATCCCCAACACTGTCCACCAGTATATTTATAAGATAATTTTTTACTTATTTAATTGTGTAAACTTACTACTAAACATTCCGAAAGAAAATACTGGTAGAAGAATTAACGAAGAAATTTCGACTGTCGACATCTTGAATTAGCATGAAATTTAATATTTACATGGCCCCTATTAATCAACTATATCTGCTATTTTGTTTCAAATTGCTGGCCACTTGCTAAAAAAAGAAATCATCCTACCCTTCCGACTAAACACGAAGGTTTTGTTTCAAAGATTTAAATCAAAAGAATATTTTTACAAATTTAGTAATCATATGTAGAAACGTAATGAGTAACTGACTGAAAAATAAAATTTCTGAATTTGCAAGCGTATAGTATTAAATTTCATGGTTCCTGAATGTATTAGGAAAACTAAAGGTTTAGAAATTATGGTATACGAAGCAAACCTCTTGCCCCTCAAAAAAAAAAAAAAAAAAAAAAAAAAAAAAGTTTTTCCTCGTCTCTATGCAACTGATTTACTTAATTGAGAGTAAAATTTTAGTAAAGCTACATGGCCTAATATCGAAAATTCTTCAGTGGAAAGTAAAAAATTCGTTAGGAAATCATGTTTCGTGTTTTAAGTTAAGCATTAAGGTAGATTAAAAATAGAAGAAGGCTGTATTCCCTGACCTTGTTTTTTTTTTTAAGTCCTTAAATGTTCTTTTATCGTAATGTAGAATTACCTTTATTAAGAAAGCATATTTTACCTTTATGTCATGATGTCAACATCAATCTTTGGATCATGAGTGGAGAGAAATAGCCATAGATGAGAATATAGAGAAATCGACGAAATTCAAAAATTTTGGAAAAGCACCTCTAGCATTGCAGATACTTATGGCCGAAAAAATTATGCTAATCTTCTAAAATTAGAGCCATTTTGCCTTTGCGTAGTCATTTTCTAATGCTGGGACTTAAACAGTGTTCAGTACCTTGTGAAATATCAAAAGAAATTACAGGAATCGATTTATTTCCGATATGTGTGCTCAAAAAAGAAATGAAACGGACGCGTACGTCCGTACTCAATGGAAAATCGCCTAAACTTAATTACAAAGCTTCACATACAGGTGTAAAACAAGAGAAACGAGAGAGACCCAAGTTATTGACTATTTCAATGGCAATAAAATATTAAGACAGCAATTCAATTCTTTGAAACTGGAGGCTGAAAATATCCTGGCTTCGCCCTCTTCAAGTTGAAAAAGAAGAATAAATTTGGTGGCAAATGGAAGCTAAATGTCTTGTATTTTTAGAACATTTTTATTTGTGTCGAAGTGTTTGAACAATGATCAGAAGAAGGAACGAGTTGAAACATCTAAAGCCATTTCGGCATATTTTGAAGCTTCACAGGACTTTCTGCTTAGTTTAGTGACAGAAGATGAAATGTGGCTCCACAATTTATGATCCTGAAACAAAAGAGCAATTAAAAAAATGGTGCCACAGAGGTTCTTGTGCACGAAGAAGTTTCGCACCCAGAAATCGTCGAAAAAAGTCATGGCGTCTGTTTTCTGGCACAAAGGTGAGATTCTGCTAGTGGATTTCTTACCTCAAGGCTCCAATATAACTGGAGAGAATTCTGCTAACCTTCTAGACCAATTAAAAAAAGCCTTCAAGAAGAAACGCCAGGGGAAGTTGACCAAGAATGGAATCCTGTTTTTGCCAAACAATGCACCTGCGCGCACTTCAAGCTAAATTAAATAACCTGGGGCTCTATTCTCGTCTAATTGCTTACTAACCACCACTTGTAATCGTTTACGACAGTCTGTAACAACTGTTCTATCCACCGTAATAACCATCTTCCGTCTAAGTGCTATTCTGGTCTACCGTTGTTATCTTGAGTGGAAGAAGAAACTCTCTGCGTTCGAGGGTGACATTTTAAACCAATCAGTTGCATGGGGTCATTCGTAATCCGTTTTGGGTGGGAAAGATTGTGAATAGCGATGTTGACAACTGGTTTTCAATGGTGGAAAATGTGAAATGTCCCTTTAACTGAGCAAACTAAAACATTATACAGACGCGCCCATTTCTATTGTGATAAACGACGATTTTTAAGCTGAACAACTGCCTCCTAGCTGCCAGTAACTTAACGACTGTAAACAAGCTCAAATGAGAATAGCAAATCGTCATTGTCGCGCTTCACAACAACCGGTTTCCGCGTAACGACTAGACGAGAATAGAGCCCCTGGGTTTCCAGTTGGTTCACCATCCTCTTTATTCACTTAGTTTAACCCCTTTTGATTATTTTATGTTTTCTGATAAAAAAAAAAAAAAAAAAAAAACTCTTACAGGAGTTTCGTTTCGAGGACATGATGCTTCTGAAAACTGGTTTCAGGAACAACCAAATGCATTTTATTATAATGGTCTACAAATGTTAGAACAACGCTGTAAAAAGGTTATCTGTCTCCAGGGAGATTATCTTGAATAAATATATAATTACATAACTGACTTTTTTCTTTATGGACAAAGTCAGGAATTTTCCAGCCTCCCACCGTATATAAGTGTTTTTAGAAACTTACATTTCATTATAATTTATTTCAATATATTAAATCACACAATATCATTTTTATTTAAATCAATAGAGTTGCGAGCTCGGTTATAACGTCCTTGGTAATTTCGTTAACTTTCTTATAAAGTCCAACATATTTGTCCTGTTCAATATTTCATAAAATTTAATGTAAACATAACTTACGTATAAAGTAGACCTGCTAACTATGCTAGTTTATCCATAATGGTATAAAGCCCCGCCTTTTTTTCACACCAGAATATTTGTAGAACAATAGTCTTATTTAATCATGAGAACATATTGCTGAATGTTATTCTACAACTATTCTGGTGTGAAGAAAAGGCGGGGCCTAATACCATTACGCATAGTTAGCAGGTCTACGTATAAAGTCATATGACTTCGGTTTAACATTTCAGGGGCAACCAAATTTACCTGATTTAAAATCAACAATAATATTAAAAGACCAGAAATAGATGAAGTTATTTTATTCGTCTAAGTCTCTAAGTTGTAAAAGAAAAACTCAGGGGTCGTACTTTCCACCCTTTTTTCAGGACACTTTTATGAAAAAAAAAAAAAAAAAAAAAAAAATTACTATACATATACCTAATGTATTTCTGCATGAAATTAGTGGTGGCCAAAAAGGAGGAAATTTCTTATCTTTGAGATTGTCCTGAAAAAAAGGGCGGAGAGTACGACTATATAAATAAATTTCCGGGTACAGTGTCTGGAATTTTTAATTAAAATTTGCGGTTGCACTATGTAGCCACGGCCCTGAAAGGGTTAATATAAAAATTTATGCAGAATTAACTGTTTTTTTTTCCTTCTTTAAAAGAAAACTTAAACCACAAATTTAATCTACTTTTATATTACTTGTGTTGTATATTTAAGAAACCAATACATACATTATATTTACCACGTATAATTTTTATTTAATAAATATAATATCATTTCGAATTTCTTTAAACATTTTAATATTAATAATTATAATAATAAAGGCTTTTTCTCAGAAAATATGTGAGGTAAGCGCATTTTAATAGTATTTAATACAATAATCGTACTCTTCCATTCCGTAAAATTTTAAAATTCAATTAAATTGTCTTTATCTTTTATAAGCTTGGAAAAATAAAAGTTATTTTAAATAATTAACTATTACGAGAAAAACATTAAATTTTTGTAAAAGTATAGTGCTCCTTAATTAGGTGACTAATTTTAACAGAATTTGCATTAATAACAAGTGGGAATAAGTGAGGGAAAAAATGGGAGATGTGAAAGGGAAAAGGAGGGAAATTTTAGCAACTGTGGAGGGAAATTGTGAACTTACGAGTGAAATTACTGTTTCCCAATCTCAACAAAAGCACAAGCTTGTTAATTGCTACATGTTCTATTTTATTTCGACGAAAGCTGGTTACGTAGAAAGCGATGACGCTTCAGCACAGTGCTGCCGGATGAAAATTTAAATTTTCCCTATAAAAGGAAGAAAGACTCCCTACCTTTCCTACGCCAAAATATTTTGTCTCTACCTAACTCGCTACGCAAAAAATCTATTAATAGAAATAAAATCATATTATTTCTATTTCTTGGACTTAAAGAAGAAATTGATTCATTCTTATTAACATACACGTAATTTGATTGATAAAACGAAGGAAAATTAAATGAGGTGTTCGATAAATCAATGAATACTTGGCAACCATCTCATTATGAACCGTACAATTTTTAGTACCCGCCTTTTTTTTCACTCCAATAATTTTTTTGAGTAATTTTAATCTTATTTAATCGTAACAACATTTGGAGAGAATAACTCTAAAAATATAGAGATGTAAGAAAAGGGGCATTTTTTCAGGGGGCGTTAACAATTGTACGGTTATTAATGAGATGGTTGGTAAGTATGTCAATAGGTGCAATTCCTTAGGGGGCGTCACTACACTAGATGGGTGTTGTAAGCATATTAAAGGGAAATAAAGATTAATTTACAAAAAATAAAACAAAAGAAAATACATTTATAAATATATTTATAAATAGAATTTTGTCAGTACTGCACATTGTGTTCCATTTAAGGAGTGGGTGTATACAAAAAGTCATTTTCAACAGAAAGTTTTTATAAATGTGTCCAGTTTATTTAATATTATTTATTGCTCAAAATTATACGTGACAGATTCATTTTTTAAAGCATTGGTGATAAATCTGATTTAAAAATTAGCAATGTTCGCAGCTATGAGCATGTTATGTTGAATAAAAATAAAAGATTTGATATAAAATGAGTTTCTTCAAATAATAATAATAATAATAAATAAATAAAAATAAAAAATATAATAAATTGTTTTAAATTACTTTTACTACATATTAAAAAACTTATAAGTTTAAATTCAAAAATTTGAAATCAAAATTTAATGTTGAGTTACATTTAATACATACCTGGTACTATTTATAATTTATTCCGGAGTATTGTTAACTCCGCCCTTTCTCCACAATAATATGACTTTAGAGAAATTTTCTCCAGTATACAGGGTGGGCAAAAAGTCCGTAAATACTTTAAAAATTCATAAAACCCGAAAAAATAACCGAAATGAAAAACGGTTTGTAGGTTTAGCATTGATAGGTCATGTGATTTTTTTAAAGATAAGAAAAAAAAATAATTAAAAAAAACAGCCGACAGATGGCGCTGATATGAACGACTTATTTGGAAATATGCAAAAATGAGACAGGCGATTAAGAATACTTTTGGCTATGGGGATATTTTAAATCCCGGGTGTATCGATTCCGTCCATCCACTCTGTCGAAAATGAAAAATGCAATCCGCCGAGAGCTGTCATGTATACTGCCGGACATGCTGCACTCTGCCGTTGCTGGATTTGTGATTCGCCTGCAATGTGTTGTCACCTGTGTTAATGGACATGTGGGGCACATATTGCTATAATAAATGATTTGGTAAAATTATTTTTGTTATTTACATGTCTTTACTTTCACCTATGTACGAAACGCCCTCTGTCGGCTGTTTTTTGAACTTTTTTTTTTTTTTCTTATCTTAAAAAAAATCCCGTGACTTATCGATGCTAAACCTGCAAACCGTTTTTTATTTTTGTTATTTTTTTTTTCCGTTTTTATGAATTTTTAAAGTATTTAAGGACTTTTTGCCCATCCTGTATAATTTAATAATTTTGATGAAATACGAAACAAAATGCTTTGAAAATGTACTGCTGTGGGAGAAAGGGCGGAGCTAACAGTACGATGGAGTAAATTATAAATGTTATCAGGTATTGTTAATAATTTAACAATGTAATGTCAATGCGTAAACACCATATTATTTCTTTTCTTTCTTTCTTATGTAAGATGCTTTCAACAATTTGCATGGTTTCTCATTTGCAAAATAAGCCTTGATCTTACAGTTTATTATGAGAAACCTTTTATGAGTAAATGTTGTGCCTTTTCTTCTCAGAAGAGAGTTTCTGAAGGATAGGTAATACAAATACACTTAATTCAGATTTATTTTCCACTGCATGAACCATGATTTATTAGAGGAGAATCGGAACTAAGAGTCAATAAAAATTACTAAAAAGTTGCTATTAAATTAGCCCTCCTTAAACAGGCATTTATAAACTGTTCTTAAAAATTGATTACAATTTTATTTTAAAAATGTGTCTTTTTATTAATATTATAAATCTGCATTTTTTGTTAGATGACTAAAATATCCCTAAAAAACAGATTTTTTAAAAAAAATCCTTCCCTCCCTTCGCCAGAACATGGCTGCCTGCGATTCAATATTCTTTTGAATCGCAGGGAGCCATGGCCAGAACGAGAGCTGAATGTTCTTACTGTAGGGAGAAATCCCTGCATCTTACAACACTGCTGCAGCTATCCTATAAAGGGGCATGCAAATTAAATTCAGTAACTGAGTGGATAATTATGTCTAAGCGAAGAACCCAAATAAATTTAAGGGGAAACATCTAATAAAGTAGCTATGCCAAGTCATCGTTTGCCTTTCGAATGTCAATGAAATTAAAAGTTACATTTCTGTTGAAAATACGTGATTGAATGGTATGTATCGACCTATTTACATGCATTAATTTATATCTTTTTTAATTTATATCTTTATAAAATTGCTGCCAATGGCGTCAAATTTTTTTGTTTGCCACCCACCGCATCTCTTGGTATTCAAAATACCAATCAAACCCAACCCCAATATATTTCAACTAATAAGAAGTGATAAAGATACCAATCAAACCCAACCCCAATATATTTCAACTAATAAGAAGTGATAAAGATACCAATCAAACCCAACCCCAATATATTTCAACTAATAAGAAGTGATAAAGATTTGATCCCCCCCACCGAAACTGCAGGTATTTACAAAATTCCCCTCAAAAATCAAGAAAACAAAGAATATAATTACATAGGTGTTACTAAGAGAAAAATAAAAACCCGAATAAAAGAACATCAAAACGATATCAAATTTAACCGTAATACCACCGCGTTGGCCAAAAATTATCTGGAAAACAATATAAAAATTGACTTTGAAAACGTCACCAAATTAGCTAATTACAATAATCAAACCTACGCTTACCTAAGAGAAAGCATTGAAATCGCGCATAATCATGACGTAATAAATGACCACGAATCAGCGGAGATAAACGAGATATGGCGTCACCTGTACATCGATAAAAGAGATGAGCAACTACTGAAAGACCGCCAGCCACGGAGTGCAGTCGGCACCGCTGAAGGAGGGGATCCCCTGCCGAAAAAAGCTTTTCTGCCAACACGGAGTGATGTGTAAGGTACCAATAATTTTAAATATGTTATGTTAACTTCGTTAAAATATTAAATCATTATACCAAAAGTATTTCTGCATGAAATTAGTGGTGGCAAAAAAAGCGGAAATTTCTTATTTCTGAGGCGGTTTCTGAAAAAAAGGGCGGAGAGTACGACCATTGGAAAAGCGCGGCAGAGTGATTTACGATGCCTCCAGTTTTCAATTTATTATTTCAACATTCTCGTGCAGACGGAAAAAAAAAAGGCCACCTCCTCTCAACTTATTTCACCGTATATTATCGTGAGAAACATGCCGCTGGTATCGATCGATTTGTAATAACGTCTAGTTTATAACGTTACAGTTAGATTTTGCTTAGGAGGGTCTTCTACATATTAAACTAACATCAACTTCATATTTTTCAATGGTAACACCCCTTATATATATATATATATATATATGAGTATATATATTATTTGAATCAAATCAAATCATCTCGAAAAATGATATAGTTTATATATATTACTGAATTTTCACATCTGTCAAAATATGGGGATGCTAATATTAAATGAATGTGACAAATATTAATTCATATTTTCCCGAAAAATTATTATAACCGATTTGTATTTATTTCTTTTATGTATTAGAATGAAATGACCCAAGTATATTCCGTGCATATTTTTGGTCAAAACACTTTTTTTTTTTTTTTTTTTTTTTTTTTTTTTATAATGAAAATTATTAATAAATTTATATTAAAAAAAATTATGAATTATGACCTATATTAATTTTGCACGAATAGAACAAGGAACAAGCACCATCAAAAGTATGAGTTTCCAAAGTTACTGCTTGTTCCTATCAATATTTTTCGTGTTACACACAGTGATATTTCATTTTTTATTGCTGTTAGGGGGGCGGGCATCACATGTTATCATTTGTATAATCCATAAGTAAATATCTGTATATAATCTGACTGAAAACTATTTTAATTTAGTTTTATGCTATTCTTATTGTTTCCCAATCAACATTTCGATGTTTATAATATATATTAACTTATTTTTGTGAAATTATCGCAATGTAGGCGAGAGATTGGGAAAGAATTCCATAGGGGTCGTAATATCCGCCCTTTTTTCAGGACACTCTCAGAAATAAGAAATTTCTGCCTTTATTACCAACACTAATTTCATGCAGAAATAGTTGTGGTATATTTATAGTAATGTGTTACAATTAACCATGGTATGGTAGAGGTTGTATTATAGAAATAGCGCTAGCAATAAATTTGAAAATTTCACATCGATGAGAGTGTCCTGAAAAAAAAAAAAAGACGGAGAGTACGACCCCTGCATATAAAAATATGTTCCGCATCTGTTATCGAATTCAAACTTTAAGAATAACTATATTCGATATCTATATACTAAATTTTAAATAAATTAGTATTCAACAAATTGATTCTACAAATATTCATCTAATCAAAAATTTCTTAATAAAAACAGATAGAATCATTTATGTATCAATTTAATAAAAAGATAAGAAAAACTTACCTTCCTTCATCTGTATTGTTCGAGGAGTGAAACGTTTGCTTTTAATTCAGTAAACAGTGGAGACTTTCACTAATTAAGCAGTCATTTTCTCTAAATAAACACATTTAATCTGGAGAAATACACCATCACAAATTATTAAAAACATTATACTGAAAAAATTACATAAATACCTATACGCGCGCAAACAAAACACAATATTTACATTTTGAACTTAGAACATTATTCTTCTTCCTATCGAACGCACAATTCCTTTCGTGCGCGCAGGCGCAGACGATCGGATTACAAAAAGTAGAAGTAGCGATTTTTGCAACATCTGTATCGCTGAAAAAATATTTAAAAAGAAAAAAAAAGAATATTTTGCATGATAAATGTCAATGGCATTTACTATATCGATTGCTGAAGACAAAATTGAAATGATTTAATTAGAAATATGTAAAATCATTTTGTTTTATAAAGTAACAAATTTTAGAAAAAGGTGTAAAGGCGGGGCTTACTTTACAAAATAGAAACATATCCGATCTCATGCCGCGTAGCGTTTCTAAAATTTTACTCTTGCTAGGACGGAGGAGAGGACTATTAATTTCAATCTGGATTTTGTCGATAAACGCAGCCTGGGTTCGAACCCGGCACTCTCTGTCTACTACCTTCGACGGCAAAACATCTCGATTATTGGTGAGACGAAAATAATTAAGCAATATTAAAAAATGAACTACAGTTTATTTATGAAAGAAAAATATAAATTCCATCGTAGTATTATTGTTATTTTGATTTTTAATGCAGGAACACTGGCAAAAATGCATAAAAGTAAGATATTGGTTTTTTGTTTAATGCTTTATAGTATTATAGAATATTTTTAATCATAAAAAGAATTTTAATAATAAATAATAATAAACATATGTATAAGAGTCTAATTTATAGTTTTTATTGCAGATAGATTTAAAAAAAAGAAAGAGAAAAGAACTTTTTATATTACTTCCTATTTCGATACGTAATAAAAGATAAATATATATGTTTTAATAACAATATGAATAGAAGTAATATATAAGTTATTCATTTTCCGATGTCAATAACAATATTAGTATTTAAAAGAATATCAATAATAAAACTTCTAATAAATATTATAACCTTGACCTCGATTCTTCTCCAAACAAAAAAATATACTGAAATTTTCAATTTTTGAATAAGTGAATTAAATTTGGATTGATTTGTCTTTGAATTAATATTTACAGCTTAATAGAAAATTAAATATTATTATTAAAGAGTAATTCAAAGTATATAATCCTAAAATTAAATAACGTATGTAAGCCTTTTATTCTCAGATGCTATGAAACAGGAAATAAATAAACAAACGAAAAAACACAAATATATTTTTTCGCGTAGCTTCGCTTCTTTCGTTTACATCGGCACTCATGTGTTAGTTTAACTAACAGGCAATCAGAATTCAAAAACAGATAACGAAGATTCCGGTAACTTTAACCGTGGTTGATAGTGTGAACAGGACTCCGTATTTTTTCCCCCGATTTTCAAATTCCCGGGTGAATTGACCAGGGTAGCTTCATATGAACGGAGTATTATTCTGAAGCTAATTTCTTATATTTCAATTCGATTTTTTTTCCTTTTTTTTTCATATGGTATTTTGCATCTCTTTCTCTGTAGACATCCTGATGACATAGATCTGTGGTCGGCTGGAGTGTCAGAACGTGTCATGGAAGGTGCCATGATAGGACCTACGTTTGCATGTATCATTGCCAACCAGTTCAGTCTTTTGCGGAAAGGCGATCGGTACTGGTACGAAAATCCAGGATTTCCTTCTTCTTTTACGCCAGGTAAGCATTTTAAATAAATTTAATTTGTAAAAATTTTGATTTTAAATAGCTGAATAATCGTAAGAATTGTGGTTGAGTCTATCTTTGCATATACCACTATCAACGCATTCGCGACCACTGACGTGAATTCACGTCATTTGAAAATGCGTAACTCCGCCAGTGGGTGTTTCTTAAGGTTACGTAGGTTACATTTCAGAGCTGCCAACCTAATCCGGCAATTTGCTAGTACCGCCCCTTTTTCTACATCGCTTAATTTTTAGAGTAATTCTCGTCAAATATATTTACGATGAATGAAGAAAACAAATACTCTAAAAGATAAGTGGTGTAGAAAAAGGGGCGGTACTAACAATTTGCCGGATTAGGTTGGCAGCTCTGCATTATTTCTCAACAATACACCCAGTATTCCCACTTGTACAACCAATGCACTATGAATATAAATATTTTGATTATAAAGAGTATAATTGTAATGTATATAAATTTATGTTATAAATATGAATACAGAAAAAAATTAGTTATAGTAATGTAATATACAAGAATAACGCCCACAGGAGGAGCTTTTTGACAAAAAGACAAAAACGTGCGGTCGCGAAAGTGTTAATCGTTTCAAAATTAACTTTATTTTGTGTTCACAGAAGTAAGTATTGAAATCGTGGAAAATTTCAACTGCAGGCTTTTGATAGATTTGCACGTTTTAAGAAATCATTGACACTATTTGATAATTTTTACAGGCATGAGATTCTTCCGGGGATCCGCGATTTTCCACTTTTATGCGATTTCCGTTTATTCCACGTTTTTTTTTTTTTTGTTTAAATCTAACTCTAATAACGACCAGTGTTCAAACGCTCCACGAAAGACTTTAGATTCTCAATCTTTCTCCATCCGAAATATAAATGTCAATATTCATTTTAAATGTGCTTTATCAGATTCTATAATATATAAAAGAACAGAATTATTCAATATTTCTCACTCATGTAGTTTTTTTTGTCCTGCTCCCCCCCCCCTTTTCCCCCATCTCTAACCATCGTCGATCAAACATTCTGCGTGAAGCCTTTTATTTTTGAATATTTATCCATCCACAACAAAGATGTCAATGTTAATTTTAAACTTACTTTATGATATTCTAGAACCCATAAAAAAAATAGAATTGTGTTTAATATTTCTCACTCTCATGAACTACTCCCCTCCCCCTTCTCATTTTTCACCACCAATCAATGATTAAATGTTGATTGTTAGCTGGTTTTTTTTTTTTTTTTTTTTTTTTTTTTTTTACAAACATGTTTTATTGTGTTGATGTGCATTATTCTCTTAGTTTAATTTGTCACTTTTAAAATATTTTGTATAATTTTTCCCTGTGCGCATTATTTTTCATTTGAAATAAATTTCATGAACATATTTGTATAGTTTTCCCTTTGCGCGTTATTTTTCATTTGAAATTAATTTTATGAACACGCGTGTTTCCTTTTTTTTTAATTTTCTGCACTCTCATGCCTGTTTTTAGGAAATGTCCGTCTAAATCTATGTGTGTGTCAAAAATTGTCTGACAGCTCTAACTCAAGAACTAATGCATTAAATTTAATTTTTAGTTGCAATTAAAATTTTACATTACTGTAAATTCATATTTAGTAAATCTGTTGTGAATTGTTCAACATCTGGTCCTACTACGCTGCTATTTCTCCCATTTAAGGAAAGGCTAAATCTCAACTTCTGTTGTGTATAACTGCACAAAACTTGATTTGAGATAGGGTCAATATGAAAAAACACTCGGATTCAATTTGGTTGCGTATTCACGCTTGATGCTGCTATGCTGTGATAGCCTCATTTACGGAGAGCTTACAGCGACAGTGATGCCAGATGGTCGAAAATTATTTCCCCACACAGGTTTTCAAATTTCCCCAAATCAGGGTTTTTTTTTTTTTCGAAAAAATCCCCAACTTGATTTCTACTAAAAAGGGATTTTTTTTTTTTTTTTTTTCAAAAAAAAAAAAAATATATATATATATATATATATATATATATCAAGCAGATTTGAACAGATTTAATCTCAGATTTTTCCCCAAATGAAGGCAATTTTTGAAAAAAATCCCCAAATAACAATAAAGCTATTGAAAGTCCCTAGTCGTAGGGATAAATAATTACGTTGCCAACATTGACAGAAAGTTGAAGAACTCCCCAGATTTGTCCCCAAAAATTTTAGAATTCCCCAAAAAAGTCCCCACAAACATTTGGTCCCCAAAATGGGGACAAAATCCCCAATCTGGCATAACTGTACAGCGATATCCCTATTTGCGGAAAGCTACATAATATATTTATACATTATGTAAGCACCCAGCTTGCATAGTGCATAAATGCATTACATTTGATATGTGAAATGTTTACTAGAAAAATAACGCTTATTTAAATTGGTTACATATCGGCCTACAATTGCCACTGCTATTCTGCATTTTCGCTCGTGTACGGGAAGGTGAAAAAAGTTTAATTGACTTATATTGTTATATACAGTATGTTCCAATGCTATAACTGTTAGAGATAAGTAAGTGTTCTTTTAATTGCCTCAGTAGCACAGAATGTTATTTTCTATTTGCGGAGATGTCACACATATCTATTATAATTATATATATTTTATATAGAATAATTTTACAGGTAATTATAATATTAAGGAAATCTTCTTACCTGTATTCTTCTAACGAGCATCCGATCTTTATGTTCCTGTTTCGGTTTTGAAAGCTAAATCATTTATCAATTCTTCTATAAAGAAAACATTAATTAGATTCAATTAATTAAGAGATTCACTCAATTAGATTCACTCAATAACGAGATGATTTTGTGGCCTTTATATATTTAATAAAAGAATTAAGAAAGAAAAGAACATAAAAATTAAATTGAATTACGGAGCTGCTAAACACACTCCGAATACTTAAAGGTCTACATGACAACTGAAGAAAATAAAAAAGTACATTGATGCAGGTGCGAGCGGTTTCGTAGGCATGCGCAGATGCCTCATTTGTTTCTTTTCACAGTTCGAATTGAAAGTAGAATGTTTTGATTGTCCGTGAAAACACATATATTGGGCATACAATAATTATATTTCACAACACTCCACCTTGCACAATATATATTAAGTTTTTATAAGTTGCAGTTTATCTCTGTGTTTAATGAATGCCGCTTTAGGAAGTGCCTTAGTAAACACATCGGCAGTCATATCCTTGCTTGAGATATATTTCAATTTAATAATTCCTTGTTCACACAACTGTTTAATTAGATGGTATTTCACATCTATGTGCTTTGTGCGACTTTGGTACTTATCAGATTCAGCGAGTTTAATGCAGGCTTGGTTGTCTTCATAAATAACGATTGGTTGTTTCTGTTCCATATCAAAATCTTTTAGTAGTTTTAATATTGATATAGTTTCTTTTGCTGCATTTCCAGCCGAGATATACTCAGCTTCAGCTGTTGACAGTGCTATGCAGTTCTGTTTTTTGGATGTCCAATTAATCGGGTTTTTCCCAACAAAGAAAACATTACCGCTCGTAGATTTTCTATCAAGTGTGTCATTTGCCCAGTCAGCATCAGCAAAAACTTTTAAAATAGGTTCTTGATCAACATTATATTTTAATTTGTAATCTTTAGTTGTTTTTAAGTATTTGATTACCCTTTTTGCGGCTTGCCAATCCTTTTCTCTAGGTTGTTCATTTCTACGACTAAGTATATTAACTGCTGCCGAGATGTCCGGTCTGCTTAACGTTGCTATATACAACAAAGCTCCTACAGCTTGCCGATATTTGGTGTTATTTGGTAGAATATTTTCTATTTTATCATCTTTCTGGTATCCTGGATCAAGTGGTGTGTTGATTGGTTTGGATTCTTGCAAATTAAATTTCCTAACCAGTTCATTTATTTTATTCTTCTGATGTATAGCTAATGTCCCATTATCACCTCTCTCTATTTGTATTCCTAAGTATTTATTTACTTGACCTAGATTTGTGATTTCGAATTCTTTTTCAAGTTCCTTTATTACTTCTTGTATTTCATTTTTGTTTCCTGCCAATAATATGTCGTCGACATAAATAAGTAAGTAAACTGTATTATTGTCCTTTGACCTTTTGTATAAACACTTGTCTGATTCACAGGCAGTGAAATTTAATTTGATCAGTGTATCATTGATTTTAGTATTCCAAGACCTGGCTGCTTGTTTGAGGCCATATATGGCTTTTCGTAATTTGCACACCTTATTCTCTTGTCCTGGTGTTATGAAGCCTTCTGGCTGGCTCATAAAAATGTCTTCTTCTAGTTCTCCGTGTAGGAAAGCGGTTTTTACATCAACGTGAGTTAACTGAAAATTTTTGTATAATGAATTTATCAAAAAGGTTCTGATTGTTGTATGTGAAGCCACTGGGGCAAAAGTCTCATCATAATCAGTTCCATACTTTTGACTAAAACCTCTTGCCACGAGACGTGCTTTGTATTTTTGAATTTTTCCAGAGTCATTGTATTTTGCTTTAAAAGCCCATTTAGAGCCAACAATGTGTGTATTAGGTGGAGGATCAACAAGATCCCAAGTTTCATTTTTATTTAATGATTTTATTTCTTCTTCTGCTGCTTCTAACCATTTTTCTTTTTCAATATGATTTTTCATGTTTACTATATCATCAAATGTTTTCGGTTCAATATAACTTGTATTAGTTGAGAGAAAAACGAAACGATCAGGTGGTACCCCTTTGTTTATTCTATCTGATCTCCTTAGGGTTTGTGTATTCTGAATTTCATTGTGTTCTTCTGTTACGTCATTTTCATTGTTTAAAATAACAGGAATTTTAGATTCCTCATTAATTGCATTTTGATCAATGTTTCGAGAATGTTCGTGAGTTTCATGCTCTTCGAGAAATTTTACCGTTCTGCAGATTTTTATGTTGTTGTTTACATAAATCCTATATCCTTTACTTTTTAGATCATAACCCATGAAAATTCCTGGTTTCGCTTTATCATCTAACTTTTTTCTATCAGTTTTGTTCACATAAACATAAGCTTTGCAGCCAAATGTTCTTATTTTTGAGAGGTCTGGTTTCATACCAGTCCAAAGCTCATATGGTGTCTTTTCACGGGCACTTGTTGGTAGTCTGTTTTGTAAATAATTTGCCGTCATTAAAGCTTCTCCCCAAAAATTTTTATTTAATTGACTTTCATTTAACATGCATCTGGTCATTTCGACCAAAGTACGGTTTTTCCTTTCCGCTACGCCGTTCTGTTGAGAACAATGGGGCACAATGAGTTGGTGTTGTATACCCTCACTTTGAAGAAATTTTTCAAATTCTTTATTCATATATTCACCACCATTGTCAGAATGCAAAATTTTATTTTTTCTTCCAAATATATTGGAAGTGAGTGCATGGTAATTTTTGAAAGCTTCTAAGGCTTCATATTTATTTTTCAACAGATATATATAAGTGTAGCGGCTGTGGTCGTCGATGAAAGTGAGAAAATAACTTTTTCCACCCACCGTAGGTGTCTGGAATGGGCCACAGAGGTCGGAATGTATTATTTCTAATGTTTGTTTTGTCTTGTGTGTAGCTACTTTGGGGTATGAATGATTTTCTAATTTTGACATAATACATATTTCGCAGTTATTATCGTGTTTACAATTGTTCAATTTAATTCCCATTGCCATTTCCTTACTGACGAGTTCTTTTATTTGTGCGATATTTTTGTGTCCTAATCTATTGTGCCATAGTTTAACACAATTCTTATTATCGCAAGTTTGTGTCATGTTTATTTTTTCTTCTGTTTTTTCATTTGTTCTAACTTCATACAAATTGTCAGCTACTGTTGCAAAAATATATTCTTCGTTTTGAAATTTAATTTCACAAGTGTTCTCTTTAAATATTGCTTGACAACCATTCTCAGTTGCCTTTTTTATTGAAATTAAATTTGTGGCAATTTTAGGAATGAAGAGTGTGTCTTTAAATGTGATGTGTTTGATTTCGTTTTTAGAATTTCTCACTTCTATTTTTACATCTCCACAACCTTGTGAGGTTACAGATTGACCATTGGCTAACATAACTTGTGTTTTATCATTGTTTTTAAATGATATGAACCTTTCCATATTATTGCACACATGGCTTGAACTCCCGCTATCTACGATGAACGAGTTTCTGTTTGAATTTCCTACCACAAAAGTCAGATTTTTCATTTTATTTTCAGTTTCTTGCATCATGTTTGATCTTTGTTTGTTTTTATATTTATTGCGATTGTAGAAGGTGCTTTGATAGTTTGGATTTTTATAGTCATTATTCTCTTTGTGTTTATATTCATTGCTTTCTTTATTTTTTAAATGCCAACAATCGCTTTTATTATGCGAACTCTTTTTGCAATAATTGCGAAACTTTCGTGGTGGTGTTTTATTTTTAATGTGCATTTTATATGCGCTCTCATTATTTGTTTGATTGTTTTCTGATCTTTTTAGATCTTCATCAAGTAACTTTCCCCTGATGAATTCTGGGGTCAAGTCTTCCTGATCTCTAGATTCAATTGCAGTAATCAAGGTATCGAAGCTTGGAGGAAGTGAGCATAGCATAAGAGCTGACATGTGCTCATCATTTATCACCTCACCTATAGCGGCCAATCTATCACGGATCTGATATATGTGCGTTAGATGTTGAGATAGATTTCCACCCTCTGCTAGTTTAGCAGAATATAACTTTCTCAATAGAAATAATTTACTGGATAAGTTCGATCGCTCGTGAATTCTTTTTAAAGTGTCCCACGTTTGCCTAGCAGTCGCGAGATTTTTAATATGTACGATCTGGTCGTCTTCTATCGATAAATTAATAATCGCTTTGGTTTTACGATCCTTAATTGTCCATTCATTTGTGATAGGATTGGGAGGTTCGTTCGTTATTAATTCAAACAAATTTTCCTTGCATAACATCATTTCTATTTTGAATTTCCACAAATCATAATTCGTGGAATTTAATTTATCTATCATCGATATATCTTTTGAAAAGGCCATTTTAACTTTATTATTTGATCACTGCAAATATTTTGATTATATAATATTTCTTTTCTTATTATACTTAATAACAATTCAATTGAGTTTTATTTCCCTTTTTTCTTTTTGTTTCTAGAACGTATATTTTTCAAACCAAAACTTTTGGTTTCAGTTCTAATTCGAGATCGGATGCCTTTTTAAATCGAAATTTATTTCAATTCATTTATTATTTTTGTATTTTTAATACATTCCATTCATATTATCTTAAAATAGAATATTATACTTTTTTATATTTATATAAATGAATTTATATATATAGAAAGTGTGACATCATTTTTTGTTCTGTGCTCATAATCTGTTCATTTAATTGCCTCAGTAGCACAGAATGTTATTTTCTATTTGCGGAGATGTCACACATATCTATTATAATTATATATATTTTATATAGAATAATTTTACAGGTAATTATAATATTAAGGAAATCTTCTTACCTGTATTCTTCTAACGAGCATCCGATCTTTATGTTCCTGTTTCGGTTTTGAAAGCTAAATCATTTATCAATTCTTCTATAAAGAAAACATTAATTAGATTCAATTAATTAAGAGATTCACTCAATTAGATTCACTCAATAACGAGATGATTTTGTGGCCTTTATATATTTAATAAAAGAATTAAGAAAGAAAAGAACATAAAAATTAAATTGAATTACGGAGCTGCTAAACACACTCCGAATACTTAAAGGTCTACATGACAACTGAAGAAAATAAAAAAGTACATTGATGCAGGTGCGAGCGGTTTCGTAGGCATGCGCAGATGCCTCATTTGTTTCTTTTCACAGTTCGAATTGAAAGTAGAATGTTTTGATTGTCCGTGAAAACACATATATTGGGCATACAATAATTATATTTCACAACACTCCACTTTGCACAATATATATTAAGTTTTTATAAGTTGCAGTTTATCTCTGTGTTTAATGAATGCCGCTTTAGGAAGTGCCTTAGTAAACACATCGGCAGTCATATCCTTGCTTGAGATATATTTCAATTTAATAATTCCTTGTTCACACAACTGTTTAATTAGATGGTATTTCACATCTATGTGCTTTGTGCGACTTTGGTACTTATCAGACTTTGGTACTACACCCGAAAGTATTTCAAAGCATTGTGTTCTATGGGAGGTAACTCTATAAACCATATTTTCATGCCTTTACTGTAGACATATCTTAATGAAATTGAAATATGTTATTCAAGTTCACAATCGGACGTTTCCTATTGAAAATGGAGTTTATACCTCTACTGGTTTGTGTACAGGGACACCCGAAAGTATTTCAAAGCATTGTGTTCTATGAGAGGTATTTCCATAATCCATATTTTCATACCTTTACTGTAGACATATCTTAATGAAATTGAAATATGTTATTCAAGTTCACTATTAGACATTCCCTATTGCAAATGGAGTTTATACCTCTACAGGTTTGTGTACTATTTATATCTTAAATTTATATCTTAATGAAATTTATTCAAGTTCACTATCAGACGTTCCCTATTGAAAATGGAGTTTATACCTCTACTGGTTTGTGTACAGGGACACCCGAAAGTATTTCAAGGCATTGTGTTCTATGAGAGGTATTTCCATAATCCATATTTTCATACCTTTACTGCAGACATACCTTAATGAAATTGAAATATGTTATTCAAGTTCACTATTAGACAATCCCTATTGGAAATGGAGTTTATACCTCTACAGGTTTGTGTACAGGGACACCCGAAATTATTTGAAAGCATTGTGTTCTATGAGAGGTATTTCTATAAATCATATTTTAATACCTTTACTGTAGACATATCTTAATGAAATTGAAATATGTTATTCAAGATCGCTATTGGATGTTTACTGTATAAATTGGAGGAAATACCACCATCGGGTTATACACAGGGACACTCAAAAGTATTCCAAAGCATTGCGTTCTATGAGAGATATTTCTGTAAATCAAATTTTAATAACTTTACTTTCCACGAAGTTTTAGGAAATTGAAATATGTTATTTCTATGCACAAAAGAATGCTTTGCACAGAATATAGCGTGATTAGCATTAGATTTACAGAGTGGCACAAAAATATCCAGTTACATTTGTTACGGTGAAATCCAACTGTTAATTATATATGATTTCTTTTGCCATGATTCAAGTACGTTACGTTGTGTAAGCAATGAAGAAAAGTAAAAGTCTTGAAAAGATGTAGTATTTTATTTACTTCAAAAGTCACATCATTAAAATTGCAGGTTCAAATTCAAGCATATAATTACTTATTCGATGACGCCGCATGAGAGAGAGAGAGAGAGAGAGAGAGCAGAGAAAAATTATAACTTGTTCACTGACCCAGAAAAAGAGCAAAACTGTGTTTCACAACATTAAGAGCTATTAATAAAAAATTGCTAGAATTGTACTTTCAATTACGTTAAGCCTTTTTAACACTTTCTAACATTTTTTAAGTGTGAATATGATTTCAGTTTTGTGTATCAGCCTGTCCGTCTGTCTGTCTGCCTGTCTCTCCGAGTCTATTTACTCCCGTAAATATTTATGGAATTTCTTGAAACTGATATATGTTGTTCAAGTTCACTATCGGATGTTCCCTATTGAAAATGGAGTTTATACCTCTACTGGTTTGTGTACAGGGACACCCGAAAGTATTTCAAAGCATTGTGTTCTATGAGAGGTATTGCTATAAACCATATTTTCATACCTTTACAATTGAAATATGTTATTCAAGTTCACTATTGGATGTTTCCTCTATAAAATGGAGGAAATACCACCGCCGATTTATGTACAGGGTTATTTAAAAGTATTCCAAAGCATTGTGTTCTATGGGAGATATTTCTATAAATCAAATTTTTATAACTTTACTTTCCACGAAGTTTTAGGAAATTGAAATAAGTTATTTGTATGCACAAACAAATGCTTTGCATAGAATATAGCATGATTAGCATTAAATTTACAGGGTGACACAAAAATATCCATTTATATTAAGAGCTATTAATAAAAAATTGCTAGAATTGTACTTTCGTTTACATTAAGCGTTTTTAACGCTTTCTAGCATTTTTAAGTGTGAATATGATTTCAGTTATTGTATCTGTCCATCTGTCTGTCTGTCTGGCTGGCCGCGCTCTAACTCCTGTAAATATTTATGGAATTTCTCGAAATTGATATATTTTATTGAAGTTCACTATCGGATGTTTCATATTAAAAATGGAGTGAATATCTCTTCTGGTTTGTGTACAGAGACACCCAAAAGCATTCGAAAGCATTGTGTTCTATGAGTGTTATTTTTATAAATATTTTCCCTATAGAATATTACCCATTTAAAATGACATTAATAGGTGATGTACAACTAGTTTGTTTACAGGGACAAAAAAAAAAAAAAAAAAAATGCCAATGCATTACGTTTTAGGACAGAATTTTTTGAAAGTTATATTTAAAAATCTTTCGACTGTAATAGTCATAAAAATATTGAAGTGTATTGTTAATATTCTAAAATAATTTTTTTGTATAGAATATGATATGATTATCTTTCTGATTTACAGGGCTACACTAAAATATTCAGAGAGATCAAAAGCTGTATTTATAATCTAATAGCTGTATTTTCTTTTGCGTTAAGCCTTTTTAACACTTTCCAAAATGCCTAAAAGTAATTTTAAAATCAGTTAGTCCACCTGTTTGTTTTTCAGTCCTTTTGTCCGTTGTGTGATAACGTAGGCAAAGAACATTAAAAGTTATTCGATACAACAATTACGCACAGTTGGAAAGTGTTACTAATCAATGCGTACTGCATGATTTTTCTTTCTTGTTCTCTAACAAATGAAGACTTACAGCACAGTTTCAGTCAGCCTTTTTGGGGACACTCTGCGTAGCACATATATGCATCTTTTTTTTTTTTTTTTTTTTTCTAATAAAATTTAAAAAGTGTAACTTTTTAAAAGTTAACGCGTGGAATTTTTTAAAAATATATTTTCTGCTTTTAACTACTATTTTTCCAATTTATATTGAAGTTTGCACCTCTCTAGAACACCATGTCTTTAAATATTAAGGCGGTAATTTCCAAAAGGGCTTTGTAATATATACACATTTCTCTTAAATGCTTAAATTTTTAAGAGAACCGTTATAAAGTCCGCACGAGTCAATAATATGTAAAAATGGTAGGAGTTGTTTTAAAAAAAATTTCTACACTTCATAAGAAATTTGATTTTGTTGTTATCATAAGAAATAATAAGATTCATAATTGATAAATTACTAAAGGTATCACAATTGAATTATTTTAGCGTATATAAATTTTTTAAACTAATATTAAATGTTATTCGATTGTTTTGACCTGTAAGATAGGTTTTGAAATTTTAATGCACAACTTTAGAAAAAAAAAAAAAAATCATTTTCTCCGTTAATGATGGAAGTTAAATTAACTGAACTTTACTGTTTAGTTCCCAGCAAAATTGAACTTTACTGTTTATTTTCCATTACATTGTGCAGGGATGGAACACGGGCGCAGAATTCATACCACTATGAATATGAATGTAACAAAATTTTCTACTCCTTAAATCAACTATGGTACAGGTAGAGAAATATTTTAAACAAATAACCGGTATGAATTCTGTGCCCATGTTCCATCCCTGCACTGTGCCATTAGAGGGCATCGGCGTTGCAAAAGAGAAAGAAATGACTTAACACAATTAATGAAACATTATTATTAATTACTGTAATTTTAATAAAGTTATTTCAGCGTTAAACTATTATTGATTTTAGTGTTTTTACATTTATATTGATAACATTCTTAACGAGAATTAGATTACTTTTTGATTCTCCTTTACTTTAACATATATTTATTAATATGATAATAAATTATTTTAATTTATGAATCATCTTATGCAAATTATAGGTATAAAAAACGGTTATAATTTATACTGAAATAAATTATCCTTAATTTGGTTTGATAAATAATGCTTTAAGAAACATCAAAAATATTTTGAGAAACTATGGATATTTCTTCTTATTTAGTTTTAAATTTCAAGGTCTTGTTCTCTTAGAATACGAGATTACTATAGTTTCTAATCAGTGCTTTAGCATATTTATAATTTATGCAATTGTATTTAAAATTTTATATAAGTATTCTGCAAATATATATATATATATTAATATAATATTAGTCTTGTTTAAATATTATTTTTTAGATTAGTTAAATGTATTACGTTTTGTTTTCAGGAGAATATCGATTAATCGAATATCATCATACAAGCAAATTTTATCCTCGTGTTTTTAATCGCAAACAAGCCTTCCGGCTCATTCGGAAGGGTTGATTTCTTTTTCCTTATTAAGTAGCCGTCATTTTGTTTCAAAATGGCGGCTAGAAATATTAATGTAGGCTGGAGTTTTAAGCAAATCAGTTCATAAATACGTTTTTATGTGAATTTAAAATTTTCAAGTGACCGGCATTTGGAAACAAGATGGCGGGCCAAATTAGCAAAGAAATATATCAAATTCAATTGTAAGTTAAGTCTACTGTACAAATTTAGTTCGAATTAATGCAGAATCTCAAAATTCATCGTGTTGAAAAATTAAATGGCCGCCACTTGGATAAAAATGGCGGAGCAAGTTGCTCAGTGAACTAATCCATGAAATTTGTAAGATAAGTCCATTGTCCTACTTTGGTTCGAATGAATTCAGTATTTCAAAAGTTATCGCGATAACAGTCTCAAATGGCAGCGTTCAAGTGGACGCAACTTAGAAACAAAATTGCAGAGAAACTTGCCCACCGAAAGTTGTTTGAATGATAAATCCATATTTCAACTTTTGTTTGAATTGATTAAGTATTTCAAAAGCTACCGTGATAACAAATTTTCAAGTGGCCGCCACTTGGAGACCGTATAATGAAGCAAATTGCTCAGCAAACTCATCCAAGATATTTGAAGCACAAGTTCACTGTTCAGTTTTGGTTCAAATCAGTGTAGTGTTTCAAAAGTTGTAGATATGAAAAATTTTCATGTGTCAGTCTAAGTGGCTGCAACTTGGAAACAAAATGGCTAAGCAACTTGGCCAGCGAAATCATCTAATATAGCTATATAAGTTCATTGTCCAAATTTAGTTCAAATTAAATCAATATTTAAAAAATTATTGTGATAAGAAATTTTCAAAGTGCACAATGATTTTAAGTGGCCCCCACTTGTAAGAAAAAAGTGGAGTGAGATGCCCAGCGAACTTATCTGTGATATTTGAATGATAAATCCACTACCTAAATTTAATGCGAATTGATCCAGTATTACAAAAATTATCATAATGACAAATTTTCAAGTGGCCGACACTTCAAAATAAAATTGCGGATCAACTTACCAAGTAAAATTATCCAAGAAATTTGAACCATGAGTTCACTATCCAACTTTTGTTTGAATCAGTTTAGTATTTTAAAAGTTATCGTGATGGCACATTTTCAAATGGCAGCGTGATTTCAAGTGGATGCAACTTGGAAACAAGACGCCAAAACAAGTTGCCCAGTGAGCCCATTCAAAATAATTATATGATAAGAGATAAGATCGCTATCCAACTTGGGATCGAATTGAATCAGAATTAAAAACGTTATCATGTTTATAAATTTTCAGGTGTTAGCCTAGTTGTCTCGCTTAGTTTATAACATCCGCACTTTGTTAAAAATGGCGGATAAAGTTCATTTATAAACTTTGTGAGCCTTGTATAAGCCTCTTTGAAAGAATTTCTACAAAAAAAAAATATTTTCAAATTTGAAACGATATTTTAGATGAGAAACTTTCTCTGCCATTTTGATCGAAATGCCAGCCACTTAATTTTTCAACACGATGACTTTTGAGATTTTGAATTAATTCGAACTATACGTGTACAGTAGACTTACCTCACAAATACATTTCATATATTCGTCAACTTAACTCACCACTTTGTTTCCAAGCGCCGGCCACTTGAAAATTTTAAATTCACATAAAAAGGTATTTATGAACCGATTTGCTTAAAAATCCATATGTGCATAGTATGTAGCATATGCATCAATATTTCTACCAAGTGCATTAATAATTTGTAGCTGCCATTTTGAAACAAAATGACGGCTACTTGATAAGGAAAAACAAATCAACCTACCCTTCCGAATAAGCCGGAAGGACTTGTTTTTGTTTTGCAATGGCTATCCCATTCCAATTTAAAAAAAAGTAGGTGTTGCCATTTGAAATTTTCGAAATTTTGTCACTGTAACCGTCACTGTTAAAGTTTAACTGCTGTGTTTTATATGATTCTTGAGCGCATACCTCAAAATACCTTTCACCTTTTATTTAGTTTCTGTGAACAGTATGATAGCTATGGTCTCATATATTGGGATAGTTTTTTTTATAATCACCCTGTATATAGATAGATAGATAGATAAATGAAGTGATTGCAGTTGGTCAATTTCTGAAGAAATCAACCTAAAAATCAACAATCACTCTCACTCCTGATTACTGACAATAATTTATCCATTTTTTTTTTAAATCTAATTTCGCCATGTCTCTTCACAAACTTATTGGTAATTATTTTTATTTCACTCTCCCTGATGCTCTTATACTGAGATGTAGACACCTTCCAATTATGCTAAATTATCCATGATAGCGTTAGGCCCCCGCCTTTTTCCACACCATCAATATGCACCCGCAATTAAAAAAAATAGACTATTACTTTACGTCAGGGGTCTCTGCTATTTTTTTTTTTTTAAAGAACACTTTCAGGAAAGAAAAATTTATGCCTTTTTGCTATCTTTATACAATAATTTCTAACCTGCTTAATAATGAAGTGGTGGCAAAGCAGACAGAAATTTCTGAGTTCCGAAAGTGTCCTGGAAAAAAAAAAAAAAAAAAAAAAAAAAAAAAAAAAAGGCGGAAACTACAACCTCTGCTCGTCATATGTAATGGTGTGATGTGAAAAAAGGCGGTACCTAACATTATTACGGATAAATTAGCGTAATTGGCCGAGCTACTGAGATGTCGGGCAAATTAATAGAGATATTTTGGATTTTTTAATCCATTTCTATCTATTGTCAGAAACAACTTAGTATTTTTCGTTTCTTGCAATAACGTGCCCTTGAGTAAGATGTTGCAAGAGAAAAAGTATTTCAAAATAAATATCCTTATTTTCCTAATTATTTTAGATTAATCATCATTTTTATGTTATTTCATGTTTGATATTTTGTCTTAGTTACACATATTTTTCAATTCTTTTATTATATATATAATATGTATATATTGTATCCGATTACATATATTCTTTTCAGCTCAACTTCGAGAAATTCGTCGAATTACTCAAGCTAAGATAGTCTGTGAAAATGCAGACGATATTCCAACCATACAGATGTGGGTCATGCAACTACCTCATTCTATACAGTAAGTATTTAAATTGGTAATCGATTTTGTATATAAAGTAATCGAACAACACTTAAAATTAAATGAAGAAAAAAAAAATAAAAAAAAGAAGAAGAATCGAAATTTGCGATACACTAAAAAAAGTATTAGTAAATAAACAGAGACATTAGAAACGATCGATGTTAATATGATTTGCGATGACCTCTTTTTACTTTCTCTTACCCATAAACATGGTAGAGAAAGTATTGTTTTTAGGTCAAAATTTTGAAATAGCGTTTTTGTTATATCTACATGTTTTGAGGTTCCCTGATTCAAAAAATCCTTGTTTTTAGCAGTCTGTCTGTGTGTGTGTATTATCCGCATATATTAAGAGCAAATAGCAGGAGAAAGTCCCACGCTAGACTTTTTTAGATATGAAACAAAAAATATAATTCCCACGGTTCATTGTATGTATTATAAAATGTTTCCAACTGCACTTATTTGTTAGATTCTTTAGCCAATAATGTGTTTTACTTCAGTGGTGATACCTTAAAATATACGTTGTTTTGAATTATGCAAAAAAGAAGTCTATGGAAAACAAACATATTTGAGAACGCTCTTTGAGTAATTTTTAGTTATATCTCACTATGTATCTAATTATTTTTTATCTTGTTTCGCCTTTTATACCAACCCCTAATATAATCCTACTAAATTGATACACCGCATAATCTTACATCACAAACCGGTTTTAGTCTAAAAAGTCAAGATTTTTAAGATTTGATAACACAGGAGTTATGTAATAAATATGACAATCTTTAGATAACTTTTTAACAATTTATAAATCCATCTAATATCGAAATGTCTGAATTTAAAAATTAAAAGTTAAATACTCCTCAAACTGTGTTTATTCTAAGTTGCCAAAATCTAACTTTGAAACCAATTTTTTATTAAAAGTAAAAAAAAAAAAAATAAATAAAAATAAAATAAAATAAATTAATAATATATATATATATATATATATATATATAAAGAAAGAAAAGAAAGAAAAGAGAGAGGGAGAGAGAGAGCTTCTAAGTTTGAACGCAAAAGAAAATTCGATGCTTTTAATAACACTCTGCTTGAAAAAAAAAAAAAAAAAAAAAAAAAAAAAATTCGAGTCCCAAATTCACAGTACAATTCTTGCTGATTCATATGTAAAATGACCTCCTGAATCCGAAACGACCCCAATTTTCCCCAATAACCCACCGTTTTCTCGAAACGCCACACCCTCTCCCAATTTTTATTATATTTCGATAATAAATAAATTAATAATAATAATAAATATATATATATATATATAAAGAAAGAAAGAAAGAAAAGAGAGAGGGAGAGAGCTTCTAAGTTTGAACGCAAAAGAAAATTCGATGCTTTTAATAACACTCTGCTTGAAAAGAAAAAAAAAAAAAAAAAAAAACCGAGTCCCAAATTCATAGTACAATTCTTGCTGATTCATATGTAAAATGACCTCCTGAATCCGAAACGACCCCAATTTTCCCCAATAACCCACCGTTTTCTCGAAACGCCACACCCTCTCCCAATTTTTATCATATTTCGATAATTTTATGACCATGAATATGATTTGGAGAAGGGAAAAGGATTATTTTAACACTTAAAAACAAACAAACAAACAAACAAACAATAAAAAAAAAAAAAAAAAAACTTAATATATTGTAAATAATAATAATAATTGATTAATAAAATATAATAAATATGATATATAATTTTAGTGGCAAATCTCCCTTAAAATTTTCTCTTGCTGCAAATGTTCCTGTTTTAGGATTTTCCAACTCTGAAGCCCATCAGAAGATATTTAACAGAAAAAAAAACAAACCTTTTCTCCCCCTACAAACCAAATGTATAGACATAAAATTACCGAAAAGTGATACAAATAGAGGGGCGTCCCTAAAAAACGGTGGGTGATGGGGCAAAATGGGCGTCCTAAACAACTATTTTAATTCATGTGTGTATGCGAGGTTATACATGGCACAAACGATAGAAAGTGGGCATCTTAATAATAATAATAATAATAATAATAATAAAGAATATTACTTTAATTTGAAAAATAATTGTGGTGCAAGCATACAAACCGTTTTTTCTTCTACGGATACAGTTTTTCAGAAAACACAAAAAACTAATAGATTAAAATTAATTAAACCCTAATTTTTGTTTGCTTAGAAGAATTACTACTTACTAGGGAGACATGCAGACACATCTAGGAAGATATGTAGACATACTCATACTTGCCAACCATATCATTAATAACCGCATAGCTGCCAATATTTTAATTTATTCAGAAGTAATTTTAGCTCCGCCTCTATTTCGTATCACTTATTTTTTAAAAGTAATTTTTTTTTTATTTTATCGAAGTTATATATTAAAGAAAGTTTTTCTATAAATAAAGTGGTACGAAATAAAGGAGGGGCTAAAAGTACTCCGGAATAAATTAAAATATTGGCAGCTATGTAACCGTACAATTGTTAACGCCTTTTTTCTCACACCACTTTATTTTTAAAGTAATTCTCTCCAAATATTATTAGGATTACATAAGAATAAAATTACTCTAAATTCTGAATGGTGTAAATAAAATGTCCCGTACTAAAAATTGTACGGTTCATAATGAGATGTTTGGCAAGTATGCATAATCTATGTTATGTTAAGTTTAAATAAAAAAATTCACTTACTCTTTTTTATTTATTTATTTATTGAGAAAACATGGTTTCAATATTTTCTTTTCAATTATAGGAATGAGTTGTGAATTTGAAATCCATAGTTTTGATGATGGATCCATTGATCCATTGATATTTAGATTAATACAATTGATCTATTCATTCAAAAATTAATATAGGTCATAATATTATAATTTTTCTTAAATAAGAATTTAGTGATAATATTCATAATTTATTTGTTTATTTATTATTTATTTTTTTAATCAAAAATATGCATGGAATATGTTTAAGTCACTGCCTTTTAACGCATACAAAAAAAAAAAAAAAAGAAAGAAATTTCAATATAATATTTTTGGGGGAATATATGAGTTAATTTTAACATTAGCATGCACATATTTTGACAGCTTATAACTCTAGGAAAAAAATGATAGAAATATATAAACTATACCTTTTTCCAGGCTGATCTGATCCAAATACTCCCCCCCCCTCCCCTCACACACAAACAACGAGATATATAAATTAGAGTGCTGATTCAATGCATGAAGGATTAACTTTCCGTGGTTCAAGATGAATCACGTGACATGCTCGAATAGGTTGCTGTGTTTGGCCCTTTATCGCTATTTTGGCATTTAAAATATCAGTTCGACAAATTATCATTATTATTAGGTAACATGACAGTCCTATGACCGAAATAAATTGTTTTTAAAATAATTTTACACATATTTCACATTTTAATAAATAATAAAATACCTTTTATTTCATCGTTTCCCAACAAAGTTTAAAAGTGTTTATAAAAGAATATTTAAACTTTTAAAGAGCTAAATTTAACAACAAATAATAATTTTTCAACTATTTTTAAGCATTTTGTCGGTTAAAGTTCAACTACACGAAATAAAAGAGAAGTAAAATCAAAATCAAAATGATTTGGAACAAAAGAATATTAAATTATGTAAGTAAACAAAAACATTGAACAATCTCCAAACCGTTGCCATAGAAATTTACTGAAAATACGCTGTTACCAAGGGAACCGCCGAATACGCAGGTGCAAGGAGAGCATGTCACATGACTCATCTTGGACCTTCTCAAGGGTTACCATTTATCACTCTACTTTATATATCTCGTTGCACACAAATATCAAAAATGAGGGTTGCCATGCCATAGAGAAAAAAATGAAGTTGATGCCAATTTTAATATGTAGACGATTTGCAAGCAAAATCTAACTAATTGTTATAAACAAGACGTTATTGATAATGTATTGGCAATAATCGCATATTTATAGGATGATCTGCAACAAAATTAATTGGAGGCGAAGTTTCTTTCTTTCTTTTTTTACATAAGAATGAAAAAGTTTTTAAGACTGACCGTATAAAAAATGTCAATGTTCCTAATAATTAAAATGTTCAGATTTCATCACTACCAATTAAAACTGTTAATTTCAAAATGATATCCACTGAAATATTGAAAAATAAATTACAAAAGTCTTATTTCAATTTATAAAATAAGTTTTTAATTCTAAAGCTCTTTTTTTTTTTTAATAATTCTACAATCATCTTTAAGAGATTTATCATTCATGAAATATGAATATTGGAAGGAAAATCCAATGTATGGAACATTGCGGTATACCAAATAGTCAAGTCAGTATCAATAAACTATATTGGTCAGTATTGGTTAACTCCATTCTAATTGTAAATAAATATCAATAGTTGGAAAGTTTTTGCAAATAAACATTTCTAATTAAAAAATTTTAAAGATTTAACGCTTGAAAAATTTAGATGTGTACAATAATCAAAATATTGAAATTTCGACTTTACTAATTACAGTGATTAATATAAAAAAATTTCATTGAAATATTCAGAATTAAATTAAAGTTTGTTTTATTTTAATTTCCTTTGTGAATTTTTAATTTTTTTCCCTTTAATTTTTTTCAGCAATCCAAGAGTACATTGTAGAGATTTACCTTTTATAAATTTAGAATATTGGATAGAAGATCCAATGTATGGAACATTTCGATATGCCAAATAAACAAGACTGTGTCAAAGAACTGTTTGTAAAGTGAACAATAATGATTACCTCTTTTTTTGTAGACGCGAAAGATTGCAGGCTGTATTTATATTGTAAATAAACATTTGTTATTTGTACGTAGTAATTTTTTTTGTTTGTTGTTGTTGTTGTTGTTGAATGCTTATTAATAACACATTCGTCAAATAACACTCTTCCATTCATTTTAATATGTATTATCATAGCCTCCTAAACTAGTTTAGGAGGCGGAGGCTATGATATTATCCTCCGGAATATTAAATAGTGGCGAATTTGTGTCAAATACATTGATTTTCAAAAGTTAAGCATCAAACTGTATTTTTCTTCTTTTGCGCATAACTCATAAAAAAATTTACAGATGAACACATAATTTGCATTTTATACGCGGATAGCTGCCAATATTTTAATTTATTCCGGAGTAATTTTAGCTCCGTCTCTATTTCATACCACTTATTTTTTAAAAGTAATTTTTATTTTTATTTTATCGAAGTTATATATTGAAGAAAATTTTCTATAAATAAAGTGGTACGAAATGAAGGCGGGGCTAAAAGCACTCTGGAATAAATTAAAATATTGGCAGCTATGTAACACGTTATCAATAATAGTTAATTTTTATTGTGCTTTCTCACCAGAAATATTTTGTAAACTAATATGAATATATTTTTATGAAAAATGTGTGTTTTGAATGAAAATTTAATTAATTTTTCACAAAAAAAAAAGTTATATGAGAAACGGTGTTAATGATGCTTTAGAGACAAGTGAAAATGCACATTCCTCGAAAAGTTAAATTAAATCTGTAATTTTCCTCTCTTTTCTCTCCCCCCAATTAAAAGATTTCTTTTTTCTTCTTTTCTTTTCTATCCTTTCATTTTTTTGAATAATTTTTAAACTATCCTACAACGAACATTAAATGTTCGCGAGATTTTTGTTATACAATTATTTATAGAAAATTTTACTTTTTTGTTGACGTTCATAAATTACATGTTAATAATTACAGGGATGGAACACGGGCGCAGAATTCATACCACTATCAATGTAAGAAAATTGTCTACTTCTTAAATCAACGATATTATAGGTAGAGAATATTCTTACACAGATTCCGGTATGAATTCTGTGCCCGTGTTCCATCCCTGTAATTATATTTTTCTTAAAAAAATTGTTATCAAAGCAAAAGTAAAACAAATGAAGGAAGAAAAACTGCTTACAATTTTGTTTTTCCAGGTGTATGTATGCCTTGTTTTATTCAGTACCATTTTTCATTCTGTTTTCTTTTTTAAAACCATTCATTTTTTCCCCCTTCTCTTCAAAAATTGACAAGAAAAATTGCATTATTATCATTTTACGAATTCGTGGTGTCAAAATAATATAAAATTCTAATAATGTGTGATTTGATAGCCAACATACATTCCAAATTTCCAACCCATATGTTCATTTACTATATGCAAAAGAAAGTTAAAAATCAGATTTTTGCTTAATTTTCAGAAAGCAGCGTGAATACAAATGTATTCCTAAATTCTTACTCTAAATTGTACCTGTGTATTTTACGAAACTTTAAAATACACTTTTATTTATTCACACATACACATATATATATTGTATTGGAATGATCTGCGCTGTTGCGCATGCGCCAGGTGTGCTGTAATATACGAAAATAATTTGAGGCAAGAATGAATATTTTCTCACCTTATCAGCGTCCTTTTATCTAATATAACAAGAAGGAAAAAAAAAAAAAAAAAAAAAAAGATCTGGAGGGACTCCACTCGACTTTCCGAACATTGAGTAATTAACAGTTTTGTAGATAAAGTAAAGAAAGAGGAGTTGTTAAACAAAAAAAAGAGAGAAAACCATAATAGAGTGTTTGAGTATTTTTCTCTATATATTTAACGATGTTTTATTTAACGCTTCTGAACTTTGAGCCCATAGATCAAAATGATAAAGAATTTTTCGTGTTGTCCTTGTAAAAACCTATAAATGCTAGATTCATCAAAAGGCTTATAGTTAGTGCAACAGTGATTTATAATATTCATATAAATTTTCAGCTCAATTGAATAAGGCGTTTAGACGCTATCACACTTTTAAATATTTGGCCCCATAGGCCATAATGATAAAGAATTTTTCTTTGTGTCCCTGTAAAAAGACTATAAGTGCTATATTCTCCAAATTCCATACAGATTGAGTATCTGTGACCTATAATATGTGTATAAAAGTTTTGCTCAATTGAATAAGGCGTTTAGACGCTATCGCACTTTTAAGATTTTGTGTCCCTGTAAAATAACTATAAGTGCTAGATTCACCAAAATCAATAGGGTTCGTACTATGGCAACTTACAATATACGTACCAACTTTCAGCTTATTCGAACAAAGCATTTAGACGCTAGCGTGTTCACTCACAGACATACACACATACATATACATCATCGCAAAAATAGTGAAAACGGACTCAGGGGACCTCGTAACGTATATAAACATCAAAATCTCAAATTCAGATTTTTGACATGATTACAATACATTCCTCACTATAGTGTTCGGAAAGTAAAAAAAAAAAAAAAAAAAAAAAAAAGAGAGAGAGAGGAATGGCATCTTGCCTTTGTGATTGATTTTATTTTTCTTGGAAATGTTATTTTCTGGTGGCTATTCATTTAATTTTAATTTTTATCGTAAATTTTTGAAGTATTCTATCTTTATTTCATTTATTTAATTCTCCTATAATTCCAATATTTTTAACTTGTAATTCTAACCCTTTATGGAGAGGATTATCTCCTGGTCGAGCGGATAAAGTCCAGCACTCTCATTGGTTGAGACAGCCAATGAGAGTGCTGGATTTTATCCGCTCTTTATTATTCCTCAGTTCAACTTAAATAGCTTGCTACTTAACCCTCTAAACCAGTCAAAATAGGAAAAATAGAAGAAAAAAATCGTGTAGTTTTAAAATTTTGCATACTCATAGCCGAGGGGGTCCTGAACAACATACTAAAAGTCCCCGCCCGTGGGAGGTGAGCGGGGGGCAGGGGGGGCAATTAAGGGGGCAATTTTCAGTTTTTATTAAATATCTTAAAAACTATCGCATTTAGAGAAAAAATGTCAATTACAAAATTAATCTACGTAAAATTTCCTACAAAAAGGTATATTACATTTTGTTTGTACGATCATTAGTTTAGAAGATATAGGGAGATGAAATAACACATTTTCTTGAAAAATTCTTTTTTCCAATAGTAAAATCAACTAAAGTGTGCAATTAAAAGGGTTCTTGTCAAATATTTTCTAATGTAAAAAACAAATATATACATAGGGAATATGCAAGGATAATACAGCATGTTTTGTAAGTTTTAAATAATTTTAAGGCTAGTAGACGCAAGTGGCGGTTTGAGTAAAATCTGGATAAGTCCAGTCAAAATAGGAAAAATAGAAAAAAAAAATAATCGTGTAGTTTTGAAGTTTTGCACACTCATAGCCGAGAGGATGCTGAACAACATACTAAAAGTCCCCGCCCGTGGGGGGGTGAGCGGGGGGCAGGGGGGCATTTAAGGGGGGAAATTTTCAGTTTTTATTACATATCTTAAAAACTATCGCATTTAGAGAAAAAATGTCAATTACAAAATTAATCTACGCAAAATTTCCTACTGAAATGTATAGTACATTTTGTTTTTACGATCATTAGTTTAGAAGATATAAGGAGATGAAATAACACATTTTCTTGAAAAATTCTTTTTTGCAATAGTAAAATCAACTAAAATGTGCAATTAAAAGGGTTCTTGTCAAATATTTTCTAATGTAAAAAACAAATATATACATAGGGAATATGCAAGGATAATACAGCATGTTTTGTAAGTTTTAAATAATTTTAAGGCTAGCTGGCGCAAATGGCGATTTGAGTAAAAATCTAGATAACGAAGACCCAAAACCGATCAACATTAAAAAAAAAAAAAAAATCGTGTAGCTTAGAAATTGAGCACAGTTATAAAGTTAAGTGCTCTGAATAACATACTAAAAGTCCCTAACCATGGGGGGGGCATTTAAAGGGGGCACATTTCAGTTTTTATTAAGTACATTTAGAGAAAAAAAAATCTCAATTGCAAAATTAATCTACGTGAAATTTCCTAAAAAAATTGTACATTCTATTTTGTTTGTATGATCAATAGTTTAGAAGATATAGGGGAACAAAATAACACATTTTCTTGAAA
The DNA here is from genome assembly GCA_963930645.1 of Salticus scenicus. Taxonomy (NCBI): domain Eukaryota; kingdom Metazoa; phylum Arthropoda; class Arachnida; order Araneae; family Salticidae; genus Salticus; species Salticus scenicus. Next base: position 242,708,454 of record OZ005658.1, read on the forward strand.
AATTCTTTTTTTTTTTTTTTTTTTTTTTTTTTTTGCAATAGTAAAATCAACTAAATTGTGGAATTAAAAGGGTTCTGATAAAATATTTTCTAATGTACAAAACAAATATATGCATAGGGAATATGTAAGGATAATACAGCATGTTTTGTACGTTTTAAATAATTTTAAGGTTATTAGGCGCAAGTGGTGTTTTGGTAAAAATCCAGATAACAAAAACCCAAAACTGATCAACATTAAAAAAAATCTTATATCTTTGAGACTTTTATTTCTCTAAATGCGATAGTTTTCAAGATACATAATAAAAACTGAAATGTGCCCCCTTTAAATGCCCCCCCCATGGTTAGGGACTTTTAGTATGTTATTCAGGGCACTTAACTTTATAACTGTGCTCAATTTCTAAGCTACACGATTTTTTTTTTTTTTAATGTTGCTCGGTTTTGGGTCTTCGTTATCTAGATTTTTACTCAAACCGCCACTTGCGCCTACTAGCCTTAAAATTATTTAAAACTTACAAAACATGCTGTATTATCCTTGCATATTCCCTATGTATATATTTGTTTTTTACATTAGAAAATATTTGACAAGAACCCTTTTAATTGCACACTTTAGTTGATTTTACTATTGCAAAAAAGAATTTTTCAAGAAAATGTGTTATTTCATCTCCCTATATCTTCTAAACTAATGATCGTACAAACAAAATGTAATATACATTTTTGTAGGAAATTTTGCGTAGATTAATTTTGTAATTGACATTTTTACTTTCCGAACACTATAGTGAGGAAAGTATTGTAATCATGTCAAAAATCCGAATTCGAGATTTTGATGTTTCTATACGTTTTGAGGTCCCCTGAGTCCGTTTTCACTATTTTTACGATGATGTATGTATGTGTGTGTGTATGTGTGTATGTGTGTATGTGTGTATGTGTGTATGTGTGTATGTTTGTGAACACGCTAGCGTCTAAAGGCTTTGTTCGATTAACCTGAAAGTTGGTACGTATATTGTAAGTCACCATAGTACGAACCCTATAGATTTTGGTGAATCTAGCACTTATAGTTTTTTTACAGGGACACAAAGAAAAATTCTTTATCATTATGGCCTATGGGACCAAAATCTTAAAAGTGCGATAGCATCTAAACGCCTTATTCAATTGAGCAAAAATTTTATACCCATATTATAGGTCACAGATACTCAATCTGTGTAGATTTTGGAGAATCTAGCACTTATAGTTTTTTACAGGGACACAAAGAAAAATTCTTTATCATTAAGGCCAATGGGGCCAAATTTTTAAAAGTGTGATAGCGTCTAAACGCCTTATTAATCTGAGCAAAAAAATTGTACACATGTTATAGGTCGCATTTGCACCAACGGTATAGATTTTGGTGAATCTAGCACTACAGTTTTTTTACAGGGACACAAAGAAAAATTCTTTATCATTATGGCCTATGAGACCAAATTTTTAAAAGTGCGATAGCATCTAAACGCCTTATTCAATTGAGCTGAAAATTTGTATGAATATTATAAATCACTGTTGCACTAACTATAAGCATTTTGGTGAATCTAGCATCTATAGATTTTTACAGGGACAAAACGAAAAATTCTTTATCATTATGATCTAAGGGCTCAAAGTTCAGTAGCGTTAAATAAAACCTCGTGTGATATATGGAGAAAAAAACACTCTATTATGGTTTTCTCTCTTTTGTTTGTTTAGCAATTCCTCTTTCTTTATTTTATCTGCAAAACTGTTAGTTACTCAATGTTCGGAAAGTCGAGTGGAGTCACTCCAGATTTTTTCTCTAAATGCGACAGTTTTTAAGATATGTAATAAAAACTGAAAATTGCCCCCCTTAAATGCCCCCCTGCCCCCCCGATCACCCCCACGGGCGGGGACTTTTAGTATGTTGTTCAGGACCCTCTCGGCTATGAGTGTGGAAAACTTCAAAACTACGCGATTTTTTTTTTTTCTATTTTTCCTATTTTGACTGAACTTATCCAGATTTTTACTCAAACCGCCACTTGCGCCTACTAGCCTTAAAATTATTTAAAACTTACAAAACATGCTGTATTATCCTTGCATATTCCCTATGTATACATTTGTTTTTTACATTAGAAAATATTTGACAAGAACCCTTTTAATTGCACACTTTAGTTGATTTTACTATTGCAAAAAAGAATTTTTCAAGAAAATGTGTTATTTCATCTCCCTATATCTTCTAAACTAATGATCGTACAAACAAAATGTAATATACATTTTTGTAGGAAATTTTACGTAGTTTAATTTTGTAATTGACATTTTTTCTCTAAATGCGATAGTTTTTAAGATATTTAATAAAAACTGAAAATTGCCCCCCTTAAATGCCCCCCCTGCCCCCCGCTCACCCCCCACGGGCGGGGACTTTTAGTATGTTGTTCAGGACCCTCTCGGCTATGAGTATGTAAAATTTCAAAACTACACGATTTTTTTCCTCTATTCGTCAAATTTTGGCTTTCGTTGCCTGTACTACTTCTAGTGAAAAGTATCTTCTCTTTCTTCTTCTTCTTCTTTTTTTTTTTCCTTCTCTGCATTATCTGATCTTTACTCTTTTTTGTTACAAGTCAACTTCCGGGGGTAGATGGGTACCTAGTGCACAGGTACTACCCAGAAAACTGAATACTACCTAGAATCCCGTAGAAATAGCCTTTATGGAAACAGCATGCATAGAGCAGAAAAATCCACCAAAAAACATTGTGTTGGATGTAAAGAGTTTAGAGCTTTGGGAATAAACAGCATAGATTAAAAAAAGAAGTTTCGAGTTGCATTAATTGAATATATTGCCTTTCACACTTCTGCGAAGAAAAATTACACTTGAGCAAAAAAAAAAAAAAAAAAAAAAAAGTAGACTAGTCTAAAAGTGTTACTCTTTTTTTTTTATCTGATAAAGGATCGTGTTTATCCTTAAAGTACTATATTCAATTTAGTGAGAGTATGTATACAATTCAAGATGCATTAAAGTTCGTCAAATAACAGCTCATATAATTATTTTTATTTATATATAAATTTTTAAAATGCACATAATTTTAGGAGATAAAATCAGAGCTGCCAACCTAATCCGGCAAATTGTTTGTACCGCCCCTTTTTGTACACCAATATATTTTTAGAGTATTTGTTTTCTTAATTTATCGTGAATATATTTGAAGAGAATTACTCGAAAAATTAAGTGGTGTAGAGAAAGGGGCGGTACTAACAATTTGCCGGATTAGGCTGGCAGCTCTGTAAAAAATACATTTATCTACTTACTAGCAGTGTTGCCAGATCTGATGGCAACATAAAAAAATAAAAACATGAAAATAATTTACCTATAATTTATCATAAATCAGCAAAATTATTGGTGACTATTGAATAAAAAAAATTTTCAATAACCGCCAATAATCTTTTTAATAAAATATTAAACAAGGAAAAAAAGATAGAAACAATTTAAAACTATTATGGTTGTGGCTATCACAAAACTTTCTTCTACAGTGTGGTTATAATTAAACTTCCCCTATAAGCAGCATCCTACAGCGCAAACGGGTGAACGAAATGCAACAAAATTTGGTATATAGACCATACACGAGATGCGCTCATGGAATTACGAAAATAATAATAATAATAATTCCAAAATGTCCACCAGAGGGCGCCTTTTCCGGAAAAACATTAAATTTAACACAATAAACGACCAAAACGAAATACAGAAATAATATTAACATTTATTGACTAGATTTTGATCACTTTGAAAAAGTGTGGTGTATCGTTGAGGTGTTGCGACGTTGAATGACTTAAAAAACTCCATAACGCTTCATGTGCGAAGCATCACAATTGATCAGTTACGATCTGCTGCTGAACACACTGTCCATCGACTTGAAATTTTGCAGGTCAATGAGGGTGGTCACATGGAGCACCTTACCTTTCACTGCATCGTCCTGGACGTGATTACCAACTGCTCCTCTTGTGCAATTTCTTCCTAATTTGTTCTTGTTTCTGGAAACTGAACTTAAAAAAAAAACAAAAAAAAAAAAACCCTCAAACAGCGTACTGTTATTTTTCCTTTACCTTTACTTAATGTGGTTCGATGACAAGGTGATCAGAAACTAGTCAATAAATGTTAATATTGTTTCTGTATTCCGTTTTAGTCCTTTATTGTGTTAAATTTAATGTTTTTCCGGAAAAGGCGCCCTCTGGTGGACATTTGGAATTACATTTTTTTTTTTTTTACGAAATTCCGTGAGTGCATCTCGTGTATAGTTTATATACAAAATTTCGTTGCATTCCGTTCGCCCGTTTGCGCTGTAGGATGCTGTTTAAAGGGGAAGTTTCAATTATAAATCCCCTGTATATTTTCCGATACAAATTCACTCAATACAAATGATTTATTGGAAATATTTTCCATGATGAATGCAGACGATTTTTTTTTTTTTTTTTTTTTTTTATCATAGAAGTATAACACTAAATGTCCAAAGAAAGTTGATTTTATGTTCGACAACAATATCTGAAAAATTGCCCCCCCCCCTTTTTTTTTAAATGTAAAAAAAATAAATAAATAAATAAATAAATAAATAAATAAATAAATAAATTATCACGTATCAGTAGTTCAAGCATTCGTTTTAAAGATATCGGTGAGTTCTTTTTAGAGATTCCCATATTGAAAATTTGCCTCACTCGGGGTTGCGGGTGGAGTTACACCACGGGTTCAAAAACCAGATGGCGCTGTAATATTTTAAAATTTCAATATTACAAATTCTAATGAGCGAGGAAGGTGTTGTAAGTTCTAAAACGGGGATAAGACGCCGCAGGCGCCACCGAGCGGGACTTAGCTAAAGTCAGAAATTTGAAAGATCATAACATGGTGAGCGAACAGGCTGTTTCAGATATTGAAAAGGGAAGAGGGCGCCGAAGGCCCTACCGCACGGATTTACTGCGATTTCAGTAAGCTATTTTCACGATATATCAATAAGCTGTTATTAGACCTGAAACGGGAAAAAGGCGCCACAGAGCGCACCGAGCGGGAGTTTCGTAAAGTCGGATTTTTCAGGGATCGCGAACCAGCTGGTCGCCGAAGGCGGCTAGTAATTAATAAAATACTTTTTATTTATCCACTCAAGTTCAAATACATTTTTTAAAACTTGTAGTGGATGACACTTGATGTTAATACAGTTTTTTCAAATATTTGTAATTATTTAATAAAAAAAAAAACTGAAATTTTTCTTTGTTGACCTAAGTAGGAATTGACTTAAATATATATATATATATATATATATATATATGTGTGTGTGTGTGTGTGTATTACTTGTTATTAAATGACCTATACAGCCACTGGTATCCATTACACATTTAAATTACATCCAAATGATCCATAAAAGGTACAAAATATCTAAAAAATGTCCATTAAAAGTACTGGCTATCCTGTACTAATTATAGATATCTATTAGATGTTTAAATATAGGCGAAATTTAGACGTGCCTTTTTCGATGTCTAATAGATGTAACATGTTAGATCAAAACAAAATTTAGATATTTTCAATATCTATTAGATCTAACAAGTCCAATTATTGGATAATTGTAGATTTTCCGGATATGTAACAAACATCTAATGGATGCAAAAATAATCTGGTGTGTCACTCACACGACTTTCTCTTACCCTGAAATTTAATACTATAAATACAGCTTGCAGATTATGAGGTAAGATAACGAGTACTGTTATGTAAACCTACAATTCAAATTAGGCTTCGGAAGAGTTTTATATGATAATTAGTTCTGTGTGAGGGGGGCTACTGCCAGGGACTGATTTAGACCGGGGCACACATTATTTACACTTATACCATTATTTTTTAAGCAATACTTTCCTCTTATAATAAACAAAAAATTCTGATTAAAAATTATTTAAAAAGAATTCTGGTGTCTAATAGCCATGAGTAAATTCGAATGTTTTACACCGTTCATTTTTTATAAAAATAATTTCCTAGTCAAAATGTGGAATTCCTATGATATGCAGTAAAAAATAATTGTAAAAATATTCCGGTGAGAGAGTGCCCCGGCCTAAATCAGGCTCTGGCTACTGCCCCCCTCAACCCCCCGCTTCATTAATGCACCTACATTTATGTAGAATTTAATTCGGCTATTAAAAAATAATTCTGTTTTTAAAAAATAATTTATTAAAATTATTATTTAAAAATATCATCTTTTATGATAATGCAGACGATTTCCATATTAGAGAAGTAGTATAACACTAAATATCCAAAAAAAGTCCATTTTAATCTCAATATTAAAAAAAAAAATCTGAGTTTTTTTTTTCGTTAAAAGTAAAAAAAATCGATAACTTTGTTTTAAATTATCGCAGATCAATGGTTCAACCATTCGTTTTAAAGGTATTGACGAGCTCTTTTGAAAAATACCGAGATCTTTTGAAAGATAAAATGAATTTACTCCCCTCGACGAGGCTCCTACATACACATTTTTTTTTTTCCCTGTTGACGATCTCTATTACAAAAAATATATATTCGTTTCATTTAGTTTAGTGCAGTCTATAGACGTTAAACTCTACTGACCTGCAATTTCCCCCATAGACGTAATGTGTTTGAATACTTTTGAGTGTCCCTGTACACGATTTGCTTGATCTTAACGAGAAGTTTAGTATAGCATCCCTATATGATACACATTTAGAATACTAAGTTTGAACTTTCTGCCATAATTTGTTTTTGAGATATGCTGATAACAGACAGACATACACACATACACACATACATGCACACAGACATACGCACAGACCATTTGCAAAAAACATGAGTTTCGTATTCAGGGGACCTCAGAACATGTAAATATAACAAACACTCGCGTTCGAAAATTTGACCCAAAAACAATACTTTCTCTACCTTATGGGTAAGAGAAAGTAAAAAGTGACATCTGTCGTGTTAATAGGTATCTGCAGGATATTTATAGACGTTTAATGGATCATTTAAAACTTTTATACGTGTTTATAGATGTCCTAAGGATGTAAGCGGTTGTGTGGGGAAGTACTTTCCTGCATTTTACTAGGTTGAAGAATACTGCTCATGAAGGAAAATGAATTTTCCACACCCATATTGTAAACAAAATATCTTTTGAAGTTCGATTTTCAGCTCTGTTTTTTTTTTGTATTATATCACGTTTTGAGATGCCCTGAATACAAAAATGCAACTTTTAGTTAGTAGTTCATCTGTATGTATGCCTGTTATTAGATTAACTTTCAAACATGAAATTCAAATTTGGTATTTTGAAGTTCGCATGTTGTTACCGCTGAAAAGTTGGTTGGTTGGAGGATTAAGGCCGATTGACTCCTTATGTGTCCTAGGCCTATAGGGGGAATGCCCTCCGTGGGGGTCTTTCTAAGGGGTCCTAGCCCGTATTTACGCGAGTTTCGGAGGAAACCACGGAAAACTCCGAACGGCTAGGTCGATGAGCGCGACCTGGGACTGAAAAGTTTAATAAAGAAAGGTTCAGAGTTTGTAAAGGTTACGTGAATAACTTGAAATAATACAATTTAAATTCAATAATAGTCTTGAATTTATTCTTCTTCTTCTTCTTCTTCTTATTATTATTATTATTATTATTATAAATGTAAGCACTATAATAAAACGGGCGGTTGAGGTGAGCAGTACCCTCTCACACTGAATTATGTATCAAATAAACTTGATCATAAATTTATTTTACATTATTTTTAATGTAGATTTAACTGTATTATCTTAACTTTTTGATGTTATGCATTAATCTGCAATATATCTTCATAGTAAGTATTAAAATGCAGAGTAAGAAAAAATCGTGTGTGAGTGATACATCAGATTATTGGGAAGGTTTAAAATTTTGGCTATTTGTAAACAGTCCAAATATTCACACAGAAAATTTTGCAGTGGAAGGCTGATTTTTTATACTAACTATGTGAAAAATTCCAGAGCCAGGAATCGAGCCCGGGCCTTCCGCTTTACGTGCGGATGCTCAAACCATTGAGCTACCTTGGCTGAGTACCAGCTGGGCATTTCTCACATAGCATTCGTTGGTAAAGTCACCGAGTCTGTAAGCACATCTATATCAAGTGACATTAATAAATCAGCCTTCCACTCCAAAATTTTCTGTATGAACTTTCAAGATTGATAAATAAATTTCTAAATTAAGTCCAACTATTGTTCAAGAAATTTTTATGCATTGAATAGTTATATTTTGATATGTGCAAAATTTGAAAAATGTAAGGCAGTATATACTTTAGAATTTTATTATCTCCACTGTTCGCTGAATGGATTCTGGAAGATGATGACGGTAGATTAAATGGAGAAATTACTCTTCTATAGAATTGATGAGTCAGAAAGCCTGTTTCTCCCAAGAACGATATAGAGGAATGCCATATCTAAAATTTAAGAGTAATTTTTTTAGCGCTAATTCTTGTACTTCTGACTTTCCATTACACACACATGACACATACATTACAAAATATTTTTAAAAACATTATAGATTATACACGAATAAATTTTGCATTTTTATTCACATTTGCCCCACAAGTGGCCGAGAGGTTTCTGAAAGCGAGTAGCCAGAAGATACCGAATTCAAACCCAGGTGCAGGTACATCTTGCGAGTTTTGCCATTCGGAATTTTCCGTTGTATTCTCCATGATACCGTAAAGATAGCCCCACCAGTGGCCGGGAGGTTCTGTTCTCTAAGCTAGAAAACGGAAAGTGCCCGGTTGAATCGTAGGTCAGGTTCCCAGACTTAGCCGTTCGGATTTTCCGCAATTTTCTCCAAAACTTGCGGGAATATGGGCTAGGACTCCTTTAAAAGACCCCACAAAGGTCATCTAACCTTTCGCTCAGGTCCCTAGAGTAGACGTTTGTCCTGATCCCTAACACCAACACAATGTTAAAGTCCCGTGAACTTAAGGTAGGTAATCTTTAAAATACGTACACAGGGAGGGCATTCCGCCCAGGCCTAGTGCTTGTGTTTGTGTTTGGGAGTAAGGCCGATTGACTGCACGTGTGTCTTAGGCCTAAGGTGGTGTGCTCTCTCTGAATGTGTTTGTGGGGTCTTTCTAAGATGCCCTGTCTCGTATTTACGAGATTTTCTGCAAAAACCACGGAAAACTCCGAAAGGATAGGTTGAGAAGCGCGACCTGGAATGGAACCCGGCACTTCCCGTCTACCAGCTTTGAACGAAGAAGTGCTCGCACTACTAATACCCCAGGCCTAGGATCTAGGACTTTTCACGCAGTCAACAGAACATTCCAGGCTCATTGCCATTTAGGATATAAACGAACTTTGTACTGATGTTGATATTTATTATATGATAAACTTTCTGTAATTCTTCAATTTTAAACTGCCATTCAGTTTTAAATTAAATCTAGTTTCAAACATTTTAATAAATGTATCAAAATACAAAGGCGTGAAAGTTAAAAAAAATTAAAACAAAGGTGTGAAAGTTTAAAAAAATAAAAAATGAATTCAGTGAATCATTCAGTTTTGCAAGCAAAATTGGCTACAGTAGTTGTAGTGCTGACATCTATTGAGTAAAAGTTGAATTTAAAAAGAAAATAAAAATCCTAATCACTGAACTTCTCAGCTAACACGTTGACTTATATACAACAAATAAATAATAAGCTTAATAAAATAAATAAAATGCTTAATAAAATATATAAAGTAATTAATAAAAGGTAAAACAGGTTTTAGGAAAAGCCATTCAATCTCAAATTCCATAAAATGAGACTTTATTGTAATTAGTCTCATATATTGAGAGACGGGAGGAATTCTCAATAAGGTTTATAACAATGTCTCTCATTTATTCACTCCCCTACCCCTCTCCTCCTTTTCAGAGTATAAAATAATATTAATTATAATAACTAGTATGTTGTAATCATCACAAAACTATCTTATATATTTTCATATATAAATTAATGCACATTCATTTTCCTATACAAATTATTTAATAAAATTATTTTTTATAATGAATGCAGAAGAATTTTACCTCGTAGAAGTACAACACTAAATGACAAAAGAAAGTCAATTTTGTGCCCTACAAACGACATATGAGAAAAAAAATTCTTTTTTATTTATTATTATATATAAATTTTTTTGAAATCAAAAATGAAAAAAAAAATTCTATAAGTTTGTTTTAAAATGTTTATCGCCATAAAAAAGCACAAAAATTTTTTCATACTCTGCCGTGATCATCACCATTTTAAATCAAGGTCGAAATGAGTATCAAGTTTGTTTAAATTCCGTTCATTGGCTCGTCAGACACAACATTCACAAAATTTTTGATGTACACACAGTCAGATATTCAGACCGACTCAAAGATAGACATAAAAAAAAAAAAAAAAGAATCAAATTAAGTTGAGGATATCTCAAAACTAGTAAACCTATCGAAAACTGAAATTCAAAAAATATGCACGTATCTAGTATTTTCTTATGGTGCATACCGAAGAAAGAAAAAAAATTAATTGTAATAATAATAACAATAACAATTAAACAGGGTAAGATGGAGTATTGAATTAAATTTTGAAACTAAAATTTTGGAAAACATTTATGTGAAATTTATTATAAGGAAGATAATAATAATAATTCCTTTTAAAATGAAAAGGTTTTATAAAACATGATGTGTAATAATAACTAAGGGAAAAAAAAACCAGGCAGTTTGCGTGTGCGTCACATAAAGATATTCTCACATTCTTGAGAAAGAGATAAAAAGCATCGTTATTACATTTTTTTCGATTAAATATATGTGATTTCCTTGAGATTCCTTTTATCAATCACAAAGAATTCTAAATTTATTTCATTGAATTTTTAATACTTTGTTGCAACCAGGTAGAAAATTAGTAATTGTTTGTTAGGTAGAAATTATGGTTAGAAGTTTCGTGAATTCTTATCATAAAGCTACGAATTTTAAAGGAAACTATTATGTTACGGCCACCACAAGACTTTCTGCTATATTTTCCTACACAAATTTGCGCAGCACAGATTATTTTTTTAAACTATCGTTAACTAAATTTTTTTTCCATTATGAATG